>CAJQUW010009496.1:0-600000 GCA_907163375.1 Prostheceraeus crozeri | reverse complement strand
ATAATGTGGTGGTCGGAATTCCCAATAGGAGGACCCATTTTAATAGGTAACGTGGCACGTTTGCTATCCACCTCATGGCGCTTTTTAGCGGATATTTCATACATTCCATGAAGACGAAATTAATCTCATGCAGCAACAGATCATGAAGCACAGTAAATTATTCATACACATTATCGTCTAAAGAGTAAAGATGCCCGTTAAAATAAGGTAAACCTTAAGTTTTATCACTGTATGTATTGACATCATACTTTTTTCAGATAGGCTTATCATAATAAGAATTTAAATAATAATAGAATTTCTTTTCGACATTTTTTATAAAGCAGCAATTTCAAACCACCGGAAACCTAGGTTTGTTTCAACATTAATATTTCTTTTGTTTTTTCATCAAATACCAGAGTTTTCCACTTTATATGCCCGGTATATTAACTGGAAAATAACGAAATTGCAGAATAAGCTTGGATCAAGTATACCCGGGTATGTTAAGTGGAAACACTACAAAATATGCATATTTGATATATGAGATGGAATTCGTCACTTAAAGCAACAATTATTTATTAAAGGTGCTTATATTTTGGTACACATTAGCTTGAAACGAAACTGCAATGAAAACTAATTCTCAATTTGAATGTTATTTATTACAATTATTAGGGTATAAAGTGAGCAATACCGTAACAAGCATCTGAATAGCAGAATAACAGTTCTTAGATACTAAGTTTTCGATCTCAATGTCTCGGGATTATCGCATTTATACGGGATTCTGAATCCCGGGATTAGACATCATCTGTTCTTAGGCAGTTAGGAGCCGTGTGAAGATGGCGTAACAAGTCTGTGGACAAGGAACATGGAGTGACAGATGCTATGCGTGAAGCGTGAATGTTAGCGCGATGCAAGAATTAAATATACTTCCCACGGTCAGCTTAACAAAAAATAGACACTTTCAAACTCGAGACAGCTACTCCCATATAGTAAATACTATGCATAGAATAATATACTTATTGTCTATCTCAACCAATTCATTGATATCAAAAAATAAAAATTTGTTCAGGCAGTCGAGAGAAGGAGAGAATAAGCGTTATACATACAAGCGTACTAATATCTAATGAATTTTTGAAGCGAGTGTTATACAATATCGGGCTTCTACCAGACGTCAAAAAATCGCGGGATTTGCATTTCGATTTGAAATTCGAATTGAATACCAGGTTTTAATGTGACAACGCATATTGTGCGTGATAACCAGATCCATTTATTGTTATAGCTTATGTCTGCATGTGAAAAGTTATCATTAATTCATGGACAGTAAGGTACATGTCTATCTGATATCATTAGTTGTATTGTACAGTGTATAGTTAAAAATACTCGTCAAAGAATTTGAAACAACGCCTAGGATTGTTTGACCTGCGCTATCCTAAGCATACTATCGGTAAATGAATTAAGCTTGTTAATCCCGGGATAAGAAAAAGTTACGTATTTTCAAAACCCTAGTATACAGGTAATTAGACTTATTCCTTCGCCTAATCTTCTTTCGGTGTGATCACATAAGATAACAAGATGAGTGCTTGATTCTCAGAAATCAGCAGTGTTATTTCCATGAAAGTTGTTGAATGTTGCAATGACATAATGAAAGTTTGGCACGAGTTAATGTACCCTGTTATATTAACTGGCACTAATTTCCACTTGATATACCTGGGTATATTAAGTGGAGGGGTATATTACTCTGGTATCACTTCTCCAGACAGCAGATTAGATTTCTTTGAAATAGGACGTTATACTCGTATATCGTAGCAAAAGTGAAATACTAATCGATCACTCGCTTCACCTGTCTATCGAAAGCATCGAAAGTCTATCGAAGATGTTGAGAGATGTGAACCAGGCCTGCTGATGATTCCTGATCTAGGATGAAATGGCAGCTATTCTAGTCTGTTCCCATTTTTCAACTGAGGATGCAACTCAGTATTTTCCATTTACGCAGAAAACCTCATCCTATCAAGTCAATCCATGCGTCCTCCTAACATATCCATTTTATTCCGTTCTCTTACTTAATTCGACTTTGACAGGAATCTCAAATTGTGTAGCATTGTTCTCAAAGATAGAAGTAAAAAGCAGCAATATTATTTATCACACAAAGAAATATAAAGGATCAATTGCAATTCGTGTTAATTGCAAATCAATTATAACTAGGACAATTTTCATGCCCTAAAAAAGTTTAAAATATAACCAAATATGACCTTAAAAAAGCTCATAATATGACCAAATATTACCTAATAAAGCTTAAGATATAACCAAAATATGACCCAAGACTCAAAAATGTGACCTCGATGACCTAAAATTCTTAAATTACAATTCAGCAAAAATTATGTTTCCATTTTCAGGCAAAAAGTAAAAGAAGTTCAATTTACGACAAATAAAACGATTTATGTCAAACCTTTACCACAGTATACCGATTTACAGCTTTTTGTACTAAACAGTAATGTAATGTGGGTAAAAACCTGTAGGTATCCCCACGGAATCCCCACAACCCACAGGATAAGCCCCTGATTAATATGTTGCTCTTGTTCGTATGGAATGATTGATGTTTAATATCTCCTCCATCTCAGTGGAACTTCTACACATCATTCAACTATCCGAAGGCCGTATTTGACTCCAGAGATATGGAATGGGAGTCCTTGAAGAAAGTCTCCGACTGCGTGTTGTAACTTTTATGACTTTTATTTGCTATCTTCGGTATAGGCCTATTGCTCTTCAAAATTGTAGTAGCATATTTTCTATCATTATTGAGCCTTGATTCTGACTTGCCACATAGAAATTATTGTACCGAAAATTTAGCTAATTGCTCATTCAAGTAAGGAATAGAGCCTGCTATGCACACGTATTTGACTTACAAATTCACATTTGCATGAATTACAAATTCACATTTGCATGAATTATTTGGTTGCATTAGCAGATAGGTGTTCTTTATCTACTCTACTGATTCGTAAGTTTTTGTCGTCTGCTGCCAGTTTACACGTACAGTTTACATGGGATCTTCTCATTCCACTCTTAATTCTTTAGTGATTCATGAGACATGACACCCTTTTTCCATAAAATTAAGCTTACCATAGCGTAGTTTGCCGTAAACGTAATTCGATCTCGAAATGTTTCTTTTTAATAGTATGACGACATTGTCTTTATTTCTTTGCTTTAATAACAAATCGATTATTGATCAGCTTGTGTTTTCAAACTTCCTCTTTTACTCACTTTGAATTTTTAGTTAACTTAACGTAGTTATTGACCATGTCGATTCTACTTCATTTTGCTACAAGACTATTTTAAGGGTACAATTTTTGCATTGCTGTTCCCTTAAACGAATCACATTTGTATAAAAATTCAACCACTTTACATGAACATGTAGACTAAAGGAAACATGGCCTTATTAAAATGTTAGGAAATGTTAAAATGTCAATATTAATACGAGTATGTACTTAGTTCTGCACAACACTCGATCATTGCATTTTGTATTTTCATTGTATTTGTATTTTCGTACTTCGCTATTTTGAAATTTAGATGTTTCTTTTTGATAAATGGCCTTTTATCAAGATGTTATCTAAATCTTCCTTTTTAAGTTCGGTTAATATTGCTTGAAATTAGATGTTTCTTCGCCTTTTACCGTTCGCTGTTGTAACACTAAGCGACCAGTCTACATCAAATAAAATCAAACTTATGCTTACATTACATTATGTATACGTGTTATGCGAAGCATTCTCATGAAATATACACACATTCATTTCAAAAGAACTATACATGAATTCCTCGCTGTAGACAATCGTGATTAAGTGTAGCATGTTTCACAAAAGCAAGCATGAATATTTATCAATATGTCCATTAAAATTTTAACTGTTAGTTTAAGTCCTGAAGGACCTTAATGTCCCCACAATATTTTTAGTCAGATGCTTTTCGTGAATACTTGATTCTTACTGCAAATAATTTTAAGTGCATGTATTTGGCTGTTTTGATAGAATACCGTACATGGGCAGCTCCATTTGTTGCGAACGTACTTTTCGTGAACTTTTGGAATTTATTTAATCAGAAATATATGTTCGGAAACATATATATAGAATAGAGATCGACTATATAGGCCTACACGTGGTGAAGGAAAAAAAATCTTTAAATCAATCTAATCTACTATTATGAATAAAAACTTCGAAGAAAATCATCCTGATATTCTCGAACACTCATGTCACCGAATTATTACACAAGAATTGGGAGGATTTTGACCCATTTGAAATACAGCACAATGAACCATTTATGGAAGTACACTAAGTGTGCAGTTAAGGATACCTGTCAGATGAAAATGAAAGTTCGGACAAGTTGTGGACAAGTGAAAAATCTGAGCTTCCATTATAACTATGACTGCAATGCATGGCTTGCAGTTGAATGATTTGGTGTGAGAAATCTTTATCACACTGTTCATGTTTCCGACGAAAATCATTCAACATTTTCATGTGTCTTGCTTTGTGGGTTAGACCCAACCGGTCTTCTATATCGCAATTTGTTTAAAATCTCGGTCAAGAATGATTAATCGCATTTATCACGCAAGCTTATCACAAATAATTTTATCTGAGCTATTTATGCCATTAGAGCAAATATTTGTAAGTCTCCATTCGGATCTGTAGTAAAGGAGATTTGCAGAATTCTTCCACTTCAGCCGTCCTTGACACACCTGGAACTATCATTATAAGTCATTCAAAATCATTGAACGTGTGTTATTAATGTGAAAATAATCATCATTGATATTTCATGCATTTTAAGTGGTGAGATGGGTAGGCTGCATGATATTTTGTACTTCAACATCGAAGTTGATTGTGTGATACAATGTCAGTTCTGATTGCTTCTAGTGAATGTCAAATATCTTCAGAATCCCCACAGAATCCCCATGACAGCCCTATCAGAGCTGTGGGGATGGCCTCAATACCCATACCCACCCCATACCCATGGGTATCCCCACAGAATCCCCATACCCACGGCAACCCTGCCAATATGTCGTCATTCTGCAAGCATCGGTCATTTTCTATCCCATCTTCCCCGCAACTCTAGCGGTCTAAAACTGCAGAAAAATGACGAAAATATGACTAAATATGATCAGACACAGTTAATATGACAAAATTACATAACCCTAAAAATATGATATGTCACAAAAAATTGCCCTGATTACAATTAATAATTGTAAAATGATAAGCATTTATCTGAATTATGAAGCACTATTGATAGTATTAGGATGGAGGCGTATTTTAGGTCACATGAGTTTCAAGAACCAGCAAAACGTTCCCTATCATTGAATTATCTTCAGCAGGAAAGATAGTCATGCATGTGTATATGTTCGTGCTAGACATGGCGAATAAGAACCGCCTGCATGCGTCGATCAAGGCAGCGTCGCAAGTAAAAGAACTTTACGTCGTCCGGCTTTATGAAGTTAAGATCGGGTCTGCCACACTCATCTCGGAAATATCGCACTATTCCGCACATTATTCCGTAGATGCTGTTGGCGGGATATTCCTTACCGTCCTTGCGTCGAATTTCGAATACGAAATGGGACAGAGTCTTGTTGAATGTCTCACAATTTGCTGATGCCAGGTCATTGAGAGACGGAACAGGTCCATTGGGAAACGCTTCATTTCGTGATTTCCTCCATTCGTCGTACACGGCCACAGCAAAGTTTGTGGTTCGGCGAGTATTTGCAGGCGTTGTATTGGCAATACTTGCCTCTATCTGCTGGGTACTCACAAAATCAAATCTGGACATGTCTTCGCTCGAGAACTGTTATTGATTGATGTAGGATGTAAAATGGTGAATATTTTTCCTTCTTCGTGACTTATGACGTCTATGAATTACATGATCAATTATGGGGTGGTTGACGGCTAACATCCAACAAAATTTCAGTTTCTTCTTCCTTATCACATTGCACTTAGTAATTACGCAATAGCCGGTTTGTGTTCAGCTTCCTGACTTTCTGAGAGTCTGCGAGAAAGTCAGACCAGACTGAAGATCTTGAGTGTTTTAGTCTTATCGCTACCATGTGTATCCCACGCTATTGTAGCGTACATTCATTCATCAGCTACTTGTTGCACATTCTCCTTCCCTAAAGACGCTATAAAGTTGCGCAACATCCTCAAAACACTGTCAATTCTTTTCCCGACGCTAAAAGAGTATACCGATAAATGAAATGGGAAACCATCCGAGTACGCTAAATCTGTTATCGTCCGCGAACGCCATTTATCGGTACAGTTACGACAACCGTTGCTTTAGGCCGTGAAACTTTTTTGTGAATTGTTATTCTGTATTCTTCTCTAAGCTGACTGATTCTAATTCTTTGTCTTCTTCATCTCTCATATCAATGTATACTTCAAAATAATCAGTCAAGCATCTTTCTGTATGGTTTGCATTGAAAAATGACTCCCATCAGTCTTCATTTTTATCCAAAATATAGCACTTCCAGAGCAACTGGTGGCTAAGACGTTTATAGATCATGACCAAAAAAGATGCCAAATTTTCGATAATCGGAACGTTCATATTAATCGATTTATCTCAGGAGTATGACCACCAAGGTCAGTGATCGTGCTATAAGTATCTGTCCATATTCATTGCAAAACCACTCTTTTGACTTTCTGATTGCATTTTTTACTTATATTGGATATATTTTTCTCTTCCAGTGGCGCTTTGATCAACTGACAGCCTGCTATCTAATTTTGTTGAGCAGGAAAGAACGTGGACTTCCTATTAGTTTATCTAGCCCTTCATTAAATTTATTTTTGAAATCTCCGTCTGGTAGATCAAGAAGGGTAAGTTTTGTGTTAGTTTTCGATTTTCATTGCGGTTTTAACCATAATCAGTGCAGCATACACGATTGTAGAGTCCAACTCATATGCGGATAGGTCGTCAATCGAGCAATCACTTTTTTTCGAACTTATGCAAATATGTAATAATTCAATTCTCGTTTCTAGCGGCCAGGTTAAAACGGACTTGCGCATGTGGATGTAAAGTGATAGCAGGCTTTCAAGTGTACGTACTTCTCTTACTTTCTCCTACTTTTTTCTCCTTTTCCTCGAAAAACCTACTTTTACCTACATTTTGGATTTTCTTTAATTAGTAGCAATTTTGATAAAGAATTAAACGAAAAACTAGAAACTTTTAAAAAACGAAGATGCAAAATAACAGAAATGTCAAGCGTCCCACCATCATCAAAGTACTCATCCAATCACCCTCAATCCCATTATATTCCTTATTTTCATCAGTCTCAAACTTTGCAACGAAACACGTGGTGATGCGACACCAATATTGATAAGTGTGAAAAAATCTTAAATTTACAACATTTTGCAGTTAATCCGTTTTGAAAGAATATTGTGCGTCAGCGTGATGTTCAGGACTCCCTATTTTTGATTTTCAGAAGCTAACGGATGTCTATTTGCGGAAGAGTCAATTATGCGTGTTGTAGCGTTGAGATGGACAATAACGATCGCGAGAAGAAGTGACGTTAGATTAAGTCGTATTATCGCTTTAATTTTCGGGTTGCTGCTTGGTCGTCAGTCGCTTGCATAATAAAGTGAATATTTGTACATGTAGACTCGACAAACGAAATTTTGAACGAATCCTTTTTCCTCTTTCCTTCCATTGTGATACACAGTCTCCGTCGTGTATCAGACAAGTTGCCTGCATCTGATGTTATTCCGTCATGGATTCGTCGTGCAATTTTTCTTTCCGCAGCTACCTCTGAAGAACAGAAACTTGCTTGTTGTTTCAACAGATCGTCCCTTGCGACTTCAAGTCAAAACGAGAAAGTTGTCACTTCAGAAATTCTTTGGGCTAATAAAGTTGCTCATTCCAACTACAGTTACTCTTCCTGTGAGCAATTACCCCAGCTGTTCAGAAGATTTTTTTTCATGTGACACCTGAACAATTTTCATTCAATAAAACAAATGTATCTTACCTTATTTCGGATGGTTATTACGCGAATGTGGAGTTGCATTCATATTTATGTTAGACGAAAACGGAAGCAATGTAACGGGTCAAATTCAAATTCGTTTTGAAGGCTCTGATGTTCGGCCATGCCAAAGGTGATCAGGTTTCTGAAGCCATTATACAGACTTAAGATGAAGAAGGACTCGAACTGCCTTCAGAGCAGCTCAAGTTTAGGCTCAGATGGTCAAATCGTCACCAAATCCATTTGCAACAAGGTCAACGAGCACAAGAAAGACATCGGTCTTTGAGTTCTCACAACATTCATTCCCTACAAGCTTCATATTATTCGCAATGCCTTTCCAGAAGGAGTGAAGGAGTTCGGAGAGGAAGCTGAACAATTTATAATAATAATATCTGTATTTGCAAAAAAGATACAAGAAGTCACATGCAAGTAATGAAAAATACGCAAAGCAAATACGAGACCCTCATATGGGTCGAACTTCACATTGAAAAGGATTCACCATATTCCTGAACGCTGGAAGTAGGAAGTAACTTTACTTTTAAAATCAGTAACATCAGTTGCAGAAACTTCATCATCAGTGAGCGCGTTCCAGTGTGACACAATTTCATAAGTGACAAATGATTGATATCGCTTGTGCTTGATCAGTTTTGCCGCCAATTTGCAAGAATGTCCACGAGTATTAGTGTATTGGGAATCTAGTAACAAACGATGGAATTTCCCCCAATTTGATTTCGATGGTACGGGTACGAAGATCCGAGACTTCTCTTCACTTTTTATGTTTGATTTAACTCTTTTTGATACCTCAAAGCATCACCATGTCTACAAGAAGATTTTTCGAAAACGCAATCGAACATGGACTTTGACGAAGAATCATTCATCAAACACGTGTAATGTCGTTGGTTGACGCTGATCCCAGCCGTGAAACGGGTGCTACATACTGTAATGCTATTAATTTTCGCGGATTTCGCGGTTTGATGACAACCGCGAAATTAAATACCCCGCGAAAAAATGAGGTTAAAAATTCTTTCGAGATTTTAATGATAAATGTACTTGATGTAGGCCCTATGTATTGGGATAAATATAGGAATGCAATACGCAAACTATGTCATGCAAGCGCATTACCTCAACGGGCGAACATGCAAAATTTGCACATAAATGATTCTAGCTTTTGAGCTACTAACCCGATTTACTTGATATTTGAAATACTGATGATTCAGGGCGTGAGCATCATTTCATCCATTCATGTCATCTAAACATTCTCAATACAAAAAAGTTAGTCAGTGTGCGAAAATTATCAAGACGATAAAAATTGACAAAATTCCTTGATTTTTGTCGTCTAACTAATTTTCGCACGCTGACTAACATTTTTCGTATTGAGAATGCTTAGATGACATGAATAGATGAAATGATGCTCACGCCCTGAATCATCAGTATTTCAAATATCAAGTAAATCGGGTTAGCAATTTAAAAGCCAGACGCATTTATGTGCAAATCTTGCATTTTCTCCCGTTGAGATAATACGTTTGCATGGCCTACAAATGACAGATCTGGCGCTCTGAATGATTCAGTGAACTGTAACCAATTAACCGCGAAATTTAATACCGCGCGAAATAGGCAAATCGACAAAACCGCGAAGTATAATACCCGCGAAATTAAATAGCCTCACAGTATGATGGACGCGATTGAGGAATATTTCCTGAAAGGTATTTCTAAATACTCGACAATGCATGACCGAGAAAAAATTGGAAGTCAATGAACGCTGGAGAAGAATTTGTCTGAAATTGAAGGACCCTTCAGTCAAGGTTCAATTGCATTGGTGATTCTGGAAGACATTTTTCATCCCTTTCTAACTCTTTTTCAAAGAGAGGAATCGATAGATCACATTCTCTATGATCACTTTCAGAACTGACACGAGCTGTCATGCTTCGGTTTCTGACACTGGATGCGGTCAGGGATAGCAGAGGGCATCAGCTCTTGCATGTCGATTTGCAGTTAGAGGAGAATCAGTTGTCGATTGAAAATATTGTTGTCGGAGGAATGTTGCGTTGAAAGCGATGAGGTCGGAGCAAAGAATAGTTGCAATTGGGAAAATGCGAAAATGTTACCAGCGCGCAACCGAATTTTTCATCAGCCGTCTTCCTCTACAGAACATAATATTGAAAGATCCGGCCGTATTACAGTCTCTAATTCAACGGTATGTTCTAAGAGTCGACTAACTAACTCGCACTGCACGACAGATGTCATTCATTGATGAATCGGAAATCGATGTTTTGGCTGACGAATACAAGATTTATCAGGCACAAGAAATTCCGGATAAGTGGTGCAAAGAAATCGAAACATCAGGATACAAGCGAATCGATGATTCCTGGAATACCGTTTTGCAAGAGAAGAATGCTCTTGGGCTGCCACGGTACCGACTTCTCAAAGCGTTTTGTCTCTTGCACACGGTAGGGCCGACATTGAAAGAAGCCTATCTCAGAACAAAGCCATTGTTACCAATGTACGTGTGTTATTGTCAGGTGAGTCAACTAACGGTCTTCGCTTGGTGAAGGATGTGGTTAAAGTCATAGGCCAAGGAAATGTGCACCTCATGCCAATATCGCCGGAATTATTACGATCTCATAAATTTGCTTATCGCGCCTATTCTGCTCAGATCGCCTCAGAAAAGGAAGAATTAGCGAAGAAAAAGTTAGAGTAAGAGCAAAGGAAAAGAGAATCTTGAGAGAAACGACGGACGCTGGAAGCTTTGGAGAACAGAAAAAGAACACCGGGTAGCAAAGAAGCTGGTGTAGTTGCCGTAAAAACTGAGGCACAAAATGATCAGCGCTCATCAGAGAATCTGTGTAACGAAGTGGAAAAACGCTTGCATGAAGCCGTCAAATCGAAGGACGTTTCGGAAGCTTGTGTTTTACAGGGACTGATGGAAGTAGCCAAGAAGAAAATGTCATCAGCTCGGGAGACGTCGGAGAAAATGCATGAAGTAATGCAAGAAATTAAGGAGAAACAACGAATAGTTCTGGATAAATGCATCAATGCACGAAAAAAGGGATGATGTTTTGATGCCAGCATTTCTCTTTTCAGAAATTTCAATTGGTATTGCTTACATTTATATTTACATTTTTATACGAGTACAGCAGCAAAATTTGCTATATCAGTACATTTTCTCAAAACTTAAACTCGCAGTCTGCGTATTTAGATTCAACGTTTCAACAATTTTTATCGGAAGTACTGATTTACATTCTTAATATGCTATACATTTTCTCCATGCTTTTTGCTTGAATCTTCAGAAATTTTCTGCTGGCTGATATTTCTAACTTGTTTAATGCATTTCCTCATATCTTTAACTTGCATTTTTGTTTACGATATTGATACTCATGCGGATATTTTGTTATAATATGTATGAACGTAATTGTTTTTCTTAAAATAGTTGTTTTCAGATACATCGTTTTAAAACATTTAATATATTTGATGTATTTAATACACTGTTTATTTACACCAGTGTTTCGTTCTTAATTTGATGACAGGCGCATGTATCTACGCCTACTTTATGCATCGCAAAGCGTTAACGTCCGATTTTATTTTTACAAATATGCCATAATTTCCCCATAGACCATTATATCTACTACTTTTTTTCTATTTTCAGCTCTAAAATCCTACTTTTATCTTACTTTTTCAGATTTTCGTATCCTTCTTATTTTGTTAAAGTACACTTGAAAGCTTGTGATACTGATAGTTCTAAGCGCAAAAGTTTTATACAAGTGTTCTATACGCAAATCATAGATAGGTGGATGTGGGGAAGTGAAGAGGTGTGGACTGAATCAGAACAATACAGCATTTTCTCTTATCCATTAATGACTGCCTGCATGCATATGCCGTGGGAATTTGTCAATAAAAACAGGGAATAACAAGTAGCACCATTAAGAATTACTGCAAAAATTCTTCGTAAGAATTAATTGTAAAGAAACTAGAAACCAAAAACATCTGACTTCAATTTTGGGTGTTAAACATGGGGCCACATGGTGAGGATGTATGGGCCACCTACGATATTTACGATTTGATCGAATTAAATTCTTATTTCTCACTGTGGTTTTCAGCATACTTCTAAGCAATTAATCGCATCAGCTACATTAGTTTGTAGTGAAGGCCTGATATTGCATTTTTTGAGCTTAACAGTTTGATATATTATAGCACAGATTTTAGTGAATTTCACACTTACTAGAATTTTACACCTAGAATTAATGCTGAAGGCGTGATAATTTCCTGAATTATAACATAAGGACTGCGAGGAAAGAACAGTCCACTATGTTAGATCCTTTCGCACTAAATGAAAAGAAACAAAATCCTGCATACTCGTCAGGGATGCTCTTGTGATGATTGGTTGTCACAAATGTTAGTCACGCTTAAGACGTTGAAGTCTGTTGACATCCACTGAGCCATCGAATTCGTGCCCACTTGTGCTTCCTTCGAGTAAGATTTCGAGCTCATGATGACTACTCAGCTCGTATGTTTACAGTACATGTCTTTTACAATTGGGATATGGAACCTATCTTGATGTGTTTCACTGTTTTCCTAGAATAGCGTAGGAAACATTTGGGTCTAAAAATTGCACAATAAATATGGAGCGCAAAAACAAAAAATTGCAGTTCGCTTTATTTGTCAGTCTAAATCTCAGCAGTTGTCGTGCATAACATCATGCTAGCTCATGTTGTAGGGTTGTCAATTGCTTTAATAGCATAGAGTGGCTTTAGCCCCCGATTAGGTGACCAATAGTCAACACCTCCATGTTCCATCCATAGGGTACCCAAAAATTAGACAGAAAAATATGTAGGGAGATATGCTATTTTCTCAATACTGAAGTCAAGCTACAACAAATCGTATAACTTAACTATTGACTATTTTAAAGAGAAGTTATTTGATAAATCAAATTTCCGGGGAAAAACAAAATGAAAAATTCAAATTCATATTCGAAAAATTCAAACTCTGTCTGAAACGTGTTCACGTGCATATCCCCAAAACCAATGCAGTTGAAGAGATTTTCCATTTTTTGTCGCAGCTCCACTAAATTTTCGCAGGCCTACTAATACCATCGAATTATAATATCATATTTCATAATCATTCAGAGTTAATGCTGCTCTCATCAAAACTTGACCAAGATCACCCAATGTCTTTCGGGCGAAACTAATAGTCACATATGTTTTATGCAGTTTTGGCAAAATAAACAACTGCAACGCAGCAATTCAAACGGGAATTAAGTTCTTTCTTGCAACAAACAAAATTTTCCGAAAGCAGCTACGTTTCGTCATTGATTACTCTTAGAAAATATTATTCTCAAAATCCAATTACATGAACTCGCCATCCATAATTATTTCTTAGGAACCATTTTGTTAATATGCAAATTATTAAGCTGGCATTTGGTTACCGAATTCATCTTATCAATTGGTATATGCATACACATGTTGTAAATGTAGCCAAAAGTCAGTAGCGCTACTGATCCATTCCAATTGATAAAATGGATCAACAATGCTTTCTACATTGCTTTCTACATTTCTTTTCCTTGTCAAATGATGTCAACATGTAGTACTTGAAGGCAGTTAAGTGACCATTTGAGAAAAGAGAGGCACTAGGAAAACAATGTGGCGCAGTTTATATCAACAAATGCACAATGCGATTGTAGCTGTGTGAACAATACCTGCCTACACCGCACAATATGCAGTATAATGCCTTCTCTCAGATTTATGACTTCATTTTCTTGTGACTTCGTGTGCGTTGCGCGATATGAGCGTAATATAGGTACAGCGGTACATAAATATATCCAAATAAATATCGTGTTTATTTATGTACCCACGCAAATTGCATATGTAGGCCTACATTTATTTCGCAGAGTAACCCACTTGGGAATATCAAGAGAATCGTGAGAGGCCCATTAAGATTGTGAGGCGGCCCTTTTGACATTGTGAGGGGGCCCTCTTGAGATCGTGAGGGGGCCCTCTTGAGATATTGAGGGGTTCTTTTATAGTGTGATAGGGCCCTTTAAGATCGTGAAGGATCCCTTTTCACGAATAGGAAAATAAATCTAGTAAGAAAAAACAAAAGAATGACTTGCTAATGCATCTCAAATCAATTGACTGACTCCTACAGGAAGAGGAGTAGGTATACGATTACTGTTTTTTTCCAAAATGCTCTAAGGAATTCCTAGAGATGGAGACTCTCTAAAGCTGAAGAAGAAATTTGTGCATGACTGCCTACGGGAAGAACTTCAATGACGATCTTAATGCTTCATTTTCTCAAACATCGACGTCACAAAAAGTTGTCAAAGCTAATGTCAATCAAATTGCCGAAATCAATCAGCAATTGAATACACCTGAAAGTTTCCTTTTGCGGAGTCGTTTTTCCGACGCAAAATGACGTGTGAATAGCCAATTACCTATAATGAGGCTGTTCACACTCAAGGTTGCGTCTGAATAACGATTCCATTGCAAATTGTCTATTCGCACGCATCGGTGCGTGGGAATAGCCGGGCTACTTAGGAGCAGTTATTCCGATGCGAAAATTGGTAAAAATAGCCATTACTAAAATTAAGCTAACTTTTCTGCATATTTAGCATAAAATGCAC
This sequence comes from Prostheceraeus crozeri, assembly GCA_907163375.1. Lineage (NCBI taxonomy): Eukaryota > Metazoa > Platyhelminthes > Polycladida > Euryleptidae > Prostheceraeus > Prostheceraeus crozeri. Next base: position 585,436 of record CAJQUW010009496.1, on the reverse strand, counting down.
TCCATTTTTCGCAGCAGCAGTGGTGGGGCCGCTGCGCAAATTTACGCACTGAGGAAATCGGCATGGCATAAAACATTTGAGCCCTGCGTAAATTTTTCATGTTCTTCTGAGTTAATTTTTTCATGTACCGCTGTCAATGCTTTATGTTCAGCTGAACATTTCTTAATAATCAAGAACAGTGAAACACACATGTTTAGTGAAAATCGAAGTCTATTTGTATTATGCGAGTATACTACGATTTTCCACTTAATCTGTAGTTTCTTTCATATCGTAAACGTGGGTGATATTGGGACTAGTGCGTTTCAATAATCCAGAATTAATCATTAGTTTCGAGAAAGAATTTTGCGAAAGATCGGATTTTCTCTTTTATGTCCAGTCGTGCCAACTACCACGCAGCGATGTCAACATATGTTCGAGTTATATGCCTAAACAGTGATATAAACTACATTTCATGTACAATGGCCTATGATGGTTCTATGCTGATTCTTCAAAAAAAGCCTCCGTTTTTAACTTCTTTCGGTATCATAACTTCGATTCGGAATATAAACGCAGCGCCAATCTTATGAACGTGGAGCAGCACAAATTCTTGTGCCTTATAGACACACGATGATCTCAGTGTTTGGAGGAGATCGAACAACTATTAGAACAACTGGAATCATTGAAGCATTTTTTGCTGTAACTGTGGCGAAGTCAAACACGTAGTGTTCGAAGAATCGAATCCGAAGAATTCAGGAGGCACTTTCAGATCCTCTTACTGAAGACACTTACTGAGAGCTTTACAAAAACGATTTTGCAAATGTGATAATAGATGTAGAAATTGAAGAAGAAGAGAAAGAAAATCCGACACCTGAAATTTTGAAAGGTGAAGTACAACTAGCAATAAGGGAAATGAAGAATAATAGAACACCAGGAGAAGACGAAATGATATGCGAAATGTTAAAAGCTGGAGGGGAAACCTTGATTGAGATGCTGACAAAATCTTTAACCGAATTTTGAATTGTGGCCAGATACCGCATGAGTGGAGAAATGCAGATGTAGTAGTGATTTACAAAAAAGGCTGCAGTAAGAACATAAAGAACTACCGACCAATAAGCCGTCTAAGTCATCCGTACAAAGTCTTTACCAGAGTTTTACAACGCCGGATTAAACAGACTTCAGAATGGAATCAACCAAGAGAGCAAGCTGGTTTCCGGAAAGGCTACTCAACAATTGACCATCTACACTCGATAAATCAACTGATTGAGAAGTATACAGAGTATAACAAGACTCTCTATCTACTTATGATCGACTATGAAAAAGCTTTTGACTCTGTTAGCCACAGAGATGCTAACTGCAGTAAGAAAGCAGGGAGTAAGAGGGAAAATTTGGAGAATTTTAAATGATATATATAGTGATGCAACAGCTTCCATAAAGTTGGAAACAAGAGGCCCGAAATTCCTCATTGAACGTGGCGTTCGCCAAGGAGATCCCATATCCCCAGTCCTCTTTACGGCAACATTAGAAGACATATTCAGATCATGTCACTTCCCTACAGACGCAGGAATAAACATCGACGGTGAACGTCTCATGAACTTGAGATTTGCAGATGATATTGCCATTTTTAAGGATGACGCGACTTCCATGCAAATAATTGTAGATGAGCTAAATAAGCAGGGAAAAAAGGTCGGTTTAAAGATAAACAACGAGAAAACAAATATTTTGACAAACGGCCAAAAGAGTTTAATCCACATCAATGGACACGTCATAGATTATGTCGACGATTTTGTTTACCTTGGACAGAAATCTCCTTTCAAGCCCGCCAAGAACAAAAAATCCTAAGAAGAACACAAAATGCGTGGAAGTCCTTTTGGAAACTCCAGCCCTACTTAACATCACGAGGTATAGAGATGAAGAATAAAAAACGTTTGTTCGATATGTGCATTCTGCCTGTCCTGACATACGGATCCCAAACCTGGTCTCTAACACGATCACAAGAGAATAAACTCAGAACAACACGACGAGCGATGGAACGAAGGATGATTGGAGTCACTCTGAAAGACAAGGTTAGAAACGAAGAAGTAAGGAGACGAACAGGATTAAAGGACGTTGTGATAGAAGCGAAACATCTCAAATGGAAGTGGGCTGGTCATGTCATCAGGCGACCCGATAACAGATGGAGCCATAGAACGACAGTATGGATACCAAGAGAAGGGAAAAGAAACCGTGGAGGACAGAGAAAGAGATGGAGAGACGAACTCCCAAGGAACTGGCGGCTGGCGGCTAGCGATCGTGCGAAATGGATTCGTATCACAAGGGAGGCCATTTTCCGCAAGGATCATAACGGCTAACGTAAGACGTAAGACTGAATACACATTAGATTTCTTTGCCACCGCTTTAAAACCTCTGAGGGAATTTGAAAAGATAGTCCAACGTGATGGTTGCTTCATACATGATTTACGGCAAAGTACCGGTATGTCTTCTCATCAAATGGCACTTGATGTATAAGAAAGATGATCACATTGACACCAAAGAGCCATGGAAAAGTTAAAATCCGGATACTATTCAAATACGGATCGGATAATGACTATTATTGGCGAAAGGGCTTCCAGGTTAGTGACACCTCGACGAACAGCTAAGAAGAAGGTTTTATGAACAAGTACGAGTCTTCAACATCTCCTGTACACATCAGCTGATGTACTACATGCCGTTTACGAATAAATTACTGTTCTTTCACCCGAAAAACCTTGCCTCCATTTACTATGAAACGTGGACGATCAACGTGGCAAAGAAGCTTTCAAATGTCTTTCAAGATGCTGATCTAGCATCATTAAGATGCGAACTGCGAAATATCAAGCGGGAATTCAGATGTCGAAAGACTCTTCAGCATGCTGTTGGATATAGTGACGAAAAAACTAACTACTCTGGATCAACAAAGTGTGCGAGCACTCACGTTTACGAAATCATAGTTGAATTCGAGGAACTATGTATGTTTTGAAGTGCCGCTTTCAAACGAATTGCGACAAATGGCACAAAATGCAAAGAGAGGACAAATGACGAAAAGGAAGATAGCTGACGCGGAGAGAGAACCAAATAGAAAGAAAATGGAAGAAGAGCTAGAGAAGTAGCGACAGCAAAGTGCAAAATTGAAGAAATTGGAGTTTGATTTGGCGAGTGTCGAAAAAAAACAAAAGGAAGCTACTGCAAGGAAAAGGAAGACTGAAGAAATGGAGCAAGGAGCTCATAATTTTAGAGAAGCTGCGGCGATTGAGGAAGAAGAACAATTAAACCCGAAAAATCAGGATAATCGTGAAGGAAGCGAAGGTAGAGAGAAAAATAGTGAATAAAATAATGAAAAAGAATCTACATTCCTTTTGATTCTTTAAGTGCATTTAATAACCGAACACTTGAGATATGAGATATGCTTCATCTGGAATTTAAACAGCTTTCAATTTCGAATAGCTCCCCTGTGTGATTTTTAGGATTCTACGAGTATACTTGTGTGTGTAAGTCAGTTGCATTTTCAATAATCAAGAATGTCAAGATTCTCGATAAAGTGTAAATGACTGGATCATTATATATACTCATTGACAAAATTTTTGAAACATTTACTTTTTTAACTTCTTTCATTTTTGACTGGTATATATACATGTATGTATGCACGGTGCGTCAGAAAGGGCGGGTTGAGTTGAAAAATTTCCCATTGGTTTTCTCAACGGTTTCCGACGTTTTAGACATCGGAGATTCCAAATCTGCCCTTTAAAAAAATCTTTCATCGACATCTTTTGCTTACAGAGCAAAAAATTCAAAATGGCGGCTTCTATAATCGAAACAATAATTAAATTATCAAACAAAAAATTTCCCATGCCAACTGTTGATTGGGTTTTGTAATTTAAAGAGTAAAGAGATCACTAACAACAATTAGAATGATTTTTTATCGAAATCTTTTGGCAACAGAGCACGAAATTCAAAATGGCGGCTTCTATAATCGAAACCATCATTGAATTATCAAACTAAAAATTTCCCATGCAAATTGTTTGCGCGGTCTTGTATTTTGAGGTGTAAAGAGATCATTTATGGCGATTAGAGGGATTTTCATCGACATCTTTTAGCTGCAGAGCGGAAAATTCAAAATGGCGACTGCTAAATTAACATCATCTTTGTGCTATGAAACCCAAAATTCAAAAATTTGATATCCATTGATCGACTTGTTCAAATAAAATAAGAACACCGATTTAGAAATATTCAAGTTTATTCAAAAAAATACATCAAAGATGGCGAATATTGTAAGCTGTCACCGCAGAATAAAATGTGTCTGTATATGTTGCACACTGGATATTCTTTACTTTGTAATCACACCAAAATTATTGGAAATTGTGGTGAGCAGATTCAGAAACCTGCTCACTATATAATCCTAATCCTTGGTTCCTTTTTCTGCAAAATTCAGGGACGTAATAAAAAATCGCATGGATTTTTGGAGTCACGCGTTTACATAAATCCATATAATCTGTGCGAAACTCTTCAATAAATCGTTCAAAGTCAGAATCAAGTTCATTGCCGAAACAACTGGAGACTACATTATGAAGACTTCAAAAAGTCTTGACGTACGGCAAACAGGCTAGAGGACATTTGGAACTAAGCATATCCACGAATTTAAGCAATTTTCGTGCATTGTTCCCAGTGAAGGTACCACCATGGCAGTCATATATACTCACACCACAATCTATAAGCCACTGCCGTGCAGTTTCAGGGAAAATGTATGTGACTGACCCTATGAGAAGGTGCAACTCCGGGGGAGGGAGGATATCAACGACAAAACCATTGTCGATATTTTTGTTTTCATTGCTGATAATCAAAGAAGGGTGAACAACATTTCCGTACTGTTTCGCTTTAGATTTATCTTTCCCGGAATCATAGAACTGCCAAAAAAGAACTGATAAAGACCTCGGTGTCCGACTTTGTCCCATTTCAGCTAACTCGCTTTTCTCTATATCGCACCATGAGCAAGGGTGTAAACTTCCGTGGTTCATGAGACCCAGCTGTAGATTACATATTTTGAGGTCAGCAGCGGCAAAAAACTTAAGCGCTAACTTATGGAGTCCCAAGGCATTCCAAATATATTTCAAGTTAACATACGACTCTGTAACGTCTGGAGAAATTGCAATGATAAAAAAGAGAGTTTATACCCGAAGATTTCTTTGCCTTTAGACCATTGCTATCTGAATTTTTAGCAACCAGTTTCCTATCATCGAAGTGGCTGTAGACATCATACGAAAACAACTTAGTGACTGTTATTCTAACGATTTCTGTTATCTTGAGTTCTAAATTTTTTAAATTTATACACACGAAGGTGGTGTTAATTTAGCAGTCGCCATTTTGAATTTTCCGCTCTGTAGCTAAAAGATGTCGATGAAAATCCCTCTAATCGCCATAAATGATCTCTTTACACCTCAAAATACAAGACCGCGCAAACAATTTGCATGGGAAATTTTTAGTTTGATAATTCAATGATGGTTTCGATTATAGAAGCCGCCATTTTGAATTTCGTGCTCTGTTGCCAAAAGATTTCGATAAAAAATCATTCTAATTGTTGTTAGTGATCTCTTTACTCTTTAAATTACAAAACCCAATCAACAGTTGGCATGGGAAATTTTTTGTTTGATAATTTAATTATTGTTTCGATTATAGAAGCCGCCATTTTGAATTTTTTGCTCTGTAAGCAAAAGATGTCGACGAAAGATTTTTTAAAGGGCAGATTTGGAATCTCCGATGTCTAAAACGTCGGAAACCGTTGAGAAAACCAATGGGAAATTTTTCAACTCAACCCGCCCTTTCTGACGCACCGTGGTATGATACCTTGATAATTTAGTCACAATCTCCACCAAGTCGCTAGCACAGAAAAACGACGCTTGTAGCAGATTCAACTTTAATAGCGCGTGTGCCCCCCCCCTCTAGCTCCAATACATTCAGTAATCCGAGATGGCATGGATTCACAAAGTTTCTGAATGAAGGATGTTTCAAGGAGAAGCCACTGCTCTGTCAGTCTTTCAGAGAGAATCTTCAGGGACACTGGTGGAAGTGAATAGCGGTCTCTCACTCGCCGCCCAAGCTCGTCCCATACTTGTTCAATGGGTGACAAGTCAGGTGAGCGTGCAGGCCAGTCAAGGGTTTGAATGTTCAATCTCCTAACATGACAGCCAAGGAGCGATGTGGTCTTGTGTTGTCGTCTTGGAAGACGAGATCCTCCACCCTGACCACTGAGGCAACAACAGGAAGCACAATTTCATTGAGGTACCTCTCTCCAGTCAACGTGCCTTTGATGATGACTGCTGTCGTTCGTCCGCCGTGCCAAATGCCACCCCACAGCATAACACTTCCACCACCATATCTGTCGTGTTCTTTAATACAGCATGGGACAAATCGTTCACCTGGAAGACGATGCACTCTGACACGACCGTCATTGAAATCCAGAGTGAATCTCGATTCATCGGTCCACAAGACTTTCTGCCAGTGATGGTCATTCCATGAGCGATGGGCATCACCCCAGGCAACTCGTCTTCTGCGGTGCTCAAAACTCAATGGAATTAGGACAGCTGGTCGTCGCGATTGAATTCCAGCTTCTCGCAATCTTCGGTAAGCCGTTCGAACGCTACGGTCTATATTTGAGGCACTCTTCCAGTGTACAACTATCTTTGGGACTGACACAAATCTGTTCCTCTTTGCAGCTAAAACTAGACGTGCGTCTGTCCTTCCTGCAGACTTTCTTGGTCGACCAGATCCCTTCTTCTTTTTAACATCTCCTTCTGCTTTCCATCGACACCACCACCTCCAAACAACGACTCTCGATAGTTGCAGCTCTTCGGCAACACTCGCACAACTTCTACCACAGCGAATGATTCCAATAGCCATACCTCTTGTAAACTGATCGTGTGCCATTTTATTTTACAAAAGCTGGATTTCAGTTCCCGTTGATGTTCAATTTGTAAAAGCAATTGTGACAGTTGTATCGATATCAAAATTTGAAATTTGACCACCATAGATCTTTCTCCATTCTCTAATGTGTTGAATGATAATACATAGAAAGCGAGAATTGCATCATACCTGAGAAAAAAATGAAACAAACTTCAATTCAAGCCAATGATAGTTTGCTTCATTAATTATGTCAATGAGTATGTATTTGTTCAATAGCACATCACATACAACAGAGTTGAAAATCTATAAACCGAGCTTCTTTGCATAAATTTCAATAGTATTCAAGTTAGGATCATCTATCATCTAAAGTTCATGTTTGTCCAAGTACCGTGGCTCGGATTGTATTGTATTCGTCTGTATACTAATCATCAGTAAATATTCATTTAAATTTTTGATGAGAATCCTTGTCAAACAATCAGAGTTTGGTTTGCTAGAGAACTTCAGATCTTTTCAACCATGGAGTTTTCCTTTAATCATTCATGCCAAACCTGCTGTCAAACTAAGTCTTATGGTTGATAAGGATAGCAGGAGCGCTATTCATCGAGAAAATTCTATCAAAGATAGATTATACGTGTATATATATATATATATATATATATATATATATATCCTCATTTTAATTTTACATTTTTTCATTTTACACTGATAATGATCGCCATTGTAGCTAGAATCATTTACGGGGTGAGTCGGAAGTCTTTGCCAACTGATAAAGAACTTCCTAATTCAGTGGAAAGCGCTGATATTACATTCATTTGTAAGCAGGATTATTTCATGTCATTACAGGGGTCAAAATTCAGAAAGTCCTCCATCACTGTCAAGACCTACACCGTTTTATAAAAACAAGAAAGGTTCCTCTGAACATATCCAAATGGATGTTTTTAATTTCGGTGACAATTTTGTCCTTTAGATAAGCTACTGAATGGAATCTTGTTTCATCTACATAGACTTTTGAGCTCAGATATGACCACAGCCAATAGTCGCAAGCACTCAAGTCAGGTGATCTGGCAGGCCATTCAATTGTTCTTTTCCTGCCAATTCACTGATTCGACAAAAAATTATCTAAGAAAATGCCTCTGGCGCTTCGGTGGTAGTGGGGAGGAGCGCCGTCTTGTGGTAGAGCATTTCACGCCTCCTCGTGAAGAAAGTCACCTTTTTTCTGAGAAAATAGAACAATATCGTTCTCCAGTCATCGTTTCAGTGAATATATCAACGGCTACCACACTAGTAGCTGATGCACGCCCACACTGTCAGACCTGTATTACAAATGCGTTTCATTGGATTCTCAGATCCCCAGTAATGAACATTATACTTATTCACATCACCAGCAAGATTGAATACACATTCGTCAGAAAAAGTGATTTCTTTCGAAAGCTGGATCTCCTGCGAACTTTTGATGTAATTTCCTCGCAAAATTGAGCTCTTCTGTCGGTGTCTCCATCGCTAATAAATTGTAAGTACGGATGCATTGTAAGTACGGCTTGTACGGATGCAGCTTCTGGCTTTTTAAAACTCTACATACTGACGTTTGAGAAACATTTTCCCCGTTAGATAACCGTCGAGTACAGATAGTAGGGTCTTTAGATACTGCTACTTCATTGCTGTCGGCAGTTGCAGTCTCAGGCCTGCCGGAACGAGGGCGGTCTCTTATACATTACCGGTCTCCAGCAGTTTGTCTCTTCAATAGGAAGCAGTGCAGTTCCAGGGGGTGCGTGCTTGTTAAATTCTTCGAAAATTTTTTGACGGCATTCTAAGCTATTTTCTGTTGCAATGACCCAAGCGGTATAGTTACTTTTTCATGAATGTGTACTCCATGTTAGATAGCGATGACTATCAAGTCAGGGACATATATGATTAATATAAGATATCTAAGGGACGTTCAACTCTCATACCATGTACTGGACTGGAGGCCAGTGACTTTGATAGGCTTGGTTAATGACGATAGTGTGTATCTGGATAAAACCATGGACTAAATGGCAAACAGTTCACTTAATTATTGTAAAAAACATCAGAATCCAGCTAAATTACTTGCTGTAGATGCTAATTAATACGCCCGCACCAGTCTTGCAGAGAAATTATCCAGGGCTGCCACTCTTCCGGTTTTTTTAGAATAAACTAAGTAGTGAGAAAATGTTTGGCCAAGGAACAAATAATTTGGGTTTTGAACTATTTTAGATTTTGAAGGGCCCATTTCGATATTGCGAGTTGGCCCTTTAAGATTGTGAAAGTGCCTTTTAAGATCGCGAGGGGCCCTTATGAGATTGTGCAGTGGCACTTTAAGATCCTGAGGGGCCCTTTTGAGACTGCGAAGGGGCCCCTTTTAGATTGTGAGGGGGCCCTTTTGAGATTGTGTAGGGGCCCTTTTGAGACTGCGAAGTGGCCCCTTAAAGATCGTGATGAGGCCCTTTTAGATCCTGAAGGGGTCATTTTTAGATCCTGAAGGAACCCATAAGATTTTGTGAAGCAGCCCTTTGAGATTGTGAACAGCAACTGTTTTAGATTTTGAAGAGCTCTTTTTAGATGTGAATAGACCTCTTGAGATTGTGAAGCGTCTATAGGATTGAGACCGGCACCCTTAAAGATGAGAGCATGTGGGGCCTTTTTAGCTGATGTACGGCTCTTTGAAATTGTGAACGGGCTGTGCAGATTGTTAGGGAATCTTAACGACAATGCAATTTTTGAGTTATCAAATTCAAAGCAGATGCTTTCTAAAAATCCGCTAGACTCTTGAGCAGAAGATTCTTCTACAAGGATGTCAGTGATCCTTTCGTCAATCCTAAGAAACTGGACGAAACGGAAGTAATCAAGATTTTGAAATAAGAAATAAATTTAGGTGGGAATGCTTTACGAAAAAGTTGTAATGCGTTATTATGGAGTCTGTTATGAATTGAGTTCTGATTGCTTTGATGCTCTCCAAAACGCATCTTTCAAGAAGCGTCTGCCAGAAAGATATAAAAGAAAAATCTACCTAAAAGTTTCGGGAGCACAAGGGAGTAGCGAAAGAATATTTTGTGCGATCACTTGTTGCAAAAGCGGCTAAATTTCGGCGAAGACACCAGCGAAAATTGAAATCTCGCAAGCAACCGCGGAAGTGATAAGGATTTCTTTTCGTGTTGATTTTGCGTTAACTTATGCCATGGCGGCTCAACCTTTATCAAATAGCTGTCATAATTTTGTTTGAAATCCCAAAGTTGTTCTTAGATGTAATTGTTTTTTATCATGTTTGAAGTATACAAGAGATGAGAGCAAGGTTTGATTTGAATAATTGCCGGAGCTACAAAGTACTGATGAAGTTTCTTCAGGCTGAACTGCAAGCGTTTTTGATTTTTTTAGCCGCCATCAGTGCAGTAAATCAGCAACTCACTCCACAGACCATCGGTAGGTGGATGTGCTTGGAAATCCGGCAGCATGAAGTGCAAACACGAATTAGCAGTTTGCATTGATGCTTGCAAATTTCAAATTGTGGAAACGAATTCTACATTTTCTCGTTCAACAACGTTCTCTACCGTCAAAGTGATGGTTTGAGCATGGGACCCCTAGCCCCAACCCTCAATAACTTATTTATGGGACACTTAGAACAGACTTTCCTAAAAAATGATAAACTAAACCTAAAATTCTATGTCAGATATGTAGATGACATCTTGGCTATCTTTGAAGATGATGACCACTTATCCTTCTTCAACTATATTAGCAAATGGCATAGTAATATGAAATTCACCACAGAGGTAGGAGGTAAAGTGCTACCTTTTCTAGATATTGACCTGGACGTTTCATCCAACACGCTAACTACTAAGGTGTACAGAAAACCCACGTACACCGGTCTAACCTTGAATTTCAGAGCCATATGCCCCATGCAATGGAAAATTTCTGTTTTAAGCACTCTGATCAACAGAGCCTACATCGTCTGCTCGTCATGGCAAACTTTCCATGATGAAATAGGGAAATTGACCAAAATTTTTCAAAACAACGGATATCCGTTGTACTTTATACAAAAAGTGGTCAAACAGTATCTGGACGAAAGATTCTGTGCTCCAAAAGAAAAAGATGAATCCAAATACCTCCATACTGTCAAAATTCCATTTTTTGGCATTCAATCGGTTTATTTTAAAAAGAAACTACAATCACTATTCCGTAGAATAGATAAAGAATCTCCTATCCGTTGGGTTTTCACATGCAATAAACTAAAAAGTGGTTTCTCCAACAAAGATCATACTCCCAAAGTTCTTAGGTCTAATGTCATTTACCAATTCGCTTGTGAGGTGGACCCTCGCACTACCTACATAGGTAGAACTACAAGACACTTAAACTTAAGAATAAAAGAACATCGTGAAAAAATGTCCGCCATTTCTGACCATAGGTTAAATTGCAGTTGCAGCTGTAAAGTTGAAAATTTCAAAATTCTATCTCAAGCTCCCAACACTTATGACCTAAATATTTTGGAAGCCATGTACATAAAAAAACTCAACCCCACTTTGAATAAGCAAGTTAACCATGATGGTGCTTTTTTCAAATGTAAATTAATTTGAGTCTAGTTACTATGTGTACCTTATTTAATTGTTATCATGTACTTCAGCTTTTGAAATGAATTGTTGCATATAACATGATTTAGATCGTTCCTAGAATGAGATTTGAACTGCATGTATTTCATTAATTGTAGATGTCTCTATATCGGATACAACTATGACATTCATTTTCTACTTGCTCACCATTTGCCGAACGCAATCTAATTTTTCGTTCAACAGCGCAAGGGCATATCTCCTCGTAATCGCTCGTCGATCTGCAGAAAACGGTGCAATTCTTTGTTTTCCAGTTCATCCAAATGCATAGGATGACTCTGATGCACCATTTCTTTAACGTACCCAAATGAAAAAAGTCACAAGGCATTGAATCTGGTGGTATCGGAAGCCATTCCAAAGGCTCCCATGAAGGTCAATCCAAGATTTAGGAAAATTGCTGTTTAGATAATTTTTACGATGGGTCTGTAGTAGTGCGCTGGCATTCCATCCTGCATGAAGATATTCCTATCCCTCATGACATTCAGTATATTTTATGCAGTATAGAAAAGAAGATTTTACCACACATTCTCGATTTCTCGAAAGAATAATGGCTCTCCCAAAGAAAATGGCGTACGGAAATGCCTGCACAAGCATTTATACTGCGCTGACCATGGATTTTGTATGAAGATATTTGCTGTGACCAGAACAAATTTTTGAACGAAAGTTGTCTTTGAAACAGTTAAGTAAAGTCATCCATAGACCTACATGTAGATTATTCGATGATATGCAGTCTTTATATCGAGCTGAAATTGTCAATCGTTCAGTAACTTCATGCTGATTTTGCATTGGGGGCAGGTCTTTGTAGTACACTGTCCAACCTTCGAAAGCGGAACTCCTGAAAATTGTAGCTGTTCGAGTCATGTATTCTAATGCACCTTGTTGAAACTGATGATTGAATAAGCATCAGTAATCATTTTATACATTTACTTGCTAACTGTGACGATTCGGAAGCATCTTTATTAGAACAGCCCCAACTGCTGCTTGAACGCTTTCAAAACTTACCGGGTTGTGTGATATCGAATGATCGCAAGTTTCTTACTTTAAGGGGGCCCACGACTACGTAATTTATGGGGGCCCATTCCGATTTGACTTTCCGGTTTTTATTTTTGATAAGAGTGGCAGCCTGATTATCGGAAGAATCTGTGCAGTGTACCATGTACCGATACAAGCATGTCATCGATGGTCAATTCTAAATAAATTGTGACTTTCTATTTTCATTGATTTTCTCATTGTCTTATCTAAAACCTCCTCCTGCATAATAATTTGGACCACTGGTGGACTTTATTCGAGAAATCAAGAGCAATGAAGCGATATAACATGTGTGATTTATTTCCGGCCTTGAATTACTCAACTTTCATTAAACGATAATTGATCGCTACTTTTTGTCACAGTGATGCACGAATGTTTTCATATTCATCGACGAAATTTATACGCATTTCGCAATCAGCTTAAATCCTTATCAATGCTGCTCCTGAATTGCCCAATACGGTAGGACGTTAAAATCGTGGAAAGTCATCAATCACCACCGCTTGGTTTGCTTTTTATTCAATATGATCTTCGCAATGAACCACTGACATCTAAATCACATCCTATTTGTTCGTCGGAGTTTTGAATATAATGTGAAGGCCTCACAGCTGATGCTCTATCAGGGTTCCTACCGGTCCTAGAAAGCCTGGAAAAATCCTGGAGAATGAAACCGGCACCTGGAAAGCCTGGAAATAGCCTGGAAAAAGTTTATTTGAGTCAAGCATAGGCCTACTTTATCTTTGAAGTCAAACTCATTTGCATGTTGATTGAAAAAGTAAATGATGCCGCAGTAAAAAAAAGTTATGTTCTGACGAATTGACTTTTTTTGTCATTCCAAACTTGAAAATGTTTTTTCATGATGTGCAGCATTTTCTTACATTCTTTACTCGTACACTGTTCCCATTCCAGGTAGATGTATGTGCGTTGGAGAGGAATGAATAACTATTGAAGTCTGAATGACTGAACTAGGGGGATTCGGTTAATATTCGAAGTCAACCTGATGACTTCTTATGATGATTGGTTTTGAATCGCGAATGCATTCTGAGAAATTACGTGAACCCTTGACTGACTGAAATACTAACAGACTCATTGTTCATTCAAATTGATTTGATGTGTAGACTGGCTACTCCATGAATTAAAGTATGTAGACTTCTATATTTTGTTTTGATGCCTTCGTTACTCGTTGCGTTTGACTGTTCATACATCGTTGAATGTTTGCCTCATGTACCAAATTGAGTTGGAATTTTTGGACAATTTCTCACAATTTTTGAGAGCTTATTTTCGATTCGCATATTAACATCATTGACAAGTAAGTAAATGAAAAAATATATATTATCCGGATAAAATGAATTGAATTGGACGCGCCATAATTCTTGGAAAAAGTGGCGCCAATTGTCATGACAAAGTACAACACGCTATTCGTCATCTAGCTCGACGCAGTGGCATTCAGCGTATATCCGGTCTAATGTACGAATAGAAACCCGCAGAGTTCTCGTGGTCCTCTTCGGGAGCGTCATCGTCGATGAATCCTCCTACACTGAGTATATGGGAGGAAAACTGTCACCGCTATGCATGTCGACAACTCCCAAGAACATTGGGGCCGAATTCTCAACGGTTTCAGTAAAAAAAGTTGATGATGAAATTGTTTTTATATTGAATTTTTATTTTTAACGATGTTTTTGCTACTTTATCCCTTGCATTCTCAAATAAATGTTGATCTTTCACCACTTAATTTTGGTACCGTAGTCATTAATTCTGAAATCATGGGCTCAGAAATGTATGATGGCATAGATTGCAATGGCCCTCGGATTTACGAAAGGAACCTCTAAAATATTCTATTGCTGAAAAAAATTCAAGTATGATCCGTATGCGTTACATCGCTTCGTTCTCTGATCAGTTTGCATCACAACGTATGAAATTAATTCAGCCTATGCACGTACTCGTATCTCTCTAATTATTGCATAATGAATGGCAGAAAAATATGGACTACTGTTCATTGAGACTATTATGTTTGGTTCAATCCCTTTATCACCATAAGCCATCGGCCATAATTTCTAAAAATATATATTTCTTACTACACATGGTGATGAACCTCTATCACAGACGAATATCCGTATTGATCATGTACATGTACGACGTATACTTTGTCACGCAGTAGTTATCATACGGCTGTTGTTTAATGCATTTTTAGATACTCGTGCACATTTATCCTTGCTGTTCATTCATTCTTCAGTGATAATGTCTATTCTTAAGATCTACCTTGCATGAAATTTTATGTCCGTAAAACATTTGCTTTTATGAAGCCATTAAATTTTGACATTTTTATGTTTTAGATGGGTAAAACAACCTTTCAATCAGATTGGATTGACTCACAAATTCATCCTGAATGGACCTCTTGGTTACGCCCAGTTAATGGTGATTCTCATCGTGCATTTTGTAAGGCATGTAGCAAATCGTTCGATGTAGGAAATATGGGGAGAAGTGCCGTGAGCAGTCATGCCAAGCAGTCTGGTCATAATACAAAGTTGAAAAACATGATGAAATCCCCTTTCTTCCGTCAACGTGAATTCGTAAGTCAACAGCCTACCAGTGACCAATCGACAAACCAACAATCAACAGCGAGCTCTCAGCAATCAACAGCCTGCTCTCAGCAATCGACAGCGAGCGATCGACATGTTGCGAAAGATCAGGAAATGGTAGATGACTCTCAAGCTTCAAATTCCTTAGCCTTATCAACTGCATCAGTATCTGCATTAGATAAGTGGAGAAAGAGCGCAGCTCATAAATTTGAAGTGACTAAAACAGAAATCATTTGGGCTATGGACTCCGTTAAAAAGCATCGTTCTCATCATTCTTCGGATGACCAAGGGGAGATATTTCGGGCAATGTTTTCCGACAGCAGGATTGCAAAAGATTATTCGATGGCTGAAGACAAGCTTGCATATACCATTACATTCGGATTGGCGCCATACTTCCACAAGAAGACACTAACCCGAGTCAAACGTGCTGCTGAATTCGCCATTTCGTTCGACGAAGCACATAATAATGTGATTCACAAAGGTCAATTTGATTTGTGGATTTGAAGGCACGTCTGGTATGGATTTGAAATTCCTTGTGCAAATCAGCATGGACGGTCCCGCAGTGAATTTGTCATTCATGCGCGACTTTCTCAAGGAATTCGAGGCGAAATTTGACAAATCTTTGTTGGAAACAAGTGTCTGCAGTCTTCATGTTGTTAGTGGCGCTATAAAGCATGGACACAAGGCTTCAGATTGGAAAGTGGAAGCGTTTTTGAAGGCTCTCTATGAACTCTGGAAACGAAGTCCGGCACGAAGAGCGGAATACACAACCAGTAATGGGCAAAAGACCGTTCCAGGACACCCCATTTTCTCAATTTTTTTTACACCTTTAAAAACGACTAAATTTATCAACTTAGGTCATTATTTCAGGTTTTTAAGACCTAAATTCATGAATTTAGACCGTTTGAGGACAAGACAAATTCAAAAAAAGGTATTTTTAAAAACGACATAAATTCATGAATTTGAACCCTTTTTCAGGTTTTTAAGACCTAAATTCATAAATTTAGGCGTTTTTAAAAATACCCAATTTTTCAAATTTTTCAAAATCTCAAATTTGAGAATTACAATTTTTTATCTCGAAAATCATGACCGTTTCAGGACACCGAAAAATCTTGAAAGTTAAGAATCTCAAATTTTAGAATTACAATTTTTACTCTTAAAATCATGACCGTTCCAGGACACCGAAAAATCTTAAAAGTTAAGAATCTCAAATTTCAGATTAAGATTATTTTTACTTTGAAAATCATGACCGTTCCAGGACACAACATCAAAAAAATGGTATTTTAAAAAACGTCTAAATTCATGAGTTTAGGTCTTAAAACCTGAATTTTATCCATTTTTCAGGTTTTTAAAATATGAGATAACTAAACTTATGTGTCTAAACTTACGTGTCTAAAAATATTTCTTTAAAAATGGAAGAAACAAAAGTGGAAGAAACCGCAAGAATATATCCTTCATTATTATATGAACGTAGTTCTACTTTAATGGACATTGAAAAAATGAATAAAGAAAAACATGAAGATAGAGTACGTTATATGAAAAATAAGGAATCTCAATTATTATTAAGATTAGAGCACTATGATAAATTAAGAAAGAGATGGTCTAAAGTTAAGAATGTAACACAAGGAATTGGCATATTCTTAACAATAAGTTTAGGTGCTTTAACAATTGTTATATCTTCAGGTGTTTTAGTAATTCCAGTAGTTGCTACTGCTTTAACAGGTTCGGGTGTTTTTGCAACTTCACTTATTACAATGTTAGATAAGTCTTTAATAACGAAGAAAAGAAAATCATTAAAAAATAAACATTCTCACGTTAAAGAAGTTTATGATAAACTGCATTATTACTTTCAAAGAGTATGTGATGATAATGTTATTACGTTAGATGAGATTGAAAAATTTGATCAAATAGCTAATGAAGTAAATCAAATATCATTTCAATTACAGACCGAAAAAGTTCATGACAAGAATAAACAGGATGGCAAAATTTCTAGTGATGGTAAAATTTCTAATGAAGAAAATGATAGTTTTTTTAGAAGAGCTAAAAACTTTATTAAACAAAACTTAAAACGAAAAGATGTCAGACGCCAAAGCAATAAAAAAATAATTTGTTCAGTAAAATGTTTTTGTTGTATTCCAATGTTACCACAAAATTCAAATATTATATTTTAAAAATGGATAAAATTAAAGCTGATAATCTAAAAAGAATTAAACAATTAGAAGAGTTAATAAAACAAAGAAATATTATGAAAGAAAATCATCTTCAGCATAGAATGATAAAAGCTGGTATTCAATCTGATATGTTTGAAAAAATGCAGCAAACCGAGCAAGTAAAAACTGATTTTAAAAAAACTATGGAGCCATTAAAAACTCTTGAAAAAGAAAGTACAAATAATGATAAACAAATTAATATAACAGATCCAGAACACAAAACCATATTAGATGACTATGGATTACTAGAATCAAACATTAATAAGAAATTACCAAAATCTATGCAATTTGAACAAAAAGAAATATTTCCACAACCTTTTCGAGGTTTAATTTTTTCACCAGATAAATCTCCTTTTAATTTAGATAGAAATTTTGTTGATCTTTTAAGAGGAGCAGATTTAAATAATTATTCTGTAGAAGATCTCATAAAATATAAAGCTATGTTAGATAGAGTTGGTGCAGTAAAATCTCTTAGACGTTATAAACAATTAGAAAATTTATTATCAACGGGAGTTAAAGTAGGAAAAGGTTTTAAAACTGAAACAACTGTATTCTTACCAGATGATCCACAAGAATTACTACATAGATTAAATATTTTAATATCGGCAATAAAAGAAGGACATAATTCTAGTTTCAATGAAATTCATGCTATATTGAAAAGACTGTCAGAAAAGAAGATTCTAAATGAAGAGGATTATAAAAGTATAGCTGAAATATGTTGTTTTTAATTTTTTATAAAAAAATATTTATTCAAAATTTTAACTAAAAAATGTCTTCGAGAGAATTATCATCAGCAGATTTAGACAAAATTAATAATCATTTAGAAAATCTAACAGAGATTTTGGGTTCATCAAAATTTAGTACGACGTTAAAAATTATAACAACTACTTCATCACACACTTGTAATTTAGAATCCATTCTACATTTGGAACAAAATAAAAATTATCAAATTGCATTGACTAGTTTCTCCACATTTAACACTATTCAAAACGTTATCAAAGATGTGAATGATCAATTTAGATATTCTACTGATAAAGGCAAAACGTGGAAAGTACTAACTTTTCTTCCTGGTTCTTACGAATTTTGCAGTTGAACCGGCAGTTAATAAATTTTCTCTTACTTTAGACGAAAATCATCAAGTTGATTTTAATCATGATAGATCATTGTCAAAGCTATTAGGATTTAATAAACAAACCTATAGTCAAGGTTATCATTTAGGTGAGAAGATTCCAAAAATAACTGAAATAAATTCAATTGTTGTACATTGTGACATTATTGAAGGAGGATATATAAATGTCAATTTATATAATATATTGATATATAATTGTCAAATTTAATATTCAGTTTTCCAGCTTTTACTGTACCCATTGGTTATAGATTAAATGTAATTCCACAAACATTAATATATTTCCCTATTACAAGAAAAACTATTAACAACATTAACATGAGAATCACTGATGAAAAAGGACAAGAAATAAATTTTGGAGGTGAAGAGATTATGATAGATCTTTTGGTTCGGGAGGTATAAACTCCCGTTCGAGAGGTATAAACTCCCACGCGAAGCTAGAGAAGTTTAATTTTCTTCTTCTTCTTTAAAAATAAAAATAAAATAAAAATAAAATATTTTTTATTAAAAAATGAGTGAATTTCCACCATTAAATAAAAAAAACTTAAATTTAGTCATCATCCAAATTTATCTAACAAAGTTTTGTCAGTTATTTGTGGAAGATCAGGTTGTGGAAAAACGTACCGTATTTTCTCTAATTGAAGCCCCCGGCTTCTATTTTTTAAAGTTAAATTTACCCCGGCTTCAATTAGAGGTCAGCTTCTATTACAGGCCCGGCTTCTATTTCTTTAATCGACATAACTATGATAAGAACTTTATAACTATGATGTAAAATTCTTTATTTTAGTGATTAACGAAGCTTACCCTGTCAATTGGATTCATCACTGTCGCACCATGAAATATTGTCATCGTCACTACAATCGATCGCCAGGAGATCTTCTTCACAGTCACTTTCAACTTCATTTTCAGCTACATTGAGTTCACTCATCGAGGAAGCCAGTTGAGTCAAACCATCCTCACAACCTCGGCCAGGTTTAAAGCAAGATATTTGTGAATCTTCCGAACCATCCAAAGAGTTCGTGATACCACATTGTTTCATTGAGTCAGATATTTGAGAATTAGGTATCGCATTCCACGATTCTCGTACCCAATCAACCAATTGATAGAATGAAGGTGGTCGCATATTCCCATTCTTGGTAAATGAATGTTCTCCGATATTTTGCCATTGATCATACTCATTTTGAATTCGTGATTTCAGTGATCGATTCCAGCTTACATCAGCTGGCTGAATAAGTCCCGTGCACCCTCCTGGAATCACAGCTGTTTGTATTCTTAATCTCCGAAGAACAGACTGAGTTGTTTGTGAAATATGACATCTGAAAGCATCCCACACCATTAATCGCTTGGTAAAGGAAAATTCTCCAACCACTCGTTTCAAATATTCTTCTGTAAGACAATCGTCCATCCAACTTTTTGTGTTGTATTGAAT
Source organism: Prostheceraeus crozeri (assembly GCA_907163375.1). Classification (NCBI taxonomy): domain Eukaryota; kingdom Metazoa; phylum Platyhelminthes; order Polycladida; family Euryleptidae; genus Prostheceraeus; species Prostheceraeus crozeri. The sequence continues at coordinate 565,565 of CAJQUW010009496.1, read as the reverse complement.
GACAACATCGCTCATATTATTCAACTCCGCTATAGGTCTTTTTCTAGGGATAACGATGAATGGTTTCAGTTTGACTCCATCACCACGTCCAGTCAGAATTACCGTAACCCTGACTTTTTCATGACCTGCACTTTTCAATGGTACATCTGAAGATCCCTTCTTTGCGATCGTTCTTGATCCGCAACTTTCCAGCCATACCGGGGTCTCATCCATTGCGTATATGCTTTCCAGAGGATAGTCATTTTTCATTCTCATTTGTCGAATATATAGAACAAATTGAACCAGTTTAGTTTGATGATCAGCAGGAACTTTCTGACATATAGTAGTCCTTGACCTCATGACAAATTGATTTCGCGATAGAAATTTGCTAAGCCAACCATTACTTGCCTTGAAGTTCGTGGGTAACGACAATTCAACTGATAAGGTTTGCGCCATCTTCTGAACATTTTTTCTGGAGACTCTAAGTTGTCTGTCTCTTTGCTCCACTATCCAAGCGCGCAATTTTTCTTGCAAAAGATCAGATTGTATTCGTCGTCCAGCCCCTGTCAAACGCTTTCGTTTTTGATTGCCTTTTTGATCAGACGCCACCTTCCGAATATCGTTTTCATGTTTTCTCCATTCTCTTATTTGTTTTCCATCAACTGTAAAAGTTCTGGCAGTCTCTTCAACACTATGATGCTTAACAAAATCTATAGCTGCAATTTTCTCACAGATCGTGTACTGTCTTCGCTTTGCTGACATCACTGTCACCCCTTACTGTCCAGAATGAAATGATGCCCATCCCATTCGTAAGGCAAGACATGAGAACAAATGAGTCATCAGTTAATCAAGTTGACGACAGTATCCATGTTACGACCTGCGACTGCATACTGCATACTGCATTACAAAATGAATAAAACCCGGCTTCTATTGGAGGTCCGGCTTCTATTTTTTTCTAGTACCGTTTACCCCGGCTTCTATTGGAGGCCGGCTACTATTAGAGGCTCGGCTTCAAAAAGAGTAAATACGGTATCTATTATTTAAAATTTTAACGACTCCAAATTTTTTGGATTATAACAATCTTATAATTTATACAACAACAGCAGAACAACCCGTCTATCAATTTTTGAAATATGGATTTGAAAATAATCTTAAAAAAACAGCAGTTGCTTCATTATTCAAAGAATATGAAAATTCTGAATATGATAAGAAATAAGTTCGTGGTGTGAAGAAGCAGCAAAAAATAATCAGTTAGTAGAATCTAATAAAAATAAGCATATAAAAATACAATTAATAGATGATAGTGGTAATATGCAAGATCCTAATAAACTAGATAAAACAATGAAACATTGTGTAATTTTTGATGATTGTGTTAATGATAGAAATCAGTCAGTTCAGAGAAATTATTTCACAAGAGGTAGACATAACAACTGTAGTGTTTTTTATTTAACACAAAGTATGTATTCATTAGATGGAAGTGTTATTAGAAAGAATGCAAATATATTTATACTATTTGAAATAAATGCAAGAAACTTAAGTGATTTGTTAAGAGATTTATGCGTAAGAAATAAAGATGAATTTAAACAATCGTGTAGCAATGCTTGGTCAAAAGATTATGGATTTACCACAATTAATATTGATAAAAAAATTCATGATAGAGTTATAGAAGATTTGTTTACTGAGTAATAAAAATTTTTTATACTGAGTAATAAATAATAAAATTTTTATTCTAGACTGATTTAAATAATAAAAAATTTTTTTCTAGACTGATTTAAATAATAAAAATTTTTTTCTAGACGGATTTAAATAATAATAAATAAACTTTAAAAAGGTAAAGTAGTTATTCCATCAGGTAAAATTTTTCTTTTATCATCAAATGGATCTAATGCTAATTTATGTTCCTCTTTTAAATACATTTTATGTTTCTTTGAATTAAGTCTATAATTACATGCTGTTTTTATTTTATTATTAAATAATGTATTCTTATAATCTTGAAATGTTATTTGGTTAGCCACTGATGCCTTTGAAATTCCTTTTAATGTTTTTTGTGTTTTAATATTATTAGTTGTATCATAACAGTAACATTTAGATTTTAAAAATATAGCTTCTGTTATGAAATCTTCATTTCCTAACTCATCTTTTACTTTACATAATTCTGAAGGATGAATAAAATCTTTTATTTTATCAATTTTAGATTTTATAAATTTTGGATTTTATCAATTTTGGATTTTATCAATTTTAGATATTATGAATCTTATAAATTTTAGATTTTATGAATCCTATAAATCTTGGATTTTATAAATTTTTGATTTTATAAATTTTAGATTTTATGAATCCTATAAATCTTGGATTTTATAAATTTCGGATTTTATACATTTAAGATTTTATGAATCTTATAAATTCAAGATTTTATAAATTTAAGATTTTATAAATTTTGGATTTTATGAATCTTATAAATTATAAATTTTATGAATCTTATAAATTCGAGATTTTATAATTTTAGATTTCATAAATTTAACATTTTATGAATCTTATAAATTCAAGATTTTATAAATTTTGGATTTTATGAATCTTATAAATTTATGATTTTATGAATCCTATAAATTTTAGATTTTCAAATTTTGGATTTTGTAAATTTTTTTGGATAAAATTATTTAGATAAATTTTTTTATTCAAAGTATTTTAGATTTTATGAATCTTATAAATCTTAGATTGCATAAATTTAGATTTTATAAATTTAAGATTTTATAAATTTGGGATTTTATGAATCTTACAAATTTTAGATTTTATAAATTTTAGATTTTATAAAATTTTTTTCTTCAAAGAAAAATTTGTGTTTTGGATTTTATAAATTTTAGATTTTATAAATTTTAGATCAATAATTTTTAGATTTTATGAATCTTCTAAATTATAGATTTTATGAATCCTATTTATTTCAGATTTGATGAATCTTGTAAATTTTAGATTTATGATTCATAATTATGAAATCATATATTTATCATTTATATTATGATTCTTATAAATTTTAGATTTTAGAAATTTTGGATTTTATGAATCTTGTAAATTTTTTATTTTATAAATTTTAGATTTTATGAATCTTACAAATCTTAAATTTTAGAAATTTTAGATTTTATAAATATTGTAAATTTTGGATTTATGAATCTTATAAATTTTAGAAATTATTAACCTTACAAATTTTAGATTTTATGAATCTCATAAATTTTAGATTTTATGAATCTTATAAATTTTAAATTTTATATATCTTACAAATTTTAGATTCTATAAATTTTGATTTCATAAATTTTAGATTTTATAAATTTTAGATTTTATGAATTTTGGATTTTATGAATCTTATAAATTTTAGATTTTATGAATTTTATATTTTATAAATTTTTAATCTTAGAAATTTAGGATTTTGTGAATCTTATAAATTTTAGAATTTAAGAATTTACGATTTTATGAATCTTAAAATTTTTTTTCTAAATAAAGGCAGGAGGATTTAATTGATGCAGTTTTTAAATCATAGACTGTTAAGCTATCTTTATTTATTAACCACCATAAATTAATAAAAGCCAAAAATACTCGGAAACTTCTTAAACAAAGTGGAAAATTTTTAGTTCTTTCATAACTTATTATGCCGTGTTTTATTTTATAATCTCTTACAAATTGCATATATTTATGGTGATAAAAAAATTTAGCTTCTTGTTTTGGAGTAAGAGGATTTGTAGGATGACGATTATGTTTTAAAACATGTGTATGTTCTATCTCATACTCTTACCACATTTTTATTTTCTTTTATAAAAACTTATAAGAAATAAATTCAAGAAAGATTCATGAAAAAAATTAATCAAAAAAATATATCAAAAAAAATTATGAAAAAAAAATTATCATATAAATATATCAAAAAAATTTATCTAAAAAAAAATATATCTAAAATTTATCTGAAAAAATTTTGGTGAAAAACATTATCTGAAATATGTAAAAAAAATTATCAAAAAAATTTATTAAAAGATATATATCTAAAATTTATCTGAAAAAATATAATTTATTAATTATGGCACTAATAGGTTGAATATTGTTATTATTATTAGGTTGGATATTTTTTTGAAATTGATTCACATGTATACCACATGGTGTTCTTCATATGAGAATATAACAACGTTTGATTTAAAAAACGCATCTTGCAAACTTGACAAATTTGATTCATCTCCATTTTTATTTTTTTAAATTTGCTTTTTCCATTTTTTTATTTTTATTAGAAAAAATTACTTTTTAGAAAAAAAATTTACTTTTTAGAAAGAAAATTTACTTTTTAGAAAAAAAATTTACTTTTTAGAAAAAAATACTTTTTAGAAAAAAAATTACTTTTTTATTGTTTAAAAATGATGTTACCAAATGTTGGTGGAGGTGCATATATCCCGAATAATCGTGAATCAGAGATAGAAATAGAAAATTATATTATGAAAACTGGAGACGTTTTATCTGGTCCATTGCATCTTTCTATTCTTCCGCAACAAAATACAGAGTTAACAAATAAACAATATGTTGATACACAAATCAATGACTTAAAAGAAAAATATATAAACGATGTTTTGGTTCCACTGATGAATGAATTAAAGTTGCTTAAACTTAATGACAAATCATTAAACGAAAAATTATTAAAACTTGATAAAAAGGATAGAGAGCTAGAAGCAGATATAGCAAAACTTTTTAAAAAGATTTCAGAACAATCAAACATTTTAATATTACTTTCTATAAAGTTAAAATCTGCAGTCATTAAAAATAAACAACAGATAAAATTATTGAAAGAACAATTAGAAGATGAAATAGAAAAACTACCTGAAGGTATTAAAAAAATTTAAAGCAGTTACAAGCTACATTCCAAAAAAGTGTTGATGAATTAAGTTCTAAAATTACTCAACAAATGAAAAAGATGAATAGAATAATAAATGAAGTAAACTCGCTTGATCAAAAAGTTAATAAAATGAAAACTCTTAAAATCAATTTAGAAAATGAATTAAAGAAAAATTTACAAGAAAACTCTAAAGGAAATAAAGAACAGTTAGATGCTGTTAAAAGACAATTAGATGTTCTTAAAGTTAAATTGAATGCTCGTTAAACGGCGTTGAAGATGAATGAGGAGAAAATGCAAGTTAATAGAAAAGAAATTAAAGTACATCACACGCTACTTGACGCAATAGATAAAGTGCAACGGAAAATTAATAAAGTTATCACGAAGTTGTTGGACATTCACACACGTAAATCTTGATCGGACTTTGTCCAGAGGCTTTAGCCGATGACGCACGTAAATCTTAACGTAGATATTTTTTCCAAAAGTCAAATTTATTCCTAAAAAATGCCTATAATCTATAAACACAATCTTAAAAATTTTGCTTCAAATCAAAAAATAGCACATGAACCATCCATGAAATCTGTTTACCATTATAACAATGTAGAAACAGTTCAAAAAGAAGGGGCTGGCATCTTTTCTGGTATTGGAAGTATCGTTAACTTAATTAAAAATAATAAAGATTTGATTACATCTGCTGCAAAAGGAGCAGCTGCTATAGGTAGTACAGCTAGTGCAATATCAAATGCTGTTAAGTCACAAAACGAATTAAAACAACTAGAAGCTATTCGTAAACTTAGGAATGATTCTGAAGAGCTAAAAAAATTAAAAAAACTTTCAGAGGAAACAAAAAACAAAATTGCTAACATAGCTGTGGGGGGTGAAACCTTGAGGAGCGGAGTTCCGTCTGATGGTAAACAGGAGAAGAAATCAGGCGTAGCCATAGAACCTACGGATCGTTCAATTGAAGAAATAAGAGGTAATGGTCTAGCAAAATTCTAAAATTATATTTTAGTAAAAATTTTTTTTCGTGTGAGAAAAAACAAAATGTCAAATTATTTTTTATAAAAATGTCTTCGCTTATCGAAAATAAATTTAGATTAGACGATCCTCCGTTCGTCAGTTACGATCAAAAAAAGAATGACTATATAAGAATTGCTATGAATCCCGGATCCTCCAGTAGAGTAAATACTGGAGGAGATTTAATTTTTGAAGTTGGTAATCAACAAAGTTATATATATCTACCTGATTCATTTTTACACTGTGAATATTCTTTATATAGTGATGCCAATTTTACAACACCATTACCAGATAACGATAATATTGTATTAGAGAATAATTTTTTTCCAAAATTATTTACACAAATGCGTTTAGATGTTGCAACTCAAAATATAGAAACAATAAGTGATTCTCCAGATGTAATTGACACAATGCTTAGATTTGTAACAATTGGTGAAAATAATAAAAAGTATGAAATCGAAGGTTGGTTTCCTGATACTAATGATGGTATAATTGTTGATGATTTAACTCACGCTGGAACAGATGCAGCAGGAATTGCGAAAGATGTAGAAAATATTGCAAAACATTTCAATAAAACAAATAATGATGCATATAAAGAAAGACGTGAATTTAACAAGAAAAGTAAACAGACTGTAAATTGGTCTTTGTCTCCATTATTCGGATATTTAGATTATGATAAAATATCATATCAATTAAAATTTAAATTAATAATTCATCGTACAGCAAATAATGAATTAATCTTTTATGGTAAGACTGGAAAAAAAGCATATCTAAAAATTGATAGACTTGAATGGTGGATTAAGCATATTACTCCTAGTTTAGAGATTGAAACAGCTATTGCAAAAAGATTAAATACTAACAAACCAATTCCAGTAAATTTTCTAAAGCGTACTGCTAGTTCAGTAACTTTTTCCGAACAAAGATTTAACTGGCATTTTACTAGAACTGCGAATACTCCAAGATATTTATTACTAACATTTCAAAGAAATAATTCTCCAAGTTTTGATAAGAACAATAATCTTTTTCATATTAATACAATTCGAAGTTTACAAGTTTCATTAAATCAAACCCGATATCCAATTGATCCATTAAGATTCGATGATACCAATAATCAATTTATGGAAGGATATGATGCTTATAGAAATCTCTATAGAATTTGGAGTTGAACCACAATTAACTCCTGGAGATTGGAGACATTTATATCCTGTTTTCTGTTTCGATTTAAGTGCACAATCTGAAGATATTATCAAGACTGGTTGCGATGTAGCAATTAATATTGAAAAGAAAGATTCCACAACTTCATTGATGGCTTATGGTTTATTGCTAGAAGATGTAAAATATTCTATTGAAATTCTTAATGGAAGGATGGCTAGGATAGGCTAAAGCCAGAGGAGCTTCGCTCCGATTGGTTAATAACCTGAGGACCCTTGGTCCGATCGGCTGAAGCCTCCGAACAAAGTTCTATAGGTTAATTAAAATTTTTGATAACTTAAAATTTTTTTAGTAATTAGTAATAAAATTTTTTTGTAACTAGAATAGATTAAAATTTTTTCGTGACTAGAATAGATTTAAAATTCCTAACTTAAAATTTATTCATAACTAGAATAGATTAAAATTCTTAACTTAAAATTTTTTCATAACTAGAATAGATTAAAAAAATTCTTAGATTAAATTTTTTTCCTAACTTAAAATTTTTTTATTAAAAATGTCGGAAGCGAAAAGTAATAATAATAAAACTGTTGAATTGAAATTACGTAATATTGTTGACAAAAATACCCCTAAAACTATTACGATTAACAAAAAAAGTATTACATAAGTAAACCAATGATAGAGAATATTCAATTACAAGAAGAAAGGAATGGCGGAATTCTCCCATTAATTCCACTAATAATCGGTGGCATAGCAGCAGCAGGAAGTGTTGCAGGTGGGACAGCTGGTATTGTCCAAGCAGTAAATAAAAATAAATCAGAGAAAGCAGCATTTGAAGAACAAAAACGTCATAATAGGGAGTTAGAGAAAGTTGCTAGGGGTGAAGGAATAGTAGATAATTTCATTAGTAAACTAAATTTAGTTGATGAAGGAAAACGAGTTCTTAAAAACATTCTACACAATGTTGATGATTTAATTGAAATTAAAGAATCTAAAGATGGTTCTTAGAATAGAAGGAATATTTATTAATAATTTTTTTAAAGTAATTATTTTTTATAATTACGTAACTAGGAAGATATCTAAGTCCTAGTATGATTCGGTAAAACATTTATTTTATCTTTTAAAATGAATTCTACAAATTCCGAAAATTTAATTAAATTAAAAATTTCTAATTTAGATTTATTGAATTATCTCTTAAAAGTACATAAAACCTCAAATTGTCAGCATTCCGATCGGCTGCACAGCGGAGGTGATATACAAAAAACATTAGAAAACTTTCCTGGATTTATTTGGACTAAATATTCGAAAGAAAGACATCTACTTGGGCATTCATATACCGGTCCAGGAACTCGATTAGATATAAGAGTAGATGAGAATAATCCGAAACCAGGTGAAAAACCAATAAATAGAGTAGATGCCGCAGCTTACAGGCATGATTTAGCTTATCGAAATCATGACCTAAAATCTCGTCATGCAGCTGATAAGATGATTCAAGAATTAGATGGTATTCAAAATCCTACATTTAGAGAAAAAATTGAAAGAATGTTTGTGAAGAAAGCTTTACAAGCTAAAATATTATTCGGCCAGGGTTTAAATGAAACCTACGCGTCTGAAATCCACAAGGAATATAGAAAGCCGAAATATCTATTGAAAGTAAAAGTATTTAATAAAGATGATTTTTGGAGTGCTGATCTTATTCATATGCCGAATGAAAGGGACTACAAATACGCATTGACCGTTATAGATTTATATACACGATATGCTTGGGTAAAGCCTTTAAAAAACAAAGGTGGTCTGTCAGTCAAATATGCGTTTGAAGAAATCTTTAAAGAAACTAATAGAAAGCCAAAAAAATTGTTGTGTTGATAAAGGGTCGGAGTTTTATAACAGAAACGTTCAGCCAATATTTGAAACTGTTTATTCAACTGAAAATGCAGGAAAAGCTGTAGTGATAGAAAGATTCAATCGGACGTTAAAAAATAAATTATTCAAGAAATTTACTGAGCAAAGAAGTCAGAAATGGTTGAAGATATTACCAGGAATTGTAGAGCAGTGCAATAATAAAGTTCATTCAGGTATTGAAGAAACCCCAAAGAATGCTTCTGACGACCCTGATTTAATCCGAAAGAAAATATTGGAAAATAATTATTCGAATGAGAGTAATCCGAATTTACAGAAACATAAGCCGAAATTTAAAATTGGAGATAGAGTTAGAATATTTAAGTATAAAAATAAATTTGAAAAAGGCTTTGTTGGCTATTGGACTAAAGAAATATTTGAAGTTTGTAAAATAAATCAAACTTATCCGATTACTTACGAAATCAAAGATTTAGATGATGAAGATATCAGAGGCCGATTTTATCAGAATGAATTACAACTAAGTGAGCTTTAACCTTTAGGTGGCGCTTTAGCTAGCTAGCTTCGCTTGATTTTTAATTATCATTATTATTATTATTATTATTCAATTCTAACATAATATCTAGAAATGGTACTCCTTTTTGTAATTTCAATAAAACATAAAGACATAATTGACCACAATAAGTAGTTCCCGGTTTTTGAATTTGAAATGTATTATAAGTTCCATTGCCAAGTAATTTTTTAACTTCATTTGTAGGTGGAAGTCCATAAGAGTCAAAATAATAGTTCTCAGCCTCACGGCGGTCAAAATAACAATTAGAACAGTTTTTATTTCTTTGCCCCGCAGACCAATGTACTCCTTTTTCATCTGACGTATGAAGATTGGTTATGAAATTTACAGTTGGAACTTTGTTCCGGGAACTGAAGGTTCCTGATGGCTTATTTTTAATCAATTGTAATTCGTCTCTCATCAATATGTGAAAATTCTTTATTCCTAATTGATTAGCGATTTTCTTTAGATCGAAATTTGTAGTTGTTTGCGTTCCATATATTTTTAAGAAATCAGTCAGACCAAAAGCTCTGGGAGATAACTCAGTCAGATTTTCGCCATTCATTTTTAATGAAGAAAATCTATTTCATAAATTTTTATCAAAAGAATTGTTTGCCAGTATGAATTGAAGTGGTAGCAGCTGCGGCTTGTGGCAGACAATAGCGCCATATGCGGGTATGCTTTAGTCGCTTCGCTGGGGGCAAAGGTCATAAAGATTCTCTCTCTCTTTCTCTCAGAAACAGCTGACGCCACAACTAGCTTGCCTAAACAAATGCCGCGTATTGACAATTTCATTCTTTCTGTGAGTGTTCTACGAGACTGACTTTGTCTGCAATCACTTCATGTCTTCATCCTGGAATATGTCATCAACACCTCTAGAACGAGCATTTGCAATCTTCTGCGATTCAATTTTCCCTCTAATAGTTCCTGACCGGCAAGCACTGTTTAAAGATTTGGCTGTAAACTTCATTGAAGAAAATTTGAAAAAGAAGAAAGCAACTGTTGACAAAAACAAAGAAAAGGAAGTGAAAGACCTTATTTCAAATTCATTTGTGGATACAGAGTTGGAGGAATTTTATCCGGAGAAAGTGGACTATTTTTCTATTCCTACCTGTATAGATTCGTTGAAAAAACTAATTTTGACAGAAAAGAGAGGTAACCAAAGATTGTTAATTTCATATATTAATCAAGGTAAGGTTTTGTGTAAGTTGAAAACATTAATCAAGTGTTCATTTGCAAAGTTCATTAAATGTTTGAATGATGAACACCAAATCTATTTTTCTAGGACGTATGTTAGTTTCTTAATCAAGTTGTATAGACTATCTCTCGAATTCCCGAAACTCAATACTTCAACATTGAGTATTCATTTTGTTAAAAAGCACTTGAACCAAATTGAGGACTTTCTCACAAATGAAAAAGAAAAAAGACTGTTGGAATCTTCTGATGAAATTTGGGGAAAAAGAACTGGTGTAACTCAAGAAATAGACGAATTAAATTTTGTGAAGTTTTGTAACTGTATTTTCAGACTTCAGAGAACGCCGTTAGTGTATTTTCAGACTTTACTTTTAAAGTGAATGTAAGTAATTTATTTCAACCTTGTTCTGCTGGAGAATTTAAAGTTGAGAACAACGTTCTCACTTTGCAAGTGTATTTTCAGACTTTACTTTTTATGTGAATGTAAGTAATCTATTTCAACCTTGTTCTGCTGGAGAATTTAAAGTTGAGAACAACGTTCTCACTTTGCAAGTGTATTTTCAGACTTTACTTTTTATGTGAATGTAAGTAATTTATTTCAACCTTGTTCTGCTGGAGAATTTAAAGTTGAGAACAACGTTCTCACTTTGCAAGTGTATTTTCAGACTTTACTTTTTATGTGAATGTAAGTAATTTATTTCAACCTTGTTCTGCTGGAGAATTTAAAGTTGAGAACAACGTTCTCACTTTGCAAGTGTATTTTCAGACTTTACTTTTTATGTGAATGTAAGTAATTCATGAAAGTAAAGAAGAATGAAAAGAAGAGAACGCCGTTCTATATTTGTGTTTTTCTTTATTCAATTCATATGATAACGAAGGATATATTCTTGCTGTTTCTTCTATTTTTATTTCATCCACTTTTGTTTCTTCCATTTTTAAAGAAATATTATTAGACACATAATTTTAGTTATCTCATATTTTAAAACCTGAAAAATGGATAAAATTCATGAATTTAGACGTTTTTAAAAATACCAATTTTTTTGATGTTGTGTCCTGGAACGGTCATGATTTTCAAAGTAAAAATAATCTTAATCTGAAATTTGAGATTCTTAACTTTTAAGATTTTTCGGTGTCCTGGAACGGTCATGATTTTAAGAGTAAAAATTGTAATTCTAAAATTGGAGATTCTTAACTTTCAAGATTTTTCGGTGTCCTGAAACGGTCATGATTTTCGAGATAAAAAATTGTAATTCTCAAATTTGAGATTTTGAAAAATTTGAAAAATTGGGTATTTTTAAAAACGCCTAAATTTATGAATTTAGGTCTTAAAAACCTGAAAAAGGGTTCAAATTCATGAATTTATGTCGTTTTTAAAAATACCATTTTTTTGAATTTGTCTTGTCCTCAAACGGTCTAAATTCATGAATTTAGGTCTTAAAAACCTGAAATAATGACCTAAGTTGATAAATTTAGTCGTTTTTAAAGACACCAATTTTTCTGAATTTTACGGTGTCCTGGAACGGTCTTTTGCCCATTACTACAACCATAATAGGTTCGAATAACTTTCCAAAGAAATTTTGTGCTACTCGTTGGACCGAAAATGTAGGAGCATGTCAAAGGGCAATAGAGATATTTCCACATGTGAAGAAGTTCTGTACCCACGTAAAGCCGAAACCAAACATTCAAGCATTCGACACTGTTCAAAAAACAGTCACTGACTCCTTTTCAGAAGCGAAGCTTCATCCGCACAATTGAAGATGATTTTGAGCCATTCCTTCGGAGATTCCAAAATGACAGACCAATGTTCCCTTTTTTGTATTCATTCTTGTTGTCGTTGCTAAATGGCGTCCTAAAGAAATTCGTCAAATCAGAGGTGCTGACTGATGCCGGAGCAAATTTTGTGAGACTCAAGGCACTCGATCTGAAAAGTGATGAAAACCTGAAAATGGCAACCCATACAGACGTTGGTTTCGGAGCGAAACGCGCGATTCCTCCGAATCCAACGCCCATGGAAAAGCTGAACTTCTACCGACAATGTCAGGCATTTCTATGTGGTGTTGCACAGAAAATCATTGAACGTAGTCCTCTTCAGCATCCGCTAGTCCGAGGAGCATCAGCTTTGTCTCCATCCACTATTTGTGATAACACTAGGATTGTTTGTGAAAAGCGATTTGACATTGTTCTCAACTCATTTTTGGACAAAAAGCTAATTTCTGTTTCTGAGGCCGACTCTGCAAAGAGTGAATATGCCGACTTCATATCAAACTCAAATGTACGGACTCGACTGGAACGTTTTGACTTGAATGAGGATAGACTTGATGATCTGCATGTAAATCTGATCAAAACGAATCACAATTGGAAATTTTTATGGCTGATTGTTCGGAGGTTACTGATTCTTTTCCATGGACAGGCTGCAGTCGAGTCAGGATTCAGTATAAACAAAGGTTTACTTCTGGAAAACATGAGTGAAACATCAGTAATTGCTCAGCGCGTCGTTTACAATGCTGTGAATAATGGTGTCCTCCAAAGTCCAATTACGACGGAAATGGTTGAATCCGTCCGATATGCCTCAAAACGTCGAAAACTCCACCTGATTGAGCAACATGAGAAAGAGAATAAGGAGAAAGAAGCAAAGAAGCGGAAAAATGAATTGGATATCGAACTGCAATCCATCGAACATGAAAGTGCAAGATTACAAGACCACATTAAGGAACTGAACGAGAAGGCCACTGCTTTAAAAGCAGCGAAATTGCAGCTTTAGTTTCATGATTTCAAATTTCGAAGTGGCATGCATCAACTACTAATTTAATTACAATCGATTAACCCTTTCTCATTTGCTGTCAAATCGTTGTTGTCAACCATCTTAGCACATATCATAAGGAAATGCATACTTTATACCTTGGCTTAATGTCAACTTAACATATCCTGTAGGTTTTCTATAGTCAATTCATCTCGATTTTTACAAACAAATCAAAGTTGTGAAGCCATAAATTACGTAGACAAATAGGCAAATGATGACAAAATTACGTGAAGTCAGTAGTCACCACATGCGTCTATTCTGCTGCTCCAATCAGCAAAATTGATGCACTCTGATCGATGAGTATGGCAACTTGAAAGTGGTAAATCAACTGTGCGAAAAGGTTAATGATCTTCACCCCAGCTTCTCAGATAGTATACCAAAGTACGGTCCTCGTTCTTGAGGCATTGCTTTAAATTTTCGTTTGTTATATTCCCATTGTACGAAGGAGATGAACTCGTTTTCCCATATTTTGTTGTTATCGTTATTGGCGATTAGAATATATTTACATGATTGTTTCGAGGAATTCCATGTGTATCTCAATTTACATTTATATGTATGAAACACAAAGCTTGAGGATGTTTTAACCTCACAAAGTTTTTATGATGTTATCTTACTAGAAAAGCTTTTTACAATAATTCTGGCAAAACAAAAATTGAAATTTTATGAAGTAAGAGACTCGTTTTTCATGTCCTAATGTAAGATGTATACACTAATATTTTGATTGCATTGGGGTGTCCTATCGAGGTAACTTTCGTGCGTCTAGCGATGCTGCTCTTGTTTATCTAATGGCAATTGATCTTAGGACTGGCTACTAATTCTGATCTGATGGACATCTTCATGACATACTTATTTTGAATAACTTTCAATGGGCTGCTGAAGCTCTGTACATTCTTTCTCAACATGATTTTTGTTTTATATGGTTTACATATTATGAATAGGACTACAGCAATTTTTCGGTTCTCGCAAATTTCACATATTTCGTTCGTTTCATCTGTAAGTTGCTTAAAACAATCAACAATGGTGAAGAAATATCATAGCGATCGAAAATGATCTGAAAATTACATGTAGGCCCTATGTATGCGAAGTAACTAAATTTCCTTAATTGATTGTGGCATACGGGAGGTGATAATGCATCTTGAAAATTTTAAGAAAGAAGCCAAGTCTCTCCCAATAGTTTTTCCACCTTGTAATAAAAAAGATAAGGTAAAATTATGTACAATGGCAGACGTTTCATGACTTACTCACGGCCTCAGTGCCAGTAAATTCAGTAAAAGCAGAATTGATGGGTTTCGAGAGGATATAGATCCGACACCTTATGATGAATCCTGGAATTTCTTTGAATGTATATCCTGGAAATCCTGGAAAGGTCCTGGAAAATGGTTTCCCAGATCCAGTAGGAACCCTGTCTATAATCACGAGATGTTCAACAAGAGATAAAAATATATTGACATCAGTAGCCACTCATTACGAGAAGGCGCACTTGGAAAGACAACACTGGTTGCTCTTTTCCACCTAAATTTTGATAAAGGATCTTCCGAAGAAATGGATATTCAAGCGACTCTTCCTTAACTTTTAGCATTTTCATTAGTTCTACCAATTAAATTATTATCAATTTTTAGCGTTTCAATTTGTGTTTTGTTCGTCTCTGATTGCATCATCGGTAGATTTTCTTCAGATTTTCTTCAGCCTATAACAATGAATAAGGCATGGGACATATTGCTGCAATGATTGTAGTAGCAAGTAAAATCATTGCTGATCAGTTATCACTTAATCCATGACTGCTTTTAGCAAAGGAAATATATTATCAAAATGTTTCCAGAAATAGTCCACAATTCTAAGAAAAAGCACTACTGAATCGATCTTCACAAAGCATGTATAAAATGTACAGAATCCACACCAATAGCCATTGATGCTACGTGCCGTAGGTGAACAATTTCAATCACCAGCAGTTGATATTGCAGCTGTCACTGACAGTTGTTTATTCTTGCGGGAGTTTTGTAATTCTGTAGTCACTTCTTGACTGGGTCCAGAGTCTTCTTTCAATAGATTCCCTGTATGAATGAGCGTATCAGAGTACTGGATAATTGTTTACAACTTGTTTCACGGTTTTATCCAGATGTACACAAACAATCGTTAATAATCAAGTTTATCGAAGTCACTGGCCTCCAGTCCAGTCCAGTATGGGAGCTGAACGTCCCTTAGATGTCTTGCATTAATCACGGATGTCCCTGTATCAAGTGACGTTTGCTGTGAAAGTTCATATGCTCATTCAAGGAGGTCTAGATATCTATAATTGTACAATATTATATATTATAATCTGTCATGTCTTCTTAAGTATTAGTGCCTTAATCAAATGGCAAGACGTCACAACAAATTTTCGCCGCATTTGATCGTGTAAAAATGGAATGCTCGTGTTCGCGCGAGAATGGTGATTATCTGCATCTTAATTTAATATTAGTTTATTAAATATTATAAATTAGCATGATATTTAATATTATTAATTTAATTGATATTAATTATCTGCAAAAAAAGTAAAATAATCCATGATACATATACTTCTCGCGTTGCAGACTTTTACATGCTAAAGTTTCACTGTGCATCTCAGCTTTGATTATATTTGTTCCCGTCATACTTTTAAGAGACCTTCATTACTTTCTGTGTTCAAGCGAATCATCTGAAATAGCTCTTTACATTAGCTAAAATTCCCCTTATTGTTGATGCAAAGAATTGGCCAGTTTCAATTTCGACAAACCATACAAAATATTGTTAGATACTGTTTCTCAATAATATTGTTTCTCGTATAATGCGTAGCGCCTTTTTTATCATTTGCTTATTTTTGTTATTATATGTCTTTGATGGTTTCTATTGCCGTGTATAAGTCTGAATAGCGTCAATTTAGTCATAGAGTCCTTTCTGTTGTTTTTATGATATGGTGTTATGACCTTTTACTCCAGATTTTGCAAGTAAGAAGTTATTACATATTCATTCTAAAGAGCTCGTGTAAGGTCTTATATTTCAACAACTACAGTGTATAATATGACTATGAAAATTTGTTTTTTTATTCCTTTCTCATGTACTGTTTTACAATACTAAGATATTTTAAAATAGTTTAATCAAGTGACTGTACAATGCTCAAATTGTTTCGAATTTTATTTGTTTCCAATACATGAAATGAATTTTTTTTTAAATCAAGCTTTCCAAGGATTTCTTTCGCAGGTGCGGAGATATGGAGACTTTAATTAGACTAGCCGTTCGTTATTCTTTTATGTAAGTGCCGGCGACCTCTTAAACATGGCTTCAAACGTGGATATTTGACAAAAGAGCACGATGACTTTCAACAACATACAGCAACCACACAAACTCACTGAATAGGTGCTAAGAGCTACTACTGCAGTTCTTCTCTTTTACTGAAACTGCTACAAGACGCTACGATGAATATAAAGCTTCACGAACTGATAATGTAATGATACTGGTACAAGAAAATAGACAGGAAGCCTATCTAGAGATAGATGGTAGCAAGGACGTCTATATTTAGTACTATGGCCATAGTACTAAATATAGACGTCCTTGATGGTAGTTAGATAGGAAAGCCTGAGCAGCAAAGTTCCGAGCCGCCTAAGGTAATAAATAACATAGTAGTTGTCACTACTTTACTTCTTCCATCCTGTGAACCAATATTTGTTCGATTAGGCAGCATAGGTTCATTTAAAGGCACGAATTACAGATTTCAATTTTTCGCAGGACCAAGTCAATTTTTTTTCGCAGCAAGTTAATGTTTTAACATTTTCGTAGCTGGCACGACCACTGGATGATGAGTACAATGGTAGCGTATAAAAGGTACGTAACTATTTCATTTGTCTTGCTTCGGCTACCGTAGAGGACGGTGGCCCGTGCCTCCTCACTTTCCCCTACCCGTCAATTAATTACTGAACGAGTAACGACGAGAAGTGTATGACAAGATTGTGAAGTGTGACAATAGTGTCTTACGGGTTCAAGAGATGCAACGTATATGTGGTCGTATATCGATCGCTCACTTCAACTGACAGTTCAATTATAGAGTCCAGCTGGCAAGTGCGGCCGAGTGACAAGTGCAAGGAGTAGAACTGAAATATGTAGAACTGCGTAGAGTTACAAAAGTTTTTGATGAATAGAGATGCTGATAATTACATAATCGTAGGCGATTGCTTGTAGTTATATTATATAGGGATTTGTAAAATGTTGTAGAAATTCCTGAAGGCAAAGCCCTGTCGTAGTGTGTTTTTCTTGCAGTAACCTTCAGGCTATGGTGCTGTAGCTTTTACGCGAGTTTGTATTGATGCATGTCAAAAGTATATGCGAGTTATATGCTACAAATGAAGTCATCGTATTTAGTCAAAGAATTCGAGGCATCAATCCATACTGGCTTTCCTTAGACTCACGGGAGGCCTGCTAGTGAGATGTTTAGAAGATTGATTTTGGATCAGTGAAACAAGCTGTTCAGTTTATGCGAATGAGTGAGATGTAGTGCATAATGTTGACAAATAGGCCCCACATATTTAGAAGATAATATACACGATTTGATAATACTTGTATCAGGGATGTGATTTTTCCTGATTTTTTTGTGTTGATTTCGGTTATTTTTGGGACAAGACAGATTAATACACACTAAATATACACGTGGACTATTTGGGCTGCACACTACTTTAGCGCGTTGCTTTTGTTTTCATTTACTGACAATTTTGCTGGTGATATTTTGTATATTCTTTCGTAGTTGCAACAAGCAAAAATCAGCAGCGGTTGCTAAAATGATGCCATTTTCATTAACCAAGACTTCAATATTGCAGACCTCACATGAAACTTAGTGTATTTAAGACGTCAGAAATGTGGGTTAACATCACTACTCTCCACACTAGGGGCTTGAACGGTGCTGACATAGTGAGACTTTTATCTGTAGCGTTGTGATCCTTTAGTCCGGATGCCCCTCATGCCGACCTCCAGTGACACTTTCGGGGCTGGACCTCTGGATCGAAATATTGCTTGGCCAAGCATTGATCCACTGTGCCACGGAGACCACAATGAAGATGAAGATGTAGTACTTGAAATTAATGAAGTTCTCATATTGTAATTTTCTGCAACATTGATCACTGTTTCTCATTCACTCACTAGCCGTTTTCAGGCTTGATTTCCCGCCATCGGGAGTCGGCTCCACGAAGATGACTTCTCCATTTCTTCCGATCGTTCCAATCTCCGTTTGAGATTGGAAGATTTCTTCTCTTCATATCGTTTCTTGCACACTCCAGCCATGTTTTCTTCCGTCTTCCTCCCTTCTTTTCTACATGAATCTCGGATATCATTGCTTGCCTCAGTTCACTTTCTTCGCTTCGCCGCATCACGTGTCCGAACCATCACAGCCGCTCTCGCTCCAAACACTCTTCAACCCTTTCTACTCCCATCATAGATATTATCTCATCATTTCGTCTTCTCTCGTCTATCAGAACTCCACACATCATCATTAACATTCTCATTTCCGCAGTGCACATTCGACGAATATCTACAGCCTTTGTTCCTCACGTTTCTCCTCCATACGTCATTGCTGGTCTGACGCACGATTTATAGAGGACCCCTTTCACACGGTTTGACCCCTTCGTGCACAACACTGCCGACAACTGAACTTGTTCCATGCGTCGCAAATTCTGAGAGACACAGTCGCTTCTGAATCTCCTTCTCTTGAGAGCATGTCGCCGAAGTAGCAGAATTCATTTACTACGAGAAGCCAATCGCCATCGAGTAGAACTTCTTCAGTAGCACCTCTGTTGATGGTTCTCTCTCCTGCAAAAGTTTTGCATGAAAATTGACCATCCTTCTGCTTCAAGCTGCCTTTGATTCCTGAGTATCTCTTATGAACCCATCCGGAACAGGACTTGCATTTGATGGATTTCCTCTGTACATTTTGCCACATCATGTGCAAGGGTCTACTTTTGCCACTTTCTTCGTTTTCTCCCCGGTTATTATCATCACTTGTTTTCGACAAGTTTTTTCAAACCATTTCCATGCAAAGCTTTGTTCGATTTTTTTGTATTTCTGCTCGAGAAAGTCGTCTTCACACATATGCTCACCCATCAAGAGAAAGTCGTCCGCGTAGAGTAGCTCTTTCATATTGATGGATCTGGCTTCCCTGAGAACTTCGTCCATTACGACGTTGAATAGCCAGGGATTCAAAACGGAACCCTGGTGGACGCCAAAGTTCACTTGGAAGGCTGTTGACAACTCTCCTTGAATTTTCACTCCTGTCCTCGCGTCTCTATACATCGCCATGATGCCTTGTACATTCCTTTTCCGTCGCACCTATTCTTCTCAAGACCATTCTACTACACTTCTCGGGACATTGACCATTTAGGATTCAAAAGGTTTTCTATTAAAATTAATTAGAATACTTTCATTTTGCACACGCATTAGAAGCAGACTAGATTTTCACTGAATATAGGCATATTTGAATTACTGCAGATACCAGAAAGTTATCAAATTTTCACTCACTAATGTAAATAATTCGTTATCATGGAACATTAAACAACCTTATTACAACAAAATTGATTTTTTTTTCTGAAAGCATCCCGTAATGATCTCAAGTGCATTTTGGGACATACACATACCGGTATGTCCCATATCTGTTAAAGGGGTAAGATATAGTAGAATAGATTAGGGATGTACCGATTAGTGATTTTGATAATCGGCCGATTGCCGATTAATCGGGTCGACTATTTCTTTTAAATTAATCTAAAATCGACGTTTCTATGTACTAAAATCTCGGATTTAGTTAAAGGAAACTTGATAGTAGTAAAATGCATCAAATAAAGGCTAAAACAATTCCTGACTGTTCCATGCAAAAAGCGTTGCGATGCTAGCCTAGTCCTACGTAGAGTTGAATAATTTCGAATTTTTATCGATTGCTTATGATAAAATTCTAGTAGGCTACTTGTTACTCGTAGAAGTAGCATTGGTGACCGAAATATACAGGACATGTGATTACATAAACTTTTCGTTACAAGGAAAATCACATCGATAATCAGCATCATTAAAATAATAGAGACGCGGATGAACCGATCCATTTTCTAACCAATGATGGCATGAAGGAACAGAGCCCACCCTTGTTATTACCTATGTCGGAAGGGTCTGAAGTGACCCGTATTTGCTTACTAGACTATCGGACTTCACTTTGATAGATAATAATTCCATTCGTTACTTACAGAAATTAGGGTACAGATAATAGGTCTATATTCCACGCTGGCATTCCAACCCCAAGTATTCCAGTTAGTGAGTGCTCCATCACAAGCAGTGCTGCCACTCCTGCGTAAATTTACGCAGTGCGTGAAAAAAAATATTTCTGCGTGAGATGCGTGGGATTTTGAAGAGGTGCGTGAAGGGAAATATGGATAATACTTATACATATGATCTGTAAAGGAATATTATATAATTTTGTATCGTATCATGAATTTTCCATGGTTTCCTATTTTCCATAAGAATATACATACAGTAGCCCCTACAATTATTTAAAACTAAGTTTTCTGCTTTCAGTATTGTTTTTTGGTCCAATGGCTGATTGTGGTGGCGGGTAGCATGGATAGTGAACATTGTATGTTGTGTTGCGATCGTTACGACATTGCGTTGATATTGATACATTTGGACCTGTTGTTCATGCAATCCGTTCTACCTCTTTTGAACAAATTTGAAAAAGTTTATCAAAGAAATTCTGTTCTTGTTCATAAAATGTATTCTGACGTTCGCGAACTGTTTGTAAATGTTCTTTTATGTTTTTTGAAGAAAGAATTTGTTGATGAAAACACAAAAAGATTGAAGAAAATTTCATTTGATCGAGATTCACAACTTCCAGATTCTGCCATATTTATCGGTGAAGACACCGGAAAGAAGCTGGATTCTGTTAGTGAATCAGTGCGCACTGAATTTTTCAACCGTGTCCGAAAGTTTTATTGTACTTTGTCCAGTAAACTTCAAGGCTATTTACCGCTGGCCGACAAGCGAGTGAGGCAACTTCGCTTTCTGGATCCTGCTCTTCGGAAAACCGAAGATGAAACAGCGGTTGTTTCCATTGCCAAAGAAATGAAGTACAGCAGTGAAGATGTCACATCCTTGATAACGGAGTGGCGTCAATATGGGATTTCAAGCGCAGTTGAAGAATTGAACGATATAGTTCAGCACTGGCTTCATGTCGGGAGTCTGAAATCGACTGCCATCGGTGACTGCAACACTTCGCAACAAGCCTATCCGATTCTCACACGATTGTCCACCTCCGTTTTGTCAATACCTCACGGAAATGCTGCGGTAGAACGAGCTTTTAGTTGTCTGTCAGATACAGTTACTAAAAAGCGAAACTGTTCGAATGAAATCTCAGTGAACTCATGCTTGGTTGTCAGTGGCTATCTGCGGGCTTCGAACTACTGTTGTTACAATTTTCCTTTGACTGAAGACCTGGTCCAAATGGGCTTCAATGCTCATGCATCATACCAGAAGAGGCTGAAACAGGAGAAAGAGACCGACAAGAAAAAATCGGAACAAGCAGCGCGGAAGAGGAAATTGGAGGAAGAAATGGAAAGATCGAAAGAGCAGATGGCATTGTTGAACAAGCAAAAGCAAATAGCATCAAATAAAAGCGAACTCCAAGAAGTAGAATCATCTGCTTTATTGATGATAGCTGAGTATCAAAAGAAACTGTCGCTTATTCAGATGAAACGCAAAAAGATTGAAAGAGACGAAAAGAAATTGACAGCGGAACAGACAAAATCAAAAGAAAGAATCATAAAGAAAACAATTGAACAGTTTGCCAAAAACTAACAGTACCCGGTTTTTTACATTTTCTCAAATATTGTTATCTTCAATTTTTTTTTAGTTGAATTATACAGTATATTTTGTACAGTGTGTAGTAGTAGCATGTACATGCATTGTCAGTACGTATAATCAGTAGGTATTCTTGTTGTATTTTGTATTCGAAAGTTTGGACATTTTTATAGAAACTAGTAGAGCTGAGCATAATTCGTTTGAGCTTATTTTTAATCGAATAATTTCATTTATGAGCATTTTAGTAGACTGTACACTAGAGCTGCCTAGCTCTTTGAGTTTGTTTTTTTTGCTATTATGGTCTTTTGATAGATATATTCTGTTGTTATATTTTGTTTCTACGAGTCTTGCGTTTGTTAAGTCTTTTGATAGATACTCTCTACCGATATTTGTTGTTTTCAAAATACATGTATTGATGAATGGAAAGCATTTGTTTTTCGTTGGATTGCCCAGCTGCAATATCTAATGTATGATTGATGTAGATTCAAAATGCGGAGCTAATCGTCTGAAGGAAGCAAGAGAATAAGTACAGAAAAAAAATTGATTGTGCACTTTTTAGACTTACCGTACATGTACTTCCATAACACATTCTCAACGCATGTTGAAGCATAATTTGACCGTATCAAGACGAAACGTTGTAAGCACCATGTGACGATTTTTCAGGAGAGTCGAAATAGAAGTAAAAATTTTATTGTTCTTTATGGTCTTTATGGCTTCTTGTTCCTTTACGCTCCTCACCTTCATGCTTCAAAGGGTTTGAACACAGAAATTAGGGTACGTGACAGCTCGACAATACGCATTCCGAATATACAAAAGTCTAATTTTCGCAAAAATGTCGGTGACAACGTTTCGTCCTTGTCCGGTCGAATTGAAGCAGTTTCACAGATAGTAATTTAAGATCAAATTTATCAGAACATAATCACCACACAGCCTACACATACGGTTACATGTAGTTGTGATGAGTCAAAACAAAATTGAAAGGAAAAGTTGAACTTATAAACCTTGTCTTGTAAAGTAGATGTAGCGCTACATGTAACTGTTTAATACGCCTGCGTGAAAAAAATTCACCTGCGTGGGATTTTCTAAATATCAGAGTGGCAGCACTGATCACAAGGCTACAATCTGGTCAGCTGCAAAGCGAATGGTTGCACGTCGCAGTCAACCAGAAACGAGATTGTGACATCGCCAAGACTGCCTAGGATTTGAAAAGCATGAAAAGTTGAGATCAGCGCTTCTTCCAGAGTGGAAACCGAACTCTGGCCTGGATTTCTAGAAACACAGCCGGTCGCTCGTTCTTAAGGTTATTTTCCTTGTCGTCCTCTAGAACTTGATATGTCTATATGCAATACATGCATTGCGTTGATGTGCAATCGAGTATAATTTGTGCGGTTTATAATCATGTCTATCATGACGAACGCTAAAATCATTATTTCTTCTAGATGTGACAGAATTTTCCAAACATTTTACTGCCGAGATATTCTATTGATAACATGGACATTTCCTTGGCGGGTGCGAGTCATAATTACGGTTTGAAAGGCAGGCACGCGTTTGCATATTTCGAATTATGAATACGCAGCATCTACGAAAATAAAAATATAGATGTACACTTGCAGATATACATCAAAAATTTCATTTGGTTGGTGGCTATGTACAGTAGCTTTTGAATACTCATATACCTTTGTTCTGAGCAAGAGGACTGAATCTTAATGCAAAATATAATAATTGATTGTTCTATCATAATTTGCGGATATATTCAGATGGCTACTAATTTCAAAT
Organism: Prostheceraeus crozeri; assembly: GCA_907163375.1. Taxonomy (NCBI): domain Eukaryota; kingdom Metazoa; phylum Platyhelminthes; order Polycladida; family Euryleptidae; genus Prostheceraeus; species Prostheceraeus crozeri. The sequence goes on along the minus strand of CAJQUW010009496.1, from coordinate 541,562 downwards.
CAGACGGGTCTGGGCCTAAAAATTAGATCTGCAACGGGACCACAAAATTCGGGCCTTCAAAGAATTGGCTGACGGGCCCGGACCGAAGTCCCATTCTGGACTCTTCTACCCAGGCTCGGCAAAAAAATGCTTGGTATGCGAGAATTAAACTTTTATCAGCATTCACAATCATTATGAAAATCTAGTCGATGGGAGAATTCAGTTGTTTTCAATCATTGGAATGATAGAAAGAAGTCATTCGAATTTAGATTGGTAGTTCAATGCACACTGCGCATGTAGAGCGAAGATAATTAAAATAAACGAAATCTTGTTTTTCGATCAGTCACCAAATTTGAACCTTGAAAATCAACAAAAATCTCCATAAGTCAACTAATCGGCAAATAATCGGCCGATTATCGTTTATCGCTCTGCAGTCTCAATAATCGGCCGATTAATCGGTACACCCCTATAATAATATAAATCTTATTGAGTAGCGCATAGTATGTTGTGTGCACAGTAGATGCAGACACGAATATCAAAATCCTTGCACGCAGCGCGCGTCTCTTTTTCCTAATTTGAAGACAAAGTCAGTTTAATTCACTTGCTTTGTGTGATGGCCGCCTCCGTCCCACCGCTGCCAACATGTTTCCCAAGTAGCCGAAACTGTTTACAGCAGCACGCATGCTTTGCTGCAAGGTTATCACTTTAATTTGGCTTGCATGTCTCACAAAGGACCTATACATCTCTGGTACAAGAAATTGGATAAGTCTCTTGTCAGACTGCCTCTGAAACAACTAGATTGTCTGTCTATTGATAATTATTTCATTGCAGTCAACACTACCTGAAAAGATACTGGTGTACGATCATATGTCTGAACAGACGCAGTACTGACATTTGCTGTTGATAGGAGTATTCCCACTCCAATACTACACTGCTGGTTATTCTTGCCCTTTTCACATTTTCATCATGTAAAGCAATAATTACACGCTTTTTTTGTTATTCGTGCAGTTACTTCACGTTCAGTAGTCAATGGGAAACTCTGGGAATCCTGAAGTTGTGTCATCCATCACTTACAATGCTCAACCTTGGTGCAACCTCATCTTTAAATCAAGAAACCCGTCCTCCAAAGCGGACGGGTAATTTGGTGTCCTCACGGTCGATGTTAATCTGCGATAGTGTTTTATCTATATTTACTGTACTTTTATTGTTTTATTTTTTGTCACTTTCTTGTATACTATTGAATCTTGTGTGAAGTACAATAAAACCATTATTTTGTTGCACTTAAGCCTACTATATTCATAAAAAGTTGATATTAGTTGCTGACTTTGTAGGCCTATATTAGCTTATGAGCTTATGAATATTCGTATGCCTTTATTCTGAACAGGAAGAAATCTTAAATTAATCTTGAAGTAAGATGATTGCATGATTATTCATTTGATAACATATTCAAATGGCAATCGAACTTCAACGGGGCGAAATTTCCGTCCCGATTACCAGCATGTTACCACTTTTTATGACTACTTTTAAGCTAAAATTTTAGCAGAAACATAGGCTTAAAATGTTTTTGAAAACATCTCTGTTGCTTAGAATTGTGTTCTAGAACTTTGTTCAATAAAAACCTGATTATACAAGGCAAGATAAAAGACAAGCGAAGGGAAAGACAAGAGCGAACAACGTCAGCCATCGATACACTTAAACCATTCCCTCTGAATTGTAACGCTGATGCGCTGCTGCAACTAAGAATGTTCACGTCGGTCGCCAGTTGTTTCACTCATAAATGGTCAAAGTGACTTAACTCTTAAGCTACCAAACACGAGATATTCGTCCTTTGATGTTAAATTTCTCACACCAATTTCAAAATTACCGACTGACAATTTCGATGCCAGTGTTAGCGTTGCCAAAACCGAAATAATCATTATCCGCAAAATGGTTATTCTTTTCCGCGACTATGTTTCAATGAACCGCGTTATCTGAAGCTGTCGGGAAGCGCTCTGATTTCACTTGAAATTGCGGATTTAACCTTTGAATTCATGTTGTAAAGTGCCAAAGATCCTACGCATGCCTGCAAGCTGTACTCTTCTCTTGTATTATATCCTCCAATTTTTTTCGCTCTTATTGGTTAGTAAATCTCAAATTTAAGAAGCAAAGCTGTATTTGTCTTAACTGTTATACATCATTTCAGTTTACTTAAATTACAAACAGCAAATAGACCTAACCTGCAACCTCTGAAATACGAAATCCCTCCTGTAAATTAATTCGACATTGCGAATCAATGTACAATTCATTGCACAATGGATCTGGTGTATGAGCATCATCGTTGTTATTGAGATGGAGCATACTCGTGATTTTTAGGAATCTGTTCCGCGACATTGCACGAGAAAACACTGGTGTTTGAAACACCGAATTCTCAGTCCACTAATCCGAAACGGCCGTTTTCTTATCTGATCCCATGATTTGATTGCTTGTCGTGCTGGCAAGCGGTCGGATAGCTTGCGACCGTCGCTCACATCTTGGTCGTTGCTACCTCCGCGCTCTATCTTCTGTGCAATGGTTACTGCAAGGTTTTACTACAGCAATGACGATCTTCGGCAGCTTGGTCAGCGGAAGTGTACATGTGTGTCTCGGACTGTACGAAGACGTCTGATTTATCATAATATTTACGTTCGACATATTTCCGTTGTTATCGGATCTGTGGATCGCTCATATTATGAAACCCTCAATCCTCCAAGGCCAGCTGTGTTGAGGAAGTGTTGTTCTCAAAATCAGCGTACAAGTCGCCGTTTGAATTCTTATCCTAATATCATCCTTACGAATGCTCGTTCGATTGGAAACAAGTTTGATGAGCTTTCCCTTTTGGTATCAAGGCATAATCCTGATATCTGCGTGATTACCGAGACCTGGCTCGATGCCTCTGTTCCCAATGATTCTCTGGATTTGGTTCATTACCAACTTATCAGGCGGGATCGTGAAGGTCTGGTTTGTTACATACGTCAGATTTATTGTTATCACGCTGGACATTTCGGAATTTCTTCCGCCTCAGTCTTTTCACACGGAACTCCTTTGTGTCTTCATCAAAGAAATGCGCATGGTCTTATTGGTTATTTATCATCCTTATTGGAATAACGATGCAGCTCATGAGGAGGCCATGTCAAACATTACTTATATTGTGGATCATGCTTTCGTTACGTTCGGTAACGATGTTCATATTGCACTTATGGGTGATTTTAGCGACCTCCGAAAGCATTATGAAACTATCGGTGATTTGCTCTCTTTATATTATATTGTTGATTTCCCAACGAGAGATTCTCATATACTGGACCAAATATTTGTCAATTTTTCGATGATAACTAAGCCCACTGCATTGCCACCCCTTAATGGTTCTGACCATGTGATTATTCTTTGGCAACCCTCTGGCTGCTCCAGTGACCAAGAAGCAAGTAAGGAAATATTCTCGAGCCAATTTCGCACGATTCTCGGCTGAAGTGTCTTCAATTGACTGGCTTGCTTTAATCGACTCATGCACTTGCATTGATGAAGCAACATCCTTATTTCAAACCTCCTTATATAAATTGTTTCATTTGTGCTTTCCTTACAAGACAGTACGTTATCGTGAGGATGAACCTGAATGGATGCAGCCCTCTGAAGATTCTAATTGATGCTCGAGATTCGGCATATGATAAAGGTCATTGGGCAAAGTATCGTCGTCTGGCGAATGAAGTTCGTGAACACGTCAAATTCCTGAAGAATTCTTATATTAAGGATGCTGTTGATGCTGGTAATTGTAAGAAAGTTTGGAGCTCATTGCGGAACGTTGCTCGACATTCCCAGACTCAGGCATCATTCAAATTTTCAGCTGAGGAGTTCAGTGAGTACTTTTCATCTGCTTTTCATCCTGCTGATCATCTTGATACCTTAAGAGATGATCATCCCAGTGCTCCACCCGAAATCGCGCGTTCTGATGTTCACATGGAATTACAGAAACTTCGGAAGAAGTGTGTTGGTTCGGATGGCATTCCTGCTTGGGTATTCCGTGACCTGTCTGATGTATTAGCTCCTGCGTTAACTGTTCTTTTGAACACGAGTCTTCAAGATGGAATCGTCCCTTCTTGCTTGAAGGAAGCTAAAGTGACCCCTATCCCGAAAGTCTCGAAGCCAGCTACGGTCCAGGATTTCCGCCCGATTTGGATCCTCCCGGTGATTTCAAAAGTGTTTGAGAGGATCATTTCTCGTAAGGTCATTTTGCCTATTGTGAGTCAGTGATTTGCAGTTTGCGTTTATCCCGAGGCCTGGATCGGGTACTACTAGTGTCCTTACTTTAGTTCAACATAAGATCTTGAATTTTCTCGACTCCTCTTCGGGTTGTGTTCGTGTTTTATCTGTTGATTTGTCTAAAGCATTTGACAAACTATCTCATGCTGTTATTGTCAATGCTTGCAAAAGATTTCAATTACCCAGCTTTGTGTTAAACTGGATTATAAGTTTTTTGTCCCAGCGATCCCAGCGTGTCTTGGTTGATACACATTTTTCTGACTGGCATGTGGTTACCAGTGGCGTTCCTCAGGGAAGCGTCCTGGGGCCAATTCTATTTGTGTTGGCAATTGATGAGTTTGCTCCAGTACATGTCAATACTTCTTTGTTTATGTATGCTGATGACTTTCTGTTTTTACATTATATGCGAAATTCTAGTGATGATTTCTTGCAGGATGAGTGGGATCATGTTGTTTCTTGGACTTCATCTGTCAAGTTACCTATTAATGCTGCTAAGTGTCATGTAATGGATATTGTTACGAAGAAGAACATCGTTACTTCACGTTTGTGCATTTCTGATGGCTGCTTTGTTGAAGCTGTTGAGTCGTTCTGTTATTTAGGAGTGACCGTGTCTCACACTTTGAAGTGGAACGAACATTTTTCTGCTGTGGTTAAGAAGGCATCAAGAAGAATTTACATCATCCATAACCTTCGTCGCTCTGACTGTGCAAGGTATCTCATGATCCGCTGTTACATCGCTTTCATTCGTTCGTTATTGTTATACGCGTTTCCATCTTTCTGTAATGCTTCTAAGTATTACTCAACGAGTTTCTTAAAGTCGAGCGCAGAGTTTTTCGTATAATCGGCGTGCCCCATGATGTTCACAACTCTGTTATTGCTTCAGCCAATCGTGCATGTGCCAACCTTTTTGACTCTGTTGTAAGGTGTGATTCTCATCCACTTCGAGAACTGTTCTGCTTGCGTCCTGCCTCAGTTTCCGGTGTCACCACCCGTAGCGTGTCGACTCTGCGTCGACCTTTTGCAAGAACTGTTCGTTTTGGCAACTCCTTTATTAAATTTTGTACTTGATTTTATTGCCTTTCTTTTGAGTTCCAGTGTACGTATTTTCTTAGTTCTCTTAGTATTTTTTTTTAAGTTACCTTTTGAAGTAACCATTGAGCTCCTTTTTCTTCTATTGGATATTGTCATCGTATTTATGTAGCTATCACCGAATCTTTGTACAAAGTTGTAATTCAATAAAGATGATATATTATATTATATTATAAGACACAGTCCAAGAAAAGACGAAAATTCTTCCAAGTAAGATCTTCCCATTTTTGAATTCCCGATATTTGCATAGCCTTGGCGTATCTGTTCGTTTCTCGAATAATCAGCTCCACAACATCACTGAAAAAGTATTGAAACAATATATCTCTGTCTCAAAATCTTGAAGTTGGACACCGTCTGACCATAATGAATTATCGGTCGGAGTGTCGTCGTCTGAGATTTCTTCCGGTTCAGATGAATCGGAATCGTACTCGCTCAAACTTGTATCTCTCTCTGATGAAGAAGATATAGCGCACAACGACTGCACAAAGTCAAGATCTCTGAATGAATGAATGACCTCATTCATTCACTCACCGACAAGTCAAATTATGAGATAAGTTCTATTCATAGATGTGACGTGTAAGGAGTCGACAAAAGGAATCAGACATCTTACCAATGACGAAATCTTCGTCGCTTCGACACAGGAGCAATTCTCCGACGACGAAATGTTCGTGAATGGTAATATAGTGCTTCATTGTGTCTGAACCCCTGGTACTTAGGGACACCTTTGTGCGCGACGAATATTTCGTTTTTGGCATTAGAAGATAGGTCTCTGACTTGCCGCTACGGTACTGAAAGATAACTTGCTCAAGAACCAAAGGTACTTATAGGTTATCTCCCCCCCCAGGTTTTCAGATTTGTCTGCAAAATTGAATTAATCGTCACCAAACTTCAGGTGAACGTGCTTAGGCATATTTTCTACCTACATACAAAAATTTTATGCAGATCAGACAAGTATTTTTTGCATGGGAGACGATCACCGTGAAGTGTGGCGAAGTCTGCAGCTTGAGCTGACATCGTCTGTTCGACGCATTATTGTTACTCGTGTGTGCATTGTTCTCTCTCCCTCTTCGTCTCATCCACTGTTATTTGAAATCTTCCCACGACCACAACCTTGCCACACCTTTACTAAGTCAAGCATATTAATGCAAAGTGTAAGGGATGTGGTCTGGTCATCATCGCTTCACGAGTTGTCGGGAAATTACCTTGTTGACCTCGGGTGCTTTCTGCTCCGACGGTGAGGTCATAAGAAGTCAGATCAAGCTGCCGGCATTGCTGCACTTCAAGTTATCGCTCCTAATCCAGGAAGTACTTTTCCGATTTGCCTAAATTTTGGTACGTGGGTAGAGAATAACCTCACTTACTTGTGCTTACATTTTTGTGACGATTGATTCATTTTTACGGATTTTAGACAAATTTGAAAACATGGGTGGGGAGATGACCCTTTTGTATCGAACAAAATAATCGGTTTTGGATTTATATTTCACCTTGTCAAAAATTTCCTTGGCAGTCGAAGGGTTCTAAGAAAAGTACCGTACACCCCAGTAGTCTCGATAGCAATGGGTTTGAAAAGATATTGAGGAACGAGGTCACGAAGCTTCAAACTTTTACGATCTGCAGCTTCAGCAAAGGCGGTTCCCGAATTGATTACGGAATCGACTAGATTGGAAGCAGCATAGAAGGGTCGGTGCTCCCCTAGGGGCGTTCGAATTTTGAGGGGGACACTAAGCGTCGAGGGGGCAGTAGTCCATCGGGGCGTCGGTCCGATGAGGGGCGGTCTAATATTTGGCTGACATTCAATCTGTTTTGACCACGGAACCATCAGATTTATTATTATTTTGATGTTCATAGACCTAGAGATCTGATCTTCTCTTCCGTCGTCAAAGAACACAAGCTTTTATGTCTGCTTGGCTGGCGCGTGGCTGTGATCGACTTAACTGAAATGAAAGGGTAGTGAAATATCACTGTCAGATATCTTTTCTATTGTTAGATGTGCGTTGCGATTGGCACTGTATTGTGTGGTTTCTCCACGACTTCTTGTGATAGATTCGAAAGGTTCTGGCCTATCTGGCTGATATATTTCAGAAATTGAACGGCCTGAACCTTCGCCTTCAAGGAGAAAACATGGATCTCATTCAGACCAAAACCCACATCGCGAGTTTCGTGACCAAGCTATCCCTGCCGAGGAAGAGTATCCAAAAGGGATGAATTACACCAACTTCCCCGTCTAAACAAATAAAATTTGAGCACTGAAGATGTGGAAGTGTATACCAATCACATCATGTTGAGCGAAGACTTTGAGTTGAGATTTGATGATTTGCTCCTAATAGATATACGCCGATGGATCATCTATCCCTTTTCATCTGAAGTGGAATTAGCGAAGCTCTCTTTACAAGAAGACATGATTGATTTGCAGCACTATTCTGAATCAAATGCATGTTTTGAAAGCAATGTCTACATCAACTTCCTGTCATCACGGGGAGGAATCAAGTATCCCAAACTATTTGGCGAAGCTGAGCAGTTACTCACAGCTTACCCATCGTCATACCTTGTGGAACAAGGCTTCAGTTCCGTTGATTATTTTTTGTCGAAATCAAGAAACAGGCTCGACGTTTGTGAGAGAGGTGACTTGCAATTAAAACTGTCCAGTGTCCAGTATCGAGCCGAACGTCAAGGGCCTTATGTCACAGCACCAACCTCATGGAAGCCATTAGCATCACACAAACAGACTATGATGTATGCAAGTGAGCGATCATTGCTATGCTTGCACGTAGACCTGCACATAAGCTTGCATGCGTTCTTTGATATTCTTGATTAAGTGATTATATCACTTATTCTGTAAGATTTCACTGTTATTTCTTAACGAATCATTATTCATTTTCAAGTAAATCATTATAAAATTATGCCTATATTCAAGCGGTTCCGATGAGAAGAGTCACTGCTACGGGGAATGTTGCGCTAGTTCGTTATATCCTTGATTCGTATAAGGATCTATTTGTGATTATGGTTATATGCCCCACTAAAGCACTGGAATTAATAAAAGCGTGATGCTACATCGAATCCACAATAATTTATTTATTGTACTCGTACAAAGACGAAATCACACAAGTAAATCACGTTATACTTCAATCAATTAGTACTTCCAAAACAAATCTGGGGATTCGAATTCTTATTAATGGCGAGCCTCCGAGCGCTTCGCTCGTCTTCAGGCAGGCTGAAATCAGAGGGCAGCGCTACTCAATCACATTGCCAAGAGTAAAATTCATTTCGACTACCTGATACAATAGTTGACTCAAAGACATTACTCGAGTGCTCTATACAAACATTCTTAATCAAAAATATTCCGGCATTATTTAACGGATATGAATGCAGTGATATTGAAAGGCAGCTTTTTTCGCTTCCACCAAAACTAGGAGGCCTTGGAATCCACATTCCTACCAATCGATGCCAAGAGGAATACGAAGCTTCAAGAGTAATCACAAAAGACATGATTGAAAAAGTGAAGTCTCAAGATTCTCAATATGATAGAAATGTGAAACAAGGAACAGTGAAAACAAGGAGAAAAGAAAAACATGTACAATACAAAGAAAATTTAAGTGAAATCAAACGAACAATCATTGATAAAATAACCCTGCGAATGGTTGAAGCCGCCAATGAAATTGAAGCGTCCAGTTGGCTAACATCAATGCCCTTAAAAGAACATGGGTTTTACTTGGAAAAACAAGCTTTTTGGGATAGTCTTCGTATAAGATACAACATCCCACTTCAAGATTTACCAAGTAAGTGTGTATGTGGACATAATTTTGACATTGAACACGCATTCTCCTGTAAAAAAGGAGGACTCATCTCATTGAGACATAATGAGATCAGGGACTTCACTGCTGGGTTGTTAAGTGAATGCTACAAGTGCTCCAGGGTAGAGCCTTGCTTAACTCCACTATCAGGAGAATCATTCCCGAAAAGCACTGTTATTACCGATGAAGCTCGTGTTGACATAGCAGCCAGGGGTGTCTGGATCGAGGGACAAATGGCATATTTCGATGTAAGGGTGTTCAACCCGCTAGCCAAGACTAACCTTGATTTCGAACTTTCCTCTGCTCATCGGCAGCATGAAGAATCAAAGAAGCGATCATACAACGAAAGAATATGCTTCGTAGATCAAGGCTCTTTTACTCCGTTGGTCTTTTCATGTACCGGTGGTATGGCGAAAGAATGTCGCGCATTCTACAAAAGACTATCCGAGAAATTATCTGAAAAAAGGAATGTCGAGTACAGCAAGACCATCAGCTGGGTGAGGACTAGACTGTCCTTTCATCTGTTACGTTCTTGTCTTTTATGCCTACGTGGATCTAGGTCACTCTATTTCAACGACGATTCACGAGTGCCTTTACTGACACTCTTACTGAAATATAGAACATTCTGAATAGTAGCATTAATGAATAAAGTGAGAAATTAGAAAAAGTTACGAAAGCAAGAAAGTTTTAATGCTGACAAAGTAGCCACTGTAGGATAGACTTCCATCTTTGATCCACCAAATATCAATATCCCATGGCACGATTGAATGTTTCATTGTCCATAATAAATTCAGATTGTTATCATAATATCAGCAAAATTCAGTCATTAATTAATTAATTAATAATTATCACAAATTCCGTTATCAAGCATTTCTTGCTATATTCTATTGCTATGGGACATTGTTGTCTCTTTCTTGTCAGTTAGGAATAGAGAAGTACAGTGGACTTCGCTTAATATGATATTGAATGAACCACTAAAAAATATCGTAATAAGCAATATATCGTATTAACCGATATTTGTTATAAGGAGCTGTTAATATAGTCTACGTACGTATTACATGTTAACTAGTATGTATTTGAGTTTAGAGAGTTGAAAAATATCTTCTAGAATACGGTAAGCATGTATTTGAGTTATAGAGCTGAAAAAAAAACATCTCGTAGAACACGGTATGTATTTGAGTTGAAAAAAATCCATAGGACATGTTCAGGATATACAGTGATTTCAAATTTAGTGTCAGAGAAAGTAGTCCGTGATGGGTTTTTGAACAGCAGGTACTCGTGCTTTGATAATCATATCTTCAATTTCATACGTTGATTCCAGCGGCAAATTTTTCTTTTACATGTACTTAAGCACTTGACCGAGTGCCTTTAATGCATCCTTGGCGCTGATTTCGACATCGTTCGCCACCAAAGTCGGTGGTTCGTCCTCTACGTCAGATCCATCTTGGTGTTGATTACTGATACTTTCACATATTTCAATGTATGTAAGTGTTGCTGAACATTGTTCATCACTATCACAAATACAGAATTCGTCGAATGTCGATCGGTCGATGATGTCACTCACCTCAATGGGTTCATCATCCTCGTCGTCAAATTCTGTATCGTCATGCTGACGTATAAAGCCACATTTTCTAAAAATATTAGAAATAGACTAAGGCTTAACTAAGAACCATGCGCGTTTTACGAGGTATAGAGCCTGCAACACGTCGACTGTCTGTGCGAAGTCGTTGATACTTTTGTCAGGATTATCATCTATAAATGTCAGCATTCGGCGAAGGATGTTTTGTCTGTAGTATGACTTGAGTGTCTTAATTATACCTTGGTCGGCTGGTTGGATCAGTGACGTTGTATTTGGAGCTAAGTATTGAATGGAGACATTACGCAACTCTGGGCAACCGTAATGACAAGTAGCGTTGTCGACGAATAACAGCACTTTCCGATTTTCTTTGGCCATGCGATCATCAAAATTCTTCACAATTTCGTGAAAGATTCGTTGCGTCATCCAAGCCTTTGAATTGTGAAAATATGGCAATGGTGGAGACTTGCGTTTGAAACATCGTGGATTTTTGAAGCGACCGATGGTGAATAAGTTCTTATCCGAGCCATCAGCATTGGTGAGGACTAGCAATGTTATTCGCACTTTCATTTCCTTAAAACCTTTTACTCTGTCAAGGCGTCGAACAGAGAGTGTGCCAGAGGGTAAAGCCTTAAAGAATAACGCTGTCTCATCGGCATTATAAACGTCTTTCGGCGAGAAACCATTAAGAATTCCCGGGAGCGTTGTTGCAATATATTGTTCGGCAGCTGGAGAATCAGCGCTGGCCACCTCACCTGAGAACACTATGATGAATATTGTGCCGCTTCTTCCATCGCTCTATCCAAGAGGCATCTGGTATGTATGATAAAGACATTTGAACACTGAATTGAACCGCCTTCTCCAACGAAATCGGTCCGGATAGCATGCAATTTTGAGTGCGCTTGGCGGTGAACCAAGTGAATAGAGCTTCATCCAAATCAGCTGCTACACAACGCCGTTGGCGCTTCTTACACCTGTTGTCGTTTCTGGAATTCATTTCACGTATCTTAGCTTCATTTTAATGGTCGCTACCGTGGACTGCGGGATATCATATTTCTTGACAATGTCAAGCTGCTTCAACACTTTCAAATCATTCAAAACAGCAATCTTCGTCTCCAACGACAAGTCCTTCCTCTTTCGTCCTGTATTTGCACTCATAACGGTAGTAAGTTAGAACAAGTGGTTAGCAAAATATGAGTGATAACGTGGGAGTGAATTTGCGTGTGGCACTTGATACATTGGTGGAATACAGATACAAGCTTGTGCGCGTGTGAGTGCGTGAGTCATGCTGAGTTAATCAATACTATTCTAATCAAAAAGATTTCTCAATGATATTATTCCCATTTTTGTGACTACTACTAAAGCTATTTCGAGTATCACTTACTCACATATGTATCGTAATACTCAGTGTAAATATAATGGAAAATTACATGACGGGGATTTTTGTGATATCGCAATAAGCGATATATCGTAATAAGCGATATCGTATTAAGCGATGTTGAAGTAGTGTATTCTAATACGATTCAAAAAGGGACCGCGGAAAATTATTGTAATACGCGATTTATCGTATTAAGCGATATCGTCTTAAACGAAGTCCACTGTAGTCAGATTTCTAGCTTTAACCATTTGACAATTAACAATTTTTTAGAGTTACAGAAAAAGCTACACTTTCTGTATTCACAGCAAAATTTCATTAATAATGTCACGCTGGCAGACTTTCTGCTTTACGATGCATCTATGAGGCCGTGAAAATTTCATAAACGAATTGGGAAATCCCAATCAGTTCGAAATATCCATGAATTTGTTTAACGTTTTACACTGTGCTACGCTAGTCTGTACTTATGCCAGGGGGTCGTACAGAAACAGGAACATACGAAGGGAGCGGTAGACCAAAAAAGGTTGAGAAACCGTGGTTTAATCCACCAATCGGTTCAAGGACTGCTTGAATGCCAGCAGTTTGGAAACCACGTCGGATTAAACGTCGGTAAATGGAAACCATTTACAGCAGCATGACGTGGGGTACGTCCGGAATTAAAACGACAGGATATATTGGAAGGAGACCGAGACTATCAATTTCTCCCCTACAGCGGCATTTATGAGGAGCGCAGACACTGGAGCCATCCAAGTCATCCAAGTGAGTTCCAAGGGAAGAAGGACAAGGTAAGGCATTTAACCAACTGCCTAACTCAGGACAAGACGCAGCCAATAAGCGATTAAATTGTTTGAGGCTAACCTCCGGTAGATCATAAAGAAAAATAATAATACTACAGGCCTAACTAAAAACTGAGAGAAAAAAATATAACTTACTACTGCGTTTTAAACAAAATTATAAATCTAACAACTTACTTATGACATTAGCGTCTAAAAAGGAGTGATTATAGACATGACACTTGTGTGTCTGCTTATATACTTCAAACTTTGTAACTTATCTAAATCCCAATCTGCTATCAGTCAAATACAATTACAAACAGACCTGTCATTTCTAATGCGGATAACTGGTCAACCACGTGTGGTGTTACGCAAATGCTTCAATCGAAGTGAGAAGATGAAGCTGAAGATAATGAAAAGTAAAGAATTTGATCCCTCCAAAGGACCGATCTGGCTTTCCCACAGGTTACATGAAGTGCAACTAAAACAGATAATTGATATATGCTGAGATAAAGTTGATGAGGACAAAAGCAATAGAGGTCATCAGCAGGAACTTGAGCAAGATTCACGTTTCGGCCCCTTAATTCCTGTACGTTCAAACTCGCTCAAGCGGGGCCCTGCTTTAAAGAAAGCAGCCTCGAAAGAAAAATCTCGGACATGTAGTCAGATACATTGACTACGCCATCGAGATGATTCGAACTGACTAAACTGGAAATATGGAAAAGGAACTTAAATAAAGTTCGGGCAGTTGTCCAAAAGTTGCTTAGCGGAGAAATAACCGTATTTCAATAAAGTCTCTCTGTGTTTGTGTAACTGCTTTTCAGCACTGCGCTTAAGATCAAAGCGATTATAACCTCTCGCAATGATGGTGGTGGAGGTACGATTTATTTTTTCAATAAAATCGCTCTCATGTGTACAGATGCGAATATATCTCAAAACCTGTCCCGCGAAAACTTTGATACCTATTTAGTTACCTACGAGTTATCGAAATTTAATTAGATTCCTCCATCAAATATTGAAGGCGCGGTTCTTGCAACATTCTGTCCCATTAACTCTGTTGTCCTAAATGATCTGATCATTTGACAACCAAATTTCAACCTCTGCTTTTTCTCTGTTTGAAGGAGGAAGATTCAATGCATTTTGAAGTAGATATGCGACCAATTCAGAAATTGAAAAAAAACAGAAGCCTGATAAGCCCATTGTTTTAAGCAAGCTTAAATCTGTTGTCGTTCCTCTTTTCCCACGTGTTTATGTATAGATGAAGACAAATTGTCGTTCTGCGAAAGTTTTAATCGTCTGGGTATTGAAATTGATTCATGTGGCTATTTCAAAGGGCATGTCAGCTGTCTGTAAAACCTGTTATTTTGAGATTCGCATAATATATTGTATGAGACGCTACCTTTCCGAAAAACCTGTCTTTAGGCTAATAAATTCTCTGTGGTCTTCCCAATAAGATTTTGCACAAATTACAGAAGGTTCAAAACTCCTGTGCTCCCCTTGTTTTACGGACTCCTCGAGGTGACCACATAACTCCTGCTTTGAAAGCACTTAAGTGGCTGCCAATCTCTGATCGCTTGAGAAGCAAGTTTGGCTGCTTGAGTTATAAGGCTCTGGATTTCAATTTACCTGAGTCGTTTATTTATCTAATATGTGTCGTCTATATGTTACCTCTCGCTCTCTTCGTTCATCTAATGAATTCACAATTTTGAAAGTGCATGACATTTTCTAGTGGATGTTCATTCAACTACGTTGCTCCAGTGGTGTGGAATGGTCTTCCTCAGACAATTTGTGGTGCTTAGTAACTCAATTCTTTCAAACGCCTGTTAAAAACTTTCCTTTTGTCAAATGCCTTAACGTGTTGTTTTTTTATTGCTTGCATTGTTTCTCTGCACTGTGATCCACTTGAGTACAGCGCAATATAGGTCACAAGTCATAAATGCTTCCTGAAATTTACAGAAAACGCAAAGCGATGGCCGCAAGGGCACTTACAAGCAAGCGTTGATAGCACGTGTAACATATGCATACGCAAAGTTTGACATCAATAAAAAAATGCATGAGATATATATGTTTACAAATTTACATAGTGATGTACATCATATACCATCATAAGCAAATTACATGAGATCTACATCTCATCATACACAAATTACATGCGATATGCCTCATATACCATGTACAAAATACGTGAGATCTATAGTATCTATATTTGCAAACGTACTGAATAAACAAATAAGCAGGACGAGCAACATTGCAAAATAGGCAGATCCCCTAGCCACCCATTTTGACAGGCAAAATGCTTGGACTGAAGTGGGCACAGAAATATTAACATTTGTGATTTATCAAAAACTGGTTTTCTACAGATCATCCAATGGATACAATGGCCTGATTTTTTCATGAAAGGGAGTTGTTCGCAAAAAGTAGAGAAACTTAAGCACACTTTGACTTTGTTTCAGTAGAGAAAAAGCTGTGTGCGAGTCGAGGTACTACAGATTCTTTTTTCAGTGGATATGAGCCGATCGTATATCATTCAGTGTACTACTGATTGATGATCGAGTGATGGGGGCTCCTGGTAAGTTCCGAGATGGAGACAACTTGAAGCCTGGAAAGAGCTTTTGAAATTCATTGATGCACTTTGGTTCCACGGATGGTGAATTTGGTGGAGTAAATAGAAGACACTTCGACTGGTTGATTTCTAAACCAATTTGCTTAAGCCATGGGATGATAACTTTCGAATCACGGTATCGGGGTCTCCAGCTATTGTCCTATCATCAAGGTACCACACAGACAACTCAGGCAACACCTTGCGAATGACAACGTCAATCCCAATAGCAAAACGAGCAGGACCAACAGGGTCTCCTTGCTGTAGTCCGGTCGAAGAAAGTATTGTCTCATTCCCATAAGTCAAGAAGGATTCCTGTGAATAGGCTTGCCATAGCAGATAGTATAAATCTGGAAGTCTTGATTTTGCAGTTTCAAGAAGAATGTCTCTGTTGAGTGTATTAAAAGCATTCCGAATATCGAAAAGTACCATCATCTTCTCACTTGTCGATTCTATGTATCGACGTGCAGAATGAACAGAATGAGAGACTCCAAAACATAAATTCTGTAGCCTCAAGTCCTCGCCAAGGTTTTCTAAGACCCACTTTAATAGCAGGTCGTCGAAAGACATTAACAATTGCTATTGGTCTTATTCCATCATCCTTAGTCAAAGCAATAAGACGAGCACCAAAAAAAGAGAGGAGCTATCTCTTAGGCCACTCTACCTTCTAGAATGAAGTTCACGAAGTGTGTCCGTTCTTGCTTAAGCTTTTCACCATCTCCATCTGCTTTCTTGGAGACAAGGTCAAGTAAGTGTCGATGTCTGAAACCGTCCATACCACCGGATGAACTGCTTGGAAATGACATCGAAGCAGCAAAAACATCTTCTAAAGTGACAATGACGGGATAAGAATTGGAAGCAGGAGGTGCGGGCATGTTCAGGTTGACCGAAGGGCTTCGAGAGAGTTAATAAACGGCCACATCAGAGTCAGAAAATGGATTCGATCTCCTGCACTAATATCGCCATCAGCAATTTTTGATGCTACGAGTTTACGAAGACGTGTTTTTGAACATTTCCTCCTTCTCGGCATCATCTTCTAGCCTACGTCGGACTTATGGCTTGGTGAAAAACAGCGGCTTTACCTTAGAATAAGCAGCTGACAGGGCATTGGTTTTCATAAGCATAGAAGTTTGCCCCTTCACCAGAGAAGTAAGATTTGAATTTTCTGTTTGGCAGCTTCAAAACTCGATGAAATAGAAATACACCGAAGTGATTGCATAGAGTTTAATGTCATACGCGTTTCAGCACACATGACGTACCATCCTCAGTGACAACTGAAAGTCACTTTCAGTTGTCACTGAGGATGGTACGTCATGTGTGCTGAAACGCGTATGACAATAAACTTCAAAACTCGCTTTACCTCAAAGTTCTTACAAATTATGTGCAGTTTTATTCGAATTTGCAATGTCAATATTTGAAATACTTATTAGCACTTGTGTCACATTCAAAGCCCTTGGTACTGTCGGAAGGACGAATCGCGCCGGGCGATGTTTTGATAATTTTTAAAAAATATATTTTCAGCCATATATATGAAGTCAGTCATTGACAGTAATTATGGTTGTGGAGTGTCTGTAAATCATCGCATTAGAAGGATATTTCGCAAACAAACAAGATTTTGTGCTATGACACCGCGCATCCATCGGGTCAACAATGAGCAAACAGTTAAAAATATAAAATGCTCAGTAGAAGACCGCAACATGCAAATATCTTGTTACAGCATCTCAAATGTAGTTACAATAATTCTTGAACATAGAATCGTGTTGTTTCAGGCATTCATTTCATAGAAGACTAATCTCATTAATAAGAGGATGGCCTGCTTCATTTTTTGATTTGCAGTGTGTAAATCAGAATTAGTCAGTTAGTCAACTACCATAAGTTATTGCTCAAGCGTATTTATTTATTTTCAGCCAATTAGTGTTCACCTTGATCAGTCTACGTACGACGGAGATGATATCGGCCCCATTCCTGGTTCACCTGTCTATTTTTCTTACGGAAACAAAGAAAATTTTCCAGATTCGCCAACCGTTGGAGGCTTTAGCTCTCCAACTTTCGCTATTCCAAATCCTCCAAAACGTAATGGTAAGCTTTTGAAGCAAAAAATACCACATCCTTTAATTTTTTCATTATAAACAGAGACCTACCGAATATTCGGCCAAAAGTTTCGGTTTTGGGAATTTTTGATTTGTCAGTTTCGGCTAAGTGTCGGTTTCGGACATCTTTTGTGCCATCTATAATTGTACTAAGACAATTATAGAGATCTCAAGGATAACAGTATGGTACTTTGCCATAGTCATTGGTCATGTACAATTACCCTTCATGCCTATGCTGTTAGGCATGTACAGGGTCTGAACCTGCACTACACTAGGCCTATACACGGATAATTCTTCATTTTCAGAATTCTTCAAGGATATTTGAAAGTGAATTTGTTAAATTCTCACTTTGAAATAGACAATTATCAAGCAAGATCAATTAAAAGAAGTCCTACTCGTACATATGCATACAATTTCATGTGGGATAGATACAAGCATTTGTTTGATTAGCATGGGCTTACATGTACGTCGATGCGGTACTCATTAACACATCCATAATCACATTATTTTACCCTACTCATTATTCTTTCTTGAAAAGCGCATGTTCCTGAAAAGGAGAGTCTTGCCATTAGTAAATACCTATGCATCTTTCAATCATCATGTTCATTTACTTGCACGTGTACATGTAGGCCTATGTAATAAACAATGTATACTGGTGCATTATGTGCACCGTACATATGATGCACACGTCGAATAAACCCTAGATTTACCGAAAAAATACATAACACGGTTTACCATAGGGTAAAAAATACCCCAAATAAAAAGTCTTTACTTAGTTTTCTGAAAGCTTTATTAGGATGGCCATTTGTTGCCTAATTATCACAGTAACATTCTCAGATTGGAAATTCAGGGCTTTTATTTCATATAATGATATTCATGCAACTCCAGATAAAGTATCATTATGTACTTCCATTACTAAATTGCAAACTGACGGCTCTATACACCGCTCAGAAAAATATTCGTCTCTCTCAACCACAGCAATTGCATTTTACAATAATGAAATCTCTGCTAACATCAGCTCCGCATTCTATCAGGGAGCCTAATTTTCCGTCTTTTACGGATTTCCGTCTTTTTTTCATGATTTTGAACATCCTCGAGATTGGTACAAATATGCAAAAAAATATAAGGGGTGGGGGGTGAGGTAGGAGGTGCGTCGCCCAATCTCAAAGCTATTCAGAAATATGTATGTTAATCTCTGTCCCCTGTCACGTGATTGTTCCGAAGGAATTAGTAAAAAAGATGCTAGGTGCGTACATGAAAAGGCAAGAGAACCTTGAGACACAGAAACAAAGGAAAACTGCGTTCTTGAGTACATTGGCAATAACACCTAGAAAATCCATCGCCAGAAGTATGTTTAGAAGAATTGCTATTGAAGCTGCTGAAAAAGCCAGAAGGAAGCATAGAAAGCAAGCTTTGATTTCGCTAGCAGCAGGAAGAAACAACAAACGTTTGCGAAAGGAACCAATTTTGAAGATGCCAGTTAAAGAAGCTGGACAGGATGAGAGGAAGATGAGGATCAGAGGAGGAAGAGGCGAGTTGAAGAAGCTGGACAGGATCAGAAGAAGAGGCGAGTTGAAGAAGCTGGAAAGGATGAGAGGAAGAAGATGCCAATTAAAGAAGCCGAGAATCAGAGGAAGAAGAGGCGAGTTGAAGAAGATGAGGATCAGAGGAGGAAGAGGCGAGTTGAAGAAGCTGGAAAGGATCAGAGGAAGAAGAGGCGATTTGAAGACGCTGAAAAGGATCAGAGAAAGATTGATGAGAAGCAGACATCTCTGAAGCAAACATCTTTAAGAAGTTTCTATAAATGAGGTTTAGATGACGTAGCTTCTTCTTGTGTTTTTTGCTTTGTTTTAAGTTTTTTACAATCATCTTCCACCATAGTTTAGTGTTGTTTTTTGCACTCAAAAGAAAAATTGACTGCTTCCACCAAAAATATCCAATTATGATTTCTGATGCAGTACTTTGTTAGTAATTCGCATTAGTAATTTACAATACATAAAGCCAAGCCATTCTATTGCTCAGCATTTATTTTGCCTTTGACAACTCCTCATAAACTCTTTTGTTCATCATCATCATCAGTGCGATTGAGGTTGTTTTTAATGAAAATTTATGTTTTATAGAAAATTTGTTATTTTTATTTTGGATTGAGCATGTACATTTTCTTCGCAGAAATTTGGAGTAATGATGTTGGTCTCGTGCGTTTTTCCTGTATGATATTGCTCTAAGTTGAAATTAAATGTAGCTATATATCTGTATACAGCTAGAATTTTCCCAAACCAAAATTTCGTGTTCCTGTATGTCTCTAGAACCCGTGTTAAGCTTTAAATCAGTTTAAGAATAACAACGTCTGTGATTATGTACATGTTCAGAGGATGCCTATTTCTCGTAAAAATGTAAAATGGCATTTATGTTAATCAAAAAATGTCCGTCTTTTTTGGTCTCCTGTTAGGCTCCCTGTTCTATACATATTTTTGTTACTTTTCTGTCAAACTGCCTCATCTTTCTGAACTTTGACATATGCCTACACCGTTCCATGTAGCAGTCGATGAGAAGGACATATAGGCTACATGTACATATACATGTAAGTCACCTTTCCATAAGTTTCGGCCAGTTGCGGTTTCGGCTTCGGTAGGTCTCTGATTATAAAGTCATAGTTGTATTTTGACGGGCTTTAAGACAGCTTCAATAAATTTATTACTGCTTAAGTAGTTCCATTGGTGCAGGCTCCCTATGAAATTATTTTCGCCAATATGAAATCTCTTCCAAAATGTAGCAATTGATTCTCATAGTTACGGCAATTTTTTATGACCTAAAATTCTTAAATTGTATTTTAGTAAGATTTAATCTTGAAATATAGCAAAAATTATGTTTCCATTTTCAGGCAAAAAGTTCATGAGTTCAATTTTCGACAAATAAAAATGATTAATTTAGCTTTTAGTATATTTATTGACAGCTTGTTGTTCAAAAGAGTAATGTAATTTACTACATTTGATGTTAAAATAAGGTCTGTCTTTGCATATCATCTTCTTCAACACAGAGAAGAGTGCTCTACCGAAGCAGCGGTTGGCTGACAAGGACAGGCTCACGACAAACGAGGCAATCCTGGCGCCGCCGGCAACATTTACATGTGTAGGCATTGCATGCATTGGAACTGTCCTCAGACTGCATCGCGCTGCTGAGAAGACCAAAATTGCGTCATTCTGCCAGCATCGGTCATTTTCTATCCTCTCTTCCCGCCAACTGTAACAGTCTAAAACTACAGAAAAATGACCAAATTATGACTAAATATGATCAGACACAGAAAATATGACAGTATTACCTCATCCTAAAAATATGACATGTCATTAAAAATTGCCCTACCCATAGTACAACGTACGATTACAACTTTTAGTGGCAGAATAAAGCAAATACTACAATTCTACAAACAAACTAGGTGATGAGAAATTTACAGTACCCGAATTCCAAATGCGAGAATGCAGAGTCTGCAATTAAGTATAAAGAATCACATAAAGGTTGATTTTATAACCGACAACGAAGCTAAAATATAGCCATGTATCAAATTTCCTCTGTATATTTGGCCCATAATTTTTATTTCGTATTTTTTTTTATATCTTTTTGCGAAAAACGCCCCAAGATAGGCATAGAATATTTGTCAATAATAGCCTACTTGTACTACTTTTCAGAAGTCCTGGTCCTGTGCAAATGAACCAAATCAGTCTTTGCTTAAAGACTGATTTGGATCATTTGTACATGACTAAGGCTTCTGAAAGTAGTGCAAGTAAATATTCTGTACCTATATTGAGGCGCCTTTCGCAAAAAAGATCAAAATACATGTAAATGTTTCAAATTTACGCCGGTTATGGCTGCATGTTATTATAGGTGAACTAAACCTGTTTGATGATTCCTGAATCATTGTGTTTGATGATTCCTCAATCATTGTGTTTGATGAAATGGCAGATGTTCAGGTCCTTTTACATTTTTCAATAGAGGATGCCACTTCATGTTTAATGTTTCTTTACTAATAAAAGACCCATTTACAAGGACGCCATCTTCGAAGCTATTTTTAAATGCTATTTTCGGGCCCTCTAGGCGCTAGAATTTGTTGATCTTTTTTTTTGGCCCAAATACTTTGGGTCAAAAGGCTCGTTCCTACGAGCATTGTGCTTGAATGTGTGAATCAATAGATAATTCATAAGTGCACGCTATTTACTTTGTTCCCAATAACAAGAGGATTCCTAAAAAAATGAGATTTTCAATTCCTCAGGTTATTTTTGCAAGGAAAACGTTATACGAAGTCGACTGCAAGCGTAGGTTTGCATGTTAGTACGATTAACAAGGAAAATGATTTCACGTATAAATAACACATTTACCTACACGGATATGTAACAGATCAATAAACCTAAAAATGTATGCGAACTATGAATAAGATAATGCACAATCGCATATTTTAAGACCGGTTCATGCTTGTGCGCGTTGCGCGTACGAGTGATGCCGTATGCCTCTGGCGAATAGGGAATTCCACTGTGAATATTTGTGTCAAAGAAGGGGATTCATTGATGTAGCAACAGATTTAGAGGAGGACCAGATGAACTACTTCCCTAAAATCTCTATCCCTCTGTTGAAGCCTGTCTGAGGTATTTACATTGACGGCCGCAGGCGACAAGTGGGAAACAGGTAGGAGCAGTTTCAATAATTGCAATGATGAAACAACGAGGACTATAGTGGCATTATCAAAATTTCCGGATGCTTCCGATGTTTTGCTATCACAGCCAGTGTATTTTTAGTGAATTTTTACTGGTGGGCACACTTCAGTATCAGGGCACTTAAACACATACGTCTATACCACATAGCACTGATTATAAGCCTACCATCATGTGGACCAAATTTTTGGGCACTCTTGAACATTAAACTAAAAATCTTAGTGCTTATTTTGCATTTCATGTATTTCCTGTTCCTTTCCGCCCGTATGAGTAAAGTGGTTATATAATAAACGCATAAACATTTGTTGATTCTTCAAAGGACTTCCAAAGCATGTTCTTTAAACCCTGGATGTGAGAGACTCAATTGTGGCTTCTCACATAGGAGTTAGTTATATCTGCTGCCCGATTGCAATACAGCGACTCGACTCTAGAGCCCCTGTGGAGATTGCCCCATGAACCACCTTTGAGAGTGAAAGCATCAATATCATCATTTCATTGAAGATCTTAATTACCGTCTAGAATCAAATCAGAACAGTATCACTGAGGAGGTGAGAGAATGTTAAAATATTGTTAGCAGATGAATACCATTGAAGGTGAATAATTATGTCTTGTGGTATATTTGTCAGCTACAAACATGCAATGAGATATTGAAAGTGAATCAAATGGTGGACAAAACTTTTAACTAGCGCTGTGATCTAGCCGCACCGGTGCACCTGGCAAGATAACCGGTTCACCTAAAGTTTTAATAAGTTACACTGATGTAGTTACTTTAGTAGAGGCGAAATATATTTTCGTTTGCTCTCCAGATTGTCGTGTGATAGCTAATTAGATCAACATAATCTTGAAGAGGATCTCTCATAATGATGTTCTTATTTTCTGGAATTGAATGCAAATTTTATAGAGTATTAGGAATATTCTAATAGTGCTGAGGACTTTGAAACAGACTTGCATTGAAAAGGACCTCCTTTAATTTTGTTTCTGCATAACTTGCAAGTATCTCTCATCATACTTAACCCATACGTCTCTATGATGGTTCTAATAGAATTCTTGAAAACTAGATGGGGGATAAATTATGCAACATGTGTACATGTAGACACGCAACACAAAATCGTAAAAAATTACAATACTAGATTGCAAGTCTTTCTACGTGGCGGGCGAATCACTGTTTTTTATCGAAAATTATGCATAGCAAAAGGAAGAGTTTATTTTAGATTCATTTTCAAAATGCCTGAACACATCAGAAGATGAAGAAATATTCGAAACAATGACAACGATGTGTGGAACTTACATGCACTATGTAAGAGACGGATCACTGACCACTGGAATGCTGAGCCTATATCTTAGCAAGAGGAGGAACAACAGGGTGCTCAGTATTCATCATGAGATTCCAAAATTCTGAGGTCATGGTAATTGAGATTTCGTGGCTTAAAAAATTTGCTATGAACTTCAATTATCTAACTTTCATCACTCTTTCACATTTTTCTTAGCATCAGGAAGTGCATTAGTCACTTTATGTGCAGCGGTGATTTTCAAGAAGCTTCATTTTCATGACAGAGAAATTAAAAGTTTGAATTGAATTGATGAATAAAATTGAATAATGTTCTCATAATTGGATTAATTATACTGAAAGTTTGAAATATTTTTTATTCGATTTTTGCTGTGACTAAGGTAGCAGATTAAATGAGTTAATTATGATTTCAAACTTAACATCAAATATCAATTTGATCGAAATTAGATCATTTCGGTGCACCGGCCCGAGAACCGATGCGTGCTAGCAGAAGAACCGGTGCACATCGAGAAGTTCTAATTTTAACCATAGAAAAACTGTTAACTCAATGGTGAATTGGACTCATGGTCCATGTGTTTGGTCGCATGGATTTGTAAAACACAGGAAGCTGTGTTTTATGATTATTGTCTTCGTAGAGTTGATGGAGATAGCACCTGCTTTCAAGTGCATCACGATATATATAACGCCATATCACAGCAGGTGACCATCGTCTGTTCGTATTCAATGAACTGATAAACCAGAAAACAATGTAAAATCGCTGAATTTCTTAGTTCACTTTCATGTGAATAAGCGAAATCAATGATGCAAGCAGAAACAAAACAAAAAATGGAATAGCTTTATGATTCAGATTTTCACATTTCATTATGTGAAATGTCATTTCTTTATTTCAGTGACTCTGTTATTGAATCAAGTAACGCAAGGGCACGGGCCCACCAGTGGCTTGAAATATCGAAAACTGGTGGGCGCTTTTGATGGAACTGTTGGGCCCAAAGGCCCACCAGTTACTATGTAAAAAAATGCCCTGACCACAGCTATCCGAAAATGAAGACGCGATCCGAAGGATCATCAAATTACTTGTGTCCAGTTTTACTTCTACTCAAGTATTATTGATGTTGACATATTTAAACTTAAGACATCCACGCTAGTAATACTTACATTCAGGGTGGCGGCCGCGCCCGGGAGCCCGGGAATCGCCTGGGAATTTCGGAAATAGCCTTGGGGTCCCGGGAATCACCCGGGAATTTTGACCATTTTTCAGATTTGCCCGGGAATCGCCCGGAAATGATATTTTAACTCAAGTAAAAAAATAAAAAAATCATTATATGGAACGAAAATTTTGTCTGTTTCAACCACGAAGTCAGAAACAACGATTCTCAAAATTTTTTTGCCGATAATTTTTTCTCAAAACAGCAATTATCTTTGCGAGCATCTTCCCAGTGAAGTCTTTTTTTGCAGGCACTGCTGAATATCCAGACAGAATAAGAACTCCTAAAAGCAATTTTAGTTCCTCCTTATCAAAATTCTCGATCAATTCATTTTTAGAGCCTGAATAGCGAAAGGACTGTAGAGTTTCAGAAAGTGACCACAAGCGGTTGACGCATTTCGGATGAAAAAAGTGTTCGGATCACAGGGCGCACGGTGATTCATGATTTTGAATACTTCCGCGAGGTCCATTACATATGTCGACATTGGAGGGAGGGCTGATTTAAATTTCTTAAGGCCGGTTTCCATTAAATTCGCTTACTAACACGAAATTGGCAAATAGGTCGCTGATTGGTCAATTACTCCATGCCATCAGCTTTCCCTTTCGCTTCGCGTTCGCTTCGCCTTGTATCAAAAAAAGAGATTTCCATTAGAATTCGCGCTTCGCTTTATCGCCTCTCCCTTCTGCGACGCCGCTTCAATGAATGTGGCAAGTCGCTTCTATCTTCATTTGCGAAGCGAACAAAGCGAAAAATGAGTCACGATGCCTGTCGAATCCAACCAATCTTCTATTAATAATCCTCAGGGAATCCCACATCAGTATTTTCATTCATTTAAATGCATCATCGAGGGGTATACGGAGCGCTGATGGAGAAGAACGAAGCAGAACAAATAGAAACAAAAACTTTGGTGGAGCTTGTACGGGACAAGCCATATTTGTATGATCCATCTGATTCTGATTATAAGAACAATCTGGAGAGAAATTGCTGAGAAATTGAACGTACCAGTCGATCAAGCGAAGAAAAAATGGAAAAATATACGCTATACTTACGTCAAATCACGAACGAAATTGAGCAAAACTACCAGCGGTAGTGCAGCTACATCACAGTCAAAATGGATTTACTACGATATTCTAGATTTTCTCAGTGATACGATTCGCGGAAACTGTTCGAAATACTCTGTTGAGAGTCTCCCGTCGACAAAAATCTCAAAGTCATGGCAAGTCTTTCGCCTGGAGTAATAGGTTGTCGTGGCCCACAATGAGAAATCAAAGGACTGACAAGTTGAAGGAGGTATCTATATTTCATTGGACTCATTCGAGTATATCGGAAAAACATTTCACTGTCTTGATCTAGCATCTCGATAAATAATCTATACTTGCTTCGTTCACTTCTCAGTAGATATATTGAACGAACCCAAAACCGTGGACTCTTCCTTGATTTCTTCTTCTTTAATCGCCTGTAGTATAGTAAAATCGCCAATGCGCAACGCTGATCACACTCCATCTGCCACGTACTATGTGTTTTCTGAGAAACTACCTTACCTGAGGGGCCTATTGCATAAAAGTTTATGAGTGTATGAGAGATGAGTGGATAGTGAAAATGGATAATGTATGAGAGATGAGTATATCGGTTGCATAAAGCCATTTTGCCAGTCATAAGTATGAGTGAAAGTTTATGAGTGATCGATCTGAATTTACTATAATTGGCAATTGTCTGACCTCGTTTTGCAGTCGTCTGGTCATTGCCTAAGATCAGAGGTTATTTATATCAAGCGCGAAATGAAGAAGAACCTTCTTGGTTATGAAAGAATGAACTTTTCTGATTAGTTGAGGTCATCGATTAACTATCGCTTTGCAACGTATAGTAACAACACTGCCAATGTCATCAGCAAACGATCAAAATGGAGTGTAAAACTGGTACAAGTAGTCGTCTGATACTTCTTGATGCAATTTACGAGCGTAAGAATGTACTTTTCGGCAAATTCAGCGCTGAACTCACTATGAAAATGAAAGAAGATGCGTGGAAAGATATCCTCAAGTTAATGGAATCACTAGGACATTCAATCGTCCGAGCACAACCAAAGTTGCATCGTGGAAGTATTTGCGAGATGTTGTGTGGGCAACAAATTTAAAAAGGAAAACGTTGGTGAGTACCTAATTTTATTTGGCTAGTATAGTAGTAATTGCATGTTTTTGTAATCGTCCAATCGCTTCAATCGTCCTCTCATGACGCAACTTTGAAGTACTACATCTATGTTTGTATGCGGTTTTTGAGAAATTCAACAAAGCACCAACAATCCACATAGCACATCTTTTGATGATTTCTACACGAAAACTTTACATTTCAAGATTTTTCAGTGGAATAAAAACAATTAGTGTCGAAGCGTCGTCTTATGACGATTATGAAACTATGAATTTATCTCATCATATCATCGCTACTGATAAAGATATTATCAAATTTCAAGTTTTGAGGAATGCTTCAATTCAAATGCAAAAAATATCAAAAAAGCGATAGCAATAATCAATAATCAATGACCGATAATCAATCATGTCAATATCACGTTCTGAAAAAAGGCATCTTAGAGCTCGAGAATCAAAATGAAGAAAATAATGAAAAATATTTTTATGTTTAATAAGTCGTTTGATCATCAATTTTCATAAAACAACTTCAACACTATTAGAAATAGGGCATTAGCATAATATTTCAGTGAAAATATGCCGTCTAATCTAATTCATATTTTTCTGCAAAATGTTGCTATTCACGTTGAAATGCTCATATGTCAATGAAATCTCTCCATAATTTCAGGAAAAGCGCGATAAGAAGCAAAGACGGGTTCGGCCGGAGGGCGAGAAATGCAATACAATCAAATAAATTTGAAAGTTTTAGAAATTCTCGGAGAAACATCGGCTATCGTGGAAGGCACCGGGGTTTTGGAGTCGAGCAGTTTTGATGGAATTATCGAAGAAGGAACATCTACTGACAGTGCTCCCGCATCAATTCCTAAAAGATTTAAGCGCGCAACAACTGATGTGATAGCTGAGGTTGACGAGCTCAAATTAGAAAATTTGAAGCTTGAAATTCAGCTGAAGCGGAAGCGACTTGAGGAGAAAGACTGTGAAACCGAACTGAAAAAGTTGAAAGGCAAAAAGCTTCGCAAAGAGCTAGAGGATGATGAAGCCGATAACAACTTCTCTGTAGGCCTACAGACATATTTAAATCTTTAATTTGTCTATTTGTGCATTTATTTACAGATCTTTTACTAAATACTACTGGAATAAAATATTTAACGATTGACGCGTCTTTGTTTTAGCAAACAACAATACAGGATTGGGAATTGGAGTTCAGAATTTGATGTTTCACTTCAGGAAATATACATTTCGTATTTAATCCAAAAATCGTATCACTGCAAAACAACTAAAAAATTCAAGTTAGCAAATAATTGTTTCATACAAATTGTATGCAAAAAGTCTTCAAAATTTGAGGAGCATTAATTTAATTTTAATGACTAAATAACTAATTGAATGCATAAGTAGCTGCACAACAGAATACAAGATGCTTATGCAAATGGTAGATCAAATATCACGCATGAGTCTAATTATTTTGTGCCGTGATTCTGAAAGGATGGGTAGTGGGCCATTGATGTCTTCATCTTCATTTTCAGGAATTTTGATATCCACGCCACTTTCACTTTCTTCTACATGTGCCATGCGATTTTGTAAAACACAACAGGCTTTAAAAATTTCACCAGCTTCAACCGGATCTACTCGCAGAGGAACGTTGAGGCAGTTAAATTTCTGCTTCAGAACACCGAAAAAACATTCAATCAAGCGACGAGTCGATCGATGTTTACTATTAAAGGTTTCTTCTTCAGATGAAAGTTCATCACCTCCGAAAGGAGGTAGTAACCATTCTTTTAGGGAAAAACCACTGTCTCCTAGAAGAACCGCACCTTCAAACGGTCGCCACCCTTGCTCAAACGCAGTAAATAATGTGCTGTTGTGGAGTACTCTCTTATCATTGACACGACCCGGCCACCTAGCAGAGACGTAGTACGGCTGCAATTCGGGTCCACACACTACCATGCAATTCAAGGAATGATCTCCGTGACGGTCAACAAACTGCTCCTCAAATTCTGTAGGACACTTTAATTTGATAAGAGTACCATCTATACAGCCCGCGATACGAGGTAGTCCAGCTACAGAAAAGAATGATGCGGCTATCATTGCTGCAGCTCGTCCACTCGGCCATTTTATATCGAGGAAGAAATTTTGATTTATAGCATTGACCACCTGACTTACATGTCGACAAACAGTAGATTTGTTAACTCCATGACAGTCTCCAATTACATGGTAAAAGCTACCAGTGGATAACCATCTCAACGTAAGGAGAAGCTTTTGCTTTGGAGATAAAGCATGATTACGATTGGTTGCAGATTGTATTTGTGAGCCTATAACATTGAAAATTTCTTGACACTGCTCCATGTTTAAACGGATTTTTTCCTTGAAATCTTTATCCCCGAAGTTGATTCTATCCTTAAAGACTCTCGGTTTTCGATTTTGCCGTCTTCTCAAGCGATTATAGATGATTGGGTTGATTTCTTCATCTTCACTATCGCTGCTCATATTCATAATTTCCGTTCAGCTGAAGTGATCGGACAAACCAATATATACTATCAACACTAAACTTGATTCAATAAAATATAGATATCGGACAATAGAAAGATGAATCGGATGTTAGATTATGAGAGCTTGTGGCTCTCATAACAATCATACCTCTAACATCTGCCAAAATCTATGAGAGGTGGGAAATCCACGGAAATCCCACTCATACAAAACGTTTTATGCAACCGAATCTGATGATTCTAGTTGCCATCCACTCATCACTCATCTCTCATACCTTTATGCAACCAAATTCTTATAAGAGAATCGAGTACTCATACACTCATACACTCATAAACTTTTATGCAATAGGCCCCTGATATACTCATCAGTCATCAAACACTATAATTCAATGTTCTATTTTTTACTTCTAGGAATCCCTATTCGATTTGCTTGGCGGCGTCCTTAGAAATCATGATTGCTCGATACAGCCACCGCTTTACGGTAGCGCGAATTTTAGTTCTCTAGAGCGAATACAAAGCGCACGCACAATTCGCTTAACCGTTCGACCAAGCGAATCTTAATTGAAACTAGGCTTTAGTCGTTAAAGATGGAAGTTAAGTCATAATATAGAAGTTAAGTCATGATTATTCCGAGTCAGGCGCCGTTGCGCACGTTCGATCAGAGCAATGTCTATGTATAAGGATTGATTCCGAACTGGGACGGCATGTTCTAGATGTGGGCGAACTAAAGAGGTGTAAAGCTTCATAAGTACGTTAGGGTCTCCTGACATGAAAGTCCGCAGGATGGCAGAAAGAACGTTGCTGGCTTTCTTGACACAAAGGATGGTGTGCCGTGAGAATGTGAGATCCTTCGGGATTTGGATTCCAAGGTCTTTAACGTACTCATACCGCTGGAATTGTGTCTCCTTCCAACTTGTAGTGATAGCCAGAATTGCGATGTCCAAATGAGATAATCGAACATTTCTCTGAATTCAAATGCAGTTGCCATTCCTTTGACAAGATGGCCACCGCGTTGAGATCAGATTGAAGTAGCTTGGCAGATTTTCCCGGATCAGCGCGCTTAATTTCAATGTACATTTTGATGTCATCTGCTTATTTAAGGACGGTGGAATTCACTACTGTGCAATGTGCATAATAGACATGAAACTTTAGTTAGCAGTTCCATAAAGGCATTTAAAAAAGACGGAAGATAGTCCTATTCATTGAAGATTGAGGGACCTAAAAGACGTTTCTACACAAAACAATGATTTTTCTGTCGACATTTATCCACACCTTAATCCAAGTAGGTATTACTCGCAATATCATTGTGAAAAAAGTGCCGTTTTCACGATGTTTCTGTTCAGTATGAAATTGGGTTACAACAAGATGACAGTATTCCTTAGTCCACAGCATTTTGTACTCTGTCCACTAAAATATTCTTCGCCACCATTGGCGCCGTTGAGATGTGCGACGGCTATGAATTGAAGTCCGAACCCGACCACCTGCTACACGAACCATATTTTTGAACCCAACCCGACCCGAAAATTTTAACGAGGATAAATAACTATTATGGCACGAACATAACGAAAAATTATTTCAACCGTTGATATTGTATTTCCCAGTGTATTTAGGCTTGAGTCTTTGTGAAAAAACTACTAAAGGAGAAGGGAATTGCTCTTTTTCTTAATGACAATCTTTAGGACAATGCATTGTTTTCCATTTGTGGAGTGATATTGAATTCTGGGTGGCGGCCGACCCAGGGAATCCAAAGCACAAATTTTATGGATGACGGCTACCACGCTCCCATTGTTTGTACGCAAACTGATAAAAAAGGATGACAATTAGGAATTCTTCTGGCGTTAACGGTCTTCGTCCATTGTGGCAGTCTTATTGGTTTCTCTTGTCGATGCTTCTGGATAAGTTGGTGTTATCGTGCCTTTTGTATTAAGATGTGGATTTTGATATCATGGCTTTCTCTCATGGCATGAATACGCTGCAGTTCAAAATGTAGTGTTTCAAAATGCGATTTGTTGCTTCAACTTCACATGTTTGAAAATTGAAGTCTGAAACATCGGCTAAGTACAACTTCATAGATTTTTATGAATCAGATGATGAAAATGAAGCATTTTCAGGAAGTGAACTTTTCCATCGATACGAAACCATTTAGATTCCAGAAGTAGCTCACTGGCTGCAGGCCATTGAGGAAAAGTAGATGTTTATAATCTTAAGAAACACCGCTCACAAAATTTTAAAATTTTGAAAACTGAATGCGACAGAGTCAAATATCGTTCACGTCATAATTTGTTGGCAAAATTCTAACCGGATGGCATGATAAAAGCAGTTTAAAACAAAAAATGTTTTTTTAACGTCACTGCTCCCCTTACTGGAGGCTTGGACGATGCTGACATAGTCAGACTTTGATCTGGAGTGTTGTGATCTTTTAGTCCGGATGCCCTTCCTGACGACTTTTCAGTGACACTTTCGGAGCTAGACCTCTTGACCGAATGATCGCTAAGTTAAGCATTTAACCACTAAGCCACGGAGACCACGTACATTAGTGTTTTGAAAGTAGTTTAAAGCAGTGTCCGGATAATTTTTGAGTGGTGTAATTGGAATAAAATATCTGGTCATTATTAAAAAAATGGCGTGGAAATTCGATGAAATAGCCCGGGAATTTGAAGCTTGAAATCTGGCCGCCACCCTGTACATTCCCAATGTAACTTTGTCATGTAATTTGATAATGTGGTGTTATGAAGTTGATCTCAGACATTATGTTTGACACCGAACTTTTTGACGTTATTCTTCCTCTACTTGATCCCCGGTAACCAACTTTTCACTCTGACTATTATTGCTAGAACAGAGATTACATGCTAGCGAGTTATGTTCTCTTCTGCTAGACAAGTTGTCTGATAGTCTTTGACATGAACTACCGATTATGACAACAGGGATGGAAGATTCCGGATTCCTTGACTCCATACTTCCGCACAGTGTCCTTTTGCCGATTGTGACAAACCGCTCTTACTTGCAATACCGCAACAGTTTCGATTATTCATTTTTTTTAATTTGATACCTTTATTGATACATTCATCCATTTATTATCAATTTCTTGCTTAAGTAGTTAATTATCATAGTAAATATTTTTTTAATTTCAATTTAATTATTAATTATGTCATTTTCCTTTAGTCTGAATAGTTTCCTATATTAGTTCATTATCATTGCAATTATTTATTTATTTTCAATTTATTTATTGTATCATTTTCCCTAGTCTGAATATTTCCTCTACTTACATTTAATTTTCATCGTATATTTTATTCTCTGTTTCATTTGTATTAACATTCAAATTTAGTGTCATTGAGTCTGTACATGATAGATGCCGAAACGTGAATCCTGCTCAAGTTCCCTGTGATGAACTCATTATTTACAAGTCATTTAGTCATTTTAAGTATCACATTCTTTCTTTATTCTTAGACATGTTATGCTGAACTTTTGAATGATTCTTAACACCTGTAGAGAACGAATCACACGTCCTTGTCCGGTTTTCACAAAGTTGACCAAATTTGATATAGTATTCCCCACGCGTTGTAGTATAGCGATAGAATTCGTAGTCGATGAACATTCAAGTAAGCAATTTGTCATAATTCGTATAAGTAGGCCTAATTCCAATTAGGTTAAGTCCTTGCTATATCGTATGTGCCTGCATTAGTCCATTTCCTGTTGAAGCCTTATAAGACTGCGTACATGCATATGATTTTACATTAGTAGAGTTACATTACTTTGTGCCTAATTAATTGACTCAGTCAATATATAATAGTATGAGTTGAAAAATCCCATTTTATTTTAATGTTTAAAAATTATGGATAGAGCAAATTTACCAATCGAAAATAATAAATTTTTTTAACATTTTTTAAATTCGATGCATTTCGATTTCCTTCGGACAAACATGTTCACGATAAAAGGCAAACAGGATATGAAATTCAAAATCATTGAGATGTCAGAAATGTATGAAAATTGAGATATAGAGTTTAAGGAAATCTGAAGATAACATAGCACAATAAGGCAAAAAGTTTCATGAGTAGGAGATATCTAAATATTACAGTAAGATGGAAAAGGGACTCAAAAATTATTGCCTAGGAATGACATTGTCCCAAGCATCACTCAGAGTAAATTTCTCTTGATTGCCACTTGCATCTTTTTGTCCATATGGCTTCTTTTACACGCCGTTCTTTGCTGTTTTGTTCTGTTACAATTATTTGCGTATTCCAATTGATTCTATGGTCAGATGTCAACTAGTGATTAGCAATTTCAGAGTAAGTGTCCACTGTCGATATTGCAAGGGACCTTTGATGTTCCCTCGTTCTCTCATCAGTAGCTCTATTTGTTTCTCCGATATATGACCAGTCACAATTTGCTTCATCACAATCAATCTTGTAGATAGCACCAAATTTCTTAGCAGGCTTTGGGCGTTTCAGCATGACCTGTCGTTTCAAAGTCGATATTGGTTTATATCCTATGGTGAAATTTACTTTGCAAAAAATTCGTGCGATATTTTCATGAATGTCAGGAACATACGGAATTACGCAATGAGGCATTTTTCTTGTCTGGTGGTTGGTTTGAGAGCATGTTAGTTTTGGTTTGAAGTGAACTGATTTTGCTTCTTTTTCCGAGAATCCATTTAATGTCAAAATATGCTCAAGATCCTGAAGTTCGTCATTGAGGTTATCAGCTGAACAAATTTCCCTGGCCCTTTAACTTAAAGTAGAGGATATACCTCAGAAAGCTGACTTAGGATGACAGGATTTTCTGTTTAGATACAAGTTAGTATTTGTAGGTTTTCTGTAGACACTAAATTTGACCTGACCATCTGATACTGACTTTCTTACAAGAATATCCCAGAAAGGCAGTTCACCGTTAGATTAAAATTCTTTTGTGAATTTGATTGAAGGTCCTTAAGAATTCAAAACTCTATCAAATTTTCGAGGTTCCTTTCCAATGTAAAAATATATCATCGATATACCGCAGATAAATAGGGGGCCAACCAATGTAATTAGCTATTGATTTTTCTTCAGCTTCTTTTTCAAGATGGAAGAGAAAAATATTGGCAATAGAGCAACTAAGGCTTCCCACCCATTGCAACTGCATCCGTTTGTTGATAAATTGAATCTCCATGTTGAAAGTAACAGCAAGTTAGACAAAAACGCAATAGCTTGATTACTTGCAAAGTAGTTCTGGTAGACAGTGTAGAGTCATTCAATAAGCATTCTTCAACTATGCTAATTGATTCATCTAAAGGAATGTTCGTGAAAAGTGAGACGATATCCAAACTCAAGATAATTCCTTCATTCAGATCAGTGGTCTTTGATAGTCTATCAATAACATCACATGAATTTTTGACATATGAAGAGCCGCTTGTTGCAAATGGCATGATGATATCATTCAAATATTTGGATAATATACTGTTGAAAGATCCACACATGCTTACAATTGTCCTAGAAGGCTTGTGGATTTTTGGCAGGCCATAAAAATGAGGTGTTTGAAAATGGGTTGGACACCAATGCAATAAAAGATTCTTTGAAATTCTGTCATCAGAAAGTGCCGGTTGTAGAATATCGTACTCGTTTCATGTAGCGATTACCGGGATCAGATTTGAGTCCATTTTGCCTTTTATCGTGAACATGTTTGTCCGAAGGACATCGAAATGCATCGATATTAAAAAAAGAGTTAACATATTCGATCGGCAAATTTGCTCTGTCCTTTATTTTTAAACATTCATTATTTTTATGTTTTCATTTTATCAGATTGCCTTTACCTCATAGATTGAGAGTACTTAAAAAATGAATTAGTGAAATTCATCAGTCCATCCATTTTATATCTCGGATGTAAATGAAAATTGTCAACTTAAGTTTCGGTTTCAAGCGTCATGTTTTTTGGTACTGTATATAAATTGCCTCTGCTTCGATGACAAAGCTTGACTTTCTAACCACTTATCGCCAAAGACCGCGGAAGTGGGGGCCAGGAGAGGCCAGGCCCCTTAGAAAAATTTGCCGGGGCCACGTGTGTGTTTGGCACCCCTCAAATTTGAGCTGTTAAAATATTCATCTTGATGATAATTTGCAATCTAATTCTTTATTAAATAAGTACAAAGTCGAGAGATGAAACGACCTCTATCGTGCTGCATTATTTCCGCTTACATCACTGACAGAAAGCTAATCACCACATGAATATGTGAAACCAAGGATTATAACCACCTTCATAAAGTGTTTGTTTATGATGCTACAGTTTTGGCTGCCGGCAACTGCTGAGACATTGCATATTCATTTTTATGCTCTTGAATTAGATGTTCTCCTCATCAACTCTGCGAGTTCTGACGCAAGAAAGTCGACAAAGTGCTTTCAAATCCGTGCGACCCATGGACCATCCACCCACATGTGTAGTGGTCTACCAATGGGAATGCTTACAACATGTGCTCGCTATTCGATTCGCTCTCAAGATATCTTAAACGTTGCTGGATAACTTGTGCATCAAAGGAGAGACCATAGTTGACTTCTATCGTGTCGTGCACAACAGATTTTGTTAAACGCTTAGCATACTTTCTGCACTTTGACTTGAATTCACGGCAAGTAAAATTCATTATGAAATTGATGTTTTACAATTTCGTTGGTGCAATACGGTATAGGGTAGCCCTTCAGTGGCTCCAGAAGCCCAGTCGCTTTGTCGTTACTGGTAGCAGTTACGACTAACTTTGACGTGAGACCTCGGTCCCGGACAACTGTCCGGGTGCTTCTCTTTGGTAGGAACGTGGAAGAAATCCGCTAATGAAGTAGTCGAAGGAAAAATAACTCATGGGCTTAGCGTACCACCGATCCGGCCAATGGAAGCAGGATGACCCTCAGAAACAGATGGCCACCAGTTGCTGTATGTTAGCCGGGGTCGGATGATCTGTCTGGGTGTAGTGTCGATCAAGCAACAACTTTGACAGTCTGAGAAGCTAGCAGGGACCCTGATCGGATCGACCGTCTGAGAAGGACCGGCCTGAGAGTGAAGACGGAAGTTTAAAGTTGCTTTCGATTCGCCAGCAGCTCCGATAATGAGATGGTGACACGTCTCATCTTGTGGGTAGCTTTAAGGTAGGATTAAATATGTTGAAATAATTACTCAAAAGTATACGCTTTCAAAGGCACTCACACTATAATGCACACACTTAAATGCTCATTGCATATTATGCTCCCTGCAAGAATGTAAAATTCGATGTACATGTAATTCTCCATGTCAAATGAGATTGGAGTAGAATGCTGTGGCATATAACTGACAGTGCCTATAAAAACATGTGTCATAAATTCATAAACAAAGAAATCTAAGTCCTGAGACATCTTTGGTGTTCTTTCCGGAGGTGACGCGGTTAGCAAGACTAACATTTCCTGTTTCTGTGGCTAGTGCTGAAAGAGCGTTCAGCACCCTTTGAAGACTGAAAAAGTGGCAAAGAAGCAGCATGGGTCAGGAACGGCTTACTGCTTTGGAAGAGTACTGTACAATGCGACGCGTGTATTCACAAGACATTTGTCGACAACATCGACATGAATGGCTTATGTGACAATTTCACTTCCTAGACAGGAAAGTGTTCTCTTCCAAGCGCGTGTGATCTTTTTCTGTGCGAAATATCATGTTATACGCAAACAAACACTTGTTTATTATAATCACAATCAGTATGAGATCATATTGAAAGCCCTACACTAACAGACACTTATTATTGAGATTTTGAATAGGCTCCTTGCTTTTTCTTTCATTTCAGTTAACATGGAAATAAAGTATAATGGTGTAGTAGAGAAGGGAGTAAGAGAATTAGAGAATGGGAGCATCGCTTAAATTTATACAATGAATTGATTTCTTAAGATGATCGATGAACTACAGTAATTTCAATTAGACAAGTGATACAACTATATTACTTCTAACAGAACATTGGTACTACTGATATTTCACATGAAAGATGTTCACTTTGATCAACAGATTATGTCTATCAATTCGTCGAATTATATACATCTGCAACTTCTATCGAAGTATGTGGTTTACGAGTAGTTTTCATGATTATACTTTGCACCATGACCATAAATCAGAGAAAATAAATGAAGATATTGATGTAGATCAATGATGCTTGTATTGTGATTGCGAAAAATGTTAATAAAAAGCACCGTTTATGTCTATACAATCTTATTGTGATGAAGCATGGTACAAATCTTATGGCCCCCTCATGAAAAATTGTTCCGCGGGCCCTGCTTATCGACAACAAGTGTCTCGCACACATGATTTAAACCAGAGAGCGTAACCAGAGACGCTCTCTGATGTAAACAGGCTTCACTCGATAAGGAAAGTACATGTAGTCAAATCTGTGGTAGGAGTCCTAACTACCTACATCAATGAGGAAATTTAATTGAGAGGCATCGCCATAGCGATCTTCCCTTTTCTTGAAGGCAGCGATATGTCCGCGCGGAAGATTTTGGAAGTTAACCTAATGTTAACTTTCTGTGCGTTGCGTGTAGCTTAGCTGTAGGAAAATATCTTATCTAATCTGAGGAAGCATACTCGTATCAAGTTTAGGTCTGTCCTTGATCATGAGAAAGACACTCAGACTGTGTGTTTCAGGTATCTTTTAATTCAATTACCTGGAGACAGAAAAATATATTTCATTATAGTCCTCGGAAAAACATTGTATCATCTCATTTAATGGCATTTATGAACAAAGCAGAATATTTATAATACTTGTACATGCACATAAAAATAAAATACAGCGGTCAATAACGTCAACTAATCGTCTCATTTCATTTGTAAATATTTTGCTATATTCTCGTCCCAAATACAATAAAAGAAACAAACTCAAATGTTTCTCAATAACTTTAATCAGCAAACTATTCAAGAATTGTGACGCGACTCTACCCATTCATTTGCTCATAATGAATGTGAATGAAGCAAATTTCTAAGCATGTATAAGGTGTCAATTAATCGGCAGTTGGTCTTATATATATATATATTCGTATGAAATGTACAGTGATAAAGAGAAAGAAAGTTAAACACAATGATCAGTTTGACGAAGCCACGTGCGTAAGTCACGATCGACGGTCTTCAGGTCACCACACATTCCAATTACAGGACACATCAGGACGTGTTCACTAGTTTGAACGTCTCCGCATCTGCAGGAATCACTTGAAGACAGACCGATCTTATGCATGAATGCAGCGAATCTGCCGTGTCCAGATGTCCAGTTGGTCTTATATCATTGTTTTATTCAAAAGACTGTTGAATACCTGCCTGTAAATTTCTTCTTTTAATCTTTTGGATTGAATTAAAAGAATATGATATAATATTAGCGTAACATAATATGAAATCAATCATACCCATCAGACACTGAATTCACTCCAACGGTTGTTATGAGAGAAGTGCGAGTATCCAAAATATAAGTCATCGAGTAAAAGTTTTGTTTGAAAAAGAAAGAAAATATGAAAATTCCCTCTGAATTTCACCTGATGAAGGCTTCGGCCGATATTGTAATATACATACAAGTATATTGTTCGAGTTCTAAGCATATCTTCGGGTTTTCTTTCTTTTCAAGTACGAGTATGTATGTAGAAAAGTGTCTCAAAAGCGAATCTCAAAAAAAAAAAAATTCGAAGTGATTAAAGAAGTTTCATATTTTCATGAAAAAATAAGTACCGAGACACCTTTTTGAGAGAGGGTCGAACTATTTTGAAGCTTATTAAATGTTCCATGAGGTGCTGAACACCCGCTCAGTGACATCACTGCTGGCCTGTGTCACCAGAATGGTTCTCGCAATAATCTTCGAAGTCGGGAATCGCTCGTGACTTCTCCATCTTCCATCTCCATAGAAGTGGATCATCTTCTAATGATATCCCATCTATACTTCTGAATGCCTCCAATTCTGATTCGATAGTTTGTGGGTAATATTTTATAATATACATACCCATTGAAGTGTAACTTAGCTGCTGGTGAATTACCACGTGTAGATGCTTCTAATGACTTACCTTGCGTGCCTTTCTGAGCCTGATGAGGTTTACAACAAGCATACAATGGTTTGATCCTGTCTTTGTTGAATTTTTCTTCGCCAGCGTTGATTGCATTAACCTGTTCACCTGCAACATACAGTGAAGCATTTAGAAAAAGGGTGTCGTCGCTCAGTGCATGATTTTTCAGATGTGAACGATAGACGACTCAGACCTGCATGTAAACTGCTTGCATCATCTGAACGGAACAATTTTCACCAACTGCATGAACTTATTCCACGTCGTTTTCAAAATTCCAACCGATTCGTAATTGAATTTGCGAAAACTAACGCAGACAAAACAAGTTTCAGATATTCATGTCTATTTACCTAAATGATTTGCATGTGCCCATGTGAAATGCTATTTATTCTCTTTGTATTATTGTCAACACAGTATTGTTTTGATGTATCAATTTTGATTTCTCTTCTCTATTCTATATATTACATCATTGTCTTTTTTATTCCTATGCATAATATAATTTATTAACATTGTCCATATTTTCATATATGTTAATAACTAATTTTTCCTTTCATCACAACTATTCCATTTCCAATCCAATTTCACAAAAGTGAAATTCAATTTCTCATTCGCGAAATCCTATTTCTCACTCGCGAAATAAAATAAATAGAAATAAAAAATAATAATCTCATTCTGCTAGTGGTGCTCTTATTCTCGAAATTTTGAGACAATTTTTCGGAATTTTTTGGTAGTTGTTTTGTTACGAGTCAGTTAATATTTGGGTGTAGATAATGATTAACTTCTATTGCACTGTTGACGCAACTGCATGTTTCATCTTTGTAATCGAGATTGTCTGACCAGATAGCTTTGATTTTTAAAAATATTTGCTTTGTAGTTAGATCTTTATTTCTCAGATCTGAACACGTGTTTTTAGCAGTGAATGGCTATCTTACTCTTCATGCTAGTAATTATTCAAAAGCAAGCATATAGGCACATGTTGACATTAGCTAATATGCTACAGCATGTTTCATTTATGCAATCGAGATACCTCGACCAAATTTATTTTTAGATGTAGTAATGTTTTATATACTTGCGTACTTTTTTTAGTTCTTGTTTTTCTATCTGGAGATGTTGACTTCCTTGTTTATGTCAGTTGTTGTTTGTTTCTCTATTAGTAGATATCGCATGCTTCTATATATTTTTGAATGTAAAAGGAAGCATGTAGGGAGGATTTCTTATTTCAACATTTTGCTCATGATGCGTCAACATATGAAATGAATTCAGTTGCAATCAATGGAATGCGGCACTAATTTAAATTACAATTCGGTAGAAATGTTTTGTAGCTAATTTTTTTGTCATTCTCTTTACCGGAATAGCTTCTATCTCCCATTAAATTAGCGAATGAAGGGTTTGTGAAAGTTTGTGAAAATTCGTGAATTTTGCCTCCTGGAAGCCGTACAACCTTGTGTGGTGAAATCAATGTACGATGCTATAGCAAGAAGAACACAAATTGTAATAGTACAGGGTGGCGCACGTAAACCGCCGGATTTTAAACTTTTATTACTCCTCAGATATTCATCCGATCGTCATGAAATTTCGACTCATACTAGTCTGGAGCATAGGATTTATGATGATTATACCTGTTGTACTGAGAATTGTCAGAAAATTCTGATTCTATTGACCGAATGACATGTACTCATTTTGTTGACATCGAAAATCTAGATCAAGTTAATTAACTTAACATGAATCGTATTCTGCACAACGAATTGTGCGCAGTCTTGAAGTGAATATTGTTCAGTTACTTCCATGTCATATAAAATACCATTCGACGATTAAATCACTATCCGAAAAGAATCGAACATAGAAGAATGGATGATTATTCGGTTGCAGAACGAGCAAAATGCGCGGCTTGGTACGAATGGCTCAAGAGTCCAGTGGAGGTACAAAGGCTTTATCATTCAGAGTATGGCAAGAACGCGAGAGCACCGGATGCCCGTACCATAAAGCGGTGGCACTCAAACCTGTTGACCAGTGGTAGTGTGGTGACTGTCAGGCGGGACCGGTCATCTTCTGAACGAACGGAGCAGAATGTGGAACGAGTTGTGCAGCACTTCGAGGAGCACCCAAACACATCTACCCGTCGTGCATCTAATGATCTTCAAGTGAGTCGCCGCACTATCCAGCGCATCCTCCATGACTATGGATGGCATCCGTACAAGGTCCAGGTGGTGCAGCGATTACACGAAGAAGATCTCGAAAACCGAATGGAGTTCGCAGAACAGGAGCTACAGCGCATCCAAGCCAACCCGAGCCATTTAGTGGAACTAACCTGGTCCGATGAAGCTCACTTCCATCTGGATGGTGGTGTGAATCGCCACAATTGTCGTTATTGGGCCAACCAGAACCCTCACTGCATCAAGCAAGAGTCTATGCACTCGCCACGCACCACCGTCTGGGCGGCAATCAGCCAATCAGGTATCTACGGACCGTTCTTCGACACCTCCGTCAACAAGGATCGGTATCTCAAGATGCTACAGGAGGAATTGTGGCCAGCGGTGCAGTCGGACAGAAGAGGCAGGAGCATCATATTCATGCAGGATGGTGCACCTCCACACTGGGGACTTCCTGTGCGTGAGTGGTTGAACAAGAGGATGCCTAACAGATGGATGGGACGTGGATCTCCTAACATGCCCTGGCCACCGCGTTCACCTGACCTGACGCCTTGCGATTTCTTCTTGTGGGGTTTTGTCAAGTCCAAGGTTTACCATGCACGGCCAACATCCATGCAAGACCTGAAGGACCGCATCATGCAAGCATTTCAAGAAGTGACAACTGAGATGTGTCGAGAAACTGCTCTGGCCTACCAAAAGCGACTCGAATCCGTCCTCGAGAATGGAGGAGGACACGTTGAAGTTCGATGACTAGTAACACTTTTTTCTTATGTTTTTCATTTAATAAATGTTTTCTATGACATTTACCTTAATTCGTTTTGGTCATTATTGATAAAGACGTGGGGGAAATAAAGTGAAAAGTTTATCAATAAATTTTACATGTTAATATACATTGTTGGTATGTCAATTTTACTACATGTCATTCGGTCAATAGAATCAGAATTTTCTGACAATTCTCAGTACAACAGGTATAATCATCATAAATCCTATGCTCCAGACTAGTATGAGTCGAAATTTCATGACGATCGGATGAATATCTGAGGAGTAATAAAAGTTTAAAATCCGGCGGTTTACGTGCGCCACCCTGTATATCAACAACGGTAAATGTACCACATTTTTTAATGCTTGCAAGAGATAAAATATGCCTTACGAAATTGAGCAATAGATAGTAGACATACACTGTAATCTTCCATATTATAGGTATAATTGCATCTCGATTGTTTCAGAAGCTTTAGTGAGCAAGTCCGCGATGCCAGTAAGCCTATCTTGCAGTGTAATCCTGCATCCCTACCTTGAGACAAATCTAAGTCTCTCATTTATTAAATTATGAAGATGGCCTCCACGTTCGCTCCTCGAACAAATGAATGAAAAGTTCATGAATTCTAATCAAGATTGATTAAACAGAACACACAAAAATGAAATTTACTTTGATAACTCAGTCGAAATAGTACGTAAATAAAGCTCTAAACGTCAGAAAGCTGAAATTTAGTCTATCTAGTGAAAATAAAAATGCTGCCTGTTAACATATGATGAACTTGAGTATATATTTTGTTGTGTGAAGCTTACTTTGTGTCTACATGTTTCAAGTATGTTTACAGGCAAATCGAAACTTAAACACTCGTAGACATATTTTCCACTGAAACATTCTTTTGATTTTGAAAAGGAATGTTTACTGGGTGTGAATTTTAGGTTGGTTTTAGGTTTGGTTTGAAGCTTGAAGTGGTCCATTGGACGCTTGTGGCAACACTGGTTAAGATAGAATCGTTACTTAATTGATGGAACCGTGATTTTTTTTCGATAAATTGGGTATAATCATGTAGCACACTTAAATAAATAAAAAATATTTTTCATGCTACTATTTTGGTTGATTTCCAGTAAATTTACAGGCGTCTGTCTGGGAAGTGTCGTTGGACTAATGTGAGAGATCATGAGTGGTGCGCAAATTTTCTATCATGTACGCGAATTGTACGTGATTTTTTTCGACACCCTGTTTTCATTTCACCAATGTTAAGCGTGTATTGATGGCGGTTCCTACTGATGCAATATTTTTGGAAGTTCACTGTTACGCAAGTGACTTCATCTCGTTTGATGCACTCAGTTACCTTCTCTCCAGAACTTTGTTCTATCGCCCTTACACCAGTGCACAACATATTTTGTATCAGTAAATGCTTCTCGTGATAAGCGACCTGTTTAATGTTTGACAGCATCTTGTAGTTATGCAACTTAAATCATATTCCATGAAGGAGCGGTGCGTTTGAAATGCTCCTGAAACAGTTAGTCAGATGCGCAAAATGCTCATCATATTACAGGAGAATGCTCTTGAAAATATACACGCAAACTATTTTCTCTGTAAACAGTTATACGCGCAAAA
Organism: Prostheceraeus crozeri; assembly: GCA_907163375.1. Lineage (NCBI taxonomy): Eukaryota > Metazoa > Platyhelminthes > Polycladida > Euryleptidae > Prostheceraeus > Prostheceraeus crozeri. Next base: position 497,682 of record CAJQUW010009496.1, on the reverse strand, counting down.
TGCTCATAATATTACAGGAGAATGCTCTTGAAAATAGTTATACGCGCAAAATGCTCATCATATTACAGGAGAATGCTCTTGAAAATAGTTATACGCGCAAAACATTGCTCTTGAAACAGTCATACGCGCAAAATTACAGGAGAATGCTCTTTAAAATAGTTACACGCGCAGTTTACAAGAGTAATTGCTCATGATATTATTGGAGATTTAGAAAATGCGCGTCTAATTCCTTTATAGGCGCAATTGCTCGTGAAATTATATCAGATTTAATAAAATGCTCGTGTAATTCCAGGTATAGGAGCAAATTCTCTTGAAATTTCACGAGATATTTTCATGAGGGATCCTTTGTGTGCATGCATATTTTTATAAGTTAACACATGTGTTATTATTGAGCTGCTACCATATCTAAATTTGATTTAATATCGCTAATTTTTCTCTCTCTAGATCGAGCTTAGTGTCAAGTAGCTTTCGTTTCATGAAATAATTGACTTAATAAAAAATTGTTGAAAAATGTGTCATGAAGAGAGAGAGGTAGCGCTTTCATGCGTTAACATTCACTAATTGTATTTGTCGAACACTCTTTAGATCAGGGTTCCGATCATAGGTACTCATCTGGTGGTGCTCGTTCCTTTCGTTAACCATTTACCACTACTACTGCATATTTGAAAATGCGGTCCACAAATATGTTCAATAATTATGACGAACTGTGCAAATGTTTGGATTTACTCGAGATTCAATGTTTCTGCAACATCATTCAGTTGCTTACTGAGGAGTTTTTCAAATGCATTGGATTTCTTTCAATGAGATTGACTCTCTCGGTGAGGGTGCACGCTGAGCTGAGTTGACACCCTGATTTCAATTCATTTTTGTGTATTGAAAAATAGCCTATTGATCTGCTGGACCAGTATCTATTATTACAGCAGCAATGTTATTTTTATTTATTAATTCTTGAATATCAAGACTGCTCGTGTTTCAACGAGAAGGTTTGAGACAGTGCAATGATTTTCGGACGATGTGCATTTCGTTTGCAATGTAAATTGTCCCCTCTCCTCAATAAAATATTTGCGAAGTTTGTGATGTGGCCCTGAGGCCGAGTCCTCCACGTACCCGGTTCCATAATATAAAGGGTTCAAAAGAAAAGATTCTTCGGGTACTTCCAATAATAATCGCTTGGAAGTACCCGAAGAATCTTTTCTTTTGAACCCTTTATATTTGCGAAGTTTATCGATTTATCGGTTATCGTATTTAGAAAGTACATCCGAGCTTTCGCGAACCGGCTGACATTCCCAACGATTGGCAGGAGTGAGGGCACGATGCGCGTCTGGCTATTTCAAGGATAAACATATTTTCTTTACAACAGTTATTTGCTGGAGTTATTCTCTACTCTGCTGCAGTAATCGGACAATTAAAATGTATGTGCATGTAAAATAAATTACATCGAGTAGCTACTTTTTAGAGGAGGATGCTAGTTTTCAATCATTCAATGGATCTATGCGAAATACCGCAAAGTACTTGATCGTATAATTGCGTTCATTTTAGAGAACACGATTTTGATCATACTTGTTTGTTAAAATGTTTGTTACATATAATGAAATGTTTGTGACAAGCATGATCATTCATGTTTGTTAAAAATTGTGCTCTTTTTCCTCAGAATTCCTGTTTCTTCAGTGCTCTAACACAATCTTGAGTTTCTAGTAGATACCTTGATAAGGAATGCATCAATGATGTTGCACGCGGTCTACGTCAAATGAGCAATGTAGTCTGGAGTAGTGAACGGAAAATAGTGAAGTGTTTTCTGAACATTTACTTGTCCAAAAGTTTCGGTCATCATCACATTTCCGCCCAATTGCGTTGCAAATCGGTCCGCCAGCATCATTTTTTCGTCTTCATTGCCTTTTAGCGAAGTAATCGGTTTTATCGTAATTACTTTCATTTAATTGTAGGTGTGCATTGTCCGTTATCTCCCAGTCGATCCGTTGATTCTCAGCTTGGTCAACGAAGTCAACACCATCAAAGTTTTCGACCTGAAATCGATTCCTATACTTCTCCGAAAATAAACTCAAGGTCAGTAAAGTTAACATGTCTTATCTTATCATCATAAAATTTCACTCTATTAACATGTTTTCATATCTCCATTCTCTTTCCAATCATAGCATGCAATTGATATTGTTTAGCACTGCCACAAAAAGCTTGGGTGTTTATTATTCTGAATTTTGGTCTGTTATTTCCTTGCATACAATTGCAAATCATGAGTAACATACTTTCTCATAATGAAATTTTGCTTCCTTGATTCCTCCAGATATGAGGGTTGGACTTTCAGTAGTAATACAAGCAGGTTCATTTCATGAGCACTGGATAACTACTGATTTGAATTCAATTATATAATTGGAATATAATTTTCTGGGGGATTCACTGTCAATTCGCATACTATTGTATTAGGATGGTCCCTATTTTCAAACCTTTGATATCGCACGATACCGCCGCCGAATGTGTTCCATTTAAACAAACATGTTTCTGTGTTGTCCGGCATAGCCTACTTGGATGGCAATCTGCACATCTCAAAATGTAGGCAGCACAATGACAGTTCATGTGGTTTATGAAAGTTTGTAAAAGTTTGTCAATTTAGAAAAGAATTTCAAGGCGCTTTAAAAGTTTGTGAATTTCACAATTTTTCAGAAAAGCAGCGCGACAAGGCCGATTTTGGGTCACTTCCGATGCCGCAGCGGTGTCTAATTCGAAAGCTCTGGACGAGCTCTATCCGATGGGACCAAGATCAGGAGTCAGGACCCCATCCCCCGTACAAGTAAGATATCCCTGTTATAGATAAGACACGACCCCCTCGAGGAAAAATGGGACTCCTCACCCTCGAGATAAGATGGACTGGTGGTATGGACTTTTTTCCCGATTTTGGGGCACTTCCAGTCAAATTTAGGTAGACTTAGTCACGTGTGTGCCCAATGCGGGGTTTTCTCTCTTTTTCGTATTTGGCAATGTTATTGTTCCTTCCGGATATCATAGTCTTACAACATTGACCGACTCAATGCCTTCCGACATGAATTTGTGCCGTTGGAAGTTCGCCAAATGTCATCCGTGATGGCGTTAATGTTTCCTATGTAAAACTATGTTTGCAAACATATGAATCGTACTATGAAATGAAATTATTGCTTATTTGTATATACTATGAAATTGTACGTGAAATCATGAACATTTGTACAACCATAGGAGACTATGGGTGTTCATCGACATCAAGAATTGTCGCTACATCTTGTTTAATTATTCGATATCTTCTTGAGCGATGAATTCTTTAACTCTTGTGCTATGAAAGCTGTCGTTTTTTTGCCACCTATGTATTCATTATTTCCGCATTCTGTTTAGATTTAACCTGCGTACTTGAAGCTTTTTATGTTTAAGTCTTTTTTTCTATCTTATTGATTTGACGAAGCTTTGTTCCCGCTAGCTTTGTGTTTTCTTTTGGACGAATGAGATGGCAACTTTTTGCCACCTTTCGGTAATAATGATGGGTAGTTTTCCAATCTCTAATTTTACACAAGTTGCCACATTATTGCCTTTACTAAGCATAAGTTGTTTATTGTACTTCAGCACCCACCCACCCACCCACCCACCCACACACACACACACACACACACACACAGGTTAACAGACACGATGTCACACACACGCGCGCATATCAGCCTTTTTTGCGTACACCTATTACGATCATCGGCCGACAGCATCAATGATTAGCCTATATATAATTCTAACTTATGGAAGTAACTTCATACGTCGTAACTTACTGAATGAGGACAATTTTTACGTATTGAAAGGAGTTGCCATAGATAGTTCAGCTATTGATGATAGATATTGCAGGATTGGAATTTCTCTTCAGCTCACAATCTTTCTCCGGACCTGAAGCAAACAGCAGTCTCTCAGATTTCAGCAAATGCACACTACACAGGAGCAAGGAGCTCAGGGGCCATGCTACCTTAGCTTGGAGCGTCGCAGAACTCAAAATTTCTGCTCTGTTTGCCAGCAAAGTATATACAAAAGCCACCGGCAACTGCTTTGCCAACCATGTTCAGACAATGTACTCGCAGACTGACTTTTTTCAATGTTCGTTCAATATTGCTTTATGTGCAATACAAGTTTTATACTAATGTTATGTTTCAAATGCACAAAATTAAAAGTTCAAACCCTTTTACCCATTTGATGCTAAAGTTTTATTGTCCGGATGAGGGTGACAAAAAAAATGACAAGTACCCTTTCGGTGTACAAGGGTTAAGTGTTTACATTAAATCATCAGGTTGCCAAATAACACCTACTTGTTATGAGTTCAACGAAATTCCATCGACTCACACCGGAATCGGCATGAAATATTGTCCAACCCCCAAACCTGAGGAAATGAGGACTCAAAATCGTTCAGTAAGTAAGTAGTAGTTAGGACAATGAGGTTATACGAGGTGTCTATGGTTTGGTCACAAGAAGCCAGATTCTCAGACATACCTTGGACTGACGATAAAAATTGACTGAACTTAGGGAGGCAGACATGGTATGGCAACATGTAAGAATTCGCTTTCAGGTCAAAGTAAAAGAAATCTTTTGTGGGAAACACATTGATAACATTGGATTTGTGACAATTCAGTGGTTTTTTTTACAATTCGTAAGAATGAAATTAGGGTGATGTCCAGTGTTAATAGTCCAGCCCAAAGCCAGGCCCGAAAAAATTGATTCGTCCTAAAAATTCTGGTCGTCACGGCCCCAAATGTTTTAATGTTCTGACGCCTATTATTTCAACGCACCCTTCTTGCGATGTGGACTAACAGAAAATCGCGAAGATAACTTTCACATAATAATTCTTCATTTTTCGTAGAAGCAAGTTATTTCTGAAAGTTTCGTCAAAGAATTTGCACAGATTTACTCAGTTATTGTACTCGTAGTACCGGTGCTAATTAGTGTTACCGGTACCGGTTGCCTATAACACAAGATTTTCATTTCTTTCAATTTTCCTTGTCTGTGTTGTTATTATCGATGCAGTTTGTGCACGTACATGCACACTTCACTACATTCCGTAATTAATTGTGATTTTGATCATGAACATTTCGATTTTTTGAGATACGAGAAGAAGAGCCTTTCGGTTGATGATTGCTTCACACCAATCAGTGGCCTTCAGTGATAGAATCAGAGGAAGTGTGTAGTTTTCTTCGTCGGTACTTATGGAGTCTCAGCGCTAGTGTTCATAACTGGATAATCTTATCCGATTAGTGCATATTGATCAGAGTTGGAACCGGGCCGTGCTTGGGCCTTATAATGGGAAACTCGCACGGGCCTCGTGCCTGGAATTTTGGTGTATGGGCCTGAAACTTCATCAGAATATAAATGAAATTGTGACAGCTTTCCAATTTCCTTCTGATTTGGTTTTGTCAAAGGGCAGCGAGTGACATCCTAAATCAATCTCTGCAGGTGTATCGCACGAATCGGGGTGTCATGGATGACATCCATTTAAAGGAATTTGCGGCCGCATAGCTCACGATGAAGGAGATGTGTGCAACAGTAGCGTAGCCAGGATTTCGTTTGGGGGGGCGGCGAGGTTTTTCAGTTTTTAGGCTTTATACGCATATAAATGGTTTTAGGCACAATAAGGCATATTTTTCAAAAAATGTACCGTTGAAACATCGGAGGACACACAAACATTCACAAACCAATTGTAGGCCTACTGCACACATATGTGAAGTAGACCTAACAAACTTATCCCTAGATGCCCGTTTTTGGATAAAACATGCATGATTCCCATGCATGATTTTCATGCATGTTTTGTCCGTGAGATGTGCATGTTGTATCCATGAGACATGCATGTTATATTCATGAGGCATGCATGTTTTGTCAATGAAATATCGATGATTTAATCATGTGACATCTACAATTTTTACCATCGAATAGATTAAGATTCAGAGTAATTTTTATATACATTTCCCACTCTTTACAATGCTAGATATTATTAATATAGTTATATCTACATCAAAGAAGACCATTTTGCTTAATAAGGAATGAAATTTCTTGATGGGATTTATCCGTGATACATGCATCGTGCATGTTTTATCCAAAAACGGGCATCTAGGGATACGACAAATAGGCCTAGACTGACCAGCCAGCAGCATGGAATGCTGTATGGTTTTGGAAATCAGAATGACAAGATATTTCACAAGACTACAGTTCTTTGAAATGATGTAGGTTCTATGCGTGTACATGCATGCTCGTTGCATAAAAAACTCGCTTTATGACTGATTTTAAAATTCATGTATATTTGTAGAAATTAACTGAGTAAAAAAGCTCCCGATTAAAAGGTGTGGATCAAAACGATGAAATTAGGGGAAATCACTTCAATACAATTTTTCTACATTTCAAGGAAAACTTATCGATGACAGATGAAATATCGATGGGAATGTTTCGATGAATGTACATCCGTGCAAGGCCTGTTAATCTTTCATCTGTCATCGTGCTGCGCAAGTAAGACTTGAGATATCTGAGAGAGGAGAATGTCCTCTCTGCAGACGCGGTAGTCACAGGCAAGGTGCAGAAAATATGCAAATAGTCATTCAAACAGGGGTAAAAATCGGGGTTACAGTGAGACAAAGCATCTGCTGGACAGGAAGGAGCGTCTTTATCTTCAGCCATTTCAATCGCCACTGCTCGTACTCAGCTTTCACGTCATTCAATTCAACTTACCTTTGATAGAATGGCGTTCCGGTGATATTACCCAATAATCCAACGTAGGTCGTATCGCAGGCACCAGGCAGCAGCAGCACAACTTCGAAGAATCGAAATTTTAAAAAGAATATCACAGTTCAACTGATGATTTCGGTCAACGTACGCACGTTAGTAGGGCGATCGAAAGACTGAATGAGCAGTCGAGATGCATCAAGCAAAATATCATGTGATTTGACTGCTTCAAAATTCTTGGAAATTACATTAGATCAGCATTAAAAGATTTTCATCACATAAGGATGAGCCAAAGGCGATTATTCGCACCCATTCATGGATCTCAAGATGACGTTGAGAAGAAAGTAACCAAACAGGCCTGTATTTGTTGAAGGGATTCATTCACCGGCTTTCAGATACGCGCTTCATGCTGTCATTTTCAATCAAGAAGTTAGGCTAATTTAGCAGCGATTCTTCTGTGCTGCTGCGAATGGCTCCTAACCTCTCTGCTCCTAACACGATGAACATGCACATAATGCAATAACCAGATGTTGTTGTGTCTGATCCCTCTGCCCGGTGGCGATGTAGTGAGTCAGGAACTACAGAATGCCAATTCCTCTATGGCATTCTTCTATGCAACCGCAAGTACACGCAAAGGAATATATCACATGATGTTGGGCCGTTACCGGAAGCTGATCTTTGGGAGATGCAACAGGAATCTTTACAGTTCGAAAAGTAACCACTGGCTTAGCTGCGTTAAAAAATCAAAAATTCTGACGAACATATCGCTCAAAAAATGAAGCAGCCTTGTCACCTATGAAAGGGATGCGTATACAAATTGGCTTCTTTTCGGGGCCAAACAACTCAGGTTTTCTCTCAGAACCACATGACATGTAACTATCAATGAAGAAAGGTGGATAATCATTCTCCAATAAGGCTTGTCTCAAAATCTTTATCTACAAAATGAAAATAAAAATGTGACAAAATGTGTGTATTTTGCTGTTTGTGTGACAAAATATGACAAATTCTCGGAGAAAATGTTCTGACAATTTATGAACAAAGTCACAGAGGAGCATTTACTTCGTTTGAATGAAATAGCGAAGTCATGTTTTCCAGGAGGTCTTTATTCTAATGACAATAGAATAATGACAATGATAGAATAATGACAATAAAATAATGACAATAATTTGTATTAAGGGTATACAAGATTGATATTTCCCCCCTTCTTGCTCCAAATGGCGACTTGCACTTGCGCCGGCAGGCATGTCGTGCTGTTATTTGTCCGACTTTTCATAGTTGACTTCGACGTGTTATGTGATGGCCAACTGTAACATTCATTTTATGTGGTCATATGTTTCTTGATTGTCATTTCCAGATCGCAGCAGTCGCTATGAATGTATACTTTCTATAATGCACTCACATTTATATTTTCCACTGATCTGAATACAGAACAAAAGTAATACTAATCGCTATAAAACTGAGTGGCATTTATTCACTGAAAAAACGAAGTTTTCCTCTTTTCTGTGAAATAATTTGGTCTGTGAATTCACATTGTGAAACATCTTCCGAGTACGTGTTTATTATGCAATCATAATTGCCATAAGTAATGAATAAAAAATATATTCGAGACTATAAAAATGATCAATTGTGCAAGGTTTGAGTGCAGCATTTTCACTTAAAACAAGGTTAAATGTGTCCCGGTTTTACCCATGCTATGTTTTGTTATTACACCAAATCTCGGGGTAAATGTTGTACACCTTCAATGGCAATTCTCCATGGGAATGAAATGATGGTTAGCGTCGCTACTCCTCCTTATTGAAGGCTTGGACGGTACTGACATAAGTCAGACTTTAATCTAGAGACGTGTGATCTTTTAGTCCAGATGCTCTTCCTCACTACTTCCAATGACACTTTTAGTGCTCGACCTCTGGACCGAAAGATCGCTAGGCCAAGCACTTAGCCACTGTGTCACGGAGATCACCCATGTAGAACTATATAGATAATGATAATAATTAGTAATAATTAATAAATTAACAATTTTCTCGATTTTGTCCCGTTATAACCCCGTTTGATTGATAATATGGATATTACGTCAAATGCTCTACTTAAAAAAATCAGCCTTTAAATTTTGGACATGTGTTTTCATCAACATGTGACAAAATGTGACTTCTACGTCAATGAGCATGTGACAAGATGTGACATTTGCGCCCATCGGTATGTGACAAATCTCGAATATCAAGATGTGTCAAAATGTGTCACAGATCCGAACATGGCGTCCCACCCCTGCTTTTCCTTCATACATTGTATAGTCTACGGTCTGCACAAGCCAAGCTCATCTCCATGTAGTGCGACTGTGTAACTGACTGTGTTTGCGCATGCGCTCGCTCAGCTGTTTTCCAGCGCATGCTTGCATCCTCTCACACGAGTGTCAGTAAATTCATTCAAATCCGTCCAATTCTCTAATCCACACCTGTGGTGGTATGATGTAAGGGTCACCGTGATGGATTCCTTTTAGCAGTGACTGTGTTCGATTCCGCCTGCATAGTGATTTGCAACACGTTGTGATAGCAAACGATGTGTTAATATGCCAGCTAACAAAAGAATCATCATCAATAAAATTAGATGAAACGATTGATTCCGTTGTAAAGCACGCTCGAATATGGGCAGAAACTCCTAATACAGAAGCAAAACAAGAATGTGAAAAAACCAAGCGACTCAACAAATAAAAGAAATGTCACAGAAGAAATTAAGAACAGAAAACAAGAAGCAAGAAACAAGCAAACAGGAATTTTGCTATCGTTTGATAACAATTTCTATGTGCCAGATGACATTGATACCAATGATCGAATGTACAGAAGCTTTGGTGGCCTTTTTGAGGGTTCAGGAGGTCCACCTGATAACTTCATGGTTTTATGGAGACGAGCTACAATGTTAACAGGACCCAAATACCGATTACCATCGGGCGCCGTAGGCAGACACTTCATTGATTGTCTAACTAAAGAGATTAGCAAAGTGTGTAAACTATCACATTCAACAATCGCACGGAGTGAATTAGTGGTGCTTTTTGATTCAATAATCCTGCACATGGATCCAAATGTGAGCAAAGGAAATGATATTAAGTCTCCATTTCACATGAAAAGCATCTATTCAAGCACTATTTTATTCAGGTGTGATAACAATCGCTACATGTATAGCGATCTCGAATATGATGAGTGAAACCCACATTAGAGTTTCTCAGCACCATTTAAAAATACGGAATATAAAGGGTTCAAAAGAAAAGATTCTTCGGGTACTTCCAAGCGATTATTATTGCGTGGGCGACGTTTCGCCCCAAAGGCTTAATCATGCACGAATCACTATTATCAAATAATGATATTTTTATATGTTGTAACTTATGAGTTTTAAATACTTTCATAACTTCTTTGTACTTGAAAATGGACCGAGTTTTCAGGTCCGAAACGTTGTCCAATAATCAGTATTATATTGTAAAATGGTATATATATATATATATATATATATATATATATATATATATATATATTCAAGGTGGCCATAAAGTCGCGCACCAAAGTTTATCTAACCTACGTCCAAACTTTCAGCTTCAGTCATTCTACTATAGAAATTCCTAGTTTCGTCGTGCGCATGCAGCATACTTCGTTCTCTTAACTTCATGAATGAACATTATTTGGTGTAGATGATCGCGCGACTGCCAAAATGAGTATTACTCTGAAGAAAGCGAAGGAGTCAAGATAAATGGAAGCTACATTGGCTTCTTAATCACAACCAGCGAGCATGTCCTTGTCAATTGAACACAGAGTTGAAATTATCTTACTTTATGGGCGAGAGGGTGCGACAAACTGGTCTGTTGCTGAAACGTTCAATTCAAAGCATGAAGGAATGAATGTTAGTCACACGGCAGTGGGTCGTTTACTTGCGAAGTTCAAAGAAACTGACGTTCACGACAAAGAGCTAAGTGGACATCCAAGAGTGTCTGACGCGACACGAACACCCATTCTCGATAAAATTGAGCAAAGTCCAAAAAAATCCGTGCGTTGATCATCTCGCGAAATCAACGTTACACGCTCACGATGCAGAAGATACTCAAAGAGTAACTTTTTCATCCATAAAAATTTCAGATTCTCCAAAAATTGTACGAAGACGATCCTGACCGATATATGGAAATGTCGACATGGTTCAAAAACCCATTGGATGAAGATCCTGACATGGTGCATCGGAAAGTGCTCTTTAGTGATGAAGCCAACTTTTATCTCAATGGTGAAGTGAATAAAGAAAATTGCCGATATTATGCGCGGGAGAATCCCCACTGGATGCAACCCACAAAAGAACAGTGGTGCGAAACTAATGGTCTGGTGCGGTCTGTGGAAAGACCATGTTTTATGGCCATTCTTTTTGACGGCAACAAGTACCTCACAATGTTGCAAGAAGAACTTATCCCTCACTTGGAGAACTTCTCTTTTGGAGAAGGACGACCTGAGTGGTTCATGCAGGATATGAACGCCTCCGCACTATGCCTTGATAGTGTGCGCTGGCTGGATTAAAGACTTCGTTCATTGGATTGATCGAAGGGGAACAGTCGAATGGGCTGCTCGATTCCCCGACCTGAATCCTATGAATTACTTCTTTTGGTGATACGCTAAACACTTAGTATATTCCGTGCCATGAATGACCTGGATCCTTTGCGAACTCGAATTCGTGATGCTTTTCAGGAAATTGTCGGTGATTCAGATTTCCTGAATCGAGTGTTCCATAACTTTCATCATCGACTCAATTTATGTGTGGCTGCTGGTGGGCAGCAATTTGAACATTTGTGAATACCTAGAAGCAGTGTATAATTTTCTTAATTTTATTGGTTACAATTATGCATTTTTCTCCTTTAAAAGTCATTTAAAGCGATCCACAAGATTAATTAAAATCTTGATGCGCAACTTTATGGCCACCCTGTATATATGTTATCCGATGTTATAATGTGCAGATGTACAATTTCTGTCAAACAATTCAAAAATTATCGATATCTAGATTGCTGTTTTGATTTTTTGCGGGCAGACACATTTCTCTATATACTTCACCAAATACTGTGATATTAAAAAAATTTTTTTTACATATATATATATATATATATTTGAAAAAGAATGACACGGTCAGTAGATAAGGTCTTATTTCTGGACTATATATTCGACTGTCCCTTTTATGAGTCCGATGTTATAAAGTGCAGATGTACAATTTCTGTCAAACAATTCAAAAATTATCGATATCAAATAACATATATGAGTCATAGATAGAAGCATGCACAAATGAAAAGAAGAAAACTATGCCGACAACATGATATTAATATTTGGCTTATATTTTGTGATGAATTTCTTCTCGGCAGCTTTTCTTTCATAAACGTCTCTGAAACTACGTTGGAGGATTTCAGTTGTAATAAAATTGATTGACTGACTTTGTGCTTTAAGAAAAAATGCTCGTATACATTACTGTCTATTTTACTGAGATGTCATGAATTCTACTCCTAAATGTGCAGTGAGACTCGCCGATGTATGTATCTCCACATTTATTGCATGTTTAGGCTTTTGTTGTTACACAAACAATTTTTCATGCATGGGAATTTGGGTTTTACTTTTAATTGTGTTGCAAGAGGAGGTGGAGATACAAAAATCGGTATGACCTTTGCAACAGATATTCTTCTCAATTCTGTTCGAACCTTTCTCGATTGAACATCATTTATATCCGGTATACGAACGTAATTTGTATTCTCATTTGATTTGTGTCAGGTTTTGTCAAGTTGTTCTTATGCACACAAGCATATTTATCAATTATGTGAACAGGATAATCATTAGCAATAAATCTGTTGCGTATTATCTTAATGCCTTCTTCAACGTCGGAATTATTGGCGCAGTTCCTATGTACTATGAGATTTTCTGACTTCAGTAGATTGATTTTACATGTGAATGGTACATGACTAGTCCAAGGAAGAATGTGTCCACTATGCAATGACTTAGTGTAAAATTTCGTTTTAAAAGAGTTTTGTTCAATTGCAGAAACCGTAGTGTCCAGAAAACTTCTTGAATTGTTCATGTAATTTTCTAAAGTAAGAACAATGTGGGCATTGACTGAATTAACAAGAGAGAGTATGTCATCTGAAGGAGATACTGAAATAATGAAAATATCATCAATATAGCGCTTCCAAAATCTGAATTTCGAAGGAAAATTTTGAAAAATGGTTGTTTCAGCATCAAACATATAGAGAATTGCCAAAATTGGAGACAATTTTTGCCCATTACATTTTTGCATGACTATAGTCATTATAGTCATGCATACGCATATCAAATAAGTGTTCCTTAACCCTATAGTAGCAAAAATGACAAGTACAGGTTGTCTGCTGATGAATCTCAAGTCATTCCTTTTAGAAACTTATCAACGCAAGCTTTTTCTGATTCTCAATTAGAACTTATTAATAAATGTCCATCTTCTGTTCCTGTACCAAAAAAGAATTCTCATTTTCATAATAGTATAGTTATTGATGCATCATTTGATTCACTACGCAATCAGCTGGCTCATGTTTTGAAATCTCAGACGATTGACTCTTCAAATTCTCCAGATCTTTCTGTGGACGACACTTGGCGATTTAAGTTTTTCGAACAGAACCTTCAACATCTTAGAACAATCTTTACCTCAAATTTTACAATATTGTGTAAACTCTGTGCAAAGCAATATCAAACGTATTTTAAATGAATCTAAACTTCTTTTTGTCAGAATCATCAAATAATCAAAGAAATCCAAGCAATCAAAGATGTAAGAGTTCTTCCAACAGATGAAACTAAACGACTAGTGGTTGTACATGTAGATACTCAAATGTACAAAACAATAAGAGCGATCAACAACCTTCCTCTTCCAGAGACTAAGCATCACCGTTCAGAGGGGGAGTGCCATATCCATCCTTGGCACATTGCCGAAGACTGCAGGGCTGGATGAAATTTTCAGCTTGTGATTTTTTTATCTCTCTTTTGGATCTCGCTGTAATTTTATACCTTCTTGACTTCAATAAAGTTATATATCTAAAAAAAAAACTTCAGCTTCTCCACATCTTCAGAACTACATAATAACTACACAAATGCTTCCAGCAACTGCACAATAGTAGTAAGCCCATCCCAAATTCTAGCACAAAATGTGAAATGATGAGTCATCCCCCCCTCTGGAGAGAGGAAGGAAGTGGCAAGGATTTGCTGGGAGGAATGGGTCCGAGAGGAGGAAACGGGTCCCTCGCCCCCCCTCTAGAGGGAAGGCAGGAGTTTTCCAGCTAGGAGTGGAATCTCGGAAGGGAGAAGGGGTGGAATGTGTGAAGGATAGAGTGAGGAAAGGGTGGATGTTGATGGTGTTGGGATGAGAAAAGTTGGAAATCGTCATGAAGGAGGGTTCGGATGTGAAAGTGGAGTTCAGATGTGGAATCTGCGTAAAATGTTGGTTGGGGAAGGAAGGCGGGAGGAGTTTTCCTGGGAGGCAAGGGGTGGAGCGATAGAGTTGGAAAAAAGGCGGGGTTTGGATGTTTTGGGATGAGAAAGTCCATTTTTCGTCATGAAGGAGACCTCGGATGGGAAAACAGAGGCCAGATTTGGAATCTACTTGAAATTTTGGGTCTAGGAAGGATGTTTCCAGCTCAATCGGAGAGAAAAAATTTTGAGGACGTCCCCCCCCCTCGACAGCGATCTTCCAACTTTGGTTCCAGAGATGGTAAAAAGTCGTGCAACAGCTCATTTGAAAGCTAAAAGTGAGAAAAATGCAGTGGAAAGCTCATTTTGGACTAATTTTCTTGGCTTGAGGGAGGAAAATGGCAGGAAAATAGAGAGGAAAATAGGCGATTGAGTTGGAAAAGTCAGGTTTTGGATGTTTTGGGATGAGAAAGTCCATTTTTCGACATGAAGGAGTGCTCGGATGGGAAAATGGAGTGCAACTTCGGACGTTTTGGCCACTTTTGGGTCTAGGAACGTCTTCCCAACTCCATCGGAGAGAAGTTCTGACCCCCCCCTGTCAAACTTCCAACTTTGGTGTGAGAGATCGCAGAAAGTCGTGCAATAGCTCATTTGAAAGCCAAGAGTGAGACAAATTCAGTGGAAAACATGGCTTGTTCCACTCTGCCTTCGTTTAGAGGTGAGACGTTATTGAAAATTTTGGGACCTTGGCGAAGAGCATGCAATTGAACGTGTAGTGTTTCATTTTGCATCCTATCCTGCAGAGACGATACATGATCCCAAAGATTTCTATCAGCGACACATGGCGAAAATTGCATCTCGACTAGATTCAGTTCATGAGCATGGATCCAACTTGCTCTTATGTCGCACAAAACACATTCATATTCAACTCAATGTGCTAAACTAGATTTGACTACAAGATTTGGGAAAAGCATTCATTAGTCAGTCGTCCGCGTGCCTCCTTTTCCCTGCCGCAACGAAGTCAGGGGAGAAACGGAGGTCTCTGATTGGCTCTCATAGTGTCAAAGGTGGATTCGCAGGAGACTATAAAAGCAGACGTCTCCCCATTTTCTCTTTATTTCATTCTCTTGACTTGGAAAGCGTGTGTGACTTGCTCAAGCCATTCTCCCCTCTCAACTTTGTCTGATCAATCCTGTTTGCAAATTTACAAGTGAGTGTCATGACTTTGTGGCCTAAACCTTACCAGCATTTTAGAAGAGAGACGCAGGAGAGTGTGTGGCCGATGATTGTACAAGCTTATTTTGTTGAACCATCACCACCACCGCCTAGACGCTTTACCTTAAAGTCTTTTAGGGAATTGAAACTTAATTCGGGCCCTAAGCCCAAGACATTTAATTTACTGGACGATGACGAAGACTTAGACTTTGGTGATAAGGTTTAAATCATGTGAACGCCTCAAAAGTTCCTCTTAAGGGCCACCTCATATGTCACTGCTAAGCTAACAGTTTTCTTTTCTCTGATGATCATGAATGTACTTAGTGGTATTTTTTGGTTACAGACTGCCATGGCCATGAATCCTACTCCAACTGCAGCATCACTGAATCCTCAACATCTCGAGGTGTGGAATCCGAAAATTGAAAAGGTAATTCACGGCTATCCTACCTACAAACAAGTGCGCTACAACGGTGTTCGACTCTATCTTCAAACGCCAGCGGTATACTTACCAAAAGTGGATACGCAAGTAAATCGTTGCGGTCAAAACCTGAGTATCCCTATTGATAATTGGTTGCGTCAGCAGCTTGACATTTTAGAAGACGTTGTGAGGCAAGAGTCTCTTATTCCTACTGAACTATTACAGTTGTGGCCAGAAAAGAAAACTTCTTATTATAAACCATTGTATCGCGGCAGTCGCTGCTATATTTTGCAAAGCAAGTATTGTAAAGTCACTTCAGGAGTGACAGTTGAACAGTCAGTTGAAACAGAATTGTCATCGCTAGGTACAGGCTTTTATTCCTTTCATATTGAGGTGCCTGCTGTTCATGTGGGACCTCATCAATCTGACGGTAATTTGATTTCTCTCAATTTGCGCATTGCTCAAATTCATCATCAACCTGAGTTAACAGGTCTTGATCACATTGAGAAAGTCATTGATTCTTTTGTCAAAGAGTGTCAAGAACCTGTCACCAAACCTAAACGTCGTCGCACATCAAAGAAAGATGGTGTTACCACCAAAGAGAAATCTTAAGTATTGTAATCAGTTAGTATGTAGTGAATGTGGAAAACGCGGTCTTGCGCGTTATGTTCAAATAAAACATTGTAATCATGTTGTATGTATCTTTTGTTATGTAAAGGACAGACATCCTTGTAAAGTTCCTGTTCAATGTATTATCTTGTAATGAAGTCTTTTTGATATTGTAGGTTGTCATCTTCATAGACAGTGAGGGAACACCCATGCAGGAGTTGAGTGCTATTGCAATGAGAGAAAGCGATCAAACTGTTGTTAGTGTATATCATAGATTTGCCTACTGTCCTCCACACAAAGACGAATGGTCACGGCGTCATGTGCATGGGCTTGATCCTTCTATTTTGATTCATATTGGATTTGTAAATGAAACGTATTTGATAAGTGATTTCAAACGGTGGCTGTCACGTTTTCATATTGTTAAAATATTAGGAAATGATTCTGAACGAGAAGCAACAACAGTTCAGTTGTACATTGATAATTTATATTTACCATGTTGGGTAGATCGTGCAAGACAAGACTATGATATGCATTGTGATCAAAAGAAGTTTAGAGATGAAATGATTTTTGACATGGCTATATGTTTCGGTGAGAGACATCACCTTTACAGACCACCATCCCATTGTAATACTAGAAATAAAGCTACCTACATTGCAAAGCTCTCTTCACGCTGGCATTGTAGTCTCTATGACGTTTATGAACTGTATCTATATTATTGTCAACAGCATGGGTCTATGTAAAACATGTTTTCACTCCTTGTGAATGAGTGATGTTTTCATGAAGTGTATTCTGTACTTGTAAATTTTGTCTGATGTTGAATAAACTTACAGTGGAACATGATTGTTATTTCTGTATTATTCATAGTGGAAGTCATTGAAGCAATGTGAAATCTATAGTCACAACGTTTATGATGGCGCACCGTACACTAAGTAACCGCATGTGTCATTTGACACTTGATCAACAAGGATTCGATGGATTTTTACAAGATTGGAAACTTACATTTAAAATGAAGATGAATGATATGAAAGTAGTGCTCACTGAAAGCCTTCCTCTCTTCAAAAGATTGATAGAGAGTTTACAACCTCAAGATGTGAAGGGTAGACTCGTTGCTTATATAGAGTTGAAAGATTTGCAAAAACCACTTCGTTTTGGATCTTATTGCACAGAATGGATTACTCTTAGTGATCAATTTTATGGTCGTCATATGGAGAAAATTATGGAGAGAATAGTAGAGACGTTGGAAGGAAATGCGTACGTTGTTAAACATATCATGATTCAACTGAGTGTGTTTACATTCACGACTTTGTTTGATGCTCGACACATTGTGTGGATGCAATAAAGATTTCTTTTCACTGAGTATTTTGTAATGGTGTATAGAGCAACATGAGTCATTGCGCTTTGTGTATTACTATCGGGCTCTTTGTTAGATAAATAAATGCGTCTTTGTTCGCTAGAAGGGGTGTGTCACTCAAGTCTTTGTGAGGACTAGAACGACTTTGTGTATAAATAGGGAAGGTTTTCACCCACGCAGTCAACAGTTCACGTGCGATAACTCTTTGTCACGTAACAGAGACAGGGAAAACGAGAAAAGGGAAACGTATGTGATTGGAGCTAGGTCTGCTTATGAAACGGACGACTGAGCTCATGGCAATCATTTCCGTCCTTGCGCTAACCATGCAGTTGCTCTAAGCCATCAACTCCTCTGCTCTCGCACTGGGTACACTGAACTCCCTTACTTAAGCATCGGGTAAAAATGCTTTCAATCAAAAGATAACTCATCATGGAGAAGGTGTGACCATAAAAACTCCAAGTTATCGGATAGATTATCTAAAGGTTATGTCAACAAAGTATGGACTGGCCGTGTGTGTACCGTTAGACTATTGGACACGGTTGCAATTCAATACTCTTGAAACATTCCTGAAAGAAAATCTCACCATTCCCAAAGAAATTGTTCGACACAATGGGAAGCGGACACAAGTTCCCATCATGGAAAGACGACGCATATATGTGCATATGGATAGACACTGTCTCATCATCCATGAAAAGGAGGGCAGCGAATTCGACTTACTCAATTGCAAACCGCTCCCCATTTTTGGAAAAGAATTTTACTCCTTCGAAATTAAAATTCAAACCATCTACATGGGTCAACGCAGGGACGGAGGGTTGTTTACGTTGAATCTCTATCTTGCCCCCATTACCTTCAAAAATGATGTCCATGTTGATGATGATCAACTACAGTAACACTCTCCACACACTGAGAACGCACCATCGGTCTTAATGAGACCACGGCCTAACGGCCACCGTATCAAGAAAGGAAATGTACACTCACCATGCCACGCATGAACATGACTCTCCTTCTTTCTTAGGCATACCATTCTTCACTCAGGTTTAAATCATGTGGAAATTATCAGCATGCCTCCATGTATCATGGAAAAGTCAGTGTGTTACATTACATGATGCGAAACGTCAACTTCAGATAACTCGAGAACGCTTTCATCTACGAAGGTTGCATCGCACAATCCTATCCAACTCTTGCCGTATCATTAACGTAGGAGACGGCATTGTATTTATTCGCATTCAAGAGATGATTCTACATAATGATCACTGCTACATTGTGATTCCAAAACCCTCATGGGAAAAGTATAAAAGGGAAGTTCACTCAACCCTCATGTCATTTGTGAGTCATGACATCGATTTAGAACAGTTGCATACCCATCTTCCCGATTCAGTCTATCATCGCGGTCGTCCGCAAATGTTGGTCATTCGCATGAGCAACGGTCGAAATCTTCAAATTTTTCACTGCGGCAAAATCCAAGTCCTAGGAAACCTTTCTCATTTCGTGATGCAGTCCATGTGTTACGAAGTCGTCAAGAAAATGCGAACACTCATGCCTCATCTCCGCCTCAGTCCCCTGACATTGAAGAATATAGTAGTGTCTGTTCAATTGAAGATGTCAGTGAATCTAGCCAACATAAAAACCAGTAATAATTGTATATTTTATGAAACTAAACTCTTTCCTGCTGCTCTGATTCGGAAGTGGCATCCTGTACATATTGCAGTGTTTCACAACGGACATTGTATCATGACTGGTTTACGTGATATCAGTAAAGTAGCTGACATTGTTAAATCTTTAATGTGTTATCTGTATGAGTCACAGTTAATAGAATCGTGTTAATCACATGATGTGTTTTGAATGAGTCATCGCAATGAACTATCGCCCACACTTGTCAGTGAAAAGGTCATCAACAAGGTTCTTCGCTTTATGATGAGTCAGCGCTATTTATAGACATGAAATGATGTCCATACACTTGTCGGTGAAAAGGTCATCAACAAGGTTCATCACTTTATGATAAGTCAGTGCTATTTATAGACATGAAATGATGTCCACACACTTGTCGGTGAAAAGGTCACGCTGTCTGACGTGAGGCGCCATCGATGTTGAATGACACACCCACACACGTGTCGGTGAAAAGGTTGAACATGACTGATTAGATTCTTATCTAACTTACTGGCGCCTTACTCCTTCATGAGTCAGAGCTATTTATAGACATGAGTCAGCAAAGTGGTTGATGTTTCCTAAGCCGAAGAAATTGTCATGATGCTACATTCGTTGGTGAGGATGTTAACTTACAAACTCTAAGATGGTTATGACTTCATTTACATTTCACCTATCTTACAAACAGCGACATGGTGATAACTTTATTTCTAACTTTACAATCATCAACTTTATTTCTAACTTTACAAACGTCAACTTTATTTCGAACTTTACAAACAGTGAAGTGATTCTGACTTCATTTTATATTTCGCCTATCTTACAAGCAGCGACATGGTGATAACTTCATTTCTAACTTTACAAACAGTGAAGTGATTCTGACTTCATTTACATTTCACCTATCTTACAAACAGTGATATGGTTATAACTTTATTTCTAACTTTACAATCATCAACTTTATTTCTAACTTTACAAACGTCAACTTTATTTCTAACTTTACAAACAGTAAAGTGATTCTGACTTCATTTTATATTTCTCCTATCTTACTCACAACACCCCATAGAAAACGCCATGGAGTGAAAAAGCAAAACATCAACCACAACAGAGAGGAAGCATTCATCATCAGACATCGCCGGACGGAGGAGAAAGTTTCTGTCTGTTGGGTGGAGGTAGATGAGTGTCTGGATGGCCGTACGGTAATGAGTGGTTAGGACTCATCCAGCATCGCTTGTCTTCCCAAGCTGAGAGACCTCGTTTCGTAAACGTCGTGGTTCTGACTTGATGCGACTGTGATTTTAAAATGGTCATTTCTACTTTTTTAATTTTAAGAGAATCTAAGGCATCTTGATAGTCCCTATGTGTCATTTTTCTAACGATTGACTTCGAGATGACTTTCGCCCGTTTAATAGAAAGCTCTGAGGATTTTAGCTTCATGGAGTACAACTTGGGACGAAGCAAGATCATCTCCTCTATCTGTTTGCCGGCACACTCATCCTTGAAGCAGCCAAGCTTCGCTTTATTTGTGGTAGAGTAAAGCGGATGGTCAGTGGGATAGTTGGAACTATCAAACGTGGGTGCTAAATATTTTAAGATGTCTTCCTGCTTGACTTGGCTAGTGGTTGTCAAAGCTAGGAAGAAGCTGTCTGTATCGCCTCCTACTAATTCCACATGTTGGATCAATGGACATGTTTTAAAAGTGTGGCAAAACAACTTGTATATTTCTAACTTGGAGTGATCCAAGACAGCTTGACCGACATAAATGGGCTTGCAAAGTTCTACTTTAGATTTTAACATTTTAAAACCAGTGATGTCTTCGGAAATGACATCATGGTGACAAAACAACGGCGAGCGGCATAACTTGATACTCGTTTCCGGATCAGTCACGATACGATAGTCCATGCGCTTTCCTACATCCTCCATGGTTTTACCAACGAGGGCATTATTCTTAAATTTAAAGAAGTCCTTTTCGAAAGGATTCTTGGATTCAGCCCGTTTCTTACTATTAAATTCTATATACGGTTTTAGAAAGGGCTTCTGCCTAAACTTGATAGCGCGATGGACTTTGTCAAGTTGCATCCCCATACCTAGATAGAATTTGAGGATGGAATAGTGCACGATATAATGCTGCTTGTTCAAGTGGGTGAGCAACAACTTGCTAGTGGATTTATATTCTAAGTCTAGTGGGTTTATATTTTAAGTCATTTTCCGCCTGATATTGCTTATTGTGTTCTTCCACAAAGGGAGAGAACATATCTGGGCTGACTATGCCAGATTCGGGTGCGAGAGGAAAATCAACGGTCCTATTCTTAATGCAGTCTGGATAGATGAGGTCGACTTCAAATAAATAACCTATGTCGGCCTCATCTCCCAGTGCCATGATGTGTGCTGGATTGGAGAAGTATTCAATGTCATGGGGCTCTACCCATTGGAAGTCAGATTGTGGCAAAGGCTTGGAGAGTGCACTCCCATACAAATTATTTTGATCTATGTACATTAAATGCGTGGTCGATCCTATGTCTTGGATGCTGTTGACAAATGTTAAGCCTCCCCTAATACCACGTTCAAATAACGTATACATTTCTGCATCTTGCCGTAAATGAATGCTCTCTTTCGTCATCTTGAAGGCTGACTGATAGGACAGACCCGGCAGAATAACAAAATGGACGGGGTCTAAGGCGTCCTGTTCTAATGTGACTTTCCTAAAAGTCTCAAACACGTCAGCCAACAGATAGACGTCTAATTTTAAGTAGGCAAGCATGTAGTCAACAAAAGTGCAACACCTAAATTCTAACCATGCTTGCTCTGCATGCTTATAATCATCCGGCGAACAGTCCTCACCCGTCAAATCATTTTTAAATTTATCGATGGATGGAAGGGATGTTTCTTTCAATGTGTCCATTGAACTAAAATAACTATAAGGAAACACCCCTTTCCGTCGCACTTATGTTTGGATAGTCTTTCTTTAAATGTTGAGTGAGGGGAAGTGTTTCTAAATTATTAGCCAACGCGGCTAAGGAAGAAGGCATAAATAGAAAACTATCTAGAAACTTTATGTCATAGACGACAAGCTTCCCCTCCTTCGTCTTATCTACTTGTACTTTGGCAGTGATGCACATAAATTTTTCCTTACTTTGTGCAATCACTTTGGATGACCATGATTTCATTTTACCGAATCCATGGCGAATGATGATGTGAGCATCATAACATTTAAAGTTATGGAAGATGACGGGGAGCGTTCGCCGTTTGAGCCTAAGTTTCATATTGCATTTACTGCATAAGGCAGACCTAAATTTACCACTGAGATGGCAATGGTCCCTCACTTTCTTATGTTGCTGATCATCAAAGGATGAACAGCAGCGGGGACATTCCGTGGTCCTATCAAACTTGATTTTATTGGCTTCTGTGAAGCACATGGGTTTCCTAGTCAGCTCCGTTCCATAGCGTTGAGGAAAACGGGCTTTCCTATCTAAAAAGTTGAGGAAGTTTTCAACGCACTCCTCGCCGTGCCACACATGCATTTTATTTTGGTTCCTATAATATGGATGCCAAACTCCATGGCAGGCAATGGCTGCTGGCTCATGACTTAGGTCTTCTTGTTCAATATAACATTCAATGTCCGCATAGATGGTACATATGGGACTGAGCTCATTGCCGTTTTCCTCATACCTATAAAATTTATCTTTGGGCATGACTTCCATTTGAAGTTTACCCCGAGAGCACCACTCGTAATGCTGTTCAAAATATGGTTTAGATGTGAAACGTCGTATGCAGCGATCACAGTAATAATATTTGTTATCATAACTTTGTTGGTGGCGATACAACTTCGAAATTTTAGGAATGCCACAATAATGCCATTCTGGATGGTTGTCGCTATAGACTAGGAGAAGATTAACAACCCGGTCGAAGTTACTTTGGCGGTTGTTATACCTAACGCCCTTCAGACCTTTTTCCCAGAGATGGACGACGATCTTAATTTTATTCAATTTTTCAAATTGGGCGATGCCTTTAAAATCTTATGTGTTGACATCTAACCCATCAAACTTAAGCTCATCCTCCCATTCACAATACTTGGTGACTCTTTGACGATCCCTATCTACATCATTATAGTGAAGAATGGAGAGGACGGCATACTTGAAACACTGGGACTGATATTCTACATTGACGACAGCCTTTTTGTCAGCCAGTGCTTTGGGGAGGGTGAAACAACCACTCCCTTGTAAATTTTCTAAAAGATTGATTTTAATGTCTACCTTCTCTATCCCATCAAAAACCAGACCGCTGTCTCTTTCATTAAATTCATTTAAGTTGCTGACGAGATAGGTCGCATGTCTCTATCCACTCGTTTACATCACCTATGAGACCAGCAGCACAGGAGGCCATCTTAATGGGCACAGTGGACTCTACTTCTCCCGTGCTACTGTCTACCTTATTGAAACGAGCAGTGAGATAGAACATGCCCTTAAGTAAAAATCTATCGAAGCTCGTCAACAGAGTACAGAGTAACAGTGTGTACGAAGAAAGAACAAACTCTGTAGGAAAGGTCTTCTGACACGAAGAACAGGAAAAGCCGACGTGCGATGAAGGATGCTTCCTACCTGATGACGTTGGTGGTTGCCTCACACTGCCACAGGAACCGCCTTCGATGTGGACTCGCAAGTTGGTGTTGTTGTAGAACGTGCGTCCACAACCTTCACACTTTGGCCGTTGAGGGATGGGTCGACCCTTTCCTCCCCTGCAGGCATGGCCAGCGGTGTGACGTCTCAAACTGTTGGCTTAGGCGAAGACCCTGTCACACCGCTGGCATCGAAAGTCCTTCTCCTCTTCGACTTCCATCTCCCTCTCCTCGCCCACTATCTCCAACCCCTCCTGCTCCAGCAGCCTCTCCACCGACTTGACGGAGAGGAGAGGAAGTTCGACCGCTGCACGTGGTGGTGGCGATGCAGAGATGATGGGACGGGAGGGAACATCGCCGTCCAGGAGATAGACCGCCAGATCTGTTGAGAAAAAGAGAAAGGAGATTAGTAACATGATCATCATTTCAAGTTTGAAAACTTATCCCCCTTTTCCCAATCACGGTTACTTACCATTTAATGAATTGATTTCCGACAGCAGGGATGAACGCGGAGGAGGTAGGAGAGGGACGCGAGTCGAGGGTGGAAGGGTCCTGGGCTGCGGTGTTGGAGGGATGTGGTGACGAGGAGCAGGGACGGGTGCAGGTACTGGAGCTGGCAGTGGAGGTGGGTCGATGACGTTGCCCGAGAGAGGGGTCACACCTTGGGCGGAGGTAGATGGGCGGGAAGGTAGGGCCGGAAATTCATCGTGGTATTTCCGCCTCACGGCTTCTTCCCACTTCTTCATCTTCGCCAAGTCTGTAGAGAGGAAAAAGAGATGAGATTAGAGGTTGCGGAGATAATAATGATAGAGAGCAAGCTATACGAATACAGAAGTGCTAAAACATGACATTCCAACTCTCATAGGTGAGGATACTTACACTTGCCAAGCCGCTCGTAAGCTTCCCCGATTGCACCTTGGGGGACGGGTTCCCCGTTACGAATACATTCATGCACTGAAGAAGAATGACAAAAGATAAATTCATGCAAAGATAAGCAGAGGTAAAATTTGGATTCGGTTTAAACATGAAAAAAATAAGGGAGGGGCTCTTGATTTTAATGAGGATGTCTACCTTAATGATGTTAGTAATAGAGTCAACCTTGTTACAAATACTTACATTGCTCGATGGTAGCCTTCTCCATCTCAGCAGCAATGCGATGATTCTCAACTTTGTTGAATTCCATTTTCTTGGTAGGATGTAGTGGATTAATTGTTAAACTTCAATCACTGACAAGGAAAATGAGAATCGTTTCATTTGCCTAGTCAACGTTTATCATGGAAACAATCATTGAAGTGACATCCAATGAATTACATTTCACTCTACTCCATATCATAAAGACTAACCTTTGTCGAATGGCTAAAGTACTCTGACCTGGCGAGAGAGAGCATCACGTTGAGTATGAAGTCGAACGCCCAACATGAGCAACGGCTCAGAGGTTTCGGTCTAACAAACGACGAACAACCCGTGCAACACAATCCCTCTACGGCAGTACCCGCCGTCCCGAAGGAACGCTCGAGCAAAGGAGGTATTACAGCGATGATATGTTTTATGAGCAGAAGTGAATCTCTTGATAGCAAGAGACTACATGAAAACAACCTGATAGCAGGAGCTTACCAACACTCACCTTGTGAAAGGTAAATGTGAAGAGCAGAGGTGATACACTACCTTTTATAAGATTTTCCTAAGCGGTGAATGGATCAGACCTCTCGTCCAATCACAGACGAGCTAGAGTTCCCGATGTGCGCACACATTTGTAACGCGTTATTGAAATCGTGTTAGGCAAATATGTTGTTTAGCAATAGACTCAAGCATGGCACCTGAAGTCATTACATTGAAACATGATGATCGCACGATTCGTTTTCATTAAGAGAGCTTCGGAGGCTTAATACAAGATTACATCCTTGAGTTTCAAAGGGAGGAGACAGAATTGGAAGCATATTTAGACTACACACGAAAAATATTTACGGAGTTGATATCTTATTTCAAAGACAGTCTCATCAAGGCTCACTTAATTGTACATGTCAATTACACTCATTTTCCAGAAGGTGAAGTAGCGGAAAGTGTTGACTTTTAATTTCGTTCCTATGGAAAAGAATATGTTACTGATGCTTCTGAGTTTTATGCACGACATCTGAGGAAGATTATTTCTCGGATGGACAACTTCCATGTTTACGCCGATCATTTGCTTCTGAATAAAATAAACCATATTGTCATTGCTATTAGTAAAGTGGGTTTCAATGATGTTAAATCAAAGACCAAATAATGTATTTTTCATGACACTTGTGTTGTGCTAAACTTTCTAGCGCTGTGGTGAACACTGTTTTCATATAACATTCCAAGCTCTGTCTTATTGCAGTAGAAAACTGCTTTTAGTAAACCTGATGAAGCTAATCTAACAGTTATGGAGTTTGAATTTTCTATAAGGGAAACATTTGACAACTGTCTCCAATAAAACTTTCTAGCACTGTAAAAGTAAGTTACAAGACAATCTACACTGTACAGTAAAACCTTTTCGATAAAACTGTCTAGTGCTGTGATGAGTTCGGTCAGTCATACATCTTCGATGATTAAACTTTATTTTCACAAACGTGCGTCGCATTTGTGTTTCATAAAACGTCATGATCAAACTTTTCTAACTATACATCAACCTGTGTTGCAGTAAAACTTTTACAAACCATGATACACTTTCTGACTAGACTTATGAATACAACTTCAATGATCAAACTTTGCTTTCTCAAACGGGTGTCACAGTAAAACTATTTGACTACACTAACTTTACTTTTACAAACCATGATGGACTTCTGACGACACTCACGAATAAACGTCATGATCAAACTTTATTTTCTCAAACGTGTGCCACAGTAAAACTATTTGACTACACTAACTTTGCAAACCATGATGCACTTTCTGACGACACTCACGAATAAACGTCATGATCAAACTTTTCTAACTATGCATCAACCTGTGTTGCAGTAAAACTTTTACAAACCATGATACACTTTCTGACTAGACTTATGAATGCAACTTCAATGGTCAAACTTTATTTTCACAAACGTGCGAGGTAAAATTATTTGACTACACTAAGGCTTACATTTTATGACATGTGTGTTTCATAAAACGTCATGATCAAACTTTCTGACTATACATCAACCTGTGCTACAGTAAAACCTTTGTACAACACTGACAAGAGCTTGTTCACTAGCGAAGAGAGAAATCTGTGATGTGTTGCGTGTGGTGCAAGGGTGGCCTCCCATTTCATTCCATTCATCATTTTTCTTCCCCTCTGCATTCCATATCCGAAGATATGTGGCGGGCTTGGGACCGCTTTAGCTGCATTACAAGGTTGGCCCTTAAAGGAGCCCATGGGTCGTTCTCCGTCCACCGACACTCTCACTTCTGCAAACACTCTGAAAGAAAAAGAATAGGAGATTAGAGGCGAAAAGGAAATGATGATGTTGAAGTAACTTACTGGGCAACTTCTTCCGAACTTTTCGAACGACGAAGTCCTCCAGCTCTCCAGTGATGTTCAAATTGATATGTAGGCACCGGACTCCGTCGCCCTCATAGCATTGCTGAGTCACATTAGGGTCGTCAGTGATTGTGGGGACGTCACATATATTATTTTCAAAGAGGGGAAGATGGACTTCATACACTCTTCTTTTTCTACTCTTCAAACACATGCAATCGCTCAACTTCACCCGCCAACCTCTTATTTATGCCCTTCACCTCCTCCGTCTCCTTCACCACGCTTCGCATCCGCTCTATCTCTTCATCCTTCCTCGACAAACTCGCCTGCAAACTCTCCACCAAACCTGCCTTCCTCATCAACTCGCTCCTTTCCACCATCCATTCCTTCTCCTTCTTTCTCATGCTCTCCAACTCTTCCTTCGTTGCCCTATACCCCTCAACCTTCACCGTCAGCTCTTCATTCTCCTTCAAAACTTTTCTATTGATACTTTCCAACCCCATCATGCGATCCTTCATCCTCACAAACGCCTCCGTATCATACCCCTCTTCCAGCCGTGGCGATGACGCTGCCGACGGCTTACCCACTTCCTTCCCCTCCCCCTCCAGATCACCGATATCCCCAAACAATCCAAATCAACATCAACCTTCTTCATTTTCGCTCTCAACTCAACTTCCTCACTCGAACTCTCATCACTCGCCTTCGTCACCACTTTCTCCCCAACCACGTCCTCAATCGTTGCCACCGCCTTCCCCACCTCTTCCCTTTCCAACAACTCTACCTCAAACCACGCCTTAAACCCTGCCATAGCTATATTCTCACTCGGACACTCGTTATGATCCTTAATAAAAGTCACCTCATTCCCTTCCGCACATACCACCTGATGATGTACGCACGCTCTCAACAACACCTCTCTCATATGCGCGCCCACCATCCCCTCTTTCATATGCTTCTTCAGCTCACTGCCTCTGGCAATCTTGCCGCAACTACATTTGCCAACCAACATTTTAGCGTTGCCTGATTTCGTCATTATGATTCTGTAAAGATAGAGTAAAATTTGATGGCAAGTGTTTATAGGATTCTACTTGCTGATATGCATTGAAAGACATTTGATAGCAAACGTTGGAATAAAATCGTCAACCAAATTTAAAGAGTATGATTCCTAGCTTTATCATAAATCCCAAAGTTTGATAGCAAACCTTGTCAGAGCACTCAACGTTCGTCTTGCAACTTGAAACAGGAGTGAAGACTAGAGAAAAGTCGCGCTTTATATACCCAGGGAGCACAAAGCCATGATTCAGACTTTCCTTATTTGGCCGTGCTTTTGACTTGACAACAGCAGTTTTACCATGTATGGGCATCGGCAGTCACCGTGCTTTCCGTTACCAACTCCCAACACAAAGACGGGCTCCCCTATGACGCGAAAAGGTTTGACGTCAATGCTTGCAGTAACCGCCCCATTTTTACCAAGTTACAATGACAAACGATAGACGTTCCCAACCCTGAGTTACTGAGGCTAGACGAAGAAGGCCTGATAGCAAGCCAGCAACCGTTTTGGGTGTTAAGCTCTTGAATCCGTTACGGGCATCTTATCCCAGCTCCAAGGCCTCGACCCACAAATCCAACCTCGGGCGGACAGAGCGTGCGTCATATCACTGTGTTGGTATCCGGGCCCCAGTTTTGACATGAAAACCGGTGGAGTTATTTACAAGAGGAAACGACCCAAGTCACAGAGACTCATAAACGACTGCTTTTTATTCAAAAACTTTAATTATTATCATTAAATATGAATTTAAATTTTTCAGTATTTTAGTACTACTCATAAAACGTTTATAAGTAGTCTCACCTACAGCACAGCAAGAGCTGTCGAATGTTTTTTGAATCAAGTCTAAAGGACTTGTAGAAGCAAAGTTATAGCCGTTCGAAGATTTCGGCCTACTATCATCAAATGGTCAGTCATGCTATACTGACTAACCTATAAGTCTGACTTCTTAGCTGATATCAGCAATGGAAAGTCAGAAGTCCGATATCGGAACTCAAGAGAAACGACTTACTTGTAGTCAGTTTCTCAACTTAGTGAAATTCCTCTCCCGATCCCGTTCTTATATACCCTGTGAATATGCAATCGGCAATCCATGCAGGGTGGGGGGGGGGTCAAAACATTATTTGTCACAACTTTGACGCTGATTTCAAATCTGGTCTCTGTTTTCCCGTCCGAGGCTTGCTTCACCCGCTAGAGCGATTTTCGTAAACATTCTTCGCCAAGGTCCCAAAATTTTCAATAACGTCTCACCTCTAAGCGAATGCAGAGTGGAACAAGCCATGTTTTCCACTGAATTTGTCTCACTCTTGGCTTTCAAATGAGCTATTGCACGACTTTCTACGATCTCTACAACCAAAGTTGGAAGATCGCTGCCGAGGGGGGGAGGGACCCGTTTCCTCCTTAGGGCCCATTCCTCCCAGCACATCCTTGGCCACTTCCTTCCTCTCTCCAGAGGGGGGGGATGACTCATCATTTCACATTTTGTGCTTGAATTTGGGATGGGCTTACTACTCACAATAGAACTTCAATAAAACTCTACTATTTCTAAGCGTCGATCTCAACCGTTAAGAAATCAGCTTATAAATCTCAAAACCTGTGAACCATTACCCAGCTTTCTGACAATCACTCCTAAAGATCATAAGAGCCCTTTGAAAGGACGACCTCTTATATCTGCGATTGATTCTCCAGGTACATCTTTATCGCGTTTTCTAGCCGATAGACTTCTACCTTTATTAAGTTTTGTGTCAACACATTTGTCAGAATGCACATTTAGAAGAAGAATTCATAACATCTCAGTAAAATAGACAGTAATGTATACCAGCATTTTTTCTTAAAGCACAAAGTCAGTCAATCAATTTTATTACAACTGAAATCCTCCAACGTAGTTTCAGAGACGTTCATGAAAGAAAAGCTGCCGAGAAGAAATTCCTCACAAAATATAAGCCAAAGATTAATATCATGTTGTCGGCATAGTTTTCTTCTTTTCATGTGTGCATGCTTCTATCTATGACTCATATATGTTATTTGATATCGATAATTTTTGAATTGTTTGACAGAAATTGTACATCTGCACTTTATAACATCGGACTCATAAAAGAGACAGTCGAATATATAGTCCAGAAATAGGACCTTATCTACTGACCGTGTCATTCTTTTTTAAATATATATATACACTTATCCCAAAAATGTCTGTCACCTTTTGAATTGCTTATTAATGTTAATAGAATTAGTTACGAAATTGCCAATTTGGAAATATCCATGAAAACATCGAACACTCTATAGATATGGAAAAGTTAATCAATAAATCGAAATATATTTCTATGAATGCTGCATGATCAACTGATATTGGAAAGCTTTGATTTTGAAGCTAACTGCATTCAACTCTACTTACACCGCAAGAAAAATGAAGGCAGCAAAGCTAAAAAGAAAAGCGATTGAAATCAATGAAAAGATGGCTTATATGAGAGGGTTTGCAGTTGGCTTAACCATGATTAAGATGGCAACATCAGAAATTGCCAAACTTTTGAATGTTAGCAACAGAACAATTAGCGAGACACACGAGAGATTTCGTGAAAAAGCGATCTACCGGTAGAAAAAGAAAATCAACCGAACACAGTAACCGCCTTTTGCTTCGTACGGCTGGTCTGAGAAAACGAAGACCATTGCTCCATGTTTAGCGCAGCTAGAAAGGTGAATGAGAAAAAGATGGGCTATGAGAAAATGCATATGGAGAGAAATTTGGAAGACGGTAATATTCTCGGACGAAAGCAGGTTTCGAAGATTGAGGAATGATAGATGGATACAAGTATGGATAAGCACGAGTGAAAGAATGAAAGCAGAGAACTTAAGATGTAGTATACAAAGCATGGGCGGTTCAATTTATGTTTGGGGAGCGATCTGGTTTGGTGGTCGCAGTGAATTAAAAGATCTGGAATCTTTCGTAAATGGGAAAACTTACGTCAAGACATGGACCAATTTCTTTAATGCTGTCTATTTAAAATTCAGTGGAAGAAGATATCAATGTTATGGCAGTAAAGAACTTGATATCTTTTTCCACTGAATTTTAAATTTATGCCTATTTACCTGTACGTTGTATCACTTGTTAATTAAGCACCTGAGGATAAATTGAAAGCGCTAGCGCTAAATTGCTGTTTTGATTTTTTTTGATACCCGGGAAAACATTGACTAATACCAGGAAAATATCAACAAAATGAAGATCGAAATTCTGTCGACAATATATTAGATAATGTATTAGGGTCTACAGGGGCACTATTTTTCTTGTGATACTTATTTATTTAAATGACGCAACTATATTGTTAGAAGTTTACATTGCAGTTTTTAGACATGATAAAGTAAATATAAACTAATCATTTTGTTAAATCAGATCACGTTTATACTATACTTGCTGGCCCTTCATTTAATAATGAATAAAATTGATTGTTTTTAATGACTCATGCATGCACATCTACTTGTACGCGATAAAGAAAAAGTCAGTTTAATACAATCAAACTGATGATTTTTCACACCACAAATCTCAACGAAACTTGTTGAACAAATATTCGTCAAAGTCAACTTCATCTACTGACAAAAAAAAGAATCCAGTGTGGTTTGAGTAAGTGTTATCGTAGCTTGACTAATCATCTTCTGAAGTTCATAGAGCGATGTTAGTGCACAATTTATATTCTTTGAACATGAATAACGCCGCAGTTTTCAATACGTTGCAGTGCTTCTTTTGAAGTGACAATTATTTGTGTCTGCTTCTTTGTTTTCTTCTTCGTCGTCACTGCTTATAATCACCATGGGCTCTAAATTATGATGGATCATTTGTTCGTTGGGGATAGCTTGTTCAATATTAACGTCATCAGACACAGTTGGGAGATCATCATCGCAGTGCAAGAAATCATCAATCGAATCATTGGTGTTAAGCGCAGATCGGAGCTGGAGTGCAAACTCTGACAAAGTCAAATCGTCTTCTGGATCATCAATAATCGCAGTGTTTGATTTCAGAGAGCCACATTTGCCGAAGCAAGAAGAATTCCTTTCAGTCATTAATTTTGTGGCTGTTGAGACCCAGCAGATGGAGTCCAGCAAAGTGATGCTCTTCTTCACTGAATTCACATCGCCCAATTGTTCTATTATAGATAGAACTGACTTAAGTAAGATTCTTCGATAGTGAGATTCAATAATCTGTATTATACCCTGATATAAGGGCTGTGACACCGACGTGGTGTTTGGTGGAAAGAAACAAAGTGTCACATTAGAAAGTTCGATTCGAGGATGGCATGTTGCATTATCCGTACAGCGAATGACCCGTCTATGTTGATGTCGCATCTTCTCATTGAAGTCCCTGAGCCATAAAGAGACGCACTTTCGCCACTGACTTTACCGCCAGTGATTCCATGGCGTTGTTTTAACTTCTCGAGCCACCCATTCGATGCTTTGAGATCAGTGATTTCCTATCCTTTCCCAAGGATCAAAGCCTTTTCCCGTATGAGTGGTCCACAAATGGGAATATTTTGTTTCTGACAGATCGAAAACAACAGATTGTCATTTCATCGATGTCCGCATGTCCGCGATTTGTTGAGCAACGACGACTGTTCACAGGTGCGTTCTTCCGATGACGAGCAAGAATATCGTCCTTGTTGACTAAAATTCGCTGAACCTGGGACTTGCTGACGTTGAAATCTGATGCTAGAGTTCTCTGCCATTTTCCGGTAGAAGATGTCTGAATCACCTCCACTTTCTTCTAAACAGATTAAGTTCCTTTATCGCCGATATATTCGAGTGCTCTAATTGATCTGAAACATCCTTCAAATATTCAACACAAGCTTACGGTGAGGATATCGTTGATTGGATATTTCGGACTACGAATTATAACTGCTGCTTCATGTTCGTGTTTTTGTATTGTTGGTAATTCCTTGGAAAACTTAAGGGATTGACACTTTTGACATCATTCTATAATTAGCTCCAGTGAGTTGTTTTGGTTGTTTATATTTCAACGCTTTCAATCATGTTTTGATCTATGTTTTGCCCCTCAACTCCATGTCAGAAAGAGGACATTGCACGATGAATTATCTATTGCTCTGATCAGTAATGTAAATTGTAAAGTAGCAAAATCAAAGCACGTAAATTATGCACTCCGGTATAAAAATATATATGATTCGTTTTTGTCACGAAAAACAAAGTTTAGTCAAAAAGTGGTCCCCATGTAGAGGTTATTTTACGTTTTGGACCATTCCTCGGTGGTCAAGGTTCAGATATAGAGGAGGTCCGCTTAAAGAGGTAAAATCACATTACATTTCTATCGGAAGATTTTAGGTGGTCCTAGTATAGAGGTGGTTCGCTTATAGAGGTGGTCAGTAAAGGTCACGTTTTTTTAAACGCTTGGTGTAGCTTCTGCATATTGGTTACCGCTTGAAATCACAGATGTGAAGCACACTGATATACAGCAACGCAATTATTATAGTTATTACGGGTAGCAAGAATATAGAAACACAAATCAGCTGGGCAATTCGGTCACCAATGTTCGCAGTGTGCGCCTCCTTTCCATAATTAAATAACCAGTGTACCAGTGTAGTTGTGGTCAATCACGCCGGCGCAAACCATTAGCTTGTGAAACAAATATACCGGAGCATGGCGCGATGCGTCCATAACAGCCGGGTGGCAATATAATTGAGATGTCCAAAGAGACGATACCATTATCACCCGGCTCAATTGTCTTCTCCGCCGCATACAAGTCCAACCCGGCAGCTGTATAACTACCTCGGATTGCTAGTTTTGAGCGAGGTGATATAAGTTGGATAAAAAGCCGTGGCGGCGTTTCACGTTTGAGCGGGATCCGCTTTCTACTTCTTCGTTTTCGCCTCCTCCACCAGCGTTGAGTGCTGCGGTAGGCCGACAACTGCGTCTGTTTGCGTGCTTGTCATAACTGTGAGAGAGAGTGGAATACGTGACAATCATATATATATATATATTAGGGTGGTTCAGAAATTTTTTTCGAAATGTCTTGCTCCCTCCCTTCGCCCCTATGGTCATTCCTTCCTTCCTCATCCCTCTTTTGGCCATTTTGAGCATCTGCACCAAAATTTAATCAATTTGGAGCAAATTTAGTAGTGTCGCAAAAATGTCGAATTTTTTTTTACAGTCAAAATTTACACTTTTAATGCTTACACAAAACAATTGCATTTTTGACAATCTGAACTGAATTAAAAATAAACAAAAAAGTCAGCTGCTTTCGAGGAATCAGTCATCTGTTAAGACTTGCTTTCATAGGAACTGGAAATTTCTCTTGTGCTGGTCCACTAGAAGGAGCATGTACTGCAGTTCCTCCTCGTTCTTGGTGCGTTGCCCGTTGTATCTCTGGATGATAGCAAAGCCTCGCTCTACCACATCATTGACAACTTCGAGGGCGCGTGCTTTCTTCTTGAAAGCAACGCATGTGCAGTCCTCCTACCAGAAGTTCAGATTCCTCTGGAGGAAGGTCGCTCACGCATCTTCATCGCCGTTGAACGAAAGGAAGTCGAAGAGCCCCTTTAATGCCATAATCTTAAGACAGTAAATCTTCTTCACCATCCAGCGCGCATTGTGAATGCCACCAGGTGCTGCGTTGAATGGAGGGGCGTGAGACCCACCACTGAGGAATGTAAGAGAAAGCTGCAGCAGCTCCAGGTAATCCTCTCTTACTTGTTGCTCGTTGACAACTTCCGGGTAGAAGCTCTTGGCCTTCACGCGAAGATCGGCGAGGAGATGCGAGGAGTTGCTCCACGCCTCCACCAGTTACAAGAATGACAATGCGGTCAACAAGGTTGGTTCCACCAGCAATGTCAGGCAGAATCCTGCTTTCCCAATGCAGAAACAAGGGCTCATTGTTAGAAAATGAATGCGTGATGTCGGCCGCTGCTTCTTTACGACTGGCTAGTCTACCGCGCCTAATGCTGCTCCGCGAGAGAACAACACCGTCCAAATTTCTCCCGACTGATTGAATGATGCTGGTGGCCACATAGGTAGCGGCTCGATTCGACATCTTGACTCGGTCCATCGCTGAGTCCACTTCCGGTGTGACGACTTGGAAAGGGCGGTTCCTGCGCTTGGTCTGGCCAGGTGTGTCTCACGACGTAGACGGATGTTGGGAGTCTGTGTCGGAGGGTCATTAGTCTCGACTTTATCATCTGATTCGGCGTCTGCTCTAGAGGTGCTTGCGGCCGTCGTAGTACATTGATTCTTCCTTCGTACACCCTCAAGAAATGTTCGCTGACATTTACAGGCCTCTATTCCTGCGAGAATATTGTTCGCACTACCAATCGAACAGCTTTTAGAATCCCCACCCTGAAAGATGAGGAAGACCTTGTCTTAATCGTTGGTCATGAGCGACATGTCATCCTGATGCTTCCGCCTTCGCATCAAGAGATAAGGGCATTTTTGATATCTTTAAAGGACGGGGATGCAAGAATAATTTGCTGGTTAATTCTTGCATTAAGTCCTTCTCCAAGAATAGGTTCCTCGTTTTTAAGTTTGGTTGTTTTTCGCCCCGCCAGATGCCATCCATCATTGGCATGTTGGGCTAAGAAAACCTCTTCTAGTTTCAAGTGCTTCTTTTTGTCCTAATAAATTTCAAAAAAAAAAAAATTATTTTCGGTTAGTTTCTGCTATGTTTTCTCAGGCTTGGAGAGACCTTCCATATCGTACATTCGATATGGTTGGCCTGGCCCCGCCATGTGGTATAGGTTGGAGGTTAGGGGCCGAAACCTTGCTTCATGCAGCCACATGGTTCCTCCCTGATGACTCCATGCATTGCAAACTTAATTTCGGTTTTTTAGGTTTCTAATTTTCACCTTTTGTTATTTTTAGTTAGCTTCTCGTCAGGTCCACGACGAACTCTTATTTCAGTTCTTATATGATAAAAAAATAAAATCGTTTATAAGTATTAATTTATTTCCCTTACCCACTTCAGTTGAGTAGACTTGCCTTAATACGTATTTCAGTACCTGCTCTATACTAGAGTAGGTTACTCTATGTTGTTAGTATTAATTTATATTCATTCGTTCATGACTTTTAATTACCTAATTATTTACAGGATTCTCCACTAGGGTAGTTGTTTAACTTTGGCATCTTCCGTTTCCTGGATCCTTCGAATTTTTTTGACCGTGTCGTGTCTTGATTCGATTATGTGGTTTAATTCACCATATGTTAGACCTAATTGATGTAAACCTTTAGGCTTAATTTATTCGATTTAACGGTTGAGATTTTGTCTGAGATTCATTTGTTGTAAGCACCGGTAACCATTGATTAATAGCTTTCTATTAGAGGAATTCAATTTAAAGCGTAGACTTTTTCTTCTATAATGTAAATCACGAATTTCAAGATAAACAGTGCTTGTTTGGATTTATAGACGATTATATTATATCAGGTTTCGTAAGGAATCTCGAATTTTTATGCTTTGTTCAAGTCAATCTCATCGTATTAATGTTTGTCACCGAATTCGATGTCAAATCTCATCTTTATGCTTTCAACTTGTTTTTACGATAAGCTTTGAATAATTTGTGAAGGTAAGTATTTGTACAATCGACGTCTGGCGATATACTTCGGGTGTAACAAAAATAATGCGAATTTATTTCAAGGTACGAAAAACATCAAATTATCCCCAAATCAGGTTTTTCTTCAGTTACATAGCATCATTAGTTGTTGATCACAATTTGACAGTGTTACAAAAGTGTATTTACTTCCTTTTTCAAGGTTTCCTCGTCTATTGACTTGCGCCACTGCAACGCCGCATTTTCTGCCTCATTATGGTCTTCGAACTGGCGCATTGTGAATATTTTTTCATCCAAGAAAACAGAAAGCGGTCACATAGATTGAAGTCAGGGAAGTATTTGGGCTTTGCCTAAGCTTTTGAATTCCACAACGTT
Organism: Prostheceraeus crozeri; assembly: GCA_907163375.1. Classification (NCBI taxonomy): domain Eukaryota; kingdom Metazoa; phylum Platyhelminthes; order Polycladida; family Euryleptidae; genus Prostheceraeus; species Prostheceraeus crozeri. The sequence continues at coordinate 460,284 of CAJQUW010009496.1, read as the reverse complement.
CGAAGAATTCCGTTAAAATTTTTGAAGTTTGTGTTCTGGCGTTATCCATCTGCCACAAAACTTCCGAAAGTTTGATTGGTTTTGATCTGAGTGATCTCCATTTGTTTCCAGTTTGGCGCGTAAAGTCTATGAAGAGTTCACTATCAATTGTGGTTTTGGAGGAGTAGTTTGCACCGAGAATCGTTTGTTCGCAGCAAAAGAAACGATGAGCATAGTTTTCCTGTCCGATATCGATGACTTAACGACTTGAAGTCTTGGTTCGCTTTTTTCACCCAACAGAGATTTTGCAGTTTCAAGGTCGGCCTTTCAAATTCAACCACGTTTCATCAACGCTCACAAGACAGTCGTAATCTTTTTCAATACCAATCTCAAGAATGGATGCGAATGTGTTTTGCACAGTTGATCCTGGCTGATTTATTCGCTTCACTGATGTGATGAGGAACTCACGCAACAAACGTTCCTCAAATTCAATTGTTCAGTCAATATTCGGAAGATGAACTTGTAATCGATTTCCATTAACTCCGCCAATTCTCGACAGGAAAGTTTGGGATCATCTTCAATGAGTTCCTTCACATTCTCAATGTTACTCTCAGTTTGAGTTTTTCTCGGCCGCCGAGGTCTTCGACAATCATCAAGCGATAATGGCTGCTCGCTAAATTTCGAAAACTAACGCAAGATGGTCGCCTGCGATGGACACACGTCCGGGTTCACGGAAGAAATTTCTTGATGAACGTCTTTAGCAGAAATGTCCAGTTTTCTATCTCGTGAAAATATAGAATCGTAAGCTAGCTACATCAACATTCATCTTCTCCCTGACTGCTCGTTCTGACTGATGTTTATTAAGCAACAAGAAGGGCTAATTGAGTAGAAAATAATCGATCACATTCCACCAATACCGTGACGCGTGCGTTGCATCTTTGAAAGTTTTGTCACATTGGGTGACAACAGTAACCGGAAGCAGTGAGATCCAATTAGGCCACTGTCACACAGAGGAAGGCGTCTTCCATCTTCCATTTGGGATTTCCCTTTAATCGCATGTAGAAAGGAATACAACCTAGTACACAGAAAAGTCATCAGCCATAAGTCATCTTCCATCGTCCATCACGCTGTCACTCAGGAAAAGTCATAAGGCGTCGTCCATCGGACATAAGGCATGAAATTATGTGGCTGATGAAGTCCATTTCCATCAGACATCAGCCGCGAGACATGATGCAAAGAGAAGCAGTGTACCAGAAAACAACTCTTTATTCACCATGTCGGACGAGGACAAGGATGAGGAAGAGAAGAGCTGAAACAGTTGTCATAGCAACGGTTAATAGTAAAAAATATCGCTGACTGAATCGGAAATGGATTTCCCTAGTGTGACTTCGGTCCGTGGAAGATGGACGGCGGAAGGTAGAAGATGGACGACGGAAGACGGCAGATGAAAATCGTCTCATCACGCCTTATGGAAGACGCCATATGAAGAAGACGCCTGCTTGTGCAAAGAGGCGAGTGACATGGAAGATGGAAGACGCCTTATTCTGTGTGACAGCGGCCTTAGGCGACGCCTATTGTGTGTCGGACAAATACATCCTATCATCGATTTCTTAAAAAAGAACAGACAATTTGACATTATTCATCCGATTATAGCTTCATTCGCATTATTTTTGTCACACCCAAAGGTATCATTCTATCAACGCTTTCATTGACGTATGACATCGGAGCATTTCGATGAATTCTCAATAATATCCCAATTTTCATCGCATGAGGTTTATCAATTTTCATCACATTAAATACAAGGTAAGTATGCATTAACAGTAAATGTGCAGTTAGAATGAGATGAATAGAATGTGAATTTCAGTTTCTGTTTTCAGTTAATATGCATGCATATCTTAGTGTGGATTATGAATTTCCGTCTTTTTATGCATATAGAACTGCATGCATAATATCACAGTTCATCGTATCTGAGTCATATATAAGGTTAATACACAGTAGATTTCATTTCTACAATGAGAGATTCTTTTAGAAAATTTTGACCATTTTTACTTGAAATTGCTCTAGTGTAGAATTTTAAAAAACATGGTGTTCTATGGTAGTCGTGTCATTTTTCAGTTAGCGATCGGTTTATTTGTTGAGAAAAATGATCGAATTGGTTCAGTCAATCTACTTTTTGGTCAATAGTTAATTAAACTCTGACGCCATTACAATGAGACATTAATCACACATTTACCTGTCATGTGTGTATGAATAATTACTATTTGCGATGCATCACAATTTCTTAAGGAATCGTAAGCTTTACGAATAGGGAAACTGTAGTATTAGATTCTTCACTTCAGTCAGTACAGTATGAAGTTGCACTCGAGCTTCTGAGACAGAAGAAGATATTGATTAGTTTTTGTGATCAGTTATTTCAAAATTTCTGTCCTACTGCCATCTGCTCAGGGTAAACGGAATTCTATAATTTAATGTCATTTGGTTTTAACGAGGACTCAAGTTCGTTGGTTAACCGTCCGGCTCCCAGTATTATGTATTATTTGAGAATGCTGTAATTCTTTAACTTATCATTTAAAAGAAAGAAAAATGAATTTAAGATCTTAAATGCTGTATATTGTGTAATGTACATAAAGAGATTTATTCGCCTTACCATGACTGCCGGTGGCAGCTGAAAGTTTCCGATATAATGTTATTTTACTTCATGAGAGCTAACATCTGCGGGTACCTCGTGTTGAATTAAATCGATGTCAAGCCCCTTATTTCAATATGTAATAACTATAAGATACCTCAGTAAATTGCACCTTTTTTTTAACAGTCAATACATTTGACATAGATGCAATTACCTTTAAACCGTAAATCAGTCTCTTTATTTTCAGGCGGCTCCAAGTTCTCAGTGTGATCGCACGTGTCCTTCACTTATTCGATGGCCTCCTCCACTTCTTCGGAGAAAAAAATGTGTGAACGATCGCACTAAGAGCACTTATAACACCCTCAAAGACCCAAAAACCCTGTTTGTCCTTGAGTTCTCCGATTCATTGAGACCACCACATCAATTTGAGCTTCTATCTCAAAGATCAGGATGTTGTGTTCACGAATTGCACAAAGCGATTGTTAATTTATACCACCACTGACTTCTAGGTTCATCAAGCCGTCATACATCGAGCGAGTGTTGGAAAACAGACGTTGATAACGCTGAAAATTAGCTCGGTCACTGCAGTATAATCATAGGCGAAAAAGTGCGAAGACTTTTATGCGGGATGGCAGCTCGTGATCAGCTGGTTGCTATCAGCGCTGTGCGAGCCTCTTTCATAACTGGGTCAAAGAAATTGAAAGAATATCTACCTTTCGGAAATCGTTTCCTTAAGTACTGTAAATTTTTAGAACCTGGCGAGCACGGAAACAAAAACTTCTAGAAATGGGTGCCGAAATTGGCGCGCGACATGCCCTAGTTGGTTGAAAGAGCTGAGAAGTCTCAGTTGGCAGTCAAAGTCAGAGTATTCCGAGTGTGGCTGACTGAGCAATCTGTTGACAGGAGTTTTTCGCGTGATATTAGTGCATACTGGGCAGAGGTTGAGAAGAGCGGAAAATTCCTTTGGCTTGCTTAAGTTGCGAAAGCTGTTTCCATAATGCCACATGGGAATGCGGAGGTAGAACGGAGCTTCTCAACACTTTCCGATTTTGTTACGAAAAAAAGGAAAGAGTCTTCATCCGGAAACCATCAAGGCTTTGGTCGACTCAAAATCTATCTTGAAATGTAACAGAAATGTGATTCTTCCGGCTTCGCCCCCTTTTTCCTAAGTAGTAATGAAAACGTGCTGTGTAGAACAAAAAGTAGTTTTGTAATAATCCATTAAGCTTCCCGCATAGTAAAGGCAGATTCACTTTGATGCCGTTCACCGCAACGGTACGTCGTTAAATCTTTTTTCATGATGTCACTCTTACCTGTTGTCAATCGATTTACCGCCGAATTGAACGGTGAAAATTTGCCGCCCCTATGTTTACATTAAACGAAAGCGGTGACGATCTTTAGGAAAGATATCATTGATCGATGTCACCGCTTTATCAGTCGCTGGCGTTTAGCAGTTCATGCTACTTCTCGACGGCAATGAAGTTTGAAGTGACCAGCTAAAAGATCACAGAAGCGGTCAGAAGCTACGAACATCAGTAAAATGTGAAATCAGAACAATATTAAGATGTTTTCCCTTAAGGAAAACAGCCGATGGCCGAATCTTTGCGCTTGGATGTCAAAGAAGTGAAACGCCGATGGAAGAACTTGCGAGATACAAAGAGGGTGAAAGAGCAAAGCAAGAAAACCCGTAGTGGTTCTGGTGCCTCGAAACCCTAGAAGTGGCCATACTTTCAACAAATGAGTTTTATAAAAGACCAAATTCGCACAAGAACAACGCTTTGCTCCCTTTCGAATCCCATGGTATAATAATCTCAAATTACGAGCAATCATCTTTCGATACAAATGGTGAAGTGAATGTGAATGCTTCAGCGAAGCGGTTAGCGTTTCACTGATAGCACGTGACGAAAGCGTCATTCATTGTCCCTGTTCTTTACCGCTTAAACGTCTTGCGGTGAACGGGAGACATGATGGTGCATCTCGACGGCCAACGGAGATTCGAGGGTGACGCGGTGAGCGGCAAAGCGGTTTTCAATGTGAACCAGCCTTAACTGGGCGTCCCCATAGCTTTCAACGCGCCTCTTATATTCGACGGTGCATTCCTAGCCCTTAAGCTTGGTGTACATTAGCTGAAGTTCGCAGTTCGTCGTTCGCAGTTCAAAAAGTGAAGTTGCAGTTCGCAGTTATCGGTTGTCGCCTGTCGTTATCGATTTATGCAGTTGTATATAGCTATGTACATTGCGAACGACATCGTACGTTGAATCAAAGAAAGAATGCCTCCTTTGAACAGAAGACGATGTCTACTTCTTCTCTTGTATATTGCGACATTGAGAAGAAGTGCAAGGAGATGGTGGGTTTATCCAATTTTCAATTTAAGAAAGAAATATGGCGAAATGCGTTTATTGAATCAAATGGCAGTCAATGACCAACAATATTTCTACAAATATACTAGAATGTCGCCGACCAGGTTCAATGAATTGTTGAACAACCTGAAATCAAGAATTGCCCACTCAAGACCGAGAGAGTTGATTTCTGCCAAAGAACGATTGGCAATTACTCTGAGGTGAGCTCACCTGCTTTTAAATGATTTTTGTTTCTAAATCCCTATTAGAAATCTTTCTTTCCTTTTGTAGAGTGCTATCTACTGGAGATTCTTTCCAGTGTTGGATTCAGTTATCGAGTTGGTTTTAAGACAGTTGGTAATATTGTGCGGGAAGTGTGTGATGCCATATGGGAGGAACTGTCGCCCAAGTATCTCCGAGTACCAAATAAAAGTGAATGGAAACAAATCCGAAAGGATTTTTGGAATATCTGGAATGTACCAAACTGTGTTGGCTCTATTGATGAAAAGCATTGCACAATTCAAGCTCCAAGCAATTCAGGCACAGATTATTTCAATTACAAAAAGTTCTTCAGCATCATTCTGTTAGCAGTTGTTGATGCAAATGACTGCTTCACTATTATTGATGTTGGAGCCTCTGGTCGTCAAAGTGATAGCGGTGTACTAAGGAATTCCTGTTTTTTCGAAAAACTGCAGTTAGATGAATTAGATCTACCCGAAGATGCACACCTGCCGAAGACAAATGTGTTGCTGCCTAATTATTTCCTAGGAGATGAGGCATTTCCTCTGAAAACTTACCTTATGAGACCATATAGTGGAAAACTTTCTCATAATTCATGTGAACCGAAAATGGTTTATAACTACAGACATAGCCGAGGACGCAGAGTAGTGGAAAATGCATTTGGAATTTTGTCATCAAAATGGAGAATATTTAGGTGAGTTATTTATAAGACATGATTTAAATTGTGTGCATGTGTTATAAGGACTACTATATAGGACTATTTCGGATATCCTAGAAGTTAGATACAGTCGAGCTCCATCGCGATGGCAACATTGCGATGCTTCCTCCATAATTGTGGGGAAAAGCACACAAGGTTCATCCATCTTCTTTTACATTCAATAATTTTACTTTTTCTTTTTGTATGTGCATGTACTGTACAATGTACATATATATTAAATGCCCCATTTGCAATTGCGATTGCTATTATGTTTTTATTTTTCTCACATGCATGTGTAAACACTGATTAATTGCTGATCTATGGCATATCTGAAAGCAATATTTTCTTTACAGGCGTCCGATTGTGGCAAAACCTGAAACGGCTATCGAAATCATCAGAGCTTCATGTGTACTTCATAATTTTCTTAAAAAATGTGATACATCTGAAGCCGTAAATAGTCGGTACAGCAAACCTGGATTTGCGGATATCGTTGATAAAAACGGAGATGTCATTGATGGCACACGGAGGACAGAAACCACTGACCAAGATGTTTTAGTGCCACTTGCAGAGAAAAATTCAGAGAAGTCTTCGAAAACTGCCATGGAATGTCGCGATGCATTGACTCATTTTTATAATTCACCCAGCCAGTGGAGAAGTTGCATGGCAGTATGCCTATGTTAGACGCGGACTGAACAGCTCGAAAGAGAAGTAGACCTTCGACTTACATCCCTTTCCCGAATGCTTATTGCAGTAGCTGTGTACCATGACAGACTTTTGTAGCTTCATATTTCCTTAAATTTGTAAGCTAAATAAATGTTAATTGTGATCAGACATATTTTTGTTAATTCCTCCCAATCTTCAAGACCGCTAAGTCTTTTCAAAAGTCTGCTAAATAGTGACTGCTTTTAATTTTTCTTCGTCTATGTGATTTTGTTAGTTGGCACTCATGAAATAAGTATAGCTAAGGCTTCCTTCTCTCGAAAAAATGAATTAAAAAACACGACTTTTATCCATCAGTCTTTTTGACGTTAAGAAATTACAAAAGTGCAAAACTTATCTCCTGAAAGTGTCATCACACAGTGATTGGCAACCGTCTTCCCACACATCAACTGCAGAAGCAGATGTTCTAGGTGCTTCTGAGTTTTCCCGACATAACTTTTCTTGAAATTCGAATAGCTTCATCTGAATATCCATCCGAGCTCTCACTTGATCCACTTTGCTAAAACTTTTGAGGCATGATGCGACATAATCCTCAAAATGGTCATTTTCATCCTGATTTGCATCTGATCTTCGAAGCTCTGCCAATTCCTCGATGATGCGCATCTGCAAGTTAGTATTGGAAAGTCCACTGCTTGGCATGCTAGCTGATGGAATCTGTCTCTTCTTAGGATTGATGTTCTCCCTTTGTGTCGCCGACCTTTCAGTAGCGTCACTTTCATCGCTGTCAGAACTTTCAGCACCAATCGTGGTAGTGACGTTTGAGCACGTTTTCCTGTGCTTCACAGTTGGTGCCAGAAAGCATAATGACGACGACCATGGCCATTTGTCATCTTTTGAGGCTGAACTCCCGCTTCGCTCGCGCTGCTTTCTTTTCCTTTGCTTCCTTGAATATGTGTCACGGAGATTTTTCCACCTTCTCTGTGCTTCTTCGGCAGTCAGACCACAAGATTCACTTATTGCTCACCACGAATTGTCTCGAACTGCGTCGTTCAATGTTGTATAATTCAAATGAAGTCAACGACATGCAGTTGGTGAGCTGAACGACACTTGACGTCATCATTTAGGAAAAATCAATGTACACGCATCAACGACGAACTGCCAACGACATGACTAAGCGTTGCAGTTCGGAGATGTCGTTGCACTGAACTGCGAACTGCAGTTAATGTACACCAAGCTTAAACGTCTCCCCCTTCGCTTTCACTTGGCTCCCCGCTAGGTTCCATTTCCCCTTTTGCTTTCATCTGCTACCGCTTATCTTTCATCGGCACCCCTTGGCTCCTAGTGGTGTCCACATCGTTGTCACCGGCGCCTTGGCTTCTATTGGCGCTCCCTTTGCGTTCAGCGGCACCTCCTTGGCTTCTACTAGCGCCCCCCCCCCATTCGCTTTCACTGGCGCCCCATGTCTTTGTACTGTTAACACCTTATAACATTTGTTACTACACTTGAAACCTTGTTATGTAAGAAATTGCTATTTGTCGGACGTACAAACAAATTTTGTTGTAGCTCATCAAATAGAATGACTTGGGGAAGAACGAATTGACGATAGTAAAGTGTGACCACCATGTAGCCTCACCACGCGTTATTGCTAAGAACCTCTGCTTGAAAAAAAGGTGGTGCTCAACCCCGCTCATTGTGCGTCCGACAGATTTTTGTATCTAGTTATTAATGCTAAAAAGATCTATTGAAATAAATCACGTCTCTAAAGTATCAATTTAATATGTTCAGAAACGTTTCACCGCAAAGCAGCCTTAATTTATTATGTATTTCTCCTGAAATTTCAATTCCACGTTTTATGTCAAAATCTGTTGGACGTACGCAATGTGCAAATGCATTGATTCTGCTAAACAATGATATTAAAAAACAAAGTAATAATACGGTGAGTTGTGTCTACATGTGTAGTTAAAGTACAGCGTATATAGGATAATTTTACGGAATTTCGAAGCTTCGTTTTTTCATAAACAGTTCGCGCGTCCGACAGTGTGCGCCCGACAGATCATTGCCATGTTTCAGGATTTCTCTAAGATTGATATCCACGTAGTATCATTCCACTTTTTTCGCTGAAGCAGATCGTCACACCATGAATATCACTTTAAAAGTTTGTTTTAGAATATTTCTATATGCTTTCGATAGAAAAATAGAAAAAGTAACTTTTAAAAAAGTGATGAAATTTATCGCGTACGTCCGACAGTTTTCAAAATCAGCTGAGTAGTAACGAATTGAAATTTTTATTTATTCTAATATAAGATCTTTATTTTGTCCAGACGAAATTTCTGCATCCAAATAGCTTTATGCAGTTTCTAATTTTAATTTGAGGGATCGAATATACGTCAGACAGATTTTCCAATTTTTTAACAGGCCCATGTATCGTTCTGACTCTGAATTCTCAATGTGAACAACCGACTCAGAAATTGCAAAATCCATGGCATCTATAACTATCTCAGAAACTGTCATTGAAGAAATCATGTGGTTCTGTTGTCACCCTGACAAAAATTTGCCTGGGGACCGTTATCTGTTGGACTCGCAAATAAAGACGCGCATATAAGGTCATTGGTAATGATTTGAACCATGATAAACCAACTATTGCATATAAGTTAGAAGCTTTTGAAGAAGATTTTCCGCAACAATGGGCACATTCTACATTTATATCTACCTACGCGCCTGAATTGCCGATTCTCTGCGTTTTCAGAAGAGAAGATATTCCTTCCTTCCACATGTCGCGAGATTGCTGAACATATCCCGTCCCATCCAAAATTATTGGACACTTTGTTTTGAATTTTAGCCTGTGATCATTGCTTATTGAGCATTTTGGGAATTCTCAGTTCGGCTCGAAACTGGGATCATCAACAACGTGTGCGGTAGTACAGCTTCTTGATTTTTTGACGAAAACATCGGATAAAAAGGATTTGCATGAGTACAATTACTTTATCTGATTATTCGAAGGCTTTCAATTCAGCTGGACATCATGTTTTTACATATGAATCATGACTTTATATTTGAAAATTTCCTGAAAGGGGTTTCATTTTTCATGGAAAAAATGTGTAATTGTGTTTCATTATATCATTTTTTGACCAGCATATTTGACCAGAACGACAATAATACCGATATATGTGATCTTGACATATGTTTCTATTCCAGGATTCGATAAATGTATTTATAACGAAACACTAGCATGATAATGACGAAAAACATATTAAAATGATGATAAATGTAAATTTCTTTTCAGTAGAATTTCGGAAATGTAAGTTACATGTAAAATCGTGATAAATATCTTTCGACGCGAAATTGAGCACTGACCCCTGTCGGAGCACTGATGGTGGTTGCTATAGGTACAAATAATATATCGAGAGATCTATTATGCTCCTCGCACTTGTGCCAAGAACTGTGTCATAGGAACTTGTGCATAGAAAACAATACTGCATAGCGTAGCATACTTCCACCTGCTATTTTTGGTAAATTGATGGGAAGTGTGTAGCGTATGGCATCACCCATATGTCTTAAAACTTGCATCAAGTTTCCGATCATTCAGTTAACCTTAACAATGTACAACGCTTTTAGCCATCTTTTCGAATTCACTACTGCGCCATTCCAAAGTTAGCATCACCGAATCAAGAAGTCCGTAAAAACTCGTAATTTCGCATGGAATGCTACAAAACTTTGTCTGTGTGGAGAGGTCTTCCTAGTCGCTCAATCGACTTGGTCGGCCTGGCCCCGTCATGTGGTACAGGTTGTAGTTAAGGGGCTGAGACCTTTCTATATGCAGCCACATGGATTCTCCCTGATGACTCCTTAATATAGCTATTATAATTTTAGTTTCTCTGGTTTCGTAGTTGTCTTCATCTGAAATCTTGGTTAGCATTTCATCATACTTTATGCCGAGGTCTCGTCTTTAGTTTATGAAAATAAAAAGTAATTTATAAGCTTGATTTATTTCTCCCTAATCCTTAAATTTTAGTTGGCTAGCCTTTGTATAAGTTTAATGTATCTTTCTCTATATCAGGGCATGGATCTTTGTTATAGGCATCAATTTTATGCATTTCTGCTCACTGGAATTTTAATGAATATAACTTACTGTTGAAATTTCCACTGGGGTTGCTAAAGTCTGTGTAAGTCCTTATTCTTCTGCATCAAGGATTCTTCAAATTTTTTAAGCATCTCGTGTTTCAATTTAATTTGTAAAACGAGATGAAAATAAACGAATTAATATTATTGTATAATATTATATTGTTATATATTTTACGCATCTCATCGTGCAGCACTCAGACGAAAAGTAGATACACTCTTCAATTTTAATCTTTTCACTCATGTTTCAGAGATGACTTAGATGGAGAAGCTCGATGTTCACCGATAACTCCTCGAACTCCTCTAACTCGCACCGTCTTCGGCTCCTTGGAACGTCATATGGATCGAGTACGACAACTCATCACACCAAAAAGGAAAGGAAGTACTGGATGTGTATCTGTTCAAGAGGATACAACATCATCTGGTGCATTGCGCAAAATTTCTGCGAAGCACAATGTAACGGCATATACAGATTACACACCAGAATCAGTATTAAACCGTCTGGTTGCTGCTCTAGAGCATCGTTGTATACGATACAAGAGACGCGGGTGAGCATATATTGATGTCTCATTATTGAAATGATGAAGCTTGGTACATCAGAAAAGGGACAGTAGTAAAGCGTCGAGCTGTGCATGTGTGTTTAAGTTGCAAACCATTTATGTAAGCGGAAATGCATAATTTACAGGGATGAGAGTCTTCTTGATTTTTGAGGCACATTCGAGTCATTGTCGTGATTCGCCAAAAATATGCTCTGTCAAAAAAAGAACACACATTCAGACGAAAAGCGCGTTTTCAGAGATCAATGCAAATGCGCACAAGGTTTATAAATTGTAAAGCATTTTTAATGACATCAAGCCTTCAGAGATGTTTTCTTCAAAATTATGATAAACACCAACATGGATTCCGACCTAAAGCATCCACAGTAACGGCAATCATCGATCTTCATGAACATGTTTCCCGACAACTCGACGACACATCGACCCTCGCCATGGCAATCATAAGCATTGATCTGTCCCAAGCGTTCGATCGCATTCCACACAATCTACTGATCGACAAGCTCACCGACCTCGGCCTGCCCCATGGCTTCATTCGTTGGTTATATGACTACCTCAGTAATCGACATAACGTTGTGCGCATCGATTGCTCCCTCAGTGAATCATATGAAATAACTTCGGGAGTAATACAAGGCTCCATCTTGGGACCATATCTATTCTGTATGTTCACGAATGATTTCAAACCCATTGGAGTCGAAACTCATGTAGTGAAGTATGCCGATGATATATACCTCGCAGTGCGACTCAGACAACCCGTTCATTTTGAAATCGTGAGAAATGAGCTCCGGAACGTAGCACAGTGGTGTATGACAAAAGGTCTGCAATTGAACATTAAGAAGTCGAAGATCATGCTCTGTGGACGGATTGGATCATTACCTACGATTCCAGATATCGAATCGGTGGATAAATTGGACATTCTTGGGGTGACAATGGACAAGAAACTAAGCTTCACACATCATATACAGTCTATACGCTCCAAATCAGCTTCACGAATGCACGCCTTGGGGATGCTGAGACCTCTAGTTTCTCAGGACGAACTGCACACCGTCTATACAGCATACATCCGGTCAGTCATTGAATATGCCTGCCCATGCTTCTGCGGCTTGAATGTGAAGTTATGTTCTCAATTGGATCGTATTGACAGACGATGAATGGATCGATGGATGATTCGAAGGATAAAATCAGGGAAGCATTTAATTAATCGGACAAGGATGCCTTGCGACTTTTTCTAGAAAACTATGCGAAAAGACTCCGAAAGTGAATGGAGTTCATGGAGACCGTGTTGAGCTGTGGATAATATAGCTTATTGATTCATAAATGCATTTATATTTATTTCTACAGACTGGAGAGATAACGCAAGAGCCTGCCACTCTGTGATATCACAATGTAGACGATGTCTAATGTCGTCAAAATGGTTTATCTGCAATAAAATTGGAAACAAACAAAGTTGCAGTGAATCTGAGAACAGACTGGTAAAAATAATAATCCCAATTTGGACAAATAATATATACTACTTATAAACTTTTAAGAGTAGAATATGAAAAAATAAGTGATAATTCAAAGTGCTCTAGCTCCTAAACGAAGCCGAAGCGCTCGTTCAGCCTTGAGTATGTTAATTATCAGCTTCATAGTGTTGTTGACAAAAACTTTCACGTAAATCGGAGTATTCAGTCAACGGGAAATGATAATCAAAAATGGCCATTTTTTCCATTTTTCAAAAAAAATCAAATTTCGTCGACTTCCAGTTCGACAACGACTTGCATTAGAAACTTTCTATTGGTACTAGCTCTTATCAGTTATTATGCATAATGCATAGTGAAAAGATCATTGAGTTTGGATTACATCTTCAGGAAGAATTTTGCCCATGGAATTGAGCTAGTTTTGAATACAGAAAAGTGGGCCTAAAATTTTAGTCAACTTTGAGAAGCTGTATCTCACGATTGAATGATGATATCGGGCTGAAAATTGATATGCATACTAACCTACACTAGTATAATACACATATAAAACATTGCGACGATAGCTTACTTAGTCTTTGAGATATAGGTCTTCAAATGTACGGAAATTTTAAAAAATTGAAGATAGAAGATTGTTTTTGTCGAGCATAGTCCTCTTCAGAAGGCTGTAGCTCGGAAAGTATGACGAGTTAGACGGAAATATTTGATTTCTGTCGGTTTCCTACCAAGAACAATCAGCTGTTAAAGTTTGAAGAAAATCCGAGAACCTTCGCCACACACTTTTCCCGAAATCTGTCGTTTTTTTGTGGAATGACCCTTATGTTAATTTTGATGATATTTTTGATTTCGTTATTTTCGTCTCTGCTTTTATTTGTCATTGGAAGCTGAAGACAGAAAAATTATTAAGGCGAACAAAGACTTTCATCCATTTAACGATTTTTTGAAAAGTGTCACGCGCAAAATACTAGTAATTATTCATTTACAATGCTACATTTTTCAATCTTGTGTATGTCCTCCATTTGCATTCAGAAACTGCCTCACGTGCGTCCCATCTCTGGAATGCAACACGGAGCAAATCGGTCCCGTTTTCGTCTGTAAATACGAGTTCTCCCATCAGCATGATGCAAAAAGGAAGTGCGATTCATCACTAAACCACACTCATCGCTACCGCATACACGATGAGTCTGACACCACTGTCTTCGCTGATGACGGTGCCTGTCAGCATAACGCCTCGAAGCGGACGTCTTATACGAGGCCTCCTTCGCGCAGTCGATTCCGAATGTTCTAAGCGCATGTTCGACGAACTCCAGGGATAGCACGTGCTGTAGAAGTAGCCGGTGTAGTTAGACTTCTAAAGTGCGGGACTCGTAGTATCGATCTTGGCCTCTGGTTGTTGCACGCGGTCTGCCAGATCTAGGACTGTCACAGGTTGATCCCTGCATTTGGTAGCGATAAAGAAAGTCGATTGATTGTGCTGGGAGCCACGTTCAAAAGTCAAGCCAATGCTGAAAATGATATAACGCATTATATGTGCCCGATAGAATTACTTAATTGCGCTTCGTTTAGTCGGGGCATTTTTCACTCGCTGTAGAGGCTGATCAAATTTCTCAGCAAAATGAAAACACATCACTTTTAAAACGCCATGAAGCACGGTCACGTGTGTACAATTTTCAGGCGTCAGTGACACCTACTCACAAGTAATGAACTTTAACGAATTCTTCTATTTCATTTAGTAGTTAAGCATTGTCAAACAATCGAGCATCGAAGTTTAGAAACTAGATATCATTTGATGAGTAGGCCCTACTATACAATTTACAGACTCCATGCGTGCTTACATTTAACTCGAGAAACTTCAAAGTGTTTCGTGCGCTATGCGCTTATTTTTCGGCAGATTATCTAATCCAAAATCAGGGTGTCAACTCGATCCTATATTCCTATATTTTTTCATTTATCCTATATATCCTATATTTATCCTATATTTCGTTGAAAGGTCCTATATTATATATATATCCTATATAGGTCCTATATATATTTGGCATATACGTGGTGTGCGTGGTGTGCGGTTGCATTGTCGACAGCTCCGTCTGGTTGCTTTATGTGCGTCGATTTTTGTGGCTTCGGTCCATAGTTTGGAGTCGATCTTGGGATCTAACGATTCGTCGTCTCTTGCTGGTTCCGTGTGTGCCTCTTTCATCGTAGTGTGCCTTCGGCTTGTGGATTTATCCCATCGTCTGGTTGCTGCGCGATTTTCCTTCCTATTCGGACTGTGATTGGTTGAGGACCCTGGAATTCTGACGTCATCGGTCGCCTGATTCCACTGTCGCTTTCAGAACGCAATCGTGAGTCTCTAACATAGCCAAAAGTCAACTTTACAATAGAAATTTCATCTCTGTACAGGTTCTGTCGGTGTGATTTCGGTGAACAGTGCTCCACGGTCTTGACAATGACCATCAGTGCAAATGACCTCCTGGACATGTCCTTTGATGAGATAGAGAAACGCCAGAGCGCAATTTCAAAGCGCTTGTTGCTGGATGCTCTGAAGCAATTAAAAACTGAAAATTCCTCTGCTCCTATACATGTAAATTATACATCAGACATTGTTGCAGTGATTGAGAAGAAGATTGAGAGCACTTTAAAACCATTTAGCGAATTGCTATCCTCTGTAATTAAGAAGTGTGATAATTTAAACGCTCAATACGAAAGCATCCGGAAAGATCACAACACGCTTAGATCTGAAATTGATTCAATGACAGAAGCTATGTTTGAAGAGCTGTCTGATAGGACCTCGCGTCTCCCAAATCTAATTTTCCACGGTGTACCCGAGTTGTCCACCGGAGATGTTAATGAAAGAAGAAATCATGATGAGCGTCAGGTGCTTGATGTTGTCAAAGCACTCAAGATCAAAAATTTTTCAACTCATCAAGTGAAACGCATCGGCAAGCCAAACAAAAATGGGAAGCGCCTATTACTCGTGAAATGTGCTAATCTGGACTCAAAGCTGGATGTCCTAAGAATGTCAAAACAGCTGAAAAGTCACGATACCTTCAGACATATATTTATCAATGAGGACATGACCAAGCAGCAGCAAGCGCAAAGAAAGGCATTACTTGATAAATTGAAGCAAGAGCGAGAGAAGGGAAGAGACTGTGTCATTTTTCGAAACCAAATCGTATCACGGAGCTCTCGCCCGAATAATTCAAATTTTCATTAAATTTTGTTATGGAATCATACCCGTCAGTATTATTAGCAAACATGAGATCTCTTCGTCCGAAACTCGACGAATTGCTGGTATTCACTCGTGATGTACACACAGATGTCATTGTTATAACTGAAACATGGCTCAGTGATAATATCTCAAACGAGGAAATTCACCTCACGAACTTTAGTGCTCCTTTCCGCTGTGACAGATCCAACGGCAAAAGGGGTGGAGGTGTGTGCATCTATACTAGGGACTCTGTATCCTGTGTCAGCATTTTGTTGTCGGACTGTCCCAGTGAAATAGAATGCATTTCTATTGCTATAAATCTTGCTAAGATAATATGCATCATTGCTGTGTACATCCCTCCCAATTTGTCTGCAGCTTCTTCTAATTACATTTCAGTGTTCCTTGTAAACAGCATCAATAAGATTTTAGAACTTTACCCCGCCTATCACATCATGATTTTGGGTGACTTTAATACTTTTTGCTGTTGTGATCTCGAGGGATTATTTGGTCTCGTACAAGTAGTAAATTCCCCTACTCGTAGAAATGCTAAATTGGACAAGATTTTTATGGACCCATTGCTTCGCACAAAGTACAGCCCAGCAGTTACCTGTCCTGAGTTTGGTCAATCTGACCACTTATCACTCTATTTGAAGTCGTTGAACACTATGTGCCAGGTTACTCGCATCAAGCAGGTGTTTGATTTTCGAAGAAGCCGTATCAGTGAGTTTGTGCATGCCCTCCAGGAAGCCCCTTGACATCTCCTGTATGATGATGATTTGTCCCTGGACGAGAAGTGTTCAATGTTCTACATGATCATCGACATTGCATTCGAAGTTATTCCTGTAAAGTACGTGGAAATGACCTCCAAGGATAAAGGATGGATTACCCCTTTGATTAAATCACTAATGAATTCCCGCTATGAGGCATTTCGTAACGGTGACATGCCCCTGTATCTACATCTGAAGGAAAAGATAAAGTTGATGATTGCGAAAGCTAAACGCACTTGGTTTGAGAAAGTCAATAAACAAAGTAACAGTATCTGGAACATAACTCACGAAATATGCGATTTAAAATCAAAGAGCACTTCGCAGCTGGAGGCCATGATTAAAGACCATCCGAGTCCATCTACATGTATTGCTGCGGAAGCTTTTGCCTCCTCATATATGACTCATTTCTCCCGTGAACCTGACTGGTCTTTCATGGATCTCTCTTGTCCAGTGGAAGAAGAAAATTGTCCTTGGGTTCCCGACTTATCGCCTCGTGCAGTTTTCAACAAGATGTTGGCCCTAAAGAACAAAGCCCCGGGTATAGATAACCTGCCTGCTGGTCTAATTCGAGCAGGAGCTCATATTTTGTGTTATCCCATTTCGCACATTTTCTCTGTTTCAATGATGCGTCATCAATTTCCGTCATCTTGGAAGGTTTCCAACGTCCTACCGATCCCTAAATCCAACAAATTTGACTGTCAAAATTTTAGACCAATTTCACTTCTGCCATTATTATCGAAGATATTCGAAGATTTGGTCTTGAGATCCGTGGGAGGCACTTTGAGATCGATTTCCGGATCAAACCAATATGCATACAAGCCGAAGACGAGCACTTGAATGCCCATATATCTGTCCATGACTTTGTCACGAAGCATCTCGACAGTGAAGCGTCGTGTGGAGTGGTCATATTATCATTTGATATTCGTCGCGCCTTTGACTCCCTATGCCACGAATCCCTGATCCAAACTTTAATTAGTGCCCAACTTCCAAACAGCTTCGTTCTCTGGGTAGCCTCGTATCTCAGGAAACGCCTTTTCCGCATCTCCATGCAGGGCATAGAGTACAGCTCTTATTACCAAGCAACATCTGGTGTTCCTCAGGGATCGGTCATCTCTCCCTTGCTATTCATCGCACACATGGGATCCTTGACACCCTGTCACAGTGAAGCTCTGATGAGCAAATACGCCGATGATGTCCTAATTGCTATCCCTGTGAACAAATTTAATAGAACAGCCATCGATTGTTCAATTTCTTCGGAAGTAGCAAACATGGAAAGCTGGTGTAGTTCACATGGGCTTCAATTGAACTCCATTAAAACAAAATGCATGTTCATTCGGAAGCGATTCTATTCTTCGGACTTTACTGTTAGCCGTGACTTTAGTAATAACATCAAGCTTTTAGGCGTATTTTTTAATGAAGTGTTCAATTGGGATACGCACATTCATAATACCTGCAAAGCAGCTAGCCGCCGCATTTATGCATTGCGACGTTTAAAGTGGATTGGTGCTACGAAGACTGAGCTCATCAGCATTTACTCTGCATTCATAAGAAGCCTTTTTGAGTATAATTCGCCAGTGTTTGTTGGGGTGAATAAAAAAATGAAATGAAACTTCAAAAATTGAATAATTGGTGCCATCGCATCATTTGTGGTAGCGAATGTAAAGAAGATTGCCTCGAGGATTTGAAGTCTCGTCGTGAAAAGAAGGCCCTCAAAAGTGTTTTCTGAGTGTCTGACCAATGAAAGTCTCAGCTGTATGATGCCTCGACGACTTACGTATAGTAATGCACTCGAAGTTCCTTTCTCACGTACAGTGCGTCGTTCTACCTCGTTCATCCCATACTGCACCTCTTTGTATAATAAGATTCCTTCATTTATACGATAATTTTCATATTAATTTCTCTTTACTTGTTCTACATGTCTTAATGCAATGCTGTTTCTTATCTCGTGATCTGACATTCCGTTTTGTAAAAACTGTGTAATTCATGCATGATTTCTGTAATGCTCGATTTTCATTGAATGAATAAAACATCTATCATCATCATCATCATCATCATTATCCTATATTTCTAAATTGAAAACCAATCATAATGGAGTTAAGGCATTTTTTCACGATTTATGTAAGTATTAATGAATGAATTGAGCCTTGATGTATAATTGCTCACATACTCGTACTTGTAGGATGAATGATATTATAAAAATTATTCTAATCGATGTTTGTATGCAAATATTGAAGATGTCATAACATCGTAAGCTGTAAATATGCCTTTGCTAAGGGACTATCCGAGTATGGCGGCGATGTTGAGCAGCTAGCCGTGGACTTGTTCAGCTTGTTCAAATATTCTGCAGCAAGAAGAGAAGATTTCAAAGAAATCCAACTCGATTTGGAACTCGAAATTCAGATGTTCCATCAACATACTAACACACGCTGGTTGTCAATCGGTCCAAGTATTCGACGGATCCTCGATCAATGGACTGGAATATGTCAATTCATTGATTCATTGCAGAAAGATTCGAAAAGCACTCCGAAGAGTATTGCCTTTAGAAGAACAGCCACGGCCCTTGGACCACTGAAGCAGGCAACACGTGTTCAGTTGCACTTTTTGGATTGTACTGTGAAGATCTTCGAAGAATTTTTGAGATCTTTTCAGTCAAAAGAGCCAATGGTTCATCGATTATATGATGATATGTGCGCACTTCTGAAAACTTTGTTACTTCGATTCATCAAACCTGAAAAGCTGAATGGAAAAGATGGAGTTGATTTAGCTTCTGTCGATCTTTCTAGGTTTCACCAACTTTCTGATGATGATATTTCAATCGGAGAACCCGCCAGAAAAGCTCTAGTAAAGCTAACAATGGACCAGCAAGCCAAGTCATTGCTCGGTATGCGGGATTGTTTTTGTGCAATAGCATCATATCCGAAAACCAGGCTTCCCCTCGACAACAGAATTTTAATGTTGAAGATATCGCTCACGTGGCTCGAAAATTTCACTTGTCTGACTCAAACATCGTGACAGTCAAGGATGAATGGAAAGTATTATGCTTGGGTGATGACATGAAATTATTCTCATCCATTAATCGCGTGGACCATTTCTGGTGAGAAATTTTTATGTTAAAGCGGTCCGATGGTCAGCCCAAATATCCTTGTCTGACTGATGTAGTCAAAACTGCCTTGGTTATTCCACATGGAAATGCAGATGTGGAAAGGGGATTATCTGTAAATAATTCATTTGTAACCGCAGGGCGATCTCTGCTCAGTGAGACAGTCATAAACGGTGTCAGAGCAACGAAAGACGTGGTACAGTTTTGTGACCCTGAATTGAATCGACCAGAAAAATTGCCCTTGACAAAGAAAATAATCACCGCCGCAAGAGGAGCTCATTCGGAATACGTCATGAGGCTGGAAGCTGATCGCAAGAGAGAAGAAGAAGAGAAGCAAAGAAAACAAAAACAGAAAGCTGAGATAGAGGTAATTGAGAAAGAGCGGCAACAATTGAAAGAAAAACAATCAAGCCTCCAGGAAAAAGAAGAACAACTTCTTTTAAAAGAAAAGAAAACGAATGATGCGCTTGCAGCGGCACATGAACTTTTGAGTGATGGAAACAATAAATTGAGAGATGCATTGAAGAATGGAAATCTACAGTATGCGGCAACTGCACACTTGATGATAGACACTGGAACTCAAAAAACAAGAGAATTGACTACTACTCTCGAGGAAGTGAGACATAAGCAGAGAAGCTTAACTAGCAAAAAGCGCAAACTCTTCGATAAGAATCTCAGTCTGCTGGAATCGGTCAAAAACTTCAAACCCGGTAATGCTGAATAATGGATTTGATTGTTTGAAACACAGATTAGTGAAATAACATTTTCTTTTGATAGAGTGTATTTTATAGTGACTTTCTTGACTTTCTATGACTATTTTTCTCAATTTTGTTATTGGTTTAACTACCTGGGGATGTCCTACATTTTGAAAACCTCAATTTTGCATGTAATCGTTTTTATAATAATTTTTTAGCTGAGGAGAGTATCCTGTGGTCACCATATTTGTTATATACTCGTAGTTATGTGGTTACACCATTCGAAATTTTTATTCAAGATTTGTTAGTTGTGACATTTTGTAAAGATTTTTTTATCGTTCCATTGTTGAAATTGTTTTTACATTTATTTGTTAACTAATTGTATGAGAAATATGTTTATGGAGGAACGGGATGGCTGTGAGGGGTATGGTGGAGGCCATCAAAAAAAAATAAAAAAATAAAACATTTGTGTACAATGATGTGTGTTATTTTCTTGAGATGGTAACCGATTTAGTCTTGACAACTTGATGAAATACTCTACAATTTATGATCATTGACTTATTAAATCGAATTTGAGGTGAAATACGTCGGATATTTTACATTATGCGAAATCAAAAACAAGAAAAATTGGCTATTTTATAATATTGTGTACTGAAATTTGATCCTATATTTATCCTATATTTTTTGTTTCTCCGATCCTATATTCCTATATTTTCTGGATTATTTCGAGTTGACGCCCTGCAAAATTCGAAAGGGATTCGGAAGGGATATGATCCAAAGAGGAATATGATCCCGGTCTCAATGCTCCGACCGGGTGAAAGCCGGAATCGCCGAAAATTGAAATGTCAAATTCCAAAATTTTAGATGCGAATTGCAAACATGCTTAGATTGCGAACATGCTTTGTCAATTTGTTAGCACTAGCACACTACGTGTAGCATGACAAAGACATAACTATAAATCTGCCATCCAAAGGTAAAAGTGCGTAACTGACCTTTTTGTCGATTTCCAGTAGAGCCAATTTTGTCTTTTTGCATACTGTGATTTCCTGTTTGATGGTAATTCAAAACTTCTATCGTCTACTTATAGAGCAGGTATGTAAAAGTTTTTGACCATGGGAAGGAAAATTATAAAATCAATAATTAATCGATAATAATGAATCCGTTGTTTTGCATTTGAAATGTTATAACAAAATTTCCGCAGTTTCAAAACGTAAGTGATTGGTCAGCACATATGCTATTTTTCAATTGAATGTGCATCGGACAAAACTGACGTAAGTAACTCGAAAATAGCTTTGTTTTTTGTTGGTGATGAAGAAGCGCAACGAGCGAAAGCAGGGAATGCGAGGTAAGTAACACACATATGATGACAACGTAAATGATGATGAATTATGGAAAAGGTAGTGAATACCCGTCGCCTTTCTGGCTTCTTTAAATCGAGCTGATGCGCTTCTCGACGATGAAATCTATTTTTTGTTACTTTAACCCATCTAGAACCGCATACATATAAACCAAAAAAATGAAAGTGAAAACCATAAAATATTGATGTAGGATGCAAATATGTGGTTATATATCAAAATATGTCGGATTTGACGTTTAGGTTAGGAGTAGGTCTATGTTCGTTATAAAGAACATTGGGTCTTCATACGATCAAAAAATTTTATACTATAAAAATCGAAAAGAATATTAGATGCACATCTGTTTTACACTGTTCATTCTAAAGCGTCATTCAGAAAATTATTTCGTGTGAAACTGCTTGAAACAATGTTTTGGATGTAAGAAGACTTGACACTTTTCACATTCGAATGATGTATTTTTCTGGCAATGTCGACATCGATTTTGTTTTTGTTCATTGAAAACAATCATATGATTGTGGCCATCATAGCGGTGATCATCTTGCGATACGGATGACTGCCTTTTCTTACGATTCAAAGCCAACAAACTCTTAGCCACTTCAGATCGAAAACTGTTCAAATCGCACTTTTTGCTGCCGTTCTCTTGAATTCTATACAGAATCCACGCGTTTACGACAGCGACATCCAGCAGGTACAACATGATGGGAAAGTACCATTTCTTTCCTCTGATAGCTGTTCGACAATGTGCAACGTTGCTGTCAAGAAGATCAACGCCGCCCATGCCGTTATTGTAGTGTGTAATAGAGGCAGGCCGGGGTACATTGATCTTCTCCTTCTGGGCTCGATTATATCGTTTGGCTTGAGAGATCGGGTTGGTAGCTAGATGTGAGGAGGCAACGGTCACAACTTTGTTGTCAAACCATGATGTCAAATACACCCCATGTTCTTCATTGTGTTGAGTTCCAATCTTGCCTCTCTCCTTTTTCATCTCCTTCTCATTCACGGGACAAGAGGGAATACGAGTTTGTCGCACTGTGCCCGTTGCAACAACGCCACGACTTTTCAGGTGTGAGATCAGTGGCATTGAAGTAAAATAGTTGTCAAAAGTTACTGATATCTCCTTGTGACCGAAAATGGACTTCAATTTCTCCATCAGAAAAGCAACGACATTTCCTGAGCTTCCCAGATCATATTCGTCACAAGGTTTCTCACACAGACCTGGGTAGGGTTGAATGTGGACAGCATAGCCCATCAAAGTGGCTGCCACCCACATTTTGAACCCAAACCTGATAGATTTTCCTCGGATGAAAACCTTGCAGCCATGTCTTCCGAAATATGGAATAACTGATTCGTCAATTGAAAACGAATTTACATTTGGACAATACTTCCCAAATTTGTTGTTCAAGAAGGTAAGAAGAAGACGAATCTTCTGGTACTTGTCTTCAGATTTAACAGCAGATTCTGGCAAAAGATGCAACTTAGAGAAGATTGCGCTGAATCTGTTACGGGAGATGGATTCCGAAATGGCAAGATTCTTCTTCAGTTTACATACAAGCTGACCAATAATCCCTTCTCCTCGTCTGGAATGAAATTCCAAATCCAAGCAGTACGCCGATAACAGCTTTCAATTCTGACATAGAAATGTCAAGCTTCGAGTATTCTATAGTCTCTTTCAAAATAGATTCAAGAATTCGATCGTCAAACGTAAGACAAAAGTAATCTACAGGATCATGTGAATCTAAGACAATGTTCGAACTGTGCGTATCATTCGTAAAAACATAAGCATAATCAGAGGGAACGTCATCCCACTTCAGTTCTTTTTTTTCTTCTCTTGTTCTTCGGTTGAGAAGGACCTTCATCCATGTCAATTCCATGCACTTGCAATTCTGCGAGAGCTTGAAGTAATTTGGCTGGCAAATTGTTCACATTCGGAATCTCTTCATCACCATCCTCTTCATCTGATACGTCCCCACCAAGAGGAGGTTTCACTATGGCAGTATACCCTGTAGCAGGCTCTTCATTTTCCAGACCGAATTCGATTTCATCCAACACGTCGTTCAACCTGAAAAGAGAGATAAATCGCCTTGACAGAATTGTTTTTTTCTAACTGACAAGTAAACATTCTGACATCGTATCGCTACTTATTACACAGGGCAGGCATCACTCTTTGCGATGCCGCTGTCTTCAACAAGGAGCAGTTAGCGCAGTGGATAGCGAGTCTGTCTATTGAGTACCCAGCATGGGTTCGATTCCCCTTAGAGTACCGTTTTGCTCGTTTCCGAGATATGCATGCTTGCAGCTTATTTTGTTTCAAATGTTACTTCGACGCACTTTTCTCACAATACGGCTTACTTATTTTTTGTATTTGTTGTTATTTGTATATTGTCATGTAGACATATCGGATGCATAATGTAGGTAAACGCTTTCTCCGCATCATAACGTAGCAGAAAAATAGCGTAAAACTTCATAGTTTACACCTGCTAAATAATGCTATAGATCAATGAATACGATAAATTCATAGTTACATTGATATTAACTTATCTAGTGGAGTAATACTTCCAATTCATAAGGCATGACAGTTTGACTTTTTCATAAAAACTCATCATTTAGACCTAGTATGTATCGTCATTATGTTGACACATAAGCCCAATGTTCGCTACAACGAACATGTAAACTTTCGGACACATGTGGCTACGTAGATATATATTTTATCGATCAGTTTTATACTATTTTCTTCTATGATATATGGACAATATATAAAAGTAAAATTGACTTCGATATACTTACTTTGAAATAGCAATATCTTTCGCTTTTCGTTTCCTTTCCATGATGCAAAATGGCGGATACAATGGATCAGCTGACGATTCAAAAATATATCAGATTTAAACAAAATCGATGTTATATATAAAAATTAATTGTATCTAAATACCTTTGATGCACTTAAATACTCTGTGTCTATTATTTCTATCAAATGATGAACATACCTATGTGACCATGTTGGTGTTCGTTATTACGAACATTGGTGCTAAATGGGTTAAATTGCTTGGCTTAATCATGATAGATAGCTGGTATGTGGTCCTTAATTATTCTCTGAAATATAAGTGAGCGATCTTTCATATTTTTCATTACTAAATCCTTTTTTTCGAGAACCTGGCCGTGACTCAGTCAGAGCTATAAGAGCAGAGTTCAATAATTCCGAATTTGACGGATTCACTCGCAAGAAAAGGAATGAAGTAATCATCTAGTCATCGGATTCTACGTTAAACAGACTGAGGTACGAAATAGTTGATTAATTGATTGTCAGTGAAATATGGTGAGCTTCTGCACGATCAGCTTCCAATCCAGACATCCATGTTCGTGCTGCCATCTCCTCCAACGCTAGATTCAGCAAGGTGAACTTCTGTTTCCCATCAGATATCATGTTCAGAGGATCAAGGCAACCAGAGCCTTCAACTTATATTTGATGGGGCATCGTATCAGAATTTTTTCAATATTTCTTACGGGAAATTTCTACATTCTGCAAAGAGATCGATCTCTGGTCTGGTTCTATGAAGCGAGTCTGAGTGCCGACCTAGCAACAAAGTCAACATCGATGTATTTTAAATCAAGCAAATTTTCTGACATCAAGGGAACGTTTAATCATTGGATTGTGGAGAGATGACGGGTAGCAGTCGGTTCAGCAAAACGCCGTAAGAGAGAATCCATCATGGTTTCGCATGATTCGAAAAAATAGTCAATATTGGCTTGTCACTGTGAAATTTTATTCAAAAAACCTCCAATTCAAGAGCTACAATCACAAAAATACAGTATTGCTTTCAGCAGAGGATCTTTCAATATCTCCTTCATATGCTTGTAAGATTTTGACTCTGGTTCTTTTTTAATACGTGTCATAATCACATGTTCGACATAGGTCTCCAGATTAGGAATTTGAGCAATAATTGTTTTTGCAACTGGAACATTCTCTACCAATCGAGTCGCTCATTACTTCGGAGGAACTTTCACATCTTTTGTTTTTGCAAAGTGTAAGTAATCTGCTCGCCTCGAAGGAAGATATTTGAACACTTCCCAACAGCTCCGAAGAAACTTCATAATGTTATTGGACTTGTCAACTGTTCAAAGTGCACCATCGGCAATGTAAAGAGAACGCGTTCCGATTTCAAGAAGTTCGGAGTCATGCTCACGTGATTCTTTCATCAATCGGAAGAAAGAATGGTTGATATTAGGACCGTCCATGGAATTTTGTAAGAGTTTTGAAGCATCAAGGGGATTAAGTGCTTCCTGAAGAGCTTTGTGTAATTCGGACGCAGTGCAAATCCAAGAAACTGTGATGTCAAGTTCATTGTGATGACTTTATCCCCCATCCAGTGCCATACATGTAAATCAATCTGACCTCGATGTGACACTTCATTCAATTATTCATCAAATAAACACACAAATAATGGTGACTTAGAGAGATCAAGTAAAAGTCCTTTCAGGTAAGGGGCAATGCCAAAACGTGATAGCGCAGCCATATGTGTCTTCGCCTAGCTGCAAAGACTGTACAAGGGACCCATCAGGAACAATCACAGTTTTCATCATCTCAATCGACGAAGAAGCAGATCTGTGCGTCAAAATGTTTTCTGAAAATGAAGAGAATGATTATCTATATGAAGCCAAATTCCATTTCCCGTGACTTTTCCAGACGCTATACATCCTGACAAAGGTTGGTCGGTTACTATAACGACAGAAGCTCGATATTGTCCTCTTCATCACCTTGCAAATTACAGTTGCAGTATATATCATACCAGCGCATACTTCGCTATGAGACGCGATGCGTGTATGTTACTTGCTTTGTTCTGATTGGCACGCGTCACCAACTATAGTCGACTAAACAGCAATAAAATCCACACGAGTTAAGAAGCTTTCTAGCGCGTTCTGAAGTGAAAAGTAAAGTATGAGCGGAGATATCGAGAGCATTTTAATTGCAAAATGACGCAAGTGGTCAGATACGCATCTGCTCCATACTATGTTTCAAAACACTGAAACGTATCTGCTGCAGATATGCTATTCTTGCATTGAAGATGTCAGATACGCTATGTTCTGAGTTGAACATAGCACTTTCATTTGCAGTTACGTTTACATAAATGATTCTATTGACGGCTGGGAGTCAAATACGAATTTATTGCATTGAATATAGGTGTACAAGTTGACTTTTTATCTAAAAATACAAAAAACTGAAAATCGCCAAAATGTCAGTTACGCACTTTTACCTTTGGACGGCAGAAATAAATACTGAAATGAATTCGCTCTGTGTGCATTACATAGTTGCTGTTCACATTAACCCGAATATCTCAACAATAAAATTGCTCCTTCGAGATCGCTACCGGAACGGTTTTCTTTGACGACAAAATAATCTCTCGAACATAATTTCATTGCAAACGCAAGAAGTTTTTATGTCAGATTCATAATTAGCGTGCACCGGTAGTTAAAACACTTTACATGTCTCAAAATTTCGCTCATGAAAAGATGAGCAATAATAAAGCATTTTGTCGTGAGTTTTTGTGTTGTTTGCAGCACAACAATAGGCGGGTCACAGTTTGACAAATCTCAGAGAGTATTGCTTCAAACAAACGTCGAATTGCATGGAGACGTGGTTAATAACCACGTTATAAGACATGCTTACTAAGTAGTTGTCTAATTATCCGAGGACAAGGAAAAAAGCACAAGCAGCTGATTGGCTGATGTGGCACCGAAATCTGCCAATGGAACACCTGGTAACTTATCAGTAAACCTTATCAGTCTCATAATACCTCATCAGTCTCTGCATGCTATAGAATAGATGGCGTATACATTTTCCATCAATGCCTCAATATTGAAAATCGTGAGGCTTACATAGGGTGGCCCATTTAAACCCGCCGATTCTAAATGCCTATAATTTCTCCATTTTTGATCAGATGTCAATGAAAACAACACACAATGTTCATCCATATATGCAATTTATGTTCTAAAAATTTCAACATCATAAAGTCAACAAGTCATGAGATGCGTACTTCGACATGATGTCCATCATTTTCGACAACTCTTGCCAATCGATCACGATACTCCTGCAAGGTGTTGTGTCGCATCTCGGCTGTCACTTCATCGAAGGCAGAAATAATTCGTTCTTTCAATTCTTCGATGGGGTTGACATGGTGATTGCTAAGTGTCTATTTATATATAAGTTCCTAATCAATCGAGCCTGAAACTTTGACCAAGGAGATCACTTGTTAAGCGGCCTTGTACGATCTCGTACACTTAAGGGTGAAGTCCAGCCCGTATAGCGCTATGTTATGGACCCCCGGGAAGGTCCGCCCGGCACGCAATCAGATCCGTCAAGTCTTTGTGCTCAAAGACCTTGATGCATTCATGCATTTGTCGAGGATCACAAGTCAAAGGACCATTAGGGGTAAGGTCCAGCCCCGCTTTAGAAGCGCTGATTGAAAAATGGACTAGTGGGATGGTCCTCCACACCGATCTCGTCAAGTTTGGCTCTAAAATGTAGTCCTAGGATAGTCAAAAGTTTGACGCGCCTTGAACGTTTAATGTCTGCCGGTGGGAACACACCACCTGTCCTCTTAAGGGCAAACCTTAAGTCTTATTAACTATAAGTTTATTAAAATTATGAAACATTTAGACGTCGTTATGGGAATGTCCCAGCTTCAATGTCCCTTGGGCAAGTGCCGTAAACCTTGGACTTGATGAAGCCCCATAGGAAGAAGTCTCAGGGCGTCAGATCCGGGGAACGCGCTGGCCAACGCTAGTAGTAATCCCGTTGCAAAATCAAGGGCAAAATGAGCAACGATGAGTCATCATGCTAACAGCCCCCCTCTGGAAGGCAGGAATCTCTAGGAGTCGCCAAGGATGTGTTAGGAGGAATGGGTCCGAGAGGAGGAAACCGCCCCCCCCCCCCCCGACGACGACTCAACCGACCAAGTTGGTCGAAAAGACCAAAGTTGTTCAGAATCATGTGAAACAAACTTCTATCAAGGTTTCGGGTTGAAATTCGCGCAAAAAATTTTTTCGAAAATTTTCGTCACCTTGGGCCTCGACACTTAGGATTTTTTCGTGAAAAAAATTTTTAAAATGCTAGAATTGAGCTCCGAGACCCATCCCATCGTGTTTGTCGTCAAAAGTTGGGTCGGTGAAGTTTCGGTAAAATATCGCCCCCCCCCCCCGACGACTACTCAACCGACCAAGTTGGTCGAAAACACCAAAATTGCTCAGGTCTGAAATGGACTTTGGTGAGGTTTTCAGTCGAAGAAAATTTTTCACTACGGTGGTCGAAAATAGTTAGGATTTTTTCAAGTCCAAATGTGAAATGTCGCTTTTTTACCCAATTTTGACGATTTCTCACTCAGGAATGGAAGTGAGTGAAGACGTCGGGTTTCTTTTAGGGGTAAGACTGCACTTTGTTTTCTAGGCTCCTTCATTTTGGGACCTATGGCAGGTTCCGTTTCCAAATGAGAGCTTGTTTAAAATCGAATGTTTGCACATTTTCCAAGATTTTGGTTATTTTTGAAGAAATGGGCGAGTGTTTTAACTCGGCTTCTGCTCATCGTAGAGGGTTGAGGGATGTCTTAAATGAAAGGTGAGAGCGAGAAAACGTGACTATCAAAATTTGAAGTCAATCGGAGCTCTAGAACCGGAGCCTAAACCTATAAACCTATAACCTATAAAAGCGCAAATCACCGACAGACACAGCAGTTCAGTTCATCCGTTGACTTCACAGAGGTAGGTGAACTCTCCTGAGCTCCGACACTTGGTCGGATTTCATGAAAAAGGTCTGCAAAAAAGCAGATTTTTCGATTGGTGATATCGCCAATCTTGCCAGACTTATAGGTTATCCAGTATAGTATGACTGATCACTTGATGATAGTAGGCCGCAATCTTTAAGCGACTATAACTTTGGTTCTAGTGAACCGTTTGACTTGATTTTAAAAAGGTTAGATAGGTCTTGACCTGCCTTAAGTGATAGACTACTTATAAACGGTTTATAAGTAGTGCTAAAATGATGAAAAATTTATGAAAAATTTAAATTCGCTATTGTTTATGATTTTTCGGGGTTTCCGACCCTTCTAAATTTAACTAAGACATTTACAAAGATGCCAGAGGCGAGCTTCGGCTCGAGACTTGTTTCCTGATGTAAATAACTCCACCGATTTTCATGTCAAAATCGGGGTCCGAATACCAGCACAGTGATATGACGCACGCTCTGTCCGCTCGAGGTTGGATTTGTGGGTCGAGGCCTTGGAGTTGGGATAAGATCCCCTCTGAGAAATGGCTGTAACGGATTCATCAGCTTAACTTGTCTTTCCTCAAAGCGAAGTTGTCTGTGATAGCACTGGGCGACTATCGATTCTGTCTTTGTATAGCATGGGCCTTCACGACTGAAAGCCCGGTAACTGTCGATGTGATGTCCAAATTTGGTAAAAGCGTCGTTGTCAAGTCAAAAGCACGACTAAATTTAGAAAGGCCAAGGCAAGGCTTTGTGTCGGGAGGGTATATAAGCCACTGCTTCTCTCTAGGCTTCACTCCTGTTTCAAGTTGTAAGACGAACGGTGAGTGCTCTGTCGAAGTTTGCTATCAAACTTTGAAATATTTAGAACTAAGGAATATTCTGTCTTAATGCAGATACACTAGTAGCTTCATATGAACGTTTTTTATTAAGCTGCGACTTTAGATGAGATCCTTTAACGATTTCCTATTATGAGCACAAAAATGACGAAGGAATGCAATAAGAAATTGCAAATTTTTAAGTGCAGTTGTGGCGTGCCCTTTCGCGGTGACCGTTTCAGGCGCCACGTCTTGGCGAGAGTGACGAAGGGTGAGATGAAGCATGATGAGGTGTTGATGGTGATGTATTGTGTGTGGTGTGACGTTCGTTGTAGTGCGTATGATGTCGAGTTTGTGAAAGCACATGCTAATTGTCCTGGGCGAGTGATTGGGAAGGAAATGATGAGTCAAGTGTTGAGTGGTGAGCGGGGGAGCGCATTTGTTCAAGGCGAACCAGTGCGTTCCCCAGTCGTGAATGTCGATTTGGATAAGGATGATGAAGTGGTGACTAAAGTAAAGAGTAAGTTGATTGTCGAGAGTGATGATGATCAGGATGAGGCTATGGAGAGTGTTGTAATGAAGAAGGGGTGTGTTAAGAGGTTGAGTGATGATGATGAGCTTGAGCGAGCTGTCGCGTCGATTGAGCCACTGGCAAAGCCACGGGCTCAATCGTCGCCGAGAGATATGCGTGTGATGCCTAATTGTGTTGTGAGAGTGAGTCAGTTGAGTGTGCCGAGTAAAGTGGTGCTGTCGAAGAATGATGCGATGGCGTATGGGAATGTGAGGAATGAGTGTGACAGGTTGCGGGGAAAGTTGAATGCTGCAAAGTGTACGTTGAAAGAAGTGACTGTGGAAAGGGATCGTTTGAAGAGAGAGTCGGAGGACGTTGTGAGTGTGAAGAGTTGTTTGAGGTGAGGCAGAAGTTGGTGAATGAGAGAAAGTTGAAGGAGACGCTTGAGTCGAAGCTGGAGTGTTGTGGAAGTCGGTCTGTCGAGAGCGTGAGTTGAAGGAAGAGGCGATGGAACGAGTGAGAGTGTTGGAGCGTCAGTTGAGTGTGCAGTCGGAAATGTCGCCTGAAACGGTCACCGCCATTCACATACCTGTGGTGGGTTATGTACCGGAGCGCCCATTGATTTATGGAGGTGTGACTCCGTACACAAGCCAAGAATGCTTTAACTGCACGGATGTCCGATGTTATCACATCAAAATACATCACAAGGAGAACATCCGTGTAGATTATAGAAAGCCTCACAAATTTCGTAAGTATTATGACTGGAACATAACATTATACCATCTTTCTCATTCTTACTTCTTTCATTGCAGGCCAACTGAAAAAGCCATAATCCCAACACATCCCACGTCCCGTGAACGCACCATGGGCTCTTTTTAGGGCCAACCTTCTAATGCAGCGAACGTGGTCCCAAGCCCACCACATGTCTTCGGACATGGATGCGGAGGGGAAGGCTGAAAAATGATGAAATGAAATGGATGCGTTACATTCTGTGCCACACACACAAACACATTACAGATTTCTCTCTTCATGAGTCTGTCAAGCGCTTCGTTACTCATGGATCCTACTGAAACAAGATTCGGCAAACGCTGTTTCGTATACGGTTTGCTGTGACCACTTCTGCGAAAACTTACAAGAAAGGATGATGTATAGAAACAAAATTCTTAAACAAAGCGAAGTGTTAATAGAACTTAGTACAACAAGCAAACTCAACAAATTGTAGTGTGTAATACTAGAAACTTGAAACATAAATAGCATCAAGTATGATGGCAGTAAAGTAAAACGCTTGAGTGCTGTCAACATTTTATTAGGTTGAATCCAATTTAGTTTTGGAAATAGCAATGACAATATGGTTTATTTTACTCAGAAGGAAATGATCACCGCCACCATGAAAGTTGTCCATCCGAGAAATAATCTTCCGCAGATGACGTGTATAAAACTCAGAAGAATCAGTAACATATTCTTGTCCGTAGGAAGGAAATTGAAAATCAACACTTTCCGCTTCTTCACCATGTGGAAAATGAATGTAATTGACATTTGCAATTAAGCGAGCCTTGATGAGACTGTCTTTGAAATAAGATATCAACTCCGCAAATATTTTTCGTGTATAGTCTAAACATGCTTCCAATTCTGTCTCCTCCCTTTGAAACTCAAGGATGTAATCTTGTATTAAGCCTCCGAAGCTCTCTTGATGAAAACGAATCATACAATCATCATGTTTCAATGTAATGACTTCAGGTGCCATGGTTAAGTCTATTGCTAAACATCATTTTGCCTAGGACGATTTCAATAACGCGTTACAAATGTGCGTGCGCACATCGGGAACTCTAGCTCGTCTGTGATTGGACGAGAGGTCTGATCCATTCACTGCTTAGGAAAATCTTATAAAAGGCAGTGCACCAGCTCTGCTCTTCACATTTATCTTTCATAAGGTGAGTGTCGGTGAGCTCCTGCTATCAGGTTGTTTTCATGTAGTCTCTTGCTATCAAGAGATTCGCTTCTGCTCATAAAACATATCATTGCTGTAATACCTCCTTTGCTCGAGCGTTCCTTCGGGACGGCGGGTACTGCCGTAGAGGGATTGCGTTGCACGGGTTGTTCGTCGTTTGTTGGACCGAAACCTCTGAGCCGTTGCTCATGTTGGGCGTTCGACTTCATACTCAACGTGATGCTCTCTCTCGCCAGGTCAGAGTACTTTAGCCATTCGACAAAGGTTAGTCTTTATGATATGGAGTAGAGTGAAATGTAATTCATTGGATGTCACTTCAATGATTGTTCCCATGACAAACGTTGACTAGGCAAATATAGCGAATTTTATCTTTCCTTTTCAGTGATAGAAATCGGCGTTGACAAGGTATAATTAAACCTTATCTTCCAAAATGGAGTTTACGAAAATCGAAGAGTATCGCGTCTGTGCTGAGAAGGAGAGGAAGACGATTAAGCAATGTAAGTTTTTGTGTAATGGGGCGAGGATGAGGTGCAGGTCGTGCTAATAAAACTCATTAACTAACACCATCAGGTTTCTGTGTGTTGAACGTAAGAATTAATTTTCATAAACCTCTAAATAACATCAGGAGGGTAGGAATTATGTCCTTATTAATTTTCAACGAAAATCAAGACCCCTAACCTCTCCCTACTCCGTGATTTTCAAAGCCGAAACTAACATTTGGAAATATTCATTGTGATGTGTTCAGGTGAAGTCTCTCACCACCCTCTTTTCTTCCGTTTCAGTGCAAGAATTGTTCGTCAATGCGGAGTCCGTCCCTGTAGAAGCAATCGGACAAGCCTACGAGCGACTTGGAATGTGTAAGTATCTTGATGGATTAATGCTGTCATGTTTTAGCACTTCTGTATCCGTATAGCTCACTCTCTATCATTGTTGTCTGCGCAACCTCTAATCTCATCTTTTTTTCCTCTCTACAGATTTGGCAAGGCAGGAGAAGTAGGAAGAAGCCGCGAGGCGGAAACACCACGATGAATTTCCGGCCCTACCTTCCCGCTCCACTACCACTACCGCCCAAACAACTCCCTACCACCCATCGACCTCGGCCATTGTCCAACCTCCACCGCCGCCAGCTCCGGTACCTGCGCAAGTCCCTGCTCCCCGTCACCACGTCACTCCGACACCGAAGCCAAGGACCCTTCATCCTCGGCCCGTGTCCCACTCCTACCTTCTCCGCGTCCATCCTTGCTGACGGAGTTACAGTCCTTAGATGGTAAGTATCCGTGATTGGGAAATAGGGGGCTAAGACTTCAAACTTGAAATTATGATCATGTTGCTGATCACTCTCTCTTCTTTTTCTCAACAGATCTGGCGACGGTTCTCCTGGACGGCGACGTTCCCTCCCGTCCCATCATGAACCCAGCTTCGCCACCACCACCTGCAGCGGTCGAACTACCTCTCCTCTCCGACAAGTCGGTGGAGTGACTGTTGGAGCAGGAGGGGTTGGAGATAGTCGGAGAGGAGAGGGAGATTGAAGTCGAAGAGGAGAAGGACTTTCGATGCCAGCGGTGTGACAGGGTCTTCGCCAAAGCCTTCAACTTAAAACGTCACACCGCTGGCAATGCCTGCAGAGGAAAGCGCCGACCGGTCCCTCAACGACCCAAGTGTGGAGGTTGTGGACGCACGTTCTACAGCAACACCAACTTGCGAGTCCACATCGAAGGCGGTTCCTGTGGCAGTGTGAGGCAACCACCGACAACAACAGGTAGGAAGCATCCTTCATCGCACGTCGGCTTTTCCTTTTCTTCGTGTCAGAGGACCTTTCCTACAGAGTTTGTTCTCTCTTCGCACACTGTCACACACATTCCACTGAGCTTTACACCAACAACGTCACTCTGAGGCTGAGCAAGTTTTCCCTTGAGAGGCTCGTTCGCGACTATGAGTTAGAAAGCTCTTAACCTGTACAAGATATTCATCCTTTCTTGATGAATAATATAGGTTTGATTCATCAAATGTTGACGAGCTTAGATACATTTTTACTCAAAGGCATATTCTATCTCACTGCTCGTTTCAATAAGGTAGACAGTAGCACGGGAGAAGTAGAGTCCACTGTGACCATTAGGATAGCCTCCTGTGCTGCTGATCTGATAGGTGATGTAAACGAGTGGATAGAGAGACATGCGACCTATCTCGTCAGCAACTTAAATAAATTTAATGAAAGACAGCGGTCTGGTCTTTGATGGGATAGAGCAAGTAGACATTAAAATCAATCTTTTAGAAAATTTGCAAGGGAGTGGTTGTTTCACCCTCCCCAAAGCACTGGCTGACAAAAAGGCTGTCGTCAATGTAGAATATCAGTCCCAGTGTTTCAAGTATGCCGTCCTCTCCATTCTTCACTATAATGATATAGATAGGGATCGTCAAAGAGTCACCAAGTATTGTGAATGGGAGGATGAGCTTAAGTTTGATGGGTTAGATGTCAGCACATAAGATTTTAAAGGCATCGCCCAATTTGAAAAATTGAATAAAATTGAGATCGTCGTCCATCTCTGGGAAAAAGGTCTGAAGGGCGTTAGGTATAACAACCGCCAAAGTAACTTCGACCGGGTTGTTAATCTTCTCCTAGTCTATAGCGACAACCATCCAGAATGGCATTATTGTGGCATTCCTAAAATTTCGAAGTTGTATCGCCACCAACAAAGTTATGATAACAAACATTATTACTGTGATCGCTGCACACGGCGTTTCACATCTAAACCATATTTTGAACAGCATTACGAGTGGTGCTCTCAGGGTAAACTTCAAATGGAAGTCATGCCCAAAGATAAATTTTGTAGATATGAGGAAAACGGCAATGAGCTCAGTCCCATATGTACCATCTATGCGGACATTGAATGTTATATTGAACAAGAAGACCTAAGTCATGAGCCAGCAGCCATTGCCTGTTATGAAGTTTGATATCCATATTATAGGAATCAAAATAAAATGCATGTGTGGCAAGGCGAGGAGTGCGTTGAAAACTTCCTCAACTTTTTAGATAGGAAAGCCCGTTTTCATCAACGCTATGAAACGGAGCTGACTAGGAAACCCATGTGCTTCACAGAAGCCGATAAATTCAAATTTGATAGGGCCACGGAATGTCCCCGCTACTGTTCATCCTTTGATGATCAGCAACATAAGAAAGTGAGGGACCATTGCCATCTCAGTGGTAAATTTAGGTCTGCCTTATGCAGTAAATGCAATATGAAACTTAGGCTCAAACGGCGAACGCTCCCCGTCAACTTTCATAACTTTAAATGTTATGATGCTCACATCATCATTCGCCATGGATTCGGTAAAATGAAATCATGGTCATCCAAAGTGATTGCACAAAGTAAGGAAAAATTTATGTGCATCACTGCCAAAGTACAAGTAGATAAGACGAAGGAGGGGAAGCTTGTCGTCTATGACATAAAGTTTCTAGATAGTTTTCTATTTATGCCTTCTTCCTTAGCCGCGTTGGCTAATAATTTAGAAACACTTCCCCTCACTCAACATTTAAAGAAAGACTATCCAAACATAAGTGCGACGGAAAGGGGTGTTTCCTTATAGTTATTTTAGTTCAATGGACACATTGAAAGAAACATCCCTTCCATCCATCGATAAATTTAAAAATGATTTGACGGGTGAGGACTGTTCGCTTGATGATTATAGGCATGCAGAGAAAGCATGGTTAGAATTTGGGTGTCGCACTTCTGGTGACTACATGCTTGCCTACTTAAAATTAGACTACTATCTGTTGGCTGACGTGTTTGAGACTTTTAGGAAAGTCACATTAGAACAGGACGCCTTAGACCCCGTCCATTTTGTTATTCTGCCGGGTCTGTCCTATCAGTCAGCCTTCAAGATGACGAAAGAGAGCATTCATTTACTGCAAGATGCAGAAATGTACACGTTATTTGAGCGTGGTATTAGGGATAGCTTAACATTTGTCAACAAACATGTTGTCAACAGCACCCAAGACTTAGGATCGACCACGCATTTAATGTGGATAGACCAAAATAATTTATATGGGAGTGCATTATCCAAGCCTTTGCCACAGTCTGACTTCCAATGGGTAGAGCCCCATGATATTGAATACTTTTCCAATCCAGCACACATCATCGCACTGGGAGATGAGGCCGACATAGGTTACTTATTTGAAGTCGACCTCATCTATCCAGACTGTATTAAGAATAGAACCGTTGATTTTCCTCTCGCACCCGAATTTGGCATAGTCAGTCCAGATATGTTCTCTCCCTTTGTGGAAGAACACAATAAGCAATATGAGGCGGAAAATGACTTAGAATATAAACCCACTAGGAAGTTGTTGCTCACCCAATTGAACAAGCAGCATTATATCGTGCACTATTCCATCCTCAAATTCTATCTAGGTATGGGGATGCAACTTGACAAAGTCCATCGCGCTATCCAGTTTAGGCAGAAGCCCTTTCTAAAACCGTATATAGAATTTAGTAGCAAGAAACGGGCTGAATCCAAGAATCCTTTCGAAAAGGACTTCTTTAAATTTAAGAATAATGCCCTCTTTGGTAAAACCATGGAGGATGTAAGGAAGCGCATGGACTATCGCATCGTAACTGATCCGGAAACGAGTATCAAGTTATGTCGCTCGCCGGTGTTTTGTCACCATGATGTCATTTCTGAAGACATCACTGGTTTTAAAATGTTAAGATGTAAAGTAGAACTCTGTGAACCTATTTATGTCGGTCAAGCTGTCTTGGATCACTCCAAGTTAGAAATGTACAAGTTGTTTTACCACACCTTTAAAACTTGTCCATTGATCCAACATGTGGAACTAGTAGGAGGCGATACAGACAGCTTCTTCCTAGCTTTGACAACCACTATCCAAGTCAAGCAGGAAGACATTTTAAAGTATTTAGCACCCAAGTTTGATAGTTCCAACTATCCCACTGACCATCCGCTTTACTCTACCTCAAATGAAGCGAAGCTTGGCTGCTTCAAGGATGAGTGTGCGGCAAATAGATAAAGGAGATGATCTTGCTTCGCCCCAAGATGTACTCCATGAAGCTAAAATCCTCAGAGCTTTCTATTAAACGTGCGAAAGGCATCTAGAAGTCAATCGTAAGAAAAATGACGCATAGGGACTATCAAGATGCCTTAGATTCACTTAAAATTAAAAAAAGTAGAAATGACCATTTTAAAATCACAGTCGCATCAAGTCAGAACAACGACGTTTACGAAACGAGGTCTCTCAGCTTGGGAAGACAAGCGATGCTGGATGAGTCCTAACCACTCATTACCGTACGGCCATTCAGACACTCATCTACCTCCACCCAAGAGACAGAAACTTTCTCCTCCGTCCGGCGATGTCTGATGATGAATGCCTCCTCTCTGTTGTGGTTGATGTTTTGCTTTTTCACTCCATGGCGTTTTCTATGGGGTGTTGTGAGTGAGTGCCTTGTAACATGCGTCCAAGTCCTGATCACAGCATATCATCGATGGGGTATCCAGTGCTTTCGCTTACTTTGTTTTTCTCCCTGCACATGAGTGACTTTGTTTTGTCCGTGTATAGTATTAACTATGTGTGACTGTGATGAAATGTCTTTCATTCAATAACATATCATGTATAGACTGTCTCGTTTTTCTTTTGACATAAAGATGGGATTCTCACTCAATAGACAGATGTAAAAGTTTTGATCATTTTGTAAGATGGATAGGGTTAGAAATAAAGTTGATGTTTGTAAAGTTTGAAATAAAGTTGTTGTTTGTTAAGTTCGTAAGATAGGTGAAGTATAAAATAAAGTCATAAGTATTTCGCTGTTTGTAAGATAGGTAAAGTATAAAATGAAGTCAAAACCATGTTAGAGTTTAGATTTAACAATGTCAGCTACTTTACTGATATCACGTAAACCAGTCATGATACAATGTCCGTTGTGAAACACTGCAATATGTACAGGATGCCACTTCCGAATCAGAGCAGCAGGAAAGAGTTTAGTTTCATAAAATATACAATTATTACTGGTTTTTATGTTGGCTAGATTCACTGACATCTTCAATTGAACAGACACTACTATATTCTTCAATGTCAGGGGACTGTGGCGGAGATGAGGCATGAATGTTCGCATTTTCTTGACGACTTCGTAACACATGGACTGCATCACGAAATGAGAAAGGTTTCCTAGGACTTGGATTTTGCCGCAGTGAAAAATTTGAAGATTTCGACCGTTGCTCATGCGAATGACCAACATTTGCGGACGACCGCGATGATAGACTGAATCGGGAAGATGGGTATGCAACTGTTCTAAACCGATGTTTCTTCTGAGATTCATTTCGCGCATGGCGTTGATGATGCGGATAGGGAGCATGATTCACAAACGACATGAGGGTTGAGTGAACTTCCCTTTTATGCTTGACTTATGAGGGTTTTGGAATCACGATGTAGCAGTGATCATTATGTAGGATCATCTCTTGAATACGAATAAATACAATGCCGTCTCCTACATTAATGATACGGCAAGAGCTGGATAGGATTGCGCGATGCAACCTTCGTAGTTGAAAGCGTTCTAGAGTTTTCTGAAGTTGACGTTTCGTATCATGAAATGTAACGCACTGACTTTTCCATGATACATGGAGACATGCTGATAATTTCCACATGATTAAAACTTGAGTGAAGAAGGGTATGCCTAAGAAAGAAGGAGAGAGAGAGAGTCATGTTCATGTGTGGCATGGTGAGTGTACATTTCCTTTCTTCATACGGTGGCCGTTAGGCCTTGGTCTCATAAAGACCGATGGTGCGTTCTCAGTGTGTGGAGAGTGTTACTGTAGTTGATCATCATCAACATGGACATCATTTTTGAAGGTAATGGGGACAAGATAGAGATTCAACGTAAACAACCTTCCGTCCCTGCGCGGACCCATGTAGATGGTTTGAATTTTAATTTCGAAGGAGTATAATCCTTTTCCCAAAATGGGGAGCGGTTTGCAATTGAGTAAGTCGAATTCGCTGCCCTCCTTTTCATGGATGATGAGACAGTGTCTATCCATATGAACATACATGTATCGTCTTTCCATGATGGGAACTTGTGGTCGCTTCCCATTGTGTCGAACAATTTCTTTGCGAATGGTGAGATTTTCTTTCAGGAATGTTTCAAGAGTATTGAATTGCAACCGTGTCCAATAGTCTAACGGTACACACACGGCCAGTCCATACTTTGTTGACATAACCTTAAGGTAATCTATCCGATGACTTGGAGTTTTTATGGTCA
Organism: Prostheceraeus crozeri; assembly: GCA_907163375.1. Classification (NCBI taxonomy): domain Eukaryota; kingdom Metazoa; phylum Platyhelminthes; order Polycladida; family Euryleptidae; genus Prostheceraeus; species Prostheceraeus crozeri. Next base: position 420,205 of record CAJQUW010009496.1, on the reverse strand, counting down.
CGGCTTCTCCATGATGAGTTATCTTTTGATTGAAAGCATTTTTACCCGATGCTAAAGTAAGGGAGTTCAGTGTACCCAGTGCGAGAGCAGAGGATTTGATGGCTTCGAGCAACTGCATGGTTAGCGCAAGGACGGAAATGATTGCCATGAGCTCAGTCGTCCGTTTTATACCCAGACCTAGCTCCAATCACATGCGTTTCCCTTTTCACGTTTCCGCTGTCTTTGTTACGTGACAAAGAGTTATCACACGTGAACTGTTGACTGCGTGGGTGAAAACCTTCCCTATTTATACATAAAGTCGTTCTAGTCCTCACAAAGACTTTAGTGACACGCCCCTTCTAGCGAACAAAGACGCATTCATTTATCTAACAAAGCGCAATGACTCATGTTGCTCTATACACCATTACAAAATACTCAGTGAAAAGAAATCTGTATTGCATCTACACAATGTGTCGACCATCAAACAAAGTCGTGGATGTAAACACACTCAGTTGAATCATGATATGTTTGACAACGTACGCATTTCCTTCCATCGCCTCTACTATTCTCTCCATAATTTTCTCCATATGACGACCATAAAATTGATTACCAAGAGTAATCCATTCTGTGCAATAAGATCCAAAACGAAGTTGTTTTTGTAAATCTTTCAACTCTATATAAGCAACGAGTCTACCCTTTACATCTTGAGGTTGTAAACTCTCCATCAATCTTTTGAAGAGAGGAAGACTTTCAGTGAGCACTACTTTCATATCATTCATCTTCATTTTAAATGTAAGTTTCCAATCTTGTAAAAATCCATCGAATCCTTGTTGATCAAGTGTCAAATGACACATGTGGTTACTTAGTGTACGATGCGCCATCATAAACGTTGTGACTATAGATTTCATATTGCTTCAATGACTTCCACTATGAATAAAACAGAAATAACCATGTTCCACTGTAAGTTTATTCAACATCAGACAAAATTTACAAGTACAGAATACACTTCATGAAAAGATCATCACTCATTCACAAGGAGTGAAAACATGTTTTACATAGACCCATGCTGTTGACAATAATATAGATACAGTTCATAAACGTCATAGAGACTACAATGCCAGCGTGAAGAGAGTTTTGCAATGTAGGTGGCGTTATTTCTAGTATTACAATGGGATGGTGGTCTGTAAAGGTGATGTCTCTCACCGAAACATACAGCCATGTCAAAAATCATTTCATCTCTAAACTTCTTTTGATCACAATGAATATGATAGTCTTGTCTTACACGATCTACCCAACATGGTAAATATAAATTATCAATGTGCAACTGAAGTGTTGTTGCTTCTCGTTCAGAATCATTTCCTAATATTTTAACAATATGAAAACCTGACAGACACCGTTTGAAATCACTTATCAAATACGTTTCATTTACAAATCCAATATGTATCAAAATAGAAGGATCAAGCCCATGCACATGACGCCGTGACCATTCGTCTTTGTGTGGAGGACAGTAGGCAAATCTATGATATACACTAACAACAGTTTGATCACTTTCTCTCATTGCAATATCACTCAACTCCTGCATGGGTGTTCCCTCACTGTCTATGAAGATGACAACCTACAATATCAAAAAGACTTCATTACAAGATAATACATTGAACAGGAACTTTACAAGGATGTCTGTCCTTTACATAACAAAAGATACATACAACATGATTACAATGTTTTATTTGAACATAACGCGCAAGACCGCGTTTTCCACATTCACTACATACTAACTGATTACAATACTTAAGATTTCTCTTTGGTGGTAACACCATCTTTCTTTGATGTGCGACGACGTTTAGGTTTGGTGACAGGTTCTTGACACTCTTTGACACAAGAATCAATGACTTTCTCAATGTGATCAAGACCTGTTAACTCAGGTTGATGATGAATTTGAGCAATGCGCAAATTGAGAGAAATCAAATTACCGTCAGATTGATGAGGTCCCACATGAACAGCAGGCACCTCAATATGAAAGGAATAAAAGCCTGTACCTAGCGATGACAATTCTGTTCAACCCTGTCAATTCTGTCACTCCTGAAGTGACTTTACAATACTTGTTTTGCAAAATATAGCAGCGAGTGCCGCGATACAATGGTTTATAATAAGAAGTTTTCTTTTCTGGCCACAACTGTAATAGTTGAGTGGGAATAAGAGCCTTTTGCCTCACAACGTCTTCTAAAATGTCGAGCTGCTGACGCAACCAATTATCAATAGGGATACTCAGGTTTTGACCGCAACGATTTACTTGCGTATCCACTTTTGGTAAGTATACCGCCGGCGTTTGAAGATAGAGTCGAACACCGTTGTAGCGCACTTGTTTGTAGGTAGGATAGCCGTGAATTACCTTTTCAATTTTCGGATTCCACACCTCGAGATGTTGAGGATTCAGTGATGCTGCAGTTGGAGTAGGATTCATGGCCATGGCAGTCTGTAACGAAAAAATGCCACTAAGTACATTCATGATCATCAGAGAAAAGAAAACTGTTAGCTTAGCAGTGACATATGAGGTGGCCCTTAAGAGGAACTTTTGAGGCGTTCACATGATTTAAACCTTATCACCAAAGTCTAAGTCTTCGTCATCGTCCAGTAAATTAAATGTCTTGGGCTTAGGGCCTGAATTAAGTTTCAATTCCCTAAAAGACTAAGGTAAAGCGTCTAGGCGGTGGTGGTGATAGTTCAACAAAATAAGCTTGTACAATCATCGGCCACACACTCTCCTTCGTCTCTCTTCTAAAATGCTGGTAAGGTTTAGGCCACAAAGTCATGACACTCACTTGTAAATTTGCAAACAGGATTGATCAGACAAAGTTGAGAGGGGAGAATGGCTTGAGCAAGTCACACACGCTTTCCAAGTCAAGAGAATGAAATAAAGAGAAAATGGGGAGACGTCTGCTTTTATAGTCTCCTGCGAATCCACCTTTGACACTATGAGAGCCAATCAGAGACCTCCGTTTCTCCCCCGACTTCGTTGCGGCATGGAAAAGGAGGCACGCGGACGACTGACTCATGAATGCTTTTCCCAAATCTTGTAGTCGAATCTAGTTTAGCACATTGAGTTGAATATGAATGTGTTTTGTGCGACATAAGAGCAAGTTGGATCCATGCTCATGAACTGAATCTAGTCGAGATGCAATTTTCGCCGTGTCGCTGATAGAAATCTTTGGGATCATGTATCGTCTCTGCAGAATAGGATGCAAAATGAAACACTACACGTTCACCTGCATGTTCATCAGTCACTTTCTCAAATTCAATCTCTGCAACTAATCGACCTTTCACATCTTTATTCATCAAACTGTCCATGAGCAGTTGGAAAACGAAGTAAACTTTAGCGATAGCAAATTGTAAGTCTGACTTTTCATGTTGAAATGAGATGATGTAGTCCCTAATCACACCACGAAGACTTTGTCGATGAAAACGTAGTGAACGAAATTCATTCGTAAACTCTACTGCATCTGTCATCTTTCTTCCTTTCACTTCGGAGACATAGCATGAATGATATTCAGGTGTAAAATGTCACGCTGATTCCAAATCTGGTCTCTGTTTTCCCCCTCCGAGGCTTGCTTCCCCCGCTAGAGTGATTCTCGTAAAAATCCTGTCGTTTTTCATCAATGTCCAAAATTTTCAATGGCGTCTCACATCTAAACGAAGGCAGATATGAACAAGCCGTTTCTTCCACTGAATTTGTCTCACTCTTAGCTTTCAAACGAGCTATCACACGACTTTCGCCGATCACTAGAACCAAAGTTAGAAGTCTCGTCCCGGGGGAGGGGGCGATTTTTCACCGACCCAACTTTTGACGACAAACGCGATGAGATGGGTCTCGGAGCTCAATTCTAACATTAAAAAAATTTTTTTTTCACGAAAAAATCCTAAGTGTCGAGGCCCCAGGTGACGAAAATTTTCGAAAAATTTTTTTGTGCGAATTTTAACCCGAAACCTTGATAGAAGTTTGTTCCACATTATTCTGAACAACTTTGGTCTTTTCGACCAACTTGGTCGGTTGAGTCGTCGTCGTCGGGGGGGGGGGGCGATTTTTCATGAACATGTCAAACACTCCAATTTCAATGAGGAACACGATGGGATGCCCCACTTGGTCGGTTGAGTCGTTGGGGGGGGGGCGGTTTCCTCCTCTCGGACCCATTCCTCCTAACACATCCTTGGCGAACTCCTTCCTGCCTTCCAGAGGGGGGGCTGTCAGCATGATGACTCATCGTTGCTCATTTTGTCCTTGATTTTGCAACGGGATTACTACTAACGCTCGGGACCTCCTCGACCACTGTTCCTCGAAAACTGTTCCTGTAGCATGGAAAGGTGACGCTCACCGTTAACGGTTTGGTCGAAAAAGAAAGGACCGATCAGTCTGTCAGCACAAATTGCAGCCCATACCGTCGTCTTCTCAGGGTGAAGGTTTTGCTGGACAAACCAACATGGATTTTCTGGAGCCCAGTATCGGTGGTTATGGCGATTGACTGCTCCGTCAATGTAAAAATAAGCCTCATCGGAAAACGCAAGAGCATGAAGACGCAGCGGATCCTCTCTGATGCTTTGCAACTCGTCGGCAGCAAAGTCAAGACGCTTGCAAAGTCCTCCTCTGTCAACTCCTGAACAACATGCACCTTGTAGGGATGTCACTTCAAGTCTTTGAGAATTCTTTGCACGGTGGTTCGACTCATGTCCAGGGCTAACAATGCTCTCCGAGTTGAAGTGTGTGGATCATCTTCAAACTGTTCCCGCAACCATGCCATATCTACATCACTCCTGCGTGTTCGGGTTCGTTGGTGGGGCGCATTCAAGACGCTTCTGGTGCTCATTACAGAGCTATGCCACCTCCTTATTGAATCCCCTGAAGGAATCGCGTCATGCCGTTCTTTGCTAAATTCTTTGCGAAACCTCCGCTGCACCGAAACAATGCTCTGCATTGAGTCGAACCACACTGCGCATTTCGCACGTTCTTTCACTGTGAAAGCCATGATTTGGAATGACAACGTCTTTCTGGGTGTTGGATAGCCAAAATGAAATCTGACAAAATTATCGCAAATTTAAGCGCACTCGTTTATATCTGCTTCGCACAATCTTCTCGCACAGAATTAGATTGTTTAATCGTATCACTTTGCTAGAAGTGCAAACTGATTCAAACAGATGGCACATGCAAGAACTTAATAAGTGGGCAAAAGGAAATTTTTAATACCTTGCAGAGATAGGAAAAATAGTCGTGCGTCGCCTGCAGATTGCTCTTAATTCGTTCAAAATGCTCCGATCACCACGACTCCTTCAGATTCGAAGAATTGAGATCATTGCGCAAAAGCTTTCTCGATACATGTTGGGCCCTCCGATCATTTTTAAAAAAGTTAGCAGGCGCATGAAAAAACGTTCACAAACTTCTCTGTAGAACTTGACATCGACGGTGTCTCTTTGCTGTGTGATCCGGTTGATAAGTCACTGAAACTTTGCACAATATGGCGTGTTTAATGTTGAACTGGCTGCTCATTGTTCGATTGCTATGGTATTTAGTCAGGAGATTGTGCCATTTCAATAACGTTACATGTTCCAATGCTTCCCTTCTTCCAATGTCCAGCCCAGCGAGTCTGGAAAACGGACGTATTGATTGATTGATTGTTCCTATGCTTCCCTTCTAGTCAAACAGAAGAAGAGACGACCTGTCTAATTCTGTGTCTTCTCGTGATCATTGATGTCCAAATTAATTTGCAGATTTCTATGGTCAATATTGCAAAAGATTTGATTGTTTGATGCACTTACCAGATAAATTAGCATAGAAATATAAATAGCAATCACAGATGAACATTGTGTGTCATTTTCATTTCAATAAGCATTTCGAATCGGCGGTTTTAAATGAGCCACCCTGTAAATTAATTACACATGTATTATGCACTTATGCGCTATAATAGCCAAATTAGAAATCGTACAAGAGAAAATGTTAGGTAAAATTAAAAGAAACACGACATTGGAAGCCTTTTAAAACCATTATTGACAAATTTAGCAACTGACACGGTACTCTCTATATAATCTCATCTCGATCTTATTGATGATTTAATCTCGGGCACGCAGTATTTGTTCTAGTAGGCAGGCTTGTCAGGCACCAAATGGTGTAAGAGTTGATCAGAAATTTGAGTCATGGATTTGAACAGCCGAAGACCAATCTGTCTGTAATTGAGGGGAAGGAAACCATTGCAAAGGCAGTAGGAAATACCACATCACATTATGGGCTCTTCTTGCACTTCATTTATCATGTTCGCATTTGTTGAACATGAACTTAAAAATAAAGGAGCACAGTACTCCAGACTGCTTCTCACGCTGTTATTGTAGATTTTAATTAGATCAGACGATGGAAGAAATGGCTTAAGCTAGCGTAAGATGTGTTAACGAAACGAAGCCTTTTTGAACGCAGTTAGGTACGTCGTAAAAGTTATGTGAAAAATGCCGGTTAATCGACGAAGAATTTATTAGAACACGATATTTCACGCACAACCTGAGCGCATCATCATTTGAACGAAAGCCTTCTTTGTGATTAAATGAGTATGGCGTTGAAAGTTCATAAGCGGGTCAAAAGTAACTCCGAAAACTGATTATTCTTCGGTAATTCTTCACTGGAATGGAATATGTACTAACATCGATTGTATTACTCAGATTCAAGAACATCTGTTGGCTCTTTTTCGTTTTAATCAACATTTTGTTTCTTGTAGCCCAATTCAAAATATCATTGAATATGCGATTTATGTGGTTAGCTGAAATGACCTTGTGTATTTTGCCAAGAATAATAATGTCATCAGCATACTCGTTTACAATTACAAATGCATCGGTGGCATTCGAAGTTGGCATGTCAGCACAAAAAATATCCAAAGACCAATGGAGCGACGCATGATCCTTGTGGTATCCCGCTTTTGACAAGTAAATAGTCACCGTGTTGGCTATGCAACTTGAGTCGTTGGACTCTTGATGACAAATAGTTTTTAGGAGGTAGTATTACCCCTTACTTATTTTGTAAACAAATACATCAAATTCATCAACGATCGCTTCCGTCCGTTACATTTCATGTTGTTCTATAGCAATGAATGAAGCGTTAGACGAAATTATGAAAGTTAGCATTTTTGCAATCATTGCATTGATACGATGTTTCCCCGCTGGACTAGGATTTGCTCTGCGTACCAGTGATATTGGAACACTCTTTGCGTATATGAAATTGAGATTGACAGCATCCGCAACGCAATGTTTCACCATTGATGGCCGTATTACACGTTTTGCAAACAATGGAATACATCGGTAACACGCTACCTCTCTCCCGGACCAGATTCTGCATCTCATTGCATGCAGAGATTCACAAAACCAACGAATACTGTTCAAATTATATTTTTTGACAAATGCTTGAGTTGTAATGCACAGTGAGAGCAGCGATGTCGAAAGTGACTTAGATCAAATGACAGGAAACAGCACAGTATCAAGAACTTAGTAAATAGACCATTCAAGCCGACGATATGGACACCTAACGTTGAATTCCAGATGAACGCGACAGACAAAACCGCACGCGAAGAGATTTCTTTGTTATATACATGACGTCAGCAGACAGGAGAGTGAGAGACTTTGTAAATTTGTTCTGGAACGATTATATCGCTACGATTGACAGTTACAATGCGAACGGTAGAGCTAAGCGATAAATCACAGAGCTGAGAGTGCGAAATTTAGACACGATCATCGTTTCCAATGTTGCGCGGAGTTCAGGAATTGTCCGCGCAGCGTGGAAATTAAAGTCGCTTCCGCGCAAGGCAGATTTTCATTTATTTTGAGTGGTTCAAATTGAAGACTGATTCGAAGATCATGATTATCACAAATATTACAGATTGTTTCATAAAAAATGGATCACCCTTAGACATCGCCTTAACTTCAACTTTGTCTAACTCCGCCAAACTTGAACGAACTTCTCTGAAATTTGGAAGATATGTCAGTTGTGCTTACTAATATCATTGTTAATATACATATACATTATATATTATATTATATATCATTGCTAATATCACTGTATCATAGCTTATCAGATTACATAAGGACATTTAAATATATTAGGGACATGAAATAACATGAAAAATGCTTTCTGTATCATACTTATGTTTTATTTAGTCAAATTTTAGGATGATCCACTTTTTATGAAACGGACTGTATTACAACTTATCGTACCTGGTGTCGTACCTGCTTATATGTATGACATACGCGGAAAACAGGGCTGGATGCGAATTTGAAATTGGAGGATTCGCGTGAGTTCGAAAAAATATGCACCCGATGATAAGTTTTGAGCAGGAGTTGAATCATGCTTACTTCAGATCAATCTTACACATTAATTATTTATAACAACTTATCTCTTCCTGTCATTTATGTCCATATCTGAGGCGTTGATACTTACGATTCTATCAAAGATGTAGATTTTCTCTCAATCCATAGATAAGTGGTATTTTTTATCATTTTAGCTGCTTCTAAGGAATGAGTCGATTGAAAACATCGGTTTGAAAGAATGAATGTAATGTTTTTTGAATCACAACTTCAAACGAAGTGAGAAGTTCATTAACAAAGAAAGTCAGTATCTGGTGTCGCCACCTAAAGCAGAAGCTACAGCTTAAATTCATGCCATGCAGAGTCACAGACACGTAATTTTTTCGTCCGATATTGCTGCTCAGCCACTGTCCGAATGGTTATCATCAAGGGTCGTTGAATTGCATTGTTTCACATATCTTTTCAAATCATCTCACAGGTGCTCAATTAAGTTAAGATCAGTGCTTTGTGCTGGGCTGTGTGTTAATCGTCGTTTAACTTTCATTTCCACGTAATGTCAAGTCGAAGCAGATGGGCATGTGTGGCATGGGGTACCATCTTATTGCAAGATATGTCGACTGGTTGTCAAGCGGGTAATGCAACATCGGGCATCTTCTGGATCTCCCGATAATCGACCATTGCATCGCACGAATGCACACACTCCATCAAATAACCAAAGCGGACTGCTGCCCTCATCATAAATAACCAAAACCCCTCCAGATGCAATCCCTCTGGTGAATGCAGATGTAAACAACATTCATCAGAGTAAAAGTCAGGGCTGCAGACTCTAACAGCGGACTTTATCTAGGACTCGTTGACCGAGTCTCGGTCCTACTTTTATCACCACAGCCGTACTAAAAGCTATCTGATTCCATTTTTCTTGAGTGAGTCCATTCATTTTTCTTTCTGCATCAATCAGACGTTCTTTGACTTGCTTGCATGTAGTAATTGCTTTCGGGCTGCTATTCTTCCAAAAAGTTTGCTTCGTCGAAGGAAGCGGTTCACTGTTTTCAAAGAAACAATTAGCGTCAAATTCATGGAAATGCGTAGTTCGTTCGCAATCAGACGTGGATGCTTTCTTGATTAGCGAGGCAAGTCGAAACCGAGAGTGAAGCAAATGTTTGGCGGAACTGTCGCATCATTGCATCCGACGATGACTTTGGTCGAAAAAATTGTACAGCATTATGCATTATTTTTCGATGAATCGCTATTCTTTAATATTCATTATCAACCTCGATGAGACGATTACTGCTTGCCAACAATCTGATACTTTCACTTACCTGGATTTTATCAGCTGTACCATCTTACCATTTAGTCAATTGAAAGCGTTTTTTTTCTAAAGTTCTACTCCTATCATTCATATTTTATATTACGTCGATGAGTAATCTGCTTGTTGATATTCTGCGCTCTCATTTGTACGCTCACCTAAAATATTTCAATGGAGAAGTTTAGTGCCATGAACTATTTTTTGAATGCATGTGAAAACGTATTGCTTTTGGAAGAGGCTTCCTTAGAACAACAACTCAGTTGCTTGTTGTTAATGTTTTAACAAAACTATTCAGGAATGATACCACACGGCAATTCCGCGAGTCTCAACTCACCATCGGAAATGCTTTTCATAGTGAGGGCGTTCGTTTTGAGGGTGAGATTTTCTTTCCAAAGTCGTGAATTTCATTTCTCTTTTATGTGCCAAACAATAGGGTCCTCCAATTGATAGATACCCACCACCTATCTGCATGTTCAAGCTTTTCACTTGACATTTGTTTTGCACATGAATAAAGTGCAGTCCGAAGCGTCGTGCAGTTGTGAAATTTCAGCATCCGTGGAAAATTTCTCGAATATTTTCATTTCTCAATATTAGGTTTGCATGCTTACTAACAGCTGATGGAGTTGAATTTAGATTCCTGTGCGGAAATTTTCCGCTCGTCAATTGGAAACGCTGGACACCATTCATTATGTAGTTATTGCCATCGATCTAATATGAACATACATTTGTGCATAAATTGGGAATACTCATGTCAATATGCAAGTACAATCGTATGAACTGATAGTAAAGACAGTTTCATAAATAATTGAACAAAAAATGTCAACCTATTTTGAAGCGTATTTTCACATCGAAGAATATGTGTTTAGGTTTATAACAAAGGTTGTACTGTATGAAACCTCATGATCCATGGATCATTTTGGAACATATTTTAATTTCACAGGTGTGTTGTGATCAAGCAGCTTCAAGCGAAAATTTCCTTGATGTAAGGTCTCAACATGAAGACCACTGAATTTTTCAATGAAAATTGACTGGCATCATGATCTATCCATCAGCTCCTAATGATGAAAGGAGGTCAAGATTGTGTGAATGAAAGAAAAGATGCACCATAAATAAGATTCATCACAAAATTGTCGCTGAAAAACGTGAACACATCTCACTCATTGAAAGAAAAGGTCAATATCAATAGACTTCATGCCATGCGAAAGTTTGTGTTTCACTTGTTAATTTGGCAGATTATTCATATCAGTCCGCTTAGCTGTGGTGGTCGGTACATGAAAAAATTATGTCATTTTGGTAATTTCTGCTGATATCCACAAAAGGAACTACAGAAACTGCAAATTTTTGATTGTTGCCATTACTTTCATACCATATTATATTTTTGAATTTTGACAAAATTGAGCATTTACATTCAAATCATTTATAACTTACGTCAGTAGTAAGGAATCCTCCCAACTGCGCACAGCGCCCCCCTCTGGAGCGCGAGTTGGGTTGATGTGGTTCTGGGTCGACCGGCCGGGTGTGTCGTGGTCGACCGTCGTGGTTGGTTTTGGGCGGCGGTCTTTGTTTTCGGTGTGTAGGATTGGTTGTAGGGTTGTTTTGTGTTTAGATTTGGTTTCCTGATGAAATTCTGCGTCGACATGTTGTGTTTCTTGGATGTAGGTGTGGTTTAGGTATGTTTTTGAGTGAGAAAATGGCTGTAGCGGCGAAGCGAAGCCTCGTAGGTGAAAATGGACGGCGGATTTGGACTTTTTGGCCAATTTAGGGTCTATCAGAGTTGTTTCCAGCGTCATAGGGCTAAAAACGAAGAACTTCGACCCCCCTCGGCAGCGTTCTTCCAACTTTGGTTCTAGAGATCGTAGAAAGTCGTGCCATAGCTCGTTTGAAAGCTAAGAGTGCCACAAATTTATTGGAAAGCACAGTTTGGCCCTATCTTTCATTGCTGAGGCTTGAGAGTGACATTGAGACTTATCGTCATGTTAGAGAGCCGTCAGAGGTTGAGTTTTGTGTTTTGGGCTCCAGCGGGCGAACGAAGCATTGGACGAGAAAACTGAGACCAGATTTGGAATTAGCTTGATGTCATTGGCCAATAAGGGGCACATCCAATGAGAATCCAGTCTTTCTCTATAAATAATGAGGTTTTCAGAGTGACAATCATTTTATCTTTGAGTCGCACAGGTGTCGGACGCACGTTCTCCCTCTACATTACTATTATATTATCTATCTGAAATGGTAAGTCGGAACCTTCCTTCCTCTTCCTTCCTTGAGTGTTAACTTAATAGCATCTCTTATTTTCAGGCATCTACTACATCTACTACATTTACAGGACAAGATAGTGTTCAGACGTTACAAGCATCTCTACAATCAGATCGTCTTATGTTGAGGCCAGTAGAAGAGACAACAAAGGTACATAATCCTACCCCACTACAGCGTAAATTTAGACAAATCATACGTTATTACGATCATAGTATAGTATTGCAAACGGGAATGATTCCTTCCACTGAAGTGAAAATATTGAACAATTAGTATGGGGACTACGTAGTCATTCCTGTAAATCCATACATTCGTCGCCAACTCGATATTATTGAAGAGTTTACAACATTAAATATGGACATCCCTACTCCCCTTAGCAAGGAATGGAAGGCGACAGACGACAATGATACTCCATATAGAAGGATATGGGATGGTAAAAAGCTTTCTTTACCACTATCGCATTGGTGCTCATACTATAAAAAGGAAGGAGATGAAGTGACACCCATCAGATGTGAAGACCTCGCAGAAGGCACTTGGAATATTGGTTTTGCTATCAGTGGAATATATTATGGCTATCACCAGAACAACAAATTAGCCTCTATATCGATGCATGCTCAATCCATCCTATATATACCACAGCAACCAGACGTTCATGACATTATTGATCAAATCCTCAACGAGAGTGGTACAAAGCGCAAGTCAGAGAAGAATGCTGGCGCTAAACGCAAGCCAAAGAAGGAGAATCAGTAGTCCTTACCTATCTCTACTTTATGTCAATTCGCTCATGTGCTTTGAGTGTCGTAGACGTGGACTTATCAGATACATTTTACTTCCTCGCTGCCATCATGTTATTTGTGTATTTTGTCGTGAACAGCATCGATGTACTTCATCATTTTGTAATATGTTATAGGACTCTTCATCAGATGAGTAAAAATTTGTAATTTCCTTTTTAGTTATCTATCATCATTTTTATGGATTGTGAGGGTGAACCTATACAGGAGCTCAGTGCTATTGCTATGGACAATTGGTCGTATCAAATTGTTTGTGTCTACCATCAACATGCCAAGTGTGATCCCAACGCTGATAGCTGGGCTAGAAAGCACATCCATGGACTTAATCAGCAATACTTGCAAGACTATGGCTTTTCTAATGAATGTACTCTTCTTATTGACTTAAAAAGATGGTTAGCAGCTTTTAATGTTGTATGTATCTTTTGCAGTGATACTACTAAGGTGAAGAAACTATTTCCAAATCTAATCATCAATGATATTCTACTTCCACCTTGGGATAGTAGAGTTAATCAACACTATCATGAAGTCACTAAACGTTTTAAGGAATTGAGTGTTCCTATTTTAAATGTTCGTTGTAGTCGCTACATTCATAATCAATGCTTTTTTCCTCCATATCTCAACACTGCTAAAGTAATGTTTGGTCATCATTGCTCTTTATATGATAGCTATCAACTGTATCTATTTTATCTGTTTCAAACCCAAAATTTGTAATGCATGCTTGTTAAAGTCGTTTAATAAATGCTTTATGAAGAGATTACAAAATTGCGATTTATCTCCAATCCTAAAGTTACCCTTCAAAGAAAGAGGAAAACTCTAACACAAAAGGGTGGTTTCCTTTCAGTGTTACTTCCGCTGTTAGCTCCTGTGGTAGGTGACCTGTTGGATAGGATCTTTAATCCTAAGCGTTAATTAAGGAAATATTGAATCCTAAAGTATGAAAATGGATTTCAGACTTCAATGTGATAAAGCTCTGACTGTATCAGGTCCATCACATGCAGGTAAAACTGTTTTCACTTTGAATTTGCTAGATAAAGGAAAAGAGTTGTTTAGGGAACCTATCAATCGAGTGATTTGGTGGATATGTTCACTCGCGCAGCACATCACAAAAGATGCTTTATAATCTATATTACGCAAAATTTGTTTCCTGATAGGAAAGAAGCCCGCACACGAAACCTGAATACACACTATTGCGCTATTTTTAAGAATCCACGAAATAGAAGTCAATTTAAAATTTTAGCGCGACAAGTTGCACCCAGAGGATCAAAAGCCTTAATTGAAATTTTGAACTGCAAGCAACTGAAAAACCACACGGTTACTTATTTATTGATTTTACACAGGAGTGTCCGGAAGAATTTCGAAGTGATATTTTGAAAACTCCCATGATTATCTACAAACTATGAGTTCTTATTCTCGCATGATTGTTATTCCTCAGGATGAATATGTGCAATTGACTACCACGCAACAACTAAGACAACGTCTCGCAAATCAAATTTATAAGAATGAATTAAATTATCAGCAAAATGCGCATATCAAAGATCCACATCGTGCTGTAGTATTACAATCGGAAACTGTCGAAAAATTAAAAAGTTTGAAGAATAAGATGCGTGACTCTGTTTCGACTGCTACACCTTTAGCATCTCGCGCACATGCAATGTCCCTTTTCAACAGCATTGAACCATATCTCACTGTGAATGATAAAGGTGAAATCATTTCAGATGAAAATGAAATTATTGACGCTTCACGTTATGAAGACTTGATTCAGAATGCGACACGTAGAAAGCGCCGTCAGGGCCATGTTCCACCTGGTTGGTCATACTTTCTTTAACTATTAAAAAAGCATAATGTGCCAAAATTTGCTTTGAATAATGAAACATTTAAAGAACTTGATTCTATTTCAGCAGTTGATGCTACTTCATCTACTTCACCGGTTAAGAGTAAAATGAAAATGCCAAGGAATTGGTTTAAGAGATCACCTTCTAAATCCCCTCCCACACCCATCAAGCAAACAAGGGGAAGAGAACGACGTAGAAGAACTCCTCTAAAGAAATACATGTTCTCAGACTATTAATATGAAGCAGATGTGTTGCCTACCATGTAATGAGCCGCCAGAAATAAATGTAACTGTAACTTGTACTCACAAGTTAAACAATGGTTAAAGGGTCAAGCTACATATACACTCCACAAACAAGCGAAAAAGAAGTACCGGACCCGTCATTATATTGCTCATGACATTGATGAACAGTGGCAAGCAGATTTGCGTGACGTTGCCGCTATTTCAAAACATAACTCGGGACACAATTTTATCTTAACCATAATTGATATTTTCTCGCGTTATGCGTGGGCTCAACCTTTAAAAACTAAAGAAGGTGAACGAGTAGCAAAGGCATTCCAGTCAATTTTCCGAGAGGGTCGTATTCCAAAGAGAATTCAGAGTGATCAAGGAAAAGAGTTCGCGAAAATCAGCATGTTGGAAGATTATTTGAGAGATATGATATTGAGCTGTTTAGTGTAGAGAGTGCTTGTAAGGCTGCACTAGTTGAACGTTTTAATCGCACATTAAAAATCGCTTGTGGCGACATTTTACTGCCAACTTGACACAAAATTGGACACAGGTTCTACAAGATACACTCTATGCCTACAATCACTCTATCCATCGTTCTATTGGACTCAGACCAGTAGATGTAAATGCTGACAATGTAGATAAAGTGCGCGAATCATTCCAACGTAAACGCACTCATGTGAAAAGTGATGTGAAAATTGGTGATAAAGTTCGTATCTCAAAAGTGAAGAGTGTTTTTGCTAAAGGGTACCTTCCGAATTGGACAGAGGAGGTATTTACAATATCAAGGATTGATCAAGAAGACTCTCCCACCACCTACAAGTTGAAAGATTACGACAATGAAGAAATTGAGGGTAGCTTCTACCGCGATGAGATTGAGGTAGTCACTGAAAGTGAAACATATTTGGTAGAGAAAATCATTCGAAGTAAGAAACGACAAGGTGAGGAATGGTGTCTTGTTAAATGGGTCGGTTATCCTTCAAGTATGAACTCTTGGATGCGTCGTGCAGACAACTTTCATCTACGCGATCGTCAGTGATTTATGCAAAGATATAACTTGTAATGTCAAGGTCTAAGTTATGAATCCGACTGCATCGTTTTATTCACGCCCTCCTATCTAAGTGGCGTGGGTGCAATTTACAGCGGCACCCGCCGTCAACGTGGAGGTAGCATATTTGGTGCGCTGAAATCTGTTGTAGCACCTCTCTTATCTACTGTCGGAAGATCTTTAAAACGAACTTTTTTCAATAATGGTGTTGGCTTTGCTGGTGATGTTGTTAATGATATTACCAGTGGTAAAAATGTAAAGAGTAGTTTGCTAAATCGTGGGAAGGAACGCGGTTTAAGAACATTACAGCAAACTTTTAATGCTACTCAACAAAGGAAAGCACCTAAACGAATGAATGTTAGAAGAAAAAGAAAACAGGGCGGAGGTGGTAAGAATCGAGCTTCAAACAAAACTAAGAAAAGGCATTCACGCAAACGTCGCGCTTGCTGTAATCTTTCATCAAGTGCTAAACGACGACGCTGTCATAACTTCTAATCATGGAGTGCAAAACTTCAGGCTTTTGTTTGTTTGATCAGCAAGGAATACAGACAGATATTCTTAGTTCAAGTATTGTAGATTATCATCCTCGTACAGCTGAGAATACTGGTCCTATTGAATTTGTTATTCCTGGCGCTAGCGATGATTACATTTGTTAGATTTGTTGGCAATCGAGCTGCTATCTTTTCTACTCCCATTGATAATACACAACAGCTGAATGGGAAGTGGGAAGTAGGCGTCACCCAAGTTGTTCACAGTAACTATGTCTATACTTTTGATCATGAAGTGATGACTATTAATATAAGACGTACAGATGCCCATCAGTGTGAAGAGGGATGTCAAGTTTACAATCCGAAATGGCCGAAGAAAGATTTCTCAACATGTAAAAAATTCGTATTTGATTTCCTGAATAAAGCATGTAGACACATTGTTGAGTTTACTCCCCACAATGGTAAATATGATCATATGTATCATGCAGTTGAGAAAGATGCTATTAACCTAACGTTTAAGGGAGATGAGTGATGAAATCCTTAACTTACCATTTCAACGAAATAAAGTCAAAATCTGATACTTTGATAGTCAGAATGTAGTAATTGACTCAAACCAAAATAGGATACGTCAGCAACGTCAGATTATATTTCAGTGGAGAGAAAAGCTCACTTAGTGTTAATATATCTCAAATATCGAATGAAATCTAGTCTATTTTTCCCTTTTATATACTCTCATACTCATTCATAGGCTATTCATTTTGATTGGTTGCTTACTTATACTTAAGGACTAAGAAATCAAGCTTATGGCATACATTTCAAAGTCATGGATTCGCCATCAACTCTCTCGCATGAATCACCAGTGTCTGCATCAAGCATGCCAACTTGCCCTCCCGCTCCGAAAAAGGCGACGGTGGAGAAGTAGAGAATGCTGGATGATATTCCAAAGTTGGAATTACCAGATCTAACGGAGCAAGAAGAGTGAGAAATGATTGATGTGCGATGGAAATACCTGCTCTACAATCAGGAAGATGTGAAAACGGGAACTGACATGAACCTTCTCCATGATATACGGAGATGGTACAGTCCATCATCCCAACCCCGGAATGAAGTGGAATGGAATTACATCTATGGTGTGTTGGTCGCGGCAGAGGAACGATTAAGACAGTTGAAGTGCAACTGCAGTGTTTGTGAGAATTTATGGGACAGTGTGACTTCCGAGGAACTTTTGAATTATTTGTAAATTTCTTATTAAATGCTTATTTGCTTCATCTGTCTGTTTTCACTTATTTCTGGGTAATGTAGCATACATAACCTCAGTATGAATCATACCAGTTGATGATAGATACAATCATTTTTTCCTACGTACTACCTCTATCACTGAGGATAAATGATAAAGGATTGAATATCAAAAACAGAGACATGTAGTTCTTTAGATTTATTCACAAAGCACATATATTTTATAGCGAGGAAAAGTCAAATGCGAGGAAAAGCCGAAGAACCTTTAAGTCATTGTAGACTTTGTAACACCTTGGACGTTTAGGGGCATCTGGCGCTCTTCTCACGCGCGTTGTTTTCGGTGTCCACTCTTCATCTATCCAGACCATTTTTACAGTCCTCCCTTTGTCGCAAGTCTCCTTCTGATCACAATTGTATTCACACCACTCATCGACCATCACAAAATTACATGGTGTTTCTGAGTTTGTCATCTTGGTGTGCTAGTTCGTATAATGTGAATAAGAGTGCTACAATCTTCAGACTTATGTAGTCTTCATCTAAATAAGAATCATTCTGATTGGTTGTTGAGGAATTCATTGTTGAAAAACATGTAAAAGTCAGAAAATTGAAACACCTCTCATTCTCATCTATCTCATGATGGAAGGTACATCTCCCGCCTTAAAGATCTTCAACAAAATCTTTGAAGTGGTCGACGAATGGGATGAAGACTGTGATCAGAAGGAGACTTGCGATAAAGGCAAGATTGTGCAAGTTGTGTGGAGTAATGGTGATTTTACACCAAAAACAACGCGCGAGAGAAGAGCGCCCGATGCCCCTAAACGTCGAAGGTGCTACAAAGTCTACAATGACTTAAAGGTTCTTCCACTTGACTTTTCCTCGCTATAAAGTATATGTGCTTCAATTGTAAATAAACCTACATACTACATGTCTTCGTTTTGCAATGTATTTATCTAGAAATGGAAATAAATGGAGGAATTTAGATATGGGGTTAGTTAACACATTTATTATCGGTTTACTTTTCCATCAAAAGAGATCGCACCATTAGAGAAGATAGAAAAAGATTTTGTATACGTGTGGCGTAAGAGTGACCTCCCATTTCATCCCTTCATCATGTCGCCTCAATGATAGAGGCAGTTCTTATAAGAACTCATGGCTTATTCTCAGATAACGTTGACAATGGAGAATTTAAAAAGTAACCTGTGGCAGATAGCTAAGACTCAACCGATTGGCGTTCAAAGTGCTACGTTGAGAACTGTGTCAAATGCCCAACATGAGTTGCCCCAGAGGTTTCGGTCTAAAATATGACACACTCCCTTGCCACACTTATCACTACGATATCATCCGCTGTCTCAAGAGATATCGCCCACCAACAGGAAGAATTATACCGAAATCCTCAATAACGTGCAACGTTTAAGTTGACTGATAGCAGATACAACTTTGTGATTTTATTTTTTATTTGTATGATAGATTCAGTCAGACTGAAGTCTGTCCAGGGCAAACCACGCGGAGGTACTATCATATTTTGCCCCATGGTGGTATTTAAAAAGACCGTTGGTTCGTTCTCGGGATATGAATAGACTTAGGTTTGGACGATTCCGCTGAGAGAGACTTGTAATCTCTGTCAGCGGCATCGACCTCCTCTACTATAAGCTGACTGTTACAGGGCGGTATATACCCCCACTCTGTTGAATTGGGATCATCATCAGTTGTTGATAAGCCAATTCGAACATGATTGTTATGGACTCGCTCTCACTCCTCCATCTCTAGAATCTCAATAAATAAATTTCTCGGTCAAAGCCGAGGCTTGTCAGGAGAGCTGACTGTCGTCTTAGGTGTTTTCATGATGGAGTATAGAATAAAATTGAAAGAGAGGCAATGGTTTATATACCCCTCTGATACAAAGACATCACTCAGTCTTTCTAATTATGTGATAGATTCAGTCAGACCGAAGTCGGTCCAGAGCAAACCACGAGGAGGTACTATCACTCTTGCTCCATGTGGCTCTTAAAAGAGCCGTTTGGGGCGTTCTCGGGATCAAAAGCGATCCTACTGATGATGTAAAAACTCTGAAAGGAAAAGAATAGGAGAGTAGATGCGGTAAGGAAATGATCATGTTGAAGTAACTTACTGGGCACTTTCTTCCGGACTTTTCGGACGACGAAGACTTCAAGCTCGCCGGTGATGTCTATATTCATGTGCAGACATCGGACTCCGTCGCCCTCGTAGCATTGCTGCGTCTGATTGGGGTCGCTCGTTATTGTCGGTGCGTCGCACACATTATTTTCGAAGAGGGGAAGATGGACTTCATACACTCTTCTTTTTCTACACTTGTCACGCTCATGCAATCGCTCTACTTCAGCCACCAACCTCTTGTTCACATCCGATCGCATCCGATCTATCTCATCATCCTTCCTCAACAAATTCGCCTGCAGACTACTCACCAAACTTGCTTTCTTCATCAGCTCACTCCTTTCCACCATCCACTCTTTCTCCTTCTGCCTCATACTTTCCAACTCTTCTCTCGTCAACCCTTCAGCCTTCGCAGTCAACTTCTCATTCCGCATCACTAATACTTTATTCTTCTCAACCGCCCTCAATCGATCCTTCATCCTCACATTTTCATCCCTCGAGTTCCCTTCCTCCCTCCGAGGCGATGATGCCGCCAACGGCTTGCCCACTTCCTTTCCCTCATCCTTCCCCTTCTCTTCAAGATCACCAATGTTCCCAAACAATTCCTCCAACACGTCATCCAAATCAACATCAACATCAGGCTTCTTGATATCCCCTCTCAACTCCACTTCTTCCTCACTCAAACCCTCATCAGTCGGCTTGGTAACACCTTTCTTCCCCACCGCACCCTCAATCGCCGCCACTGCCAGTCATGCCTCTTCCATATCTAACAAAACTCCCTCAAACCACGAATTAAACCCCTGCATACTAATATTGCCACTAGGGCACTGGCTATTGTTCCTAATGAGCTCTACATCACTCCCATCGTCACATACTACCTTATGATGCACACACACCCTCAGCAACACTTTCCTCACATGCTCGCCCACCGTCCCCTCTTTGATGTTTCTTTAGTTCGCTGCCTCTGGCAATACGGCCACAGCTATACTTGCCGATGAGCATTCAAGCATTTATCATCTTAGTCATAGTGACAATTCTGTCGTGTGATAGCAATCGTCTAGGCGTTTGGCGCTTGAATCCGTTACAGGCATTACTCAGAGGGGATCTTATCCCAGCTCCAAGGCCTCGACCCACAAATCAAACCTCGGGCGGACAGAGCGTGCGTCATGTCACTGTGTTGGTATTCGGGCCCCGATTTCGACATGAAAACCGGTGGAGTTATTTACAAGAGGAAACGTCCCAAGTCACAGAGACTCATGAACGACTGCTTTTCATTCAAAAACTTTAATCTTCATCATTAAATATGAATTTAAATTTTTCATTATTTTAGTACTACTCATAAAACGTTTATAAGTAGTCTGCCACCTACAGCACAGCAAGAGCTATCGAATGTTTTTTGAATCAAGTCTAAAGGACTTGTAGAAGCAAAGTTATAGCCGTTTGAAGATTTCGGTCTACTATCATCAAATGGTCAGTCATGCTATACTGACTAACCTATAAGTCTGACTTCTTAGCTGATATCAGCAATGAAAAGTCAGAAGTCGAATATCGGACCTCAAGAGAAACGACTTACCTGTAGTCAGTTTCTCAACTTAGTGAGATTCCTCTCCCGAACTCGTACTTATATATCCTGTGAATATGCAATCGATAAGAGGGGGTTAGACATTGGTTATCCAAAATTTGACGCTGAATCCAAATCTGGTCTCAGTTTTCTCGTCCGATGCTTCGTTCGCCCGCTGGAGCCCAAAACACAAAACTCAACCTCTGACGGCTCTCTAACATGACGAAAAGTTTCAATGTCACTGTCAAGCCTCAGCAATGAAAGATAGGGCCAAACTGTGCTTTCCAATGAATTTGTGGCACTCTTAGCTTTCAAACGAGCTATGGCACGACTTTCTACGATCTCTAGAACCAAAGTTGGAAGAACGCTGCCGAGGGGGGTCGAAGTTCTTCGTTTTTAGCCCTATGACGCTGGAAACAACTCTGATAGACCCAAAATTGGCCAAAAAGTCCAAATCCGCCGTCCATTTTCACCTACGAGGCTTCGTTTAGCCGCTACAGACCAAAACTGACCAATTCAACCTCTGACGGCTCTCTAACATGACGAAAAGTCTCAATGTCACTCTCAAGCCTCAGCAATGAAAGATAGGGCCAAACTGTGCTTTCCAATGAATTTGCGGCACTCTTAGCTTTCAATCGAGCTATGGCACGACTTTCTACGATCTCTAGAACCAAAGTTGGAAGAACGCTGCCGAGGGGGGTCGAAGTTCTTCGTTTTTAGCCCTATGACGCTGGAAACAACTCTGATAGACCCAAAATTGGCCAAAAAGTCCAAATCCGCCGTCCATTTTCACCTACGAGGCTTCGTTTAGCCGCTACAGACCAAAACTGACCAATTCAACCTCTGACGGCTCTCTAACATGACGAAAAGTCTCAATGTCACTCTCAAGCCTCAGCAATGAAAGATAGGGCCAAACTGTGCTTTCCAATGAATTTGCGGCACTCTTAGCTTTCAATCGAGCTATGTCACGACTTTCTACGATCTCTAGAACCAAAGTTGAAAGAACGCTGCCGAGGGGGGTCGAAGTTCTTCGTTTTTAGCCCTATGACGCTGGAAACAACTCTGATAGACCCTAAATTGGCCAAAAAGTCCAAATCCGCCGTCCATTTTCACCTACGAGGCTTCGTTTAGCCGCTACAGCCATTTTCTTACTCAAAAGCACACCTAAACCACACCTACACCCAAGAAACACAACATGTCGACGCAGAATTTCATCAGGAAACCAAATCTAAACACAAAACAACCCTACAACCAATCCTACACACCAAAAGCAAAGACCGCCGCCCAAGACCAACCACGACACACCCGGCCGGTCGACCCAGAACCACATCAATCCAACTCGCGCTCCAGAGGGGGGCGCTGTGCGCAGTTGGGAGGATTCCTTACTACTTACGTCATTTCACATTTTTCTCAAGTGACTGAGATAAAGCAATGCAACCGTTTCAACACATCAACAACCTTCTATTTTTTTCTACTGAAGCTACAATTTTCATCGAGATATTCGTATGTTCATCAAGCACACCCACGTCCCACCCAATCGATACTCATGTCTTCCAATCGCATCGCACAGCAACGTACCATGCATCATTCGAGAGCTTGCATTCTCAGCTTCATTCTATGGTAGACTTGTATCTGTTACTGTATTTGCTGAGCAGTGCTCAAAATATGAAAATCTCTCAATTTACAAATCTCAATTTATCAATGAGAATGCACGTGAGCATGATAATGAATCAGGCGCGGGAGAACGAGCATTTTCTGAGCTCTCTTTTCATGACTATCTCAGCTTGGCTACTTACGATTTCTGCAAATTAGTAAAATGTACTCATTGAGATTACATGGAGAACTGTTGAGCAACATCTGATCACTTTTATATGGCATGTTATCATCGTCCGCAATAGAAAATACACAATTTCAATGCGATGTGTCAAATTTGACCCATTCGGCCGTTCTTAGGGTACAGTTCTATATCTATGTGACCAAATTCGATGCTAAACTTTTTAAAGTGGCTATCGATAAACAACTTATCTTGGTAAAAGTTACGTAGTATTAGAGCTGCAGGATTCATAATTGCTGAATTAATTCACTTTCAAATCAGAGATGAGTTACTCAGGGCTCGATTGCACAACCAAGCTCATAGGCACTCTGCCGCGGAGACCACAAAGTCGAAAGGTCAATCTTCAATTAGGTGACACTCATAATGCGCGTAAGCATAGTATGCTGGACTTAATTTGTGATCACTTATTGAAGTATGTGTTGGATTCATTGTGCATTTGCTGTCATGAAGAGGATCAAGTTAAACAAAATGAATTTGGTGGTCCATTTCAAGATCAAATTAAAGAATGTTGGGAGATCCAGCAAATGCAATTTGCAATAAGTTGCAGTATTTACAATTGATCAAATTGATCTCCCAACAGATTTGAATTTCATCTCAATTTTCAACAACCTAGAACTATCAGATCGTCGTAGTTGACCAGTCACCGGGATAATTTGCTTTTTGTATTGAGACAGTTCATTTTGTCCGAACTCCCGCGAGAAAGAAAAATTTTGGTCCCGAAATAAGTTTATTGCTTAAAGTAAAAGTGAGTGACGGACCTTCGGCGTCCTGCGCCTTCCGAGGTCGATAGTATAGCAGTGTCAGCTGCCGAAATGTGAAGGTTTATAAAGAGTAATGTGTGATATCAAGAAGTGTGTTGCTTGTCCAATGTGAGGTGATCGAAATATGAAGTTAGACTGTAGAAATGTAATTCGTGTTTCCTGTTGATTGTACGGTCGATTTCATTGATAAACTCACGCACACTCGAGACACAACATTCAGCGAACCAAAAGTAATCATACAGCTTAAGCCTACAATCAATAGGAAACACGAATTACATTTCCACAGTCTATCTTCATATTTCGATCACCTCACATTGGGCAAGCAACACACTTCTTGATATCACTCATTGCTCTTTATAAGCCTTCACACTTCGACAGCTGACACCGCTATAATATCGACCTCGGAGGGCGCAGGACGCCAAAAGCCCGTCACTTACTTTTACTTTCAGCAATTAACTTACATCGCAATCAAAGTTTTTCTTAATCAGCTTGTCGTCAGAAAGTTGAACAACATTTCACACACAATGACAGTCTAATTCTGATGCCATCAACATACTTCTTTAAAGAAAAGTTTATTATATGCGCACCAGTCACCACGCCTTTTGTAACATTTAAATGCACCTGCTGATTTGCTCCCAATCCCGCATCACTTAATTCAATGACTTCTTGTTATAGTCGTTATGTTGACATTCATTTCATTCTTGTATGTTCTGACCATCAGGAGCTACAGTCATGTGATATTTCAACATGCTACCAATAACAGAAGAATTAAGTTTACTCGTAAAGCTACCATATTGATCTTATTGTTTGCGTGGTTGATTTGAACCATAAGCCCTCATAATTCATTAATAATGAAACTTCAGAAAAATCAATGTTTAATTATGATATCGTGACTCTGATTTATTGCATTTTTGTATCATTCTGGATTGCCAATGAGGACATATACAACCCGTTCATTTATGTAACGCTGTGGTAGAATGCCTGGTGCTGTGCGAGTCAATTACAGAGGATCAGTAAGGGTAGGCTGCGCTGAGTACACGCCTTTATGCTTTCGTCTACTTTTCTAAATTTGATATACTTAATATACTTGCTTTCTATCAGGGTCGAAGTCCCGGAGTCAACTAATAGGACTCCAGACTCCGGCGTATGCGCAAAACCGAAATATGAAACAAACAAATAGGTTGTCCTTGTTTAAAACTGTTAATGTCATAATGTCTCCATCAAACAAAAAAGCACTGTCTTTAGTGTAAAGCCATTAGTCGAAAGAATCTGAAGTGAAGTGAAAGAGATGATTGTGTAATCAAGCACATAATGAAACAGTAATTTCTTCAAGTACTAATGCATTATCAAAGCGAAAAGCATTTTATCTGATTATAAATATCACTCACATTATACCAGTGTGCACTATATCTTAGGGGCGGATGCAGTTTTTCGGCGAGGTGGGGGGGGGGTTTGACAATATTCGCGTGTGTCGGTGTGAGTTATAGTGCATCCTACGTTGAGAGCGAGTTGTTTCGTACTTTCCTTACACAAGGGTATTAAATATTTTCGAAGCGTAATGAAGGTGAACAAGAAATAAAACCGATATTATGCTTCCTCGGTCCCCGTTTTTGAAAACGTAATTCTTTGAATTAGGGGTCGGCAACTTTAACCAGTCCGCGGGAAACTGTATCAAGTTTAGCCTTCTCGCGAGCCGCAACCACAAAAGTAGTCAATCATTAAAAAAGAATCTTTAGTGGGACGTTTGAAAACAAATCACAAGACAAATGATCTTTCCAATTCCGCTAATGAAGTAATCATAAAATGGTTAATAACTTCAATTCATTACTTATTGTAAGCATGGATGACATTCAGAAGAGAAGTAAAGCTAAAGAGAATAGTAAATAGCAGGTTGTGGATGGCTAAGGTTCTACGAATTTGCATGCTTTCATAGCACGATGATGTACGGGAGTGAGACGTGAGCTGTGAAAGGACATCAGATTTTTTAAGTAGAAAGAACAGAAAGGCACTGATGAAAAGAGTGTGGTGCGAGGATGATCTATGGACGCTCGAATGAAGACTCAAGAAAGAAGATGAACTAGCATGTAGAAATCTTGAAGAATGTAGAAGAAGGTTGTAGTGGTATTGTTATTTTATAAAAAGATAGGATCTTCAGGTGAAAGTAGAAGACAGAAGGCAGAAGGCCAAGAAGAGGTCAAAAGTCCTCTCCGATGACCTGCGAGCACTGTATCCAAATCCAGCAATGTTCCTTCATCAGCAGCACTGGAGACGCGCCATCCAACATCGACAACCGTCTGACCCCGTCAACGTGGAAAAGGACGAAAAACGGAGAAGCATATGGCAGGTAATCGGTTTTACAACTGAAAAGCTCGTGGACAATTTAGAAAGCAGCCGTAGGCGGCAAGTTGCCGACCCCTGCTTTAAATACTTTCCCATGGACACGAAAATGTTAAAATAATGATCCGCTAGTTGCAACAATTTTATTGAATTCAATTCAAGTCCGCCGGAAGTTGAAATCCTTCCACTTTGCTCACAATGTTGCTTATAGAGTAATGCCCTATATATTAGATATCACTCAAAACAACATCGATGGACAGAAGAGTCGCCTCTGATTTGCTTTCACGAACAGTTCAATTAATTGTTCAGTTGTAAGACTGAGGGCTTGTGGGTAATAAACGTCCATCATGGTCAGTTCTGTTAACCTTCCTCGGACAGAAAACGATCTCTCTGCATCTGAAGAGCCAATGTGTTCACCATCCACAGTTGAACCGGGCGGGGCTTGGGTCTGTAAATTGGAAACTCGCACGGGCCTTGGGCCTAGAAAATTGGCGCATGGACCTGAAATTTCATTAGGGTAGACTGCACAGAAACAGTGTTAAATGCTGAGTTGTTAGTGACAAGCTACTTTTAGTGGGTGAATGATGCTGTTAGATATTTGTTAGCCTAACAGTGTTTCTGTGCGGTCGGCCCAGATTAAAGGAAATTATGATCATTTTCATCTTTTCAAGCTAATTTTGTTTTCAAATGACAGCGAGTGACATTCTAAATCAATCTCTAGATGTGGCGTAGGAAGCGCGATGCCATGATCCACTTGAAAGAATTTGCGGCCACATAGCGCACGATCAGTTGCCGTATCGTGTTGTGCAAATTACATTCAAGTATTACATACATGGCAAGTACAACTTACGGAAGTGTCACTTGAAACTCACTTGTCAAGCCGTACCGAACAACAAACACCAACGTGAGTCGAACTTTAAGAATGGAATTCCCTAAATGGAAATAGCAAGCACCGTAGTCACTGGTAACTGTGTGTGACTTCAACAGTGTTCGACCAATCGGATACTTATGTCTACATACATCTCATGCAAGAGCATCTTGTAGCGATATTGATTAAATACGTAGAGTACGGCGTAAAACTCAGTTGTTCGTCACGTTTGGAAGTATTATGATTCTCTACATGATATCTGCTTCAACTGCGAAACAACCGCCCATTAATGACCAACAGTGTTTATTTATAGTTGAAAGCTTTGAACGTCGCAAGGATATTTTCTACAATAAGAGTGTGGGAGTTTGAGCTGTTGTGCGTTGCCGTTCCGTTCGCATATTGGAAGTCTGTGTGTGATTATCTAATCGCGACTTTCCCTCTTCCCGTGCTAACTGCATGTGACGTCACTATTGACCATTAGCTGTGAATAAAGCTGACTCATATCACATCAAGTATGACATAAGCATGTTCTATTGAGAAGAGAGCACCTTCTTATTGACACGAATTGCTGTTTTTCCTTGCGTCAATACAAGCTATCACGGCAAAGGCGGGAATGAAGCTAATCGACGCGGTGAAGAAATTCTCGGGCGGCAGAGGAGAAGATGTTGAATTCTGGATGGATAAGTTCCTGCTAACAGCCGAAATCACCATTGAGAATAAGGACGAGAAGACCGATGACCGACTGGCGAAAATCCTACCTATCTTCCTGGAGGGAGCGGCCTACACCACATGGTTTTCCAGGGGGCTCAGTACCTCTATGTTCAGATAGGCTTCGGGAATGGCGGCAACGAGGGTCTAATTGTTCCCTCTTAGACTTACGTAAAGCTTATTTACAAATACACGTGCATGAGTCACTGTGGGTGCATCAGGCCGTTAGATGGCAAAAGTGAAATATACTTGCTTACCAGGCTGGGGTTCGGTCTCTCCGTCGCTCCTAAGATTATGACAGCAGTAGTAGATAAAGTGATATCACTTGAAAAGGAATTGAAGGAATCTGTCTCCAGCTACGTGGATGACTTATTCATTGACGAAAGTAAAGTAAGCGTCTCTCATGTCAAAAATCACCTGTCAAAGTGGGGATTACTGACCAAGGAACCCGTTAGCTTAGGGAATCCTGCAGGAGTTCGTGTACTGGGCATCCGAGTGAACGATGACTTGTCATGGCAAAGAGATAAAACTATTCCCACCATACCTTCAGGACAGTGTTCTCGGCGTCAAATTAATGGCATCATAGGAGAGCTGTTAGGCCACTTTCCAGTTGCTGGGTGGTTGCGCGTTTATTGTAGTTTCCTCCAACGCTTGACTTCGTTAGCGCAGCTTAAGTGGGATGATAGTGTCACGACGCCAGTTATGGATCTCATTAATCAGATGATGCGGCAGATAGCGACTAATGGTGATCCAGTGAGGGGAAGTTGGCCGGTCCCTGAAAATAGTCCTATTGTTGTTTGGGCTGATGCTAGCAACCTAGCTCTAGGTGTTGTCTTGACAGTTAACGATAAGATAATAGAGGACGCTTCGTGGTTGAGACCACATAACGACACTGGACATATCAATATTAGTGAGTTAGACGCAGCTATCAAAGGGCTTAATATGGCCCTACGCTGGGGTAAGAGAGACATAATTATTAAGACTGATTCATCCACTGTGTATAAATGGTTGACGGCAGTTATCAATAAAACGCACAATGTCAAGACTCGTGCTCTATCAGAAAGACTTATCAAACGTCGACTTGATACTCTAAGAGAGATTATAGAAACCGAAAAAATCTAAGTCGAACCGCACTTAGTGAAATCTGCTGAAAATATTTCGGACAGCCTCACTCGTGTCCCCCAAAAATGGATACAGGTTATGAGAGATCAAGCAGACACAGCAAATGTTCTATCCGCAGCAGTAGCAGAGGGCGTAGATAATCAAAACCGCAACCTCATGGAAATTAAAAAGATCCACGAAAGGTGCCACTTTGGTGTAGATCGGACCTTGAATCTAGCCAAACAGAAGCTAGGAAATTTGGTTTCTAGGAGGCTAGTAAAGAAAGTCGTCCGTAGTTGTGACAGGTGTGCTAGGATAGATCCGGCGGTGAATTTTAGTTGGGATAAGGGCGCCTTCAGCACTAGTCCGGTTATATGGCAGAACATAGCAGTTGATATAACTCACTATAATGGGATTCCTTATTTGACTATAATCGACCTTTCATCTCGGTACACTATTTGGAGACGGCTGCGCAATGAGTCTTCATCTGAAGTGTCGATGCAGTTGTCTCAAATTATAGCGGAGTTCGGTCCTCCTAGTTCGGTGTTATCCGATAACGGTACCGTGTTTAGAAGTAGAGATATCTATGAGCTATTCGATAATTGGGAGATTAAACATGTTTTTTCTAGTGCTTATCGCCCGCAAGGCAACGCAATTATAGAACGAGTCCACCGTACTGTTAAGAGATGTGCCAAGCGAGCGAACCGAGATATCGAAGAAGCAACGTTCTGGGTAAATAATAGTAGAGACGGTGAGCGGCAAAGCCCCTACGAGTTAATGTTTGCAGCCACCTCTAAGAAGCCAGGAGTGACTACTGAGCGTAAACACATCCAGCGGGTAGGCCCTGAGCAGGTTGACTCGGAAGAAAGTTCAAAGTATGAGGATTTAGATGGAAATCCCTTCAGTATTGGCGACAGAGTTTACCTGAAGAGTGTTTCGGGGAGGTGCGATAGTACTTGGTCGGGTCCCCATCGGATAACTAGCATCTGTTCTAGCGTAAGTGTTATTCTGAATGAAGATGGCGTTGCACGCCACGTTTCACACCTAAGGCTAGTCCCTGGTGAGGAGTGTACGTTAGATACGTTTCCTACATACTCAAACAGTGATGAAAGCGGTTTAAGCGGTGAAGATGATGAGGATAATGAGGCCAGTATTTTACGTCGTAGCATTCGCGAGAGGAAGCCGCCGGATAGATTCGGTGACTTAGTGATGTGGTGTGCGTGTGAGGTCTGTCGACCTGGGGGGCGTGTGGGAGTTTGAGCTGTTGTGCGTTGCCGTTCCGTTCGTATATTGGAAGTCTGTGTATGATTATCTAATCGCGACTTTCCCTCTTCCCGTGCTAACTGCATGTGACGTCACTATTGACCATTAGCTGTGAATAAAGCTGAAACTCATATCACATCAAGTATGACATAAGCATGTTCTATTGAGAAGAGAGCACCTTCTTATTGACACGAATTGCTGTTTTTCCTTGCGTCAATACAAAGAGCAATCGAGTTAATGCATCGAAGTTGAAAAGGACTGCATGGACAGAAATGGCGGAGGAATTTAATAACAAATTTCCTCTGAATCATCGTGACTGGCTAGGAGTGAAGAAGAAATGGGAAAAATGGTCTCAATTGCAAAGAAATGGTCATCAAATGTTCGAAGATCCCGTAAACAAACTGGCGGCGGTCCACCTATTCCTGATCCTCCATCGTACATCAAAGCCATCTCAGATATGTTGGGAGGTAGTGAGGCTTTCACAGGAGTTGGGGCTCCTATCGAGAGCGCAGCTGAACCGGTGACAGACGATCAAATAGTCGAACCAACAGATTCATCAGTTCACCTCGATGAATTACCGACAAAATCTTCATCCCCTAAGTGTGATACTAATTTTGTTGAAATCTCGGATAAACGTCAAAAGCGAGTCCTGAATCGAAAGAGAGATAAAAATACTGTAGAAAACCTGCATAAGGATGTTCTCAATCTAGAGAAGGAAAAGCTTGAGATCAAGAAGTTGCGATTGGAAATAAGCTACTTGGAAACCAAACGTCTGCGCTCAATTCAACAGGAAGTAAACCCCGATGATACAAGTTTTATTAATATGGATACTGATACGGTCGTGTTCTATGATTCAACCAATGAGCGCAGAAGTACGTGATTTTCATACTTTCTATTAGTTTTGTAGTTCGTTTTAATAAAACTAATGTTAATATTTGTTAGCATTAATATTTGTTTTGTTTTGAACTAAATAATAGTATGTGATCACATCAAAATCTCTTAACACACAATGAAAAGATAAAGCAGAAACAGTATTGATTGATTGTTTATTCACATTCGATTTATTAGGCCTATGGTCTTTATTAAACAACATAGACATTGATAAGCATTTTCTATCTTTTAAAGACTTATATTACAATAATTATCGTTGTTCAAAGAATAACTGAACCATGCGATCTCTAGAATGTTTTCCATCTCTAAAATGAGATAGCGTTTCTGACTGATTCACAAAGGATGCATCACTTTCGGGTAAAAACTCTTCAGGTT
This sequence comes from Prostheceraeus crozeri, assembly GCA_907163375.1. Classification (NCBI taxonomy): domain Eukaryota; kingdom Metazoa; phylum Platyhelminthes; order Polycladida; family Euryleptidae; genus Prostheceraeus; species Prostheceraeus crozeri. The sequence continues at coordinate 388,897 of CAJQUW010009496.1, read as the reverse complement.
GAGAATCATCAAATGAGTCGGGCTGGTGTCGATCTTTTGCAATATTATGCAAAATAAATGCAGCAGTTATTGCTATTTTGGCACGTTCAGGAGTTGTTCTATACCCTTCTGAAAGACCTCGGAAACGCCGCTTACACTGGCCAAAGGCTTGCTCTATAACAACTCTTCCTCTCCTTTGGTGATAGTTAAAACTTCTCTGACCTGCCGTCTCGGGACGAAGGAAAGGTACCAATAACCACGTTTTGCCATTACCATAACCACTATCTCCAAGAAGTGTAAAATTATTTCGTCCCGATTCCATATCAAAATAAAGTTGACTCTAGGCCAGGTCAAACTTTCGATTAGATTTGACAAATCGGTTTCAGCAAACTGGTTTTGATGAAACCGTTTTATTAAATCGCAGCAATATTAAAGCGGATTACTGTAAACGCATGTTTGACCTCATGTAAATTTGGATTAATTAAAACCGTTTCAATAAAACGTCCGTTTTGTTAAACAAAACCATTTTTAAACGGTTTCATGTAAATCCGAAGTTTGACCTCCACTGTTCTGGTAGCATAATCGGTTTTGTTAAATCGATCTTCTGACCACTTTGGCTTTATCAAAACCAAGAACTTCGTCAAATCGATACGGATTTGTTAAACGACCGCAAGTGAATGGCATTGACAACTTCGCGGCATGCTAAGCAATGTGAGATTTGTTAAACCACTAGGTGGTTAAATAGCGTAAATCGAAGAGAGAGGTCAGAAACACGATTAAACATGTCTGCGAATCTATTGGCTGCAGCACGAGTTGTAAGGACTCATGGCCCGAAGCATCAACGTGTGAAAGCCATATCTTCATCAGATGCGGATTATTCCTCAACATACCGTCTATCGAAAGGAGACCTAGCCAAAATTTCTAAAGAATTCCATGAATATCGCATGGTGGATCATCCCAAATGTCATTACAAGGTTAGCTGTAAAATGGTGGAGGCCTTCGTCTCATACATTTCCGGCGGTGGATACTATAGACAATCTGCTCGCAACGAAGGGATTTCCAAGCCGACCATGATACTGTATAGTAGAATGGTCGCCTCATACTTGAGTTCTATGGCTTCCCATTACATCAGGTTGCCATCTGTACAGGAAATTGGGGATATGACAAGCCGATATGTGGATGAAAAGAAAATAATCGGACTGCTGGACGGCTTTCTAATGAAGATCCAAAGACCTGATCATGGTGTAGACAATTTCTATTCTGCGAGGCCGGGGAAATGCTACGACTCTATAAACATTCAATATGTTTGTGATTTGAATGGCAAACTAATTCATGTCCTAACTGGGGTCAGTGGAAGAGCTCACGATAAGAACGCCATAGAATGGAGTCCTCGACTACGAAGATGGTTGGATAATTTACCAGCTGACCATTACGTTTTGGGAGATTCTGCCTACATTGGATACCACCCTAAGTGCTTGACACTTTATAGAAACCCGACCGCTGTACAACAACATTTTAATAGGCAAGCTTCGAGAATACGGTCAAAAGTGGAAAATGTAATCGGTGCACAGGAGTGCATATGGAGAATTCTAATGACAAAAGAGAACAGAGTTCCTGCGAAGTCAGGCTTGACTCCCGTGTGATGTTTGTTTATCTGTTGCAACTTTGCAGAATCGCTTTACCAATTATGTTACTTGAAAACTTTTTAAAAATTCATTTTGCCATTCCTGGGATTTTTCTGCTACGTTTTTATGGGAATAATTGCAACTTTTATATACCGCGACTTTGAAAAATCAAGAAGGATATAAGAATTATTTAATAAACTTAATTTTTGTTTGTTATATATATATAATTGATGACTGTATGCCTATATGCTCATTCTTCTTTAAACTACGGCGCTAAGTAAGATGTGTCACATCACCCCAATTCCAAAGTCTAATGAAGCGAAAACATCATATTCATGTTTCATTCATTCATACACATGTATATATTGTCATGTACCAACAACTATATACAAATTACTGCTAGGCCTATGTTGTAGTATCAGAGGAATAAAGGAAGGAACCTGGAATCAATGGATTGTGTTGGTGATTTTGAATCAGCTGCTGTGTCAGATTCTCTACAGCATTTGTCAGATTCACAAATCCATCTCTGATATCGATCAAGTACTCGTTCGTTTTCATTTGCTCGTTAAGCAAATTCTCTAGACAGTCACTTTGATTGTCACACATCCGACGGAAATTAAGAGCCTCGCTAAGTTTTGGAGTTGGAGCTGGCTTCTTAGCAGGTGGTTGTCCCCTGTCCGTGGTCGTTCCACTTTCTCCCACTTCTGCTGGGCGCTTATAGACGATTCCACTTTCGTCTCTAAATGTCTTAGGACCTAGTGAAGATCCATGTCCATGTACACGAGAATCCAAATCGGACAGCAAATCAAACATTTGAGTGCTACCCTGAACTTTCAGGTCTAATGGCTCCTCGATTGTGTCACCGTTGCCACTAGTCGCCTTGTCCTTCAACACCTGAAAATAAAGGAGAGCGTAACATGATCCATATTGCATTAGATGCACAATGTAATAAACTATGATGAATAATCTCATAATGCTTCACTTACCTTTCTGTACTCCTTAAACAAATTCTCCAATCGGACATTCATTTGCTCACTGGTTCTTCCTCCTTCTTCCTTGATCTTCTTGAAAGATTCCTTTTCAAAAAATTTAATCCTGCTGTCGACATGACCTTTCGCAGAGGCATAATCGAGGGCGTTGTCAATTACGCCTTCCAGCAGCGAAATAGTTTCCGGATGACCCCATCGCCTACCACGTGTTCCTTTCTTCATGTTCATCAATGTCATATAACGATTTGATAAAACGCGTTTTATATTTTCATGATTGATCACATTTCCACTGTAATTTCTGTTCACAATATTCGATGAATCCGATCTTGACATCGAATGTTGTTCAATCGAAATCTTTGGACACCATGAAATCCTATCTTTGACCTCAGCAAGTTTTAGCTTTGACAAAGCCGATCACATGTACCAGACAGTTTCATCAAATCGCAATATCATGATCGAGTGTCGAAATTGCGGCTATATCGCGATTAAATGCTTGCGATGGTTTAACACACAAAACCGATTTATTTAGATAAAACGGATTTGTTAAATCTAATCGTAGTTTGACCTGGCCTTCTGTTTCAGTATAAAAGAATCATCTGGCCAAAATAAATACAAATGAATAAACTTGTAATTTTGGTCACACACTGCTTGAATATTGAACGACGTAAATCCTTTGCGGTTCATGAATGAATGTTCCTGGCTGTCTGAAACGAATGTGTGAACATGTGTACACTCCAAAGCCCCAGCTATTCCAGAAATTCTTGTCAAATGCTTGAAGGCACTTTGAGTACGTTGTAAATCGATACCGGACGGTGGGACAATAGATGAATTCAAATCAATTGCGATAACTTTCAAAACTTTCCATATCACAGCACATACCGTTGATTGAGAACATCCAAAAATATCACCGATGACTTGCTGTAACGAATTGCTAGCCATAAATCTCAGAGTCAGGAGAACTTTGATTTCTGTTGGGATCGGATGACAGTATGTCTTGGATTCGCAAAATTTGCCGAAGCGTTCACAAAGAAACTTCACTGACTGTTTATCAAATCTAAATCGTTGATAGAATTCATGATCGTTGTAGAAGTCAAAGGGATTATTACAATCTCGGAAAACTCGTTCTCTTGAGATCGACCGCCGCATATCATACAACAGAATTTGTCTTGACATTGTTGTTGTTCAAAGCGTCAGAAGAAATGAATGAACTGTAAAAGTCTATCACCACTTTATGTATCATAATGTCTTGTTAGGAAGGTCGAGACTCACCTTGCGAAGTAGTACTTACGAGATAGTAATACTTACACTTCGGCCGTAATACACGATAAGACTAACCATAAATACCTACAAGTAATACTTACAGGCAAGTAATACTTGCCTGTTAGATAGAGTACAAGATACGGCAACAGAGCTCACGATGAAGTGGATATTTACTAACGTGTTTGTTTAATGGAGATTCACCCTCGGCATTGTATTTAGACTAGGATAGACCGAATAATCGGCCGAATAATGACGTTTTCAAGATGTTCGGTGTTTGGCCTAATAGTTGACGAATACAAGGCTTGATTTAATTTTTTCTGAATTATCGGATTTCGATTAGTTTGATTTGGATATTTAGTCAACACGTACGTCATCTTCACGTAGAACACGCAGTGTGGTCTAGGCTTGTTTTTAAGATCTTCATTTTTGAATCAATGAGAGGGAAATATATCTAAGATATCAGACAGTATATCTCCTCTAAATATTTTTTGTGTGCGAATATCAAAACTGGGATTAAGCTTTGTTTGATAATGATAGCTAGTAGTTCGCATCCCATTCACAAGTAAATATCAATGTGCATATATGTTGACAGAATCATAGATCATAAAATCGATCTCTTTAAAACAAGGTTACTGGTACAACAAACGAAAACAAATATCCCGTGCAACAATCATTTCCTATATCTTAAATTGTGGTGGAGAAGCAGTAGGTGCCCCCAGGCCTTGGTAGAAGCCGGGATCGTGATTTTTCGTAGATCGCTCCAAATTCCGAAAGCAAGCGTTCGGAGTAAACGCTCGATGCTAGTGTTGCCAGCTCGAGTTTTGCCAGTTTCCGCAGATGGGGATATTTTACGTCATAGTCACACAACACAGCAGTAGCCAATCACTGATTTCTTGAACGTCAGAGGATAGGGAATACAGATAATCCATAAATCAAATTAAAGGATTACCCGGTTGCTTGTTGCGAGTCACTTCAGTTGAGCGATGCTTAACCAGCTACCTTTTTAAGTACCGTAATCATTCCTTTCCAACTTACTTAGTCTACACTATGTCCTGCTGATCCTCCAGTGGAGTGAAGGGCTGCTCATGGCTCTCAGTCTAGGCAACACATGAGCAAAAAAACCAACCTGCTGCCTTGTAGGGTTATCTCTTGTCAGAGAAAGGCTAGGTCTATCGCTTACAACGATAGCTTTGACGTCAGCAAAGGCATGCGGTCAAAATATGTTTGCCAAACCAATATGCGGATCACAAACGAACAATTTTTCATACCGGATCGGTCGAGGCCCGGGTTAACAACGGCCGCCATCGGTGCTGATGCCCTACAGGGCACCGGTGGAAATTGGGCTACTGCTGGGCGCAAACGAAGAAGGAGAGGTGGAACAAATGTTCGTAAGCATGAAGAAAAGAGAAGAGAAATGTGGGTCAAGCTGAAGCTTGGTACGTTGAACGCTGGCACCATGACAGGCAAAGGAAGAGAGTTGGCTGATCTGATGGAGAGGAGAAAAATAAATATCCTATGTGTCAGAGATGGAACCGGTATTACCGGCCCGGTACCGGTACCGGTGCAGGTCACCGGTACCGGTAAACTCTGCCAAGCGTTGTAATAAACATATGACGAGACAATGCAGGGATGAAAATCCTCTTGTAAGGGAATTGTAAGGGATGAAAATCCTCTATTATTTTGGAAAGCAAATGAAAAACTGTACCCAACTTTGTGCAAAGTCGCTCGCAAAGTGCTTGTAATCCAAGCATCAAGCTCGCAAAGTGAGCGCGTTTTCAGTGATGCAGGGTTGACCCTGACCGCGCCTCGAAACCGCTTAAAGTCTAAGCATCTCGAGGAGTTGGTCACCCTTAACAGTGCTCTAAAAGCAGGACTATGGTAATTTCACAATTCACATGTTGGCATTTACACTTTGAGTTTTGTGTTTTTGAATAAATTTGATACAGTCGGATATTCCATTTTCCATGTATACTATTGATGCATGTACATGATTGTTGGCCAATGTAGTAATTTTTGCAATTATATGTAGGGCCTATATGCTTGCTGTTAATTGCTATGATTGAGCTGAGTCAAAATGGTGACAATTTTTTAATGCAGTAACATCCTCGAAATAATGCCGCTACATGTACAAGTTTTCAGTTCATTCAAGGAGTTACACAAAAATAAGCAATGAGGGACATGTTGTCTAAATCCACGCACTCGGAAAGTTTACCGGTAGATACCGGTATCGGTACCGGTACCGGTAAAGGTTACCGGTAGACCGGTACCGGTGCCGGTAGCCAAAAATGCTGGACACATAGCCAGGAAACAAAGTGGAAAAGTAGCAAAGCGCATAACATAGGTGGAGGTTACAAACTGTTTTGTTGTGGTGGTGACGGAAAGAGAAATGGGGTTGGAGTAATACTGAAGAATGAGCTTGCAGAAAATGTCATAGAGGTGAAAAGAAAGCCAGATAGAATGATGAGCGTCAAAATTGAAGTGCAAGGAGTATCGATGACGGCTATAAGTGCGTACGCTCCACAGACTGGCTGCGGCTGGGATGAGAAGGAAGCCTTTTGGAGTGATCTCGAAGAGCTGATGGACTCAATGCCCCAAGAAGAGAGAGTTGTGATAGGAGCAGACATGACACTGAGCGGACATGTGGGTCAAGGAAACCAAGGTGATGAAGAAATCATGGGACGTCACGGATTTAGATTACGTAATGCAGAAGGACAGTTGGTAGTGGACTTTGCAAAGCGAATGGAGATGGCCGCTGTGAATACTTTCTTCGAAAAGAAAGATGAACACAAGTCAACTTACAAAATCGGAGGAAGAACGTCATAAATCGATTACATTTTGTATCGGAGACGCAACTTAAAGGAAACGACGGACTGTAAAGTTATACCGGGCGAGTGTGTCACCACTCAACACAGAATTGTTGTTTGTAAAATGAATATTAAAGTAATGAAGAGATGCCGCCGCCAAAACCCATAAAAGAAAATTAGATGGTGGAAATTGAAGGATGAGGACTGCTGCAATGTATTTCGTAATGCCGCGACAGAAGCTTTGGCTAGAAGGGAAGAGCGAATACAATGGGATGAGATGGCTAACATTGTAAAGGACTCGGCTAGAAAATCCCTGGGAACGTCGAGTGGGAGACTCGAAGATAACAAGGAAACGTGGTGGTGGTGTGAAGAGGTTCAAGAAAGTGTGAGAAGAAAAAGTGTGCAAAGAAGAGAATGGATGAACTTCAAGATGAAGAAAGCAGACAGGATTTCAAGCAGAAAAAGCATGAAACCAAAAGGGTTGTAGCAATGGCAAAGGAAAATGCGTACAGCGAGATGTACCGGAACCTTAACTCTAAGGAAGGTGAGAAGGCGCTGTACCGATTGGCAAGGCAAAGGAATGGAGATAGTCAGGACGCGAAGAAAGTGATAGTGATTAAGGATGAAAATGGACAAGCATGATCGAACACCGATAGCATTCTGAATCGTTGGAAGGAGTATTTTGAGAAGCTTTTGAATGAAGAAAATGAGAGAGAAAGCAGAACTGACGAAATAGATGGGGTGTACGAAGAAGTCTAAGAAATAAGCAAGAGCGAAGTCTACGAAGCTATGAGAAGAATGAAAAAGGGCAAATCGGTCGGTCCTGATGACATACCAGTCGAAGCCTGGAAATGTTTGGGAGAAATCTCGCTTGATTTTTTGACCGGACTGTTTAATCGTATACTGTTGGGAACGAAAATGCCAAGTGAGTGGAGACAAAGTGTCATCGTGCCAATTTTCAAGAATAAAGGCGATGTACAGAACTGCAACAACTATAGAGGCATCAAATTACTTTGCCATGCTATGAAGCTCTGGGAAAGAGTTGTCGAGGCTAGATTACGTAAGGAGGTCACCATTTCTGAGCAACACTACGGTTTCATGCCGAAAAAGAGCACGACGGACGCCATCTTTGCACTGAGGATGCTGATTGAGAAGTTTAGAGAAGGTCAAAGGAAACTCTTCTGTACGTTCATTGACCTGGAGAAGGCGTAGGACAGGGTGCCGAGAGAGGATTGTGGTACTGCATGAGGAAGTCGGAAGTAAATGACAAGTCTATCGAGGTGGTGCGAGACATGTATGAGGACACTGAGACCCGAGTCAGATGTGCAGCTGGAATGACATCGGGATTCAGAGTGGATGTTGGACTTCACCAGGGATCAGCACTGAGTCCGCTACTCTTTGCTCTAGTCATCGACAGACTGACAGATGAAGTAAGGACACAGGCCCCTTGGACGATGATGTTTGCTGACGACATCGTTTTATGTAGTGAGACCCGAGAAAAAGCGGAAGAGAGATTGGAGTTGTGGAGAATTGCATTGGAGCGAAGAGGAATGAAAGTAAGCAGAAAGAAAACCGAGTGCATGTGTATCAACAGCGAAGAGGGTGATGAGAAAATGAAATTGCAAGAAACAGAAATAGCGAAGGTGGACACTTTTAAGTATCTTGGGTCAACTGTCCAAAGCAATGGTAAATGTGACAAAGAAGTGAAAAAACGAGTACAAGCGGGGTGGTGCGGATGGAGACGAATTTCCGGAGTCATGTGTGACAAGAGATTATCTGCGAAAGTGAAAGGAAAGATTTTCAAGACGATAGTGAGACCTGCCATGATGTATCGACTGGAAACGGTACCATTGGCTAAGAGACAAGTAGCCGAAATGGAAGTAGCACAGTTCAAGATGCTTAGAATGTCTTTTGGGGTGACTAGAATGGACAGGATTAAGAATGATTACATCAGAGGAACTGCTCATGTTGGAAGGTTTGAGGATAAGATGCGAGAGGCTAGACTCAGGTGGCACGGACATGTGAAGAGGAGAGAGGAGGAATACATTAGAAGACGAATGCTGAAGATGAATCTACCGGGCAAAAGAAGACGAGGGAGACCGAGCCTATACATCGATGTGATGTCAGACGACTTGAAAGTGATCGGAGGAAAAGAGGAAGACGCGAAGGATGGAGCGAGATGGAAGGAACTGATCCGCTGATCGGGAAAAGCCGAAAGAAGAAGAAGAAGATTAGGTCTTAGACATTCCAACCTATACTACTCAACTTTTGATAAGGATCACAGAGAAATAGTCGGCAGAATTTTTGTTAAGACAGATCTTTTACGATTTGAATGTAAAACTTCTAACTTGAATTGGGATTCTACATTACTATTGTACGACTTGAAATCATAGGCATGAAACATAAATGGTAGGCTATTCATCTATGATTCATAGATATCAATAATGAACACTGGTATATACATATTTATTCTGATAAAGAATTTTTTAGCTGCATTTGAAGTTTGTTGACGCTGATTATTGATTATGAATTTTCAAATCTATTTGGACTATGCAATTGCCAAAAAAATAGCCGGTGCTGAATTCTGTCAGATTGCACTTCAGATACATGCATCAAGCAGCGAGAAGCACTGAAACTGCATGAGGGATATTGGAATGTTGGAAGCGGAACTTTGTCTGGAAATGACTGATCGAAGGGAAGGAGTTCAGCGAGAACGGAATCTGAGGTTTCACTTCAACATCATTTGTCATGATAGGTTTGGAGGTGGTTCTGTTACGGTTAGGGGCAGAATCAGTATACAAGATAAAGCAGACGTATCTTCACATATTATTCAAAACGGTTCTTCAACAGGAGCCAGCTAAAATCGCGATGAAATTTACCAACGTGTGTAGTCAGGCGCATGCGGGAGTCATTAGTCAGAATTTTATTCTGATGGATGACAATGGCCTCATCGTGCATGATGGTGAACTAGTATCTGGAAGAAGCAATTGAACTCATAAATTGAGCAACGAAATCCACCGATTGAAACCCCATTGAACACAAGTTGCATTGAACATGTGTGGGTAATAGTGGGGCGGAGAGTAAAAATCCGAATGAATCAACCTCTATCCATTCAGTAACTATAAATTGCATTGGAGGCGGAACGAGATAGAATAACCCCATATTGATGTAAGGAGACTAATTTGTAGCATGAGGAGGCTCTGTGAGGTCGCTACCAAAGCGAGAGGAGACCACATAGCCCAATGACTTATTTGTTGCCTTTCTTTAGTTCTTCTTCCTTGTAACTACATGTAAGTTTGCGTTTTGAGTTTGAAAACAGCTCCAGATGCAGTTAACTTTGAATCATAGAAGTGGATAACAGCACACTAGAATGGAAGTTTGATATCTTGCCCATGTACAATGATGGCACATGGAAAAATCTATGGCTTGTAGATCAGATTCGATCTAAAACATTGCATCATTGTCAAACTATTTTCCAAGTTGTTTGTGGAAGTTGTTGACACCTAATTGCAGGATTTTCATGAAGAGAATTGCAAGTGAGATGGCGTCATTGTTTCATGTGAAATAGCCTACTATTCCATGGATTAATATAGTGTGTCTATTTGTAGCAGTCACTGACAACAATTTTTCAATATTGGAATGCGAATTAAAAATTGGTTCACAAAGTGATAATTGAAAGTGGTCGGTGTGCTGTTTGCAGGAACATCTGAAGAATTCACAGATAGAAAGTCTAATTATTGGATAATTTCTTCTTCAAGCGGCTAAGAAACCTGGCGCTTTTCTGGAATAAACACATTGAAAGTTTCTTTACCGACAATCATTTCTCAAATAAATGAAATGTCGCTGGAACTTTTCAATTAATCATTGAATGACACAAGTGATATTTTTGAAGCTGATATACGAATGCATGTAGAAATTTTGAAAATTATTCAAATTTAGTGAACAGGGGAACCCTTTAAAGTAAAATGAATGCTCTACGATTTCTTGGCCTCTGATTTCAAGCTGGAGTTATGCATGTTCTGTAAATCGACATTACAAGTGGCATAAGAGTCTGATTATACTATTGATAGATTATCTGAGCGATATTTCAAAATGATGAACGTACAGAACGCTTCAAAGGATTTCCGTCTTTGTCATCCTGTCGGCGCAGCATTTTGTAAATTCACTATTGCTTTTGAGTACATGGTCTTTGGACAAGGGCCAACAATCCAGATCAAGAATTGGCTTGATAAATATAATTGCCAATCAAAGAACATGGAAGCCAGATCGCACAAGTTGCATTTTGCCCCAACTAAGTTCCCCCGGCGTGTGCCATAATTTTCATGCAATTTCCATTCTAGGACTTTCTATGGTATTGTTAATTTCTATGCTTTGTATTCAGCAGTGATATCTATGAATTGAAGGTGGACGTGATTGTAAAGATCTCATGACTATATCTATGATAACATGACATATCTGTTTAATTCTTACATTAAATTAACAATTCATCATAAGTGAAACATTTAAATCACTTTAACTACACTATAATGTAGAATTCATTAGAAATTTTGAAGTGATCCTTATCAAAAGTTGAGTAGTATATATATACAGGGGCGGCGGAACCGGGGGCACGTGCCCCCCCAGATTTTGGGAGGGCAAAAAGTTTAATCGATAATTTTCAGCTTTTCATTCAAATTGTTATAACGATTGTTATCATAAAAGACAAGCAATACTTGTTTTACATGTATTCATGCAAATACATGTGTAATTTTTGTATTTCATTCTGCCAACATTTCAATTCTGCTTACGAATATTACAAGAGCATGTATTACGAAAGCATTGATATGTCATTCCGAAATTCAACGGCGATTTTCAACAGAGTCGTACGGCACCCTGATGGCAATTGAATCCATCTTGATAAAGGCATCAAACCAAAAGGACTTTTGCTGTGATGAGGTGCAAACATTGAAACTGTTGTATGATATGGATGTTAATTTTGATAATTTAGTGTGTGAACTCCTGTTGCTACCGCAACTTTTGAAACAATTTTATCCTCTCCTGAAATGCGTTTCATCGATTGAAACTCTGGTAACTTTCTTCACCGAAAACAGTTCCAAATGTGTTTCTATTTTACCTAATGTGAAGCGGTCGCTAGAAATATATCTTTTGGCTCCAATAAGTTCTGCCAGTGCAGAACGAACATTTTCTTCTCTCAGAAGAACAAAATCAGACTTGCGAAGCAACATGACTGAGAAAAGATTGAACAATTTGTTAGTACCTTCAATTCATAAGAGACGGACTGATGAATTGTCAGTGGAGGCTATAGCAAAAGAATTCACATATCGAAACAAGCAGAGGCTTTCCTTGTTTGGAAAATTTTGAGTTTTTGAATAAGTTTGTACACACTTGTTTTATCATTACACTAATTTTGTAAAACTAGCTTTGTTTTATTTAATCACACACGCTTATAGTATCACCTATTAAATATGTAGAACGACTCGTCATCTTGTGATTGCAATAACCCCTCAAACAGGCATACATGTGCAACTGTCAGAATTCCCAAATATGATAAAAAACGTTTTTGTAAGCTTCAACAATTATTTCGATGTTAAGGAAGTTAGAGCAAATTAAGTTGCAACTAGAAATACACACTCAAGTTAGTGAATGAAAGACTTACAACTACCTAATACTGAAGTATGCTTGAATCTATATTACACCATCGGCCTTCATCACAATTTGTTTAATCTTAATTAAGTAAAATTTCTATCAAAAGTCTAGAACTGATAATTTCTTTGAGTGGACCAACATTATGCTATAGCTTGCGGTAGCCTTTTATTCAATTTAAATGTCAACTGATAGGCCCACGCCACGGGTTTTATCAACATTCCGTTGGGTTGGTATCGAACTGGTATCAGATCGGTGCTCCCCCACATCTAATATCGCTCCGCCGCCTCTGTATATATATATATATATATATATAAAAATCTACTGTGCATTAGAATGATGAAGAACGTAGACCAGGGCAATGCATTGTCTTCTGTAATAGCTTTTAGCCATAATTACGGCGTAATATAAGCTAAATTATGCAAGCTGATGAGACAGCTGTTCCCTTCCGAAACTTCTGATTACGCCACTGTTTACGACATTTATACTCTACTAAACGAGAAATTATTTACAAATCTACACACTATTTATCATATGATGCGCATATAGGCTATGCGTTACTGTTCTAGGTAATTCACTTTGCATATAGGTAGTACAATATATTTAATGTACCACATCGGTTCTTTAATGACAGGTGTCATAATCATAATAATATAGTTTGACTTACGTTTAACATCCATCATTGATACAGTACATACAGTCCGTTTCCTAAATCGTTACACACCACGAAAAGTTCGTTTATCTTCTGCTTATTCTCGTAAAATTTGATCGTGAGCTCATAATTGATTGATTACTAAATTTATTCACTTGACCAGTCGAGACATTTGGCTTAGGAAACAGCTTGTTGCTTCATAGCTGATCATATCATGTCGGCACTTGTCCTTATAGTCCTGTCATCAGTGATTGAGTTGTAAAAATCTTGTCGATCCCCTTATCGGACGCAAGCGTCAGCAGCAATGCAAGAATTGCTATTGTTTGTGAAGAGGTGCAGGGTTAGAGAGGCGTCCTCGTCTACAAAACACAGATTCGAAATCTTCTGCTGACCTCACCGAGGGAAATGATGACTCACCACAAATGACTGAGTATGGGAATAGCACAAATTGGAGGTTTGCCAGTGAACGGATGGGCCGATCGTGATAAATCTTACATATTCTAGTAGCTGATGACAACAGCATTCTTTTATGCCCAAACTCTAAAACGCCAGGGTTGATGCATAAAAATTATCGCAGTTAACGAAAAAGTTAACGTGAAGTTGTGTGCAGTTACCCGTTAAAAACATTGTTAACGCAAAGGTTAGCGAAAAATCAAGCAAAAGTGTTACGTGACTAAAATCGTGCAACTCCTACAGTAGTAAATAGGAAAATAGGACAAATTCCTGTCAGCTAGAAATAATGAAATTAAATTAATTAAAACTTTTAGAGATATTAGCTATCATTCCATTAGGATCAGGTTACACAACAGTCCAGCAGCTCAAAGTCGATCAACAAGTAAATCTGCGAAGGAATACAACGTGAGCAAACAAACGCGTAGTTACAAAACTATTTGGATCTCAAAATATTGCGAAATAAATGGGTCGCTAAGCATTGGTAATAAACATTGGACGTGGGCAGAAGGAAAGACGAATGAGCATGCGACTATGGCGGAACAGCCCGCGCGCGAAGACCAAAAACAGTCTCATGGCCAATGCAAGCGAGCAGGATCATTGCGAAACCATCATTCAAACAAGCAAGAAGAGGATATATAAACGGCGGAGCCGACGACCAAACAACAACGGCAATGAAGTAATTTGTAAGTCTGCTCCCTATCTCTCAAAGGTGAGACACAGAGGTCTTAACTATTTCCTTAATTAAGTTTCCGCTTCCGGTTACGGTGAGACCCGGAAACCTTTTATGCCGTTGTCCAAAACTGTGTTTATCTTGGTTAATTGAATCTTACTTCCACCAGTTGTTGTTTTATTCAACACCATCAGCTTGGGGTTGCAGTCGTAGGTTAGTAAGTATTGGGACCGTGATATTGATGTACAGTTAAACCTCGATATTACAATTGCATCAAATGTTGTCGAAATTCGAAAAAATGATATCATCTGAAAGCTTAACACGAACCTGATTCAACGGTGATAATCTTAATTTTCTTCATTCCTTGATTTCGTTTGCTGGTATCGGTGAATGAATTGACCAAAAATGTTTTGGTAAACAGGGTGGCGGCCGAGCCCGGGAATCGCTCCTAAATTTTAGTGAAATAGCCAATTAGCCCTTAAATAGCCCGGGAAAGACATTTTGTGATAGTTTACCACTATCTTTAATGAGCGTAATTTCTTGATTTCAAGTGCTATTAATATTACTATTATTAAGCCCACTGTTTCTATTTAATTTCTTTGAATCTTAATTGATGCAACCCAGCTACATGATGCATGTTTGCAGAACAACAGGATGAAATATTCACGACTTCGTAAATTTGTTTCGTTTCCATGTGACAGTGTCAATGATGCCTATGAGGCGATGCTATCGTGTCGTTGACGCGTCGCTTGTAGTGAAATCGCTAATGATGAAGTTTTGCAAATGAGTGACATTGCATCGTGTATATAATTGGGTTGACTGTAATTCGTGCATACAAGTATAAACTTGTAATCTATTGAGAGGGGTCTGCAAGAAACCGTTTTTGTGTGTGTTTCTGAATGTGCTTACATGCCTATGTCATTAGCCTATATCTGCCCACTGCAGGACGAAGGCCTCAATATGACACTTCCACCACCTTCTGTCTCCGGCTAATTGTGGCTAGTTAACTGTGTTGCAGAACAGCACAATTTCTTCATGCCACTTTCTTGACGGTCTTCCTCTTCTTCGTTTTCCTTGCCATGGTGTCCATATTGTTAATCTTTGGGTCCATCTGCTGTCTTCCATTCGGGCAATGTGTCCTGCCCACTACCACTTTCTTGCCTTCACCATTTGTAGTGCGTCCCTGGCCTTTGTCATTCTTCGCACCCATTCGTTCGTCTTCCTGTCTATGAATGTTGTCTTCAAATTCTTCTCTCCATCTTCATTTGTGTAGCTCTGATCTTTCGTTTTTAGAGAGACAAGCAGACTGCTGGTAAAAATCGCAGCCTCAAGTGATTTGGAATTAAAGTCGTGCTAGAAAAGTCATATTTAAATGATTGTTCATCTTCACATTATCAATTTAGTTCTGTTGGTTACTTACACGCCAACATCCACACCAAGTTGAGGAAATATATCAGTCCGAAATCATGCCAACAAAATTCTACCAACGCTGTCAGTGACAAAAAAGTGTATCACAGCTTTAGTTGACTTTTCGAATAAAAGTCACTGGTCAAGCTAAGTGATAAGTTCGAAACCTTACAATAAATCATGACAAAAAGGTATAGTATTGACCACATAAGGTGCAGTATAGACGTAGAAAGTGTGTATAGACCACTGCTTCCAAATGTCGGGATCGCTGGTTTATTGAACCATCCGAAGCGGTATTCTTACAGCGATAAACATTTTGTTCTCTGCTCCGGTCGCGACATTACCAAAAACGCGGAAAATATGTCAATAAATACGTTTCTAAGTAACTAATGAAGCAAATTTTGTTGGCTTATACCATATGCGCAAGAAAGGCCTAGCTACCTAATACATGGATGTATGAGCTCAACCGATTAACCGCGATATACACGCATGTATTTCTTAACAAAGTGCACCATATTTCTAATCGAGAGTCAAATAAAATCTTTCAACATTACAGGATTGGCTGACAGCCTATAAAAGTTTGATGACATATTACTAAGCCTATTGTTTTTGAAAGTAATCAAATCCATATAGGTTTTTTGATAAGGCTTAATTGGGCCTGCACATTCAATCACACATTAAGCCACTTAACTATTTTCAAAAATGTACAGGAGAACAGGCCTTTATTCAGTGACTTTTAGCCGTGAAATTTTTATGAGATCTGAATGATTTTACAATGATGGAAGGGTTCATTCATTCTTCGTACTTGCAAATGATCACAAAATATTTCATTTTCATCAACAGATTGATTTTATTTTCATAGCTTTTTTCATGTAATTTTTGCCTTTAGTCGGTTTGCAACGTCATCGCTATCCTTTGAATCAAGAACGATCGAGACCTTGATATTCCAGTAATATATTTGACTTTGCTGGAAACATCAGACACTAATTTTATGACAGACGGTTACCATGCGTCCATTGTTTCTGCGCAAACTGATACGGAAAGGATGATAAGTTGGAGTACTTCTGGCGTTTATGGTCCTCGTCCAGTGTGGCAGTTTCCTGGTGTCTCTTGTCGATATTTCTTGATAACTTGGTGTCATCGTGCCATAGCATTAACATGTGCATTTTGATATCATATCATGGTTGTTGCTTGTCATTAGTTGCTTCAACTTAACATGCTTGAATATTTCAGTCTGATAAATCGGCTACATACAACTTTCTAGAATTATATGAATCAGATCATGAAAATGAAGTATTTTTGCTGATCTTTGGAAAGTTTGGGAAATGGGCTTTTCCGTCGATATGAAATTATTCAGATCCCATAAACAGTCTATAGCTTACTTACTTTTACTTTTCCTTTTAACGTCTTCGTTTCCACTTCTGCTGAGGGGTTTGGACGATGCGAGAACGGTCTTGAGCATCGCTCGCAGATATTCCTAGCTCCACCATGTCCTTACTGACGATTTGGTTCCATGTCTTCCTCGGTCTTCCACGAGGACGGGAACCTTCGACCATTACGTCGAGCACCTGTCTGATTGGTTCATCTTAGATGAACAGATGCCGCGGGTGTGGAAACTCTGGGAAGTCTGGAAAATAGAGTGGTCTGGAAAGTTTGGGAAGTCTAGAAAAATATTGGATAAATAAGTCTGGAAGTATTGAAGCTTCGCTCGCATTATTCCAATCACATTCTGTGAGTTCATAGCTGGAAACTGCGCATATATTGCTCTCTTTTACTTTTCAAATGATCTTTGCTAGTACTTAAAGATAGTTGATTGACCATTTCAGGAAAGACAAGCACTAGGAGCGCAATGTAGCGCATTTTATTTCCATGAATGCACAGAATGCGATTGGAACTACATGAGCGAAACTTAAATACTTCGAGAAAGCTGAAAGAACCATAGTTGCTAAAACTTGATGTGGAAAATTCGTAATTGGGAAAACATTTAGTAAACAGAGTCACATATTTAATGACGTGAGACGTATAAATCTTGTATAATCGTGTTATAAATCTTGTTGATAAAGAGAAGAAGTTGGATGAGCTACTGTTGCATCTATTTCTTTTTTCATTATTTTCGATTTTTAATTTTTCTTGACGACCTTGATTGTACCTTGGTTTTGTTTTCAGATAGTTTTAAGTAGTGTCAATTACTAAGTATTTACTCAGTTGCTCTATTAGCTGTTTAGTTGTAGGCTTTGTTAGGGTATGTAGTTGGTTATTAATGGAATTGACTTACCAAAATAGTCCGCTTCTTGTGCGATAAAAGTTGTGATATTCCAACATCATTTTCGTAATTTAATGATACAAAACTGCAGTTAGAAAAAAAAGAAAGTTATATTTTACTGATTATAGAAACAATGTGAAAGCATGTGCTCAAGATTGAAAGCGTCTAATAAATGCTATGTTGTAGGCACTGAGTTTCATTCATCAAAATTTCTAAAAACTTTTATGACAAATTCAAATTTAGAAAACTACTTTTGTTGCATTTTGAAGTGCAATATTCCTTTTTCATTATTGCATCTACATGTGCTGGTGAAGCGTAAGATTCATTTATGAAGTCGCAAATTATCATACCATCGATAAATATATGTATTCGAAACTTGAATGCAAAGGATCTTTCCAGGATCCAAGTTCATTAGTGCGTTCGAATAAGGCCATTTATTCATCTCAGTCAGTTCTTCGCTCATTCAACTATTTTGCTCGTTCAATCAGTTCGCCAGTTCATTTTAATTTTGCAGTTTGCCGTTCAGTTCAACTGAAACACTCAAGTCACTCACTTCCTTTTTTCACTTTAAAAGGCACCAACGTTGTAGGACTTGGCGCTCGTTGACCACATTGACAATCAAAGAAGTTTGTATTTTTCATAGTGTCCATCATTCTTACTTAAAAGCCAGCACAGCTCATAATCCGTGCGGTCGTATTTTTACATCTCTCCCGCAGTTAGAGAGTCTATTGCAAATATCTCGAGATCCAGCGCGTTGTGTGTGTTCTCCCTTATATCGTCGGATTTGTCTCGCCAAGATCTTCAAGTTGTTATCAAATTCGGTTCTCTACGATCATCGGTTCGGGCCCTAGCCCCGAAAAACCGTATTTTGTCGATTCTACGGCTTTTTCGGGTCCAAGTCACTAGGGATTAACTTTTGGATCTCCAATTTTGGTATTTTCAAAATGAAATCGACCATTCTCTATCGATTGGTACCGGTTTTGGTGGATTCCATGGAAATTTTTTGGATCACGCCATATTGGTCATAGTGTCTTCAGTGCTCTCCTTCTCTTCCTCAAGGTCGTTGTCTGTTAGAGTGTTGCGCTTTCGTGCTGTGCGTTGCCGCCGTCTCTATATCATTCTGGGGTGACGTCACGGTTGTGCGCACGTCTATCTCGTTTCATCATTGTGTTCTGCCAGCAATCAAACATCCGTGTGGTGGTCTTCGGGTAGAAGTCCAGACATCGACCCTTGTGTACCGATGGTCGAACCCCACTGCGTGCAACTTTTTTTCTGTGTAATTTCTTTCTTAATTCATCATCACTTACCCCTTTTCGCTTCACTTACGCGCGTTGAACCCACCCTGTCTTCCCTTGGTTTTTCCAAGGTACTTGCCGTGCTCTCTCTCTTATTTACTCTTATTCTTTTGTTCTCTGGTCCTGTCTGTTTGACTCACCAGTTATCCAGCTACTGGCTAGCTCCTCAGTTTTAACTTAGTTCTTTCGTTCTGAGGAGGGCTGTTCTTCCAACCCTTTTAAACCCTGCCCTTCTGGCTCGGTTTTGGTTGGTTGCCGGTCCCTCCTCCGGTTTTTTTTAGGGTTTTTCTTTTTTCGATGTCTGAGGAGCCTGCTTTTGTACTGGTATCTGGTGGTCTCCTTGATTGAACTGGGTTCAAATCTTTGCTTAAACTTTTAAAATCAACACAAGACTCCGTATTTTTGTGGTATTTCCTCTTTTTGCAACTGCAAATAGTCTATCAAGTTTTGAAGGCAATAGAATGAGCAGCAACAACGCCTTGTGTGACGATATGCCAAGTGGCATAAAAATGGTTCATTGGAATGTCTGTAGCATGTGCCCTACTGGTGATAACACAACCCTGGACCAATTGAAAATGACTTTGTCTTCAGGAGGTAAGACCTGTCATGTGTTGGGCATCACGGAGACGTGGTTGAATCACAACTATGGCGACGGGGAGATATTGATCAATGGCTACCACAGGCCTCTCAGAAAAGATCGAGCGAATAAAGGTGGGGGCGGAGTATTGATGTACATTCAAGAAATGTATGGCTATGTCCGGAGAGCAGATCTTGAAGATGACAACCTTGAAGCGATATGGGCGGAGATCAAATGTCAAAGTGGAAAACCCTTATTGATTTGCACCGTCTATCGACCTCCAAACGAACCATTGACGGCTTGGTTAGACGCATTTGATATCATTATCGCAAAAGCTTTTTTAGAGAATAAAAGCTTATTAATTATGGGAGATTTGAATGTCAATGATTGTGTCAGAAATGATGAATTTAGTAAATTGGAAAATCATTTCATGTTATACTCAATGAAGCAAATGGTGAAGGAACCCACTCGAGTCACGACTTCGAGTTCATCCATTATCGATCATATGTGGATCTCTGATGATCTGTTGATCCGTGGTGTCAAGGTCCCCAAGATTGGATTAAGTGATCATTTTCCAACATGTATTTCAATAAGTGGAAGGTTCCGAGGTGGCAACATGCACAAGGTGATATCCTACCGGTCGTAGAAAAATTTTGACGGGATCGCCTTCAAGCAGGATCTCCAAACTGTACATTGGTCTGTTTTAGACATGTTTGATGATCCGAACGACGCTCTCGCACTTTGGCACAAGATGGTAATGGAGGTTATCAATAAACACGCACCAATACGTGAAAAAAGAATCAAAAGAGACTGGCAACCCGAGTGGTTCACGAAAGAAATTAGAGAATTGATGCGAAAGCGCGATTACAACAAAGCCAAGAAAGAGTACGATCTTTATCGTCTCTATAGAAACAAATGTGTTGCTCTTATTCGCAAAGCGAAGCAGGACCACTATACGAATCTTATAGAGACCAGTGCAACAGACACCAAAAAGTTGTGGAATCACCTGAAAGGTCTGGCGCCATCAAAGAAGTCCGCTACCATAACATCTATGAACATAAATGGCAATCTATCAGAAAATCCCACCAAAATTGCAGACGAATTAAACAAATTCTTTGTGACTGTGGCAGAAAGACATTCTACAAAAGCCAATGGCCATGGCATAAGCAACATTCTAAATACGCTGCGTCTGTACGTCTCCAGGTTCAGTCCGGATCAGTTCCAAATACCTCAAATTACCATTTGCGAAACTGAATGTTTGATCAAAGAATTATCGTCAAATAAAGCAACTGGATTGGACAATATTCCTCCCAAGTTACTCAAGTTGGGCTGTGTAGAACTGGCACCATCATTGACAACGATTATCAATTTGAGCCTAACTTCTGGAATCTTCCCCAACATGTGGAAGCAAGCCCGCGTATCTGCAGTACACAAGAAAGGCGATGTCAATGACATGGAAAATTACAGGCCGATATCAGTGCTACCAATAACAAGTAAAATCATCGAAAGGCATGTACACAAACATTTATATCTGCATATGCATCCGATGTTGCATGTCTCCCAATCTGGTTTTAGAGAAGGTCATTCATGTGAAACAGATTTAATCAATATGCTGGATCAATGGACGAAGAGCATTGATGATGGTGATTTGAATGCAGTTATAATGTTGGACCTTAAAAAGGCCTTTGAGTTGATAAATCATGAGCTTCTGTTGGAAAAACTTTTGGCCTATAACGTCTCAGAGCTTTCATCTACTTGGTTCAAATCCTACTTGCAAAACAGGTACCAAGTTGTGTCTCTTCAAAATGGACTATCAGACAAGCTCTCAGTACCCAGCGGAGTGCCTCAGGGGTCTATAATCGGCCCACTGCTCTTTATCATCTTTGTCAACGACCTACCCTTACATCTATCTGCCAGCAATATCGTTGACATGTATGCTGATGACACAACCATTACTACCACCGGAAAATGCCTAGATGATGTGAAGGGCAATGTTGATACTCTAGTCAATGAGGCGGAGTCCTGGTGTAAGGGCAACTGTATGGCACTGAACATGGAGAAGACAAAGGGCATGCTTATTACAACTCGGCAAAAACGGCGGCGACTCAGTAAGGATGAGATAACCACATTCTCCCAAAGAATATCTTTGACTGACAAGCACAAAGTCCTTGGAGTTATAGTCGACCAAGATCTGACATGGAATGAGCACGTTCAATATGTTGCTCGGCGTGTGAGCAGCTATGTTGCCTTGTTGAGAAGGATAAAGCAATTCTTGCCAATTCGTGTGCGGAGAATCTTCTTCATGGCCTACATACAATCTTGCTATGACTTTTGTTTATCGGTGTGGGGTGCTTCCTGTCACATAACGAGAATTGAGAAACTCCAAAAGCTTGCAATCAGAGTTGTGCTTGATCGCCCAAAACGTGAAAGCTCCAAACCTTTATTCAAAGAAATGCACATTATGCCCATGAGCACTCGAGTCGACTTTAAGCAGACTCTACTTGTGTATAAAGCCCTAAATCAGTTAGCACCAACTTATTTACAACGCATGTTTTTACGCAAGGAACAAGAGAAAAAGACACGATCTGTAACACAAGGAGACCTGTGTATTCCCAAAGTTAGAACCAAACTAAGAAAGATGACGCTTGTGGTTCGAGGTGCAGAACTCTATAATTCCTGCAATCGTTGTGTCCGAGAGGCTGACAGTGTTTTGAAATTTAAGCGAAACTATATATGTGATTTCTTCAAAACCTTCTAATTGATGTTCATTCTCTTTTATCTACCTAATCATGTTTTTCTGTATGCTAGAGGACCATTGTAAATTAGCTATTGCTACCAGTGTTATCCTCTTAAAATAAAGATTTTATTATTATTATAAGCCTACTTTATCATTCTGTCAACCCTGAAAGCAACTGTACTTGATTTGCCTTTGTCTCACAAATCGACTTTAACATTCATTAAACTGCCACTGCAGGGAAGCCATCCAATTCCAGATTCCGGATTTTTTCCAGAATTCCTGTAAGTATGGCAACCCTATGCTATTAAAGTCATCTAGCAGTTGATTGGCCTATATCTCCGATTTATATAACTGGTAAATATTTGAAGCCATAATTACTTGTAATTTTACCACAGCCTTAAGTTGGCCACCCTGTAGAAATCGAGAGAAATTTTATGAAATATTTCATAAGGTGCATGAAAATTCTCATGCGGCTCTACGCCGGCTAAAATGACCTAAAAAATTCCTGTCTGGTCTGATCTTAAATATGCTCATTTACATTGTACTATAATATGTTCACAAACAGGAACAACAGCACTGATTTGTCTGAGCGAAAGTAGCTCTAAACGGCTGTCTATGTCTGAACAGCGAAAAGCGATGTGAGAATTAATTTCCCCATAGTAAATGTAGGACTGAGAAGCATCAGTTCAGCTCGTTCATCAGTTTCATGAACTGAAAAATATCACTTAATTTCAGTGGCAGCTACTGGGAAATCCCGTTTCCTAAGCTCATTCGTTTACTAGTGAGCGACTACGAACCTCGTTCATTTACACCAACTTAAATCATTTTGCTCACTTCACTTGCTTTGCGAGGTCGAATCATGCGTTGGCATCCTCAATTACGCTTTCGGCTATTTTCCGCCAGTCTCTCTTCTGTCATTCTAGATATCACATGTAGGTCACACCAACCTTTGATGCTATCTGTCCACCACATCATGGATAGGCTCTACGACTGTTGCCATTCGCGATACCATACCACATGATCTTCACAGGACAATGATCTTTCATGAGGCAGATGTTGCCGAACAGACTCATTTTGTGCTTATTAGTCATCTACACAAGCCGCAACTTTGGTTCTATTGCTCTTCTCACGACTTCATGATTGGTGGTGCGGTGAAACCACCTAACACTTAAAATCCTTCGGAAGCACCGCAACTCAAAGGCATCGAGACACCGCTTATCCGTCATTCTCAGCGTAACGTTTCCGAAGTAAACATCAGCACGCTCGAAACACACATTTGCAACACCGTGCATTATAGTTCTTGTGCTATTCACGTGACTCCTACATATTTTGTCAAAACCTGCTAACGTCCTGAATGTCATGCCTGGCCATGCCAATGCGCTGACGAATTTCATAACACATCCCTCTCCATTTATCGTGATTTCAAGATAGGTGAACTTGTGGACTGTTTCGATTGCACTGTTGTTGGTCGAAAACTCTCTTTTTTCACTTGTTTCAACTATTAATAATCCCTTCGTTTTATCGGTGTTGATCTTACGGCCACATCTTCCTGCATCGCAAGAAGCGAAGTTTAGGGTATTTACCAGCTCACACCAGCTTTCATCCGAAAGTGTTGTATCATCGGCATGGCTTGAGTTGTTGATAGGCTGTCCCTGAGTTGACACCCCTGCTGCATTGTTATAACACGTTCCAGGTATGCAAAGCAAAATAATAAATCCAGGGGATCGCCACGTCTGGAATCCTTGTCTGAACCAATCACCAGTTTCATTTTCGAGTGTAGCTGCAGCCTTGGCACTGTAAAACTTGATATTCAAAATGTGAATAATCTTGGCATCCACCACGTATGATTTCAGTATTGCCCACTTGGCGTCTTACCGAATGTTGCTGAAAGCCACAGAGAAATCGATGAAGCAGACCATCAGCAAGGATTTGTTGCACAGTACTACTGTCTTCACGGAAGCCTGTTTGTTCTTCTACCAGGAATGGCTCGAAAGAAGCTTTCAGACGCTCTATGATGATCAGTAAGAACACTATGCACGCGTGGTTTATTAGAGTTGCTGACGATGCAGATGCTTAGATCTCCTTTCTCTGGCAGCGTCACTATAACCGACTTGTTCCATTCATCAGAACTTACTTTTCAGACTATGCTTGACTGCATATAATGAGCACCTCTTCTGGCGTCCACTCTACCTGCATGTATCATCTTTCCTGTAATGCCCTCTTTGCCGGTGTGGTTTTAGCTTCTTGGTCGCTGCTTCGACTTGACACCTGAGTATTTCGCCATTTCTGTCCTCGTCTTGGAGTGCCATGTTTTCATGCTCCGTCACTGCTGTGGTGTATAATCATACGTCTACTTCATACATCATACTTAATTGCACTCGGTCCTGTGTATTTTCATGTTCTATTTAGACTAGCCTGCTATGTTTCGACTTTGCTTTTCATCCGCAAACCGCAAATAGGAGTGTCCTCTGAATGATTCCTTTCTGTCGGAAGACCGTCATTGCCTCTCTGATTGCCGAATACAGCCCTGCGTTGTTCTTTCTTCCAATTTTTTTCTTCCCTTAGGTTAATCAAAACAAGTTTTTGGGTGAATTAGGGTAAATTGGGATTACCAATGAGTCAAGAATTTTTTCATTAGTCTGGAAATTATCCTCCGAAAATGCGCGAATTAAATTTCGACGCTTGATGTGACCGAACCACCAGTTTATATCTGGTGGAGTGCGGTAAAGTCAACCCAGTGAAAAAAAATATGTCGGCCCGACAACGAAATATCGTTACTTTTCGCTGTCGGCAAAAAGGTGGACGGTTCCTGATTTACTGCTTAATTGCCGACAGGCGTCATTACGTTACTGTGCCGACACGTCATATCGCTCATTTACCGACAATTTCTTACGACCGATTTAGCTTCCCATTTACCTTAAAATTCATTAATAATCATAACATTAATTGTATTTTTGAACAGATACACTATAAGATAGTCCCCTTTAAATACCTATACTCAAACGCAGTCCCTCAGACTCAGAAAATTCGAGAAAGCTACAACATATTAAGTAATTTATTCTGCAAGAAATTGGCAGTCCATTCCAGTCATTAACAATTCAGTCAAATTTCAAAAGTTCTTTGACACTAGCAGTCCATCTTGCGCTTTGGTGCCTCTCCAGACTCGCGTCTGCGACGGCCTCCCTCTTTGTCGCTGGCATCCTTCAGGATTCGTCGGATTGCGTCCTCGATGGTCTTTTCATCCGACCCTTCGATATTCATTCGAGAAACTGCAGCTGTAAACCGAAAAATTCTATCATTATGATTTAATCAATTAAGAAACTGCTGTGGTTTAATTGAGAACATGATACAACTTGAGAACAACAGAAAAACAGCAAATACGTCGTACGATCTAAATAGTAAGATCTACAGTTACAATGTTTCATTGAATTAAGGGTCAAAAACTATATCGTACGGGCGAAAAAACCGGCCAATTATTTATCCGATTCAAATTATTTCTGGAGCCTTGTCCTTAACGACCGAAATAATTGGCCAATCTTCACCCACTACTTATTTCTATTAATTGAATTACAAAATAGATTTATTTGAATTA
Source organism: Prostheceraeus crozeri (assembly GCA_907163375.1). Taxonomy (NCBI): domain Eukaryota; kingdom Metazoa; phylum Platyhelminthes; order Polycladida; family Euryleptidae; genus Prostheceraeus; species Prostheceraeus crozeri. Next base: position 362,951 of record CAJQUW010009496.1, on the reverse strand, counting down.
TTTGCACACATAGAACAATCCTTCTACAACGCTTACGACGAGACTAAATCATAATTCCTCAGTTATCCCACTATCAACTATGTAAGGCATCATGAAAAATAATCCATTGGTCTACGTTCCCCTTATTCTTCTACATTCGATGCAATATAACATTTCCTTCACACACTATCATAGAAAAACGGGACGAGGATTTTAAGAAACAGTTTTGATAAGGACACAAAAATTTTACCATCGTTCAAATTTATGAAACTTCATCGTACAATGAGAAAGACTAACATATTGATGATGTCATTCAACCAGTCAAATGTGTAGAAAAATGTGCGCGAGTCAATCCCCTTCATTAATAATCATATTTTTGTATGGAATACACATACGTCTAGTTACTATGTTTTAATAAAACTTTTATAAAATCATTACGAAAATTTAACTTATCACACCATAATGAGACTGTTGAAAACTCGTCTTTAGAGTTGAGAATGCTCTTTAAAACTCAAGCAAACGTGAAGCCATATCTTCACCAGCATACTCCATCATTGGCAATTTTGACAACTGCCAACTGGCTAATTATGTAAATCAGAAGCGCCTGTGTATAAAGGCCTATTTAGCTTACTTGGTTTCTGATCCTAAAGCGACTGGCGATAAGCCCCTGATAGTTGAAGATTCCAGTATGTCCGCAACATGTAGGAAAATTAATTCTTATAAAAAATTCGTTGCAGCAACAGTGAATATCATTTATTTAAAGAAGCAATTATCTGATTTATGAAGCTAATTCGTTTAGCACCATAATAACACTCACTCCACTTAAAATACTAAAGCTAAACTGAATTATGAGATCATAACGCGTAAGAAACTGATAATCATTAAACTAAACGGATGAACTTAGTGTCGTTTGAGTCCTTGGGCTTCTTCAGTTTATGAAAGCTTTTAAAGATAAGCCGAGACCCCGAAGGGAAAAGATTAATAAGATGATACCAATACTTAATTAAATCAAAGGAGCTACAAACGTTTCTGGCTCATTAGCAATCATCAGTGCATCATACTTTATTGATAAGAATTCAGAATCAGAGCGAACTTCATCAGAACAGAATCAACTTCACTTTGATTCTGAATTCTTAACATCTATAATAAATTATGATGACGGCTAATGAGCCAGAAACGTTCATAGCTTCATTGATTTAATCAAGTATCATTATCATTCTATGAAAGCTTCGACTTAATCTTATTATATCTATGCACCCCAATCGGGTGCGTAGATTGGTTTAAAAAATCACTGATTTTTTTAGCAGCATTTTTTCCTTATAAAGATACAATCGTATGTAAAACTTTATCAGTTTTCTACTATATTTTTCAAAATCATTGTCATCTATTAACTCTCGATTAACTGATGCGACATAGGAGCTTTTTCGAAATAGACATTAAGATAGATCTACAATACTTATAGTTAAGTTCACATAGTCTTATGCAGTTTAGTTGACTAGTCTTTGCATGAAACTGAGTCAAACTTATTTTTGACCAATGGCTCCAAATTGTCGGTGAACGGCATGCGGTCATGTACACCTGTGCGATTGAATCTCGTCTGCATCTCGACCGATAAAAGACGATTGACCATTCGCCGAACTGCGTCTCTGGTGTCCATCCCACCAGTAGTAAGCACATTCCAGACGCAAGTGCAAAATGTGAAATGCTGACTCAGCCCCCACCCCCACCCCACCCTCTGGAAGGAAGGTGAGGGAGTTCGTCAAGGATGTGCTGGGAGGAATGGGTCCGTGAGGAGGAAACGGGTCCCCCACCCCCACCCCCTCCTGTCACACTTCCACCTTTGGTTGTAGAGATGGTAGAAAGTCGTGCCATAGCTCATTTGAAAGCTGAGAATGAGAAAAAGGCAGTGGAAAGCTCAGTTTGGACTCATTTTCTTGGGTTTAGGGAGGAAAATGGCAGGAAACTGTCTGAGTTGGAAAAAGTCAGGTTTTGGTGGTTTTGGGATGAGAAAAGTCGTTTTTCGGGCAGAAGGAGTGCTTGGATGGGAAAATGGAGTGCAAATTCGGACGTTTTGGTCAAAGTTGGTTCTAGGAACATCTTCCCAACTCAATCGGAGAGAAAAAGTTCTGACCCCCACCCCCACCCCCTCCTGTCACACTTCCAACTTTGGTTGTAGAGATGGTAGAAAGTCGTGCAATAGCTCGTTTGAAAGCTAAGAGTGAGACAAATTCAGTGGAAAACATGGCTTGTTCGTATCTGCCTTCGTTTAGATGTGATGCGTCATTTAAGATTTTGGGAGATTGGCGAAAAACGACAGAGTTAGAATGTTTATGAAAATCGCTCTAGCGGGTGAAGCAAGCGTCGGACGGGAAATCAGAGACCAGATTTGGAATCAGCGTCAAATTTGAGACAAATGATGTTTTGACCCACACCCCCAGCCCCCCTTATCGATTGCATATTCACAGGGTATATAAGAATGGGATCGGGAGAGGAATTTCACTAAGTTGAGAAACTGACTACAGGTAAGTCGTTTCTCTTGAGTTCCGATATCGGACTTCTGACTTTCCATTGCTGATATCAGCTAAGGTGTCAGACTTATAGGTTAGTCAGTATAGCATGACTGACCATTTGATGATAGTAGGCCGAAATCTTCAAACGGCTATAACTTTGCTTCTACAAGTCCTTTAGACTTGATTCAAAAAACATTCGACAGCTCTTGCTGTGCTGTAGGTGAGACTACTTATAAACGTTTTATGAGTAGTACTAAAATACTGAAAAATTTAAATTCATATTTAATGATAATAATTAAAGTTTTTGAATAAAAAGCAGTCGTTTATGAGTCTCTGTGACTTGGGTCGTTTCCTCTTGTAAATAACTCCACCGGTTTTCATGTCAAAACTGGGGCCCGGATACCAACACAGTGATATGACGCACGCTCTGTCCGCCCGAGGTTGGATTTGTGGGTCGAGGCCTTGGAGCTGGGATAAGATCCCCTCTGAGTAATGCCTGTAACGGATTCAAGAGCTTAACACCCAAACGGTTGCTGGCTTGCTATCAGGCCTTCTTCGTCTAGCCTCAGTAACTTAGGCTTGGCAACGTCTATCGTTTGTCATTGTAACTTGGTAAAAATGGGATGGTTACTGCAAGCATTGACGTCAAACCTTTTCGCGTCATAGGGGAATCCGTCTTTGTGTTGGGAGTTGGTAACAGAAAGCACGGTGACTGCCGATGCCCATACATGGTAAAACTGCTGTTGTCAAGTTGAAAGCATGACCAAATAAGGAAGGTCTGAATCATAGCTTTGTGCTCGCTGGGTATATAAAGCGCGACTTTTCTCTAGTCTTCACTCCTGTTTCAAGTTGCAAGACGAACGGTGAGTGCTCTGACAAGGTTTGCTATCAAACTTTGGGATTTAGGATAAAGCTAGGAATCATACTCTTCAACTTTGGTTGACGATTTTATTCCAACGTTTGCTATCAAATGTTTGATGACTTAGTCTTTCAATGCATATCAGCAAGTAGTATCCTATAAACACTTGCCATCAAATTTTACTCTATCTTTACAGAATCATAATGACGAAATCAAGCAATGCAAAAATGTTGGTTGGCAAATGTAGTTGCGGCAAGATTGCCAGAGGTAGTGAGCTGAGGAAGCATATTAAAGAGGGGACGGTGGGCGTGCATATGAGAGAGGTGTTGTTGAGAGTGTGCGTCCATCATCGGGTGGTATGTGGGGAAGGGAATGAGGTGGCATTTATTAAGGATCACAACGAGTGTCCAACTGGTAATATAGCTATGGCAGGGTTCAAGGAGTGGTTTGAGGGAGAGTTGTTGGAAAGGGAAGAGGTGAGGAAGGCGGTGGCAACGATTGAGGGCGTGGTTGGGGAGAAAGTGGTGACGAAGGTGAGTGATGAGAGTTCGAGTGAGGAAGTTGAGTTGAGAGCGGAAATGAAGAAGAAGGATGATGTTGATTTGGATAAGGTGATTAAGGATTTGTTTGGGGATATCGGTGATCTGGAGGGGGAGGGTGAGGAAGTGGGTAAGCCGATGGCAGCGTCATCGCCACGGCGGGAAGAGGGGTGTGATACGGAGGCATTTGTTAGGTTGAAGGATCGTGTGATGGGTTTGGAAAGTGTAAATAGAAAAGTTTTGAAGGAGAATGAAGAGCTGGTGGCGAAGGTTGAGGGGTATAGGGCAACGAGGGAAGAGTTGGAGAGTATGAGAAAGAAGGAGAAGGAATGGATGGCGGAAAGGAGCGAGTTGATGAGGAAGGCAGGTTTGGTGGAGAGTTTGCAGGCGAGTTTGTCGAGGAAGGATGAAGAGATAGAGCGGATGCGAAGCGTGGTGAAGGAGACGGAGGAAGTGAAGGGTATAAATAAGAGGTTGGCGGGTGAAGTTGAGCGACTGCATGAGTGTTTGAAGAGTAGAAAAAGAAGAGTGTATGAAGTCCATCTTCCCCTCTTTGAAAATAATATATGTGACGTCCCCACAATCACTGACGACCCTAATGTGACTCAGCAATGCTATGAGGGCGACGGAGTCCGGTGCCTACATATCAATTTGAACATCACTGGAGAGCTGGAGGACTTCGTCGTCCGAAAAGTTCGGAAGAAGTTGCCCAGTAAGTTACTTCAACATCATCATTTCCTTTTCGCCTCTAATCTCCTATTCTTTTTCTTTCAGAGTGTTTGCAGAAGTGAGAGTGTCGGTGGACGGAGAACGACCCATGGGCTCTTTTAAGGGCCAACCTTCTAATGCAGCTAAAGCGGTCCCAAGCCCGCCACATATCTTCGGATATGGAATGCAGAGGGGAAGAAAAATGATGAATGGAATGAAGGGAGGACATTCATGCGCCACACGCAACACATCACAGACTTCTCTCTTCGCTAGTGAACAAGCTCTTGTCGGTGTCGTACAAAAGTTTTACTGCAGCACAGGTTGATGTATAGTTAGAAAAGTTTGATCATGACGTTTATTCATAAGTCCAGTCAGAAAGTGTATCATGTTGTACAAAGGTTTTACTGCAACACAGCTTGATGTATAGTTAGAAAAGTTTGATCATGATGTTATATGAAACACACATGTCATAAAATGTAAGCGTTAGTGTAGTCAACTAGTTTTTACTACAACTCATGTTTGTGAAAGTAAAGTATTAGATTATACAGAGTCATCAATACTGTCAAAGGTGTACAAGTCATATCAAGCATATTCAACTGAGTGTCCATTCCTGACACTCATGATCATTTGAAATTATTTGAAGATGAAAAGTTGCATTCGTTTCCCAACTTCATGGTCTGTAGCAAGAGAGCTTGGCTATTCATTGAAGGCTATAGAAAGTGTTACAAATGTAAATGAAAATATTAAAGCTGACGCTTTAGTTGAAAGACTAATGGATCTAGATGAGCATACTATGAATCATCATTTGGATCGAAGATGGATAGAGGATTTTTCCATGCTGCAATGTAATGATAGTGAAAATGGGATGAAATTGGTGCGATCTGGAGTGAAAAAGAAAAAAGTGACATTTGCAACTGATTTGTCAAGTAACTCTACCAATAAAAGTGACTTTAGAAAGAAATTGGAAGAAGAGACGTTTAAATTATTATGTGAACGGAACTGCGTTGAGTGTTTTAAAAGGGAGCGATCCCTTCTCTTTTTACCATGTTGTCATTCTGTTATGTGTTCTACGTGCTATGTACCTTTGGAAACTATGTTGTGTCCCATCTGTGATCAAGAAATAATTTCAACAGTCAATGTATATAAATGATGTTGATGCAATCCTAGTCGAATTTAAAACAGTCATCTATGACCATGACACCACTGTATCATCGTCTCATTGAAATGAGAAAGCATGATTATACAAGGCACTGGATTCTTGTGTTGGAAAAACTATTATCATCCAGTGATTGTAGAGAGATGATACATCGTTTGAGTAATGCAATCATCATTCACGCAAACTGTGAAGATGTTGACTATATGCTATCTTATAATTTTAAACCAAATCAGTTTACGAATACACTTTCATCACTGTTACATCATGGTATTCTTTCATTACCTTGCTTGGAGTTATGTATTCTACACGTTGCTTATGGGAAGCTTTTTCCACTTAAGCACAATTGATGCAAAGGCATTAAACTTTACAAATATCGTCATACAAACAGATTGTTCATGTCTGGCTCATAACATATCAGCAAACGACACAGCTGAACTGTTTCCATTGAACTATAGTACCTCACTGAATGATACATTACGGCTACCCACACATGTATCTGCTTCTGACTATCCTACTGGTACTGTGGCTGTTCTCAGTGTATTGCTTTTTACTAGTGCTGTACTCAATGTCTTCCTCTATTTCATTGCGTTTACGACGGTGATGTTTCGACGCTGCTGTCGTGTTTAAGCAAAGATCACTCTAACATCCGCCTGTAAAAATGTCTAGACGTCGTTCATCTCACCGTTTACGCAGACAAAAGTGTCAATCAAATGCAAACAAAAAATTCTGTCTCACGCTTCGTCGCTTATTAAAATTAAAGCCATCTCATCGATGTGAGGCAATGAAGCTGGCAAACAATGCCTTCATTCGTAAAATGTGTGCGGAAATACGAAAAGTGCGTTATATGACATTAAATAGCAAAAAGGCCAATGCAATTGCCAGACATGGTAAAGTTCTTCGTACCTTGAGCAATCCAAAAACATCAATTCCTACAAAGCGCAAACTATTATCACAACGTGGTGGCTTCTTACCACTTTTAGCGCCTATCATCATGGCAGCTGCCGGTCCTGCTTTGGGAGGTTTAGCTGGTGCTCTTGCAAATAAAGCCATTAATGGATAGATACTAAGTTAAATGGTATGACTTTTCATCAAAATCAATATGGATTTCCGTTTACGTTGTAATCGCACTATGTGTATCGTAGGACCCTCTCATAGTGGGAAGACACATTTAACACTGCAATTGTTGGAGCGTCGTAATGAGATTTTTGACTGCATACCGAATCGTGTTGTTTGGTGCTATGGAATTTATCAACATAACTTACATCGTGAATTGGTTGGTAAGGGTTACTTGGTTCAACCGGGGATTATCAGCACTGCTGATATTCAACCCTATGATATTATCATTCTTGATGATTTACTTAATGAGAGTAAGAACTCACAAGAAGTAACTGCTATGTTTACCAAGGCTGCTCATCATAAACCATGCTTTATCATTTTTATTATGCAAAATCTTTTTCCAAGTGGAAAGGAAGCACGGACTCGAAGTCTAAACACACATTACTACATCATCTTTAAAAATCCTCGCGATAAAAGTCAAGTTGAATTCCTATCTCGACAAGTTCTTCCTCGCAAGTCAAAAGCATTGATTGAAGTATTTGAGGCTGCTACGGAAAAACCCTATAATTATTTATTTTTGGACTTTACCCAGGAGTGTCCTGAAGATTATCGCTTACGCAGTCATCTCTTTGAGAAACCCATGATCATATATAAATTGTTATGAGTGGTTTTCAACGCATGATTGCTATTCCACAAGAAGAATATATACATCTGACTACAATGCAGAGTGTTCATCAACCTTGGGCAAATCAAATGTCACAACTTAATCAGCAATATGAACAAGAAGCTGTGCAAAGTAAAAATCCATATGATCGTTTGATAAAGCAGAGTTCTACCTTAGAAGAAATGAAACAATTGAAAGAAAAAATACGCAATGATCTTTCGCTTGGTTCACCCAAACCCTATCGCAATCGCGCACTGAGCTTATATCGAAGTCTCGAACCCAACTTGAAAATCACACAACGAGGTGAAGTGGTGGGTGATGATGGTGCAGTCATTAGGGACTCAAGAGTGGAAGATTTAATTAATCATGCTGTTCGTGATCGTCGTCGTCACTTTACACCTACAGGATGGGAGTTCTTTTTAAAAAGTATGAAGAAATTCAATGTCCCAAAAGCAATTCTTGGTCGTGATACCTTACAGGAAATGGAAAATGATTCTACACCTAGGAAGAGAAAGTTGCAAAGTGTAGAGAGACCTAAAAAGAGAATCAAGCAAACTTTGAAAACACCCGAGAAGTTGCCGAAGCGTATACCAAAACCTTCAACACGTTATCCATCATTTGATTTTATCACAGACTTTTAATGAAGAAGCTATGCTGCATCCCATGTTCAGAGTTGCCAAACATTCATGTGTCATTGAACTGCTTAAGTACATGTTGTAAAAGTGATTCATACAAGACGGCTCAAAAAAGTAGCAAAAGCAGGACTCAAACACAAACGCAAACCCTGACGGAGAAAAAGACTGATACTTTGAGGCAAATAAACAATCCCTCTTAATAGACGATGGATGAACATCTGAAATCAATTTACTATAACCCAAAGCATTATGCAGGTTATGCTTCAGTGAAAAAGTTGTCACAAGCAAGTGGTTATTCACAGAAACAAGTGAAGAGATGGCTAAAAGCTCAACCTGCATATACATTGCACACACAAGCTCGAAAACGTTATCCTACCCGTTCTTATATCGTTCATGATATTGATGAACAATGGCAAGCAGATTTGGCTGATGTTTCTTTATTAGCTAAAAAGAATAAAGGCTATCGCTTTCTCCTAACTGTCATTGACTTATTTTCTCGTTATGCTTGGGTTCAACCACTCAAGACAAAGCGTGGTGAAGAAGTGGCCGAGGCTTTCCAAAATATTTTCAGTGAAGGACGCATTCCCACACGTATTCAGACTGATCAAGGGAAAGAGTTTGAAAACAGACATGTGCGTGCTTTATTTCGCAAACACAACATTGAACTGTTTAGTGTGAAAAGTGCATATAAGGCTGCAGTGGTCGAGCGCTTTAACCGTACACTGAAAACTCGCCTATGGCGCTATTTCACTGCAAAAGTAACACAAAAGTGGACGGATGTATTACAAGATACTGTACACGCTTACAATCATTCTGTGCATCGTATGATTGGTCACAAACCTGCTGACATAACTCCAGACATTGTGGATACAATCCGTGAAATCAATGCTAAACGCAGGCAACCATCACAAGGTAAACGTGACATTCAGGTTGGTGACAAAGTTCGCATTTCCAAGGTGAAAAGCGTGTTTGCGAAAGGATATCTTCCCAATTGGACGGAAGAAATATTTACTGTCTCTGAGGTTAACAAGAAATTTAAGCCCACTACCTACAAGCTTCGCGATTATCATGGTGAAGAGATTGAAGGGAGTTTTTATCGTCATGAGATAACACCCATCACCAAAGAAGATGATGACTACATGGTTGAAAAGATACTTCGTCACCAAATGCGACAAGGGGAAAAGTGGAGCCTGGTGAAATGGGCTGGCTATCCAAATTCAATGAACAGTTGGATTCGTCATTCTGACCTTTATCGTGTTAGTCAACGTTCCTAAGCAAAGTAATGAATTGTGTAAATATAAATAAATAAATACCTATGGATCAAACTGCTACGTTTTATTCTGCCCCCTCCTATGCTAGTCATGGAGCTGGCTTTCCCGTTTATGCTGGATCGAGACGTCAAAAAGGGGGTAGTCTATTGGGTGCTGTCAAAGGTATGATGCTCCCCACTATCGCAAATGTGGGAAAATCAGCTTTAAAGGAAGCTGTAGGATTAGCAGCAGATGTAGCAAGTGATGCGCTTTCAGGAAGATTGCCGATTCGTGAATCGCTAAAGCGTCATGGAATACAGCGTTTGAAGAATGTCGGTAAGGCTGGTATCAGGTCTGTCATCAGTCATATCAATCCACTCTCTACTTCAGGCAAACGTAAGCGAAGAGCATCTCGTATACCTCCTACCAAACGCAGACGACGTGGACTGTTTTAAATATGGAATGTAAAACCACATCCCTTTGCTTATTTGATAGAACACCTATACAGACGGATATCATTAGAAATTATGTATCCATTCGTTATCCACAGACGAGTATTGATTCTGGTAGTGTCATTGAATTTTTAATACCAGGAAATGATGCTGAGTACATCGATGTAAATGACATCAATCTACATGTTAAGTTTAAGATAGTAAATAAGGACGGTACCAACCTTGATGATAAGGACAAAGTAGCCGTGAATAACTTGGCAATAGCAACGCTCTTCAAGGATGTATCATTGACCATTGGTGAAACTCGGGTTGAAGGTGGTCAACACAGTTATCCCTATCTCGGTTATTTTTCAACAGTCATGCAGTTCCAGCCACAAGCACAAAAGAGTCACATGGCTGTTATGGGTTGGTGTAAAGATGAAGCTGGTAAATTTGATAGTGACAAAAACAAGGGATTTGTCACTCGTGAAAAGTGGACTGCAGAAAGTAGGGTGTGTGAATTATATGGTCCCCTATACTTGGACTTTTTCCGTCAATCACGTTTCTTAATGTCAAAAGTAGACATGCGAGTTCATCTCTTACCGAACGATCCTAAATTTGTATTGAATTCTTATGGAGCAAAGACTGAGTTTAAGATTGTGTTTGAAAGTGTTAGACTTTATGTGCGACGAATGACAGTGAATCCTTCGGTGATTAATGGTCACGAGATGGGTTTGAAGAAGTATGATGCTCTTTATGATGTAAATCATACTGAGATCCATAGTTTCACCATTCCTCGTGCGCAAAAGAGCTTTGTTAAAGATAGTTTGTTTCCTATACAATCACCAAAAATGATCATTGTGGGATTGATTGCAAATGATGCATACAATGGTAATATATCGAAGAATCCCCTCAACTTTGAACACTTTGGTTTAAATCAAATCGGATTTTATCGCGATTCTGATTGCATTCCTGGTACTCCTTTTTGCCCAGACTTTGCTAATGGTCATTATTCTCGCTCATATCAAAATACTATGGAAACCTTTAAATACTGGAATACTGATGACACCAATGGTTTGACCTATGATGAATTTGCTAAAGGTTATACACTTTATGCATTTGATTTGACAGCAAACAATGAAGCAGGTGCTTCTTATCGTCCGGGTACTGCCACGAAGGGTCTTAAACTAGAATTCTTCTTTGAAAAAGATTTGACGAAAACAGTCAATGTACTCATCTATGCTGTGTTCGATTCCACCATTCGAATTAACAGACTACGTGACGTTTCCGCTTCTTATACAAGTTAATGAGTTGGTTATCTGATGCAGAGCTAGAGAGAGACGTTCAAGAACATGGTGATGAACGCACTGTTGCAGCATTTCGAGGTGTGTTTTCCATTAATAATATGCCCACAGTTTTACCGAAACCACCCTCATTCATTATCATGAATACTGATACAGCACACTTACCCGGCAAACACTGGAAAGTTTTGTTTATTGATAAAAACTATTGCGGTGAAATCTTTGATTCATTGGCCTTACCAAATTGTGATTATGTCACACGTTTCATGAACCGTCATTCACGAAAATGGATTCGCAATGCTTTGGCCTATCAACATCCCTTGTCTTCAACATGTGGAGCCTATGCCCTCTACTTTGTAATGCAACGACTACATTATGACTCTTTACATGATATTTGTAAACATTTTTCACATGATACCCTTGTCAATGAAAAGCGCATTCGTAACTTTTATAAAAGCCTTCAATAAATATGTACGATTAAAATTTGTTTTCTTTATTATACTTCAATGGAAAAGTAGATGATGTGATTGAATAGGTTGTATTTAGTCATCAAACATGAATAGGTAGAGATAAGAAGACATTGTTCACTTGTCACATTCATGCTTATGAGTGTTGGTTTGTTTAAGGTAAGTCATGATGCGAGGATGTATACGTTCTCTATACTTGTTCCAACTTGAGGATGTAAAATGTATAACACCATATTGATCATGAAGAGCAATGAAATCTCGTCGAATAATGAATAGACGTCCACCTAGAGGGATATAGTACATTGGATGATGCATGATATGTAAAGCATCGTGGAGGTTATCCATTTGAAAAGGTGATAAACTTATTTTAACGTGTCGATGAGTATCGTAAAAGGTAATGCGTCGAGCCTTCCATGTAACATGACACTGAGAAGAGAGCTTGGCAATCATGGTTAGTTTTAGACACATCAAAAACGTTTGCTTAGTCTTCTCGTTTAAGCAAAACATTCATTAGAAATAGACGAAGTCATGTTAAGATTGATCATCCTATTCTCATTTGCAATAGTGACATTAGCGGGACGAGGATTAGATGATGCAGTTCGCCTCATCAAATCACCTATTCATGCAACAAGACCTATTGAAGATGTAATTCTTTCCGGCATAGCCGATCCTTGGCAAAATCATGCTTACAAACTACAGATTTTACGTCAGCGAATGGGTCATGCGTGGGAAATGGTGCTAACAGATTATGGCTTTAAGCGATCACCTGTAGGTGGCATCGATTTAATCAATCCTGTACGTCGCATTGCAATGGAATTAAAAAATAGCTGTCGTGTGAGCTCATCAATAAAACGTGAAATATTTCATACCCTTGCAGATTTTAAACGTAGAAGACCAAGATATCAAGTCATATTTGGTTGTATCAACTATCGCAATATGAAAGAAGGCGGTACAAGCATACTTAGGGGAGTGCATTATGTGAAAGGGCAATCACTCTTAACCAAATTCCTAGGACAACAGAAAGTACCTACTGTGAATAGATTGAAAGCAGCAGTTCGTTATGTCATGCGACATAACGCCTAAGCAAACTACGCTTTATGTTGATACTTTAACATGGAGTTTACAGCAGTGTTTCCCAGTAATGCTCAACCTGAGCGATATGAAAATACAGCTGCTGAGTTTGAGACTGATTTAACACAGCCGATTGACTTAAATGGTGATTGGGAAGTGGCCCTGCAAGATTTGAGCTATGTGAATAATATAAGAACCATTGCAAATGAAGAGATTACATTAGGCACTGCAACGAATCAAGACTTGTACTTTCCAAAACTAGAGCGAAATGATAAAGTACATACCTACAACTTGAATGAACATGCAGCAGAGTGGAATTCTATTCCTACAGTAAACACCCGTCGGGGAAAGCGAGCTGTTGATGAGATTGTAAATGGCCCTACTTTAATTATCACTGCAGATACAGACATACCCATTGCTAAAAATGCTTCACCCCTGAAATGGAAACAACCTACAAACCCATCATTCCGTCATCGTTTAGAGCAATCATACTATTATATGAAAATTCAGCGCCTATTAAATGTTATGAATGATTTGGCAAAGGATCTATGGTTCTGGCAAATGGATCCAAATCTACATAAAGTTACCCTCTACATGAGACCGACTACTATTTCCCATGGATTTTATGTGAGTGGACCTCTGCAAAAGATATTGAATCTTAAATCACGGTTCTTTCTACCTATCACAAAATTTGCAGAAGTAAAAGGAGGCGGTGCCTTCCCTTTGAGAGCTCAAGTGTCCATGAAAGTATCAAAGCAGATTAAGAAATATCCAAATTGGCACAGGAAAAAATTTAATATTACCCTTCTTCCCCTTGATCGCATGCATGAGCGCTTTGTGCTTTTTAAATCTGGTACTGTTGATGACTTGATCAAACAGGTAAATGAAATAAATGGATTATCTATGTCCATCACTCGAGTACACAATAAAGCAAGGATTGATTTCCGAAATGATTATGAGCGTTCACACATTGGATTTGTTCACATCAATTCTAAATTTCGTGATTTGCTCTCTTTAAAAACAGACGTCTTATGGTCATACCATGAATGGGGGAATGTGAAAATAACATCTGAACAGCAATCCGATTGTCGAATGGTCCTTTATTTCAAACGTACAGACCCTGTTTTACGTCCCAGTCTTACATGGAAGCCAAATGAAAAGTTACCGATACCTCCAAAGCATTATAGCAATGGTTATGATGTTTGTACATACTTGAACAAGGGTGTATCAAATCTACACTCATATCATTTTGACTATGATCCTAAAGAAAATACATTCTGTATCAGTGTACATGGTAAAACGGTCATTCACATTTCAAAAGAGTTGACAAAGATTTTAGGATTCAAACGTGACATATTCTACGACGAGAAGTACTGTGGCTCAACATCCTTGCTCGATATGAATATCAATCACTTCTACATTTACACTAACTTTATCCATTCAACACAAGTTGGTGGTCAAATGGTTCCCCTTTTAAGATATATTCCTATTGACAGTGGCGACTTTGGTGTGACCATGCACAGGGAGTTCCTGAACAAGGTATACATTCCAGTCAATGTATCACGATTATCCCATTGCAAATTTGGTATCTATGATGATAGTGGTAATCCTATTCAATTCATTGGTGGTCGTACTGTCTTAACACTTCATTTTCGTCAGATAACATCAAATCACTAATGTTGCGTGTGGCGCAATCAATGTCTTTTCTTTCTTGATTAGGTGGCCGTTAAGGCCGTGGTCTCATAAAGACCGTTTGGGGCATTCTCTGTCTCATCAAAGGGCTTTTCACTCCTGAAAGTCAGCCTCGTTTATGAAAGGCTCACTCTCAACCGTTTGTAGAGTGAGCTGCTTGCAGACTTCAATCATTTGTCTCTCTTCCTCTTCCTCTTTTTGTTGAAACTTTCTCTCAACTTCCTTCTTCGTAGGAGTTGAGGTAGCAAGAGGTGTGAATGTTTCCTCTTTGTCGCACATGACTATGATAGTAAAATGCAAAACACTCTTCTTTATATATGAGAATGATGCAGTGTGATTGATAAATGGCTGTCGTCCAATGAGAGAGCACGAAGCAGGGAGAGAGAATCTATATCAGTGCGGTGCAATGACCATTTCCTCATAATATCATTAAAATGGATACACCACCGAACGCCTATGCCTTGCTCATTCCCAATGCCCCTCGCAAGAGGCAAGTGAAAACCATTTACGATGGTGAGGTCGAGCCGCTAGAGTTGGAGGAGGATGAAACCATCATCATCTCCGACGATGAAACCATCATCTCCGACGATGAGACGGAGACGTCAGAGGTGCAGTATGGTGACTGTGATATTCTGCGAGGTGCATTCCTCAGTGTGTCAGCGAAAGACATTGTAAATGAGAATGATATCAACATTTTACGAGGTTGGCAAATGCTCTTCTCCCCAAATAGTCAACCTCGCAATGAAGAGGAGTTTGATTATGTTAATGTTATTTTTCGCCTTGTGGTGAAACGCATTGCCGATTTGGAATAAATGTATATCATGACAGTGTTGTTTTTTATTTTGACATAAAGATGGAATTCTCACTCATTAGACAGAAGTAAAAGTTTTAATCATTTTGTAAGATGGGTAGGGTTAGAAATAAAGTTGTTGATTGTAAGTTAGAAATAAAGTTATACCCATGTCGCTGTTTGTAAGATAGGTGAAATATAAAATGAAGTCAGGATCACTTCACTGTTTGTAAAGTTAGAAAAAAAAAGTTGACGTTGTAAAATTAGAAATAAAGTTGTTGATTGTAAGTTAGAAATAAAGTTATACCCATGTCGCTGTTTGTATGATAGGTGAAATGTAAATGAAGTTTGAATTTTCTAATAGGGAAACATTTGGCAACTGTCACCAATAAAACTTTCTAACACTGTGAAAGTAAGTTACAAGACAATCTACACTGTGCAGTAAAACCTTCTAAAACTTTCTAGTGATGTGATGACTTCGGTCAGTCATACAACGTCAATGATCAAACTTTATTTTTACAAACGTGTGTCGTAGTAAAATTATTTGACTACACTAACACTTACATTTCATGACATGTGTTTCATAAAACATCAACCTGTGTAGCATTAAAACTTTTACAAATCATGATACACTTCTGATGACCCTCACGAATAAAGTTCGATGATCAAACTTTTCTAACTATACATCAACCTGTGCTGCAGTAAAACCTTTGTACAACATGATACACTTGCTGACGACACTTACGAATGCAACGTTGATGATCAAACTTTTCAAAATATACATCAACCTGTGCTGCAGTAAAACCTTTGTACAACATGATACACTTGCTGACGACACTTACGAATACAACGTTGATGATCAAACTTTTCTAGCTATACATCAAGCTGTGTTGCAGTAAAACCTTTGTACAACATGATACACTTTCTGACTGGACTTATGAATAAACGTCATGATCAAACTTTTCTAACTATACATCAACCTGTGCTGCAGTAAAACTTTTGTACGACACCGACAAGAGCTTGTTCACTAGCGAAGAGAGAAGTCTGTGATGTGTTGCGTGTGGCGCATGAATGTCCTCCCTTCATTCCATTCATCATTTTTCTTCCCCTCTGCATTCCATATCCGAAGATATGTGGCGGGCTTGGGACCGCTTTAGCTGCATTAGAAGGTTGGCCCTTAAAAGAGTCCATGGGTCGTTCTCCGTCCACCGACACTCTCACTTCTGCAAACACTCTGAAAGAAAAAGAATAGGAGATTAGAGGCGAAAAGGAAATGATGATGTTGAAGTAACTTACTGGGCAACTTCTTCCGAACTTTTCGGACGACGAAGTCCTCCAGCTCTCCAGTGATGTTCAAATTGATATGTAGGCACCGGACTCCGTCGCCCTCATAGCATTGCTGAGTCACATTAGGGTCGTCAGTGATTGTGGGGACGTCACATATATTATTTTCAAAGAGGGGAAGATGGACTTCATACACTCTTCTTTTTCTACTCTTCAAACACTCATGCAGTCGCTCAACTTCACCCGCCAACCTCTTATTTATACCCTTCACTTCCTCCGTCTCCTTCACCACGCTTCGCATCCGCTCTATCTCTTCATCCTTCCTCGACAAACTCGCCTGCAAACTCTCCACCAAACCTGCCTTCCTCATCAACTCGCTCCTTTCCGCCATCCATTCCTTCTCCTTCTTTCTCATACTCTCCAACTCTTCCCTCGTTGCCCTATACCCCTCAACCTTCGCCACCAGCTCTTCATTCTCCTTCAAAACTTTTCTATTTACACTTTCCAAACCCATCACACGATCCTTCAACCTAACAAATGCCTCCGTATCACACCCCTCTTCCCGCCGTGGCGATGACGCTGCCATCGGCTTACCCACTTCCTCACCCTCCCCCTCCAGATCACCGATATCCCCAAACAAATCCTTAATCACCTTATCCAAATCAACATCATCCTTCTTCTTCATTTCCGCTCTCAACTCAACTTCCTCACTCGAACTCTCATCACTCACCTTCGTCACCACTTTCTCCCCAACCACGCCCTCAATCGTTGCCACCGCCTTCCTCACCTCTTCCCTTTCCAACAACTCTCCCTCAAACCACTCCTTGAACCCTGCCATAGCTATATTACCAGTTGGACACTCGTTGTGATCCTTAATAAATGCCACCTCATTCCCTTCCCCACATACCACCCGATGATGGACGCACACTCTCAACAACACCTCTCTCATATGCACGCCCACCGTCCCCTCTTTAATATGCTTCCTCAGCTCACTACCTCTGGCAATCTTGCCGCAACTACATTTGCCAACCAACATTTTTGCATTGCTTGATTTCGTCATTATGATTCTGTAAAGATAGAGTAAAATTTGATGGCAAGTGTTTATAGGATACTACTTGCTGATATGCATTGAAAGACTAAGTCATCAAACATTTGATAGCAAACGTTGGAATAAAATCGTCAACCAAAGTTAAAGAGTATGATTCCTAGCTTTATCCTAAATCCCAAAGTTTGATAGCAAACCTTGTCAGAGCACTCACCGTCCGTCTTGCAACTTGAAACAGGAGTGAAGACTAGAGAAAAGTCGCGCTTTATATACCCAGCGAGCACAAAGCTATGATTCAGACCTTCCTTATTTGGTCATGCTTTTAACTTGACAACAGCAGTTTTACCATGTATGGGCATCGGCAGTCACCGTGCTTTCTGTTACCAACTCCCAACACAAAGACGGATTCCCCTATGACGCGAAAAGGTTTGACGTCAATGCTTGCAGTAACCATCCCATTTTTACCAAGTTACAATGACAAACGATAGACGTTGCCAAGCCTAAGTTACTGAGGCTAGACGAAGAAGGCCTGATAGCAAGCCAGCAACCGTTTGGGTGTTAAGCTCTTGAATCCGTTACAGGCATTACTCAGAGGGGATCTTATCCCAGCTCCAAGGCCTCGACCCACAAATCCAACCTCGGGCGGACAGAGCGTGCGTCATATCACTGTGTTGGTATCCGGGCCCCAGTTTTGACATGAAAACCGGTGGTTATTTACAAGAGGAAACGACTCAAGTCACAGAGCCTCATAAACAACTGCTTTTTATTCAAAAACTTTAATTATTATCATTAAATATGAATTTAAATTTTTCAGTATTTTAGTACTACTCATAAAACGTTTATAAGTAGTCTGTCACCTACAGCACAGCAAGAGCTGTCGAATGTTTTTTGAATCAAGTCTAAAGGACTTGTAGAAGCAAAGTTATAGCCGTTTGAAGATTTCGGCCTACTATCATCAAATGGTCAGTCATGCTATACTGACTAACCTATAAGTCTGACACCTTAGCTGATATCAGCAATGGAAAGTCAGAAGTCCGATATCGGAACTCAAGAGAAACGACTTACCTGTAGTCAGTTTCTCAACTTAGTGAAATTCCTCTCCCGATCCCATTCTTATATACCCTGTGAATATGCAATCGATAAGGGGGGTGGGGGTTTGGGTCAAAACATCATTTGTCTCAAATTTGACGCTGATTCCAAATCTGGTCTCTGATTTCCCGTCCGACGCTTGCTTCACCCGCTAGAGCGATTTTCATAAACATTCTAACTCTGTCGTTTTTCGCCAATCTCCCAAAATCTTAAATGACGCATCACATCTAAACGAAGGCAGATACGAACAAGCCATGTTTTCCACTGAATTTGTCTCACTCTTAGCTTTCAAACGAGCTATTGCACGACTTTCTACCATCTCTACAACCAAAGTTGGAAGTGTGACAGGAGGGGGTGGGGGTGGGGGTCAGAACTTTTTCTCTCCGATTGAGTTGGGAAGATGTTCCTAGACCCAACTTTGACCAAAACGTCCGAATTTGCACTCCATTTTCCCATCCAAGCACTCCTTCTGCCCGAAAAACGACTTTTCTCATCCCAAAACCACCAAAACCTGACTTTTTCCAACTCTGACAGTTTCCTGCCATTTTCCTCCCTAAACCCAAGAAAATGAGTCCAAACTGAGCTTTCCACTGCCTTTTTCTCATTCTCAGCTTTCAAATGAGCTATGGCACGACTTTCTACCATCTCTACAACCAAAGGTGGAAGTGTGACAGGAGGGGGTGGGGGTGGGGGTGGGGGACCCGTTTCCTCCTCACGGACCCATTCCTCCCAGCACATCCTT
Source organism: Prostheceraeus crozeri (assembly GCA_907163375.1). Lineage (NCBI taxonomy): Eukaryota > Metazoa > Platyhelminthes > Polycladida > Euryleptidae > Prostheceraeus > Prostheceraeus crozeri. The sequence continues at coordinate 343,683 of CAJQUW010009496.1, read as the reverse complement.
GACGAACTCCCTCACCTTCCTTCCAGAGGGTGGGGGTGGGGGCTGAGTCAGCATTTCACATTTTGCACTTGCGTATGGAATGTGCTTACTACTCCCACCAACAAAAGTAAGCTGATTCACCTGCAAGTACACGAATTAAATATTCACAAATAATATGAAGCATGATTTAATTTTTCATCAATAAATGTAGGCTCCTTTAATGTAATAAATGTAGGATAACATTTCCATCTAACTTCAAGAATTCAATTTTTACAAGCGCTATAAAACTATATCAATTACAGAATTTTACTTTCACTGTAGCCTATTCAGATGGTTATCATGTCAGTAAAAGTGTAGCACACAAGTTAATTCGAAATCGAGTAATTACACTCAAAAAGTTAAATAAATCAAAAGCCACAATATGAAATTCGAAAGTTTATTCCTGAGCTGTCAACTCACATGCGGTGGTCATTATTCCATGATTATTACCACCACATGAGTCGAAAGCTCGGGAATAAACTTTTGAATTTCATATTGTGGCTTTTTTTTTATTTACTTAGCACAAAAGTATCAACCTCTCAATATCATCACCATCTGCGACCCGACGTATCGAATATGATATGAATGAGAGCGTGAATTTTAATCAGGAGAAAAACATTAACTCACCACATTTTCCTTGAAATTTGGATCGTGCAGTGATTCAACGAAATCACTGTAGGCCTCCTCTGACTGCATGATATCAATCGGTGGCTTTGTTTGATTAGGCTGTGCACTCAGCCGATCTCTGATTAGTTCTTCTAATTCTCGAATTTCTTGCGTTAGCGCATTTACTTTGCGATAAACCAGCAATGTTAGGTTGGCGTGAGTTTCAGGTTCCGTAAGTGATCCCCCGAGTTGGTTCTCGATTTTTGATCGCAATCGAGAGAAGCTCGTCGCTTGCACAGACGTCTTGACAACGTTTGTCAACCTCTCATTGTAGGGTAACTCAACGATCGATATCTCCATTGGAGTGGATACCGTTTCCTCCACTGGATTTTCGGGAATTGGAGCACTCGTGGGTATTAAGTCGGCTGCTGCCGTCACTTTGTCAGCCTGCTCCTGTCCCACTGCCGTTGCATAGGTTAACTGAAAAGTCGAATGAAGTAATCATCAGCGTATTTACGTATGTATCTTTCAATATAAATATTCAAAAATTCATTCATATAATCATATAGGCCTAATTCATTTAATCACCATGAAATGCCAAACACATTTGAAGAGTGTCAGTGATGTAAAATACTTAACAAAACGCCTATGACGTCGGGCTTGATGCCAATATCGGTATGTCTATACTTTCTGCATCAATTCATCGTCAAGTTCATCTTATTGAACCCTCTTTTGGATGGAACCAATCAGATACCTTCAAACCCAACAAATGATTTCATCTCATGGCGTTTCAAAACGTTTCTTCTTTTCTCTCTTATGAGTAGGATTAATCCGTTATGTTTCTCATCTTTCTCATTTAGCTTACAATTGATGGTCAAACTTGTGGTTTTCTGTTTTCTCGTTGTTATCTAATATTTTCTTATAGCTTCAAAGGAATTGGACTTACGTAAAATATCCCTATGTAACACTTCTCTCTTTCCGTTCATCTCGTTTTCCGATCAAAAATCGCAAAGTTGCTTACAATTTCCCCACGGATATTTAGCGTATGATACGATGATTCTCTCTCTCTTTTATTCTTCACAAGAAAGTGCAATTTCATCTCTACTGAGATCTCAACTGACAATTTCTAGGTCTAAGGCCTCTAGGAGACTGTATTTAGGTTGCACAGACATCTTTGTCAAGACTTCAACTAAAATGTTGAGTTCTAATGCCTCAATGAGATTTTCTTTAAAATATTCTTAGAGATTTTCTCTAACATTAATAAATTTCCGGTGGGAAAATGTATGACAGCCAAAAGCTGAATCTGAGTTTCCCACGGAAGATAAAAAAGTGGGAAACTGAGTGTCGTAACACCGGGACGCTGCGAGTGCAGCCTCTTCCACTGCGGAATAGTTCACTGCGCGACGTCATTCAGTGGATTGTCAACTGACTTATGACTTGTTGAGATTAGTTGGGGCATGAACTGCTGCAGTGAGTGAGCCTCATCAGTAGTAGACCTGGTGTAACAACTTTTCCCGTCATTGTAACAACTTGTCCCGAGAGAACTTTTGTAGAAAAAATCACTCTACAGCAAAAACCGGTAATTGACGAATAATTGGTAAGTGCAATCTCAAGAACAATCTCGTGCTAGTGTCAATCAGTCGATCATTTGATGATTTCATGTCTAAGTATTTTAAGTTTTTCATATTTAAGTAACCATGCATCAGGAATCATGCAGCTTCATAAAGCTAAGTTTCGGGTTCATCTCTACGACATGAAAGTGTCACATCAACAATTTATAAATTAACATAATGAACATGTTCATATAGTCGAAGTAGGCCTAATTATCTGCAAAGCCACTGATAAAGCACGATAATGCTCATATACATCAGTCAGTCCGAGTGGCAGCGATGTTTTTAGGCTACGAGGGCCAAGAATTACTCGAGTTAAATTAATAATGCTCAATAAATCAATACCTCTTTGACAGATTGAGAGGCTTTGGGGGAGGAGCTTCGAATGGGTGGTTCAGCATCTGAGTAGTCCGTCGAAGATAGTATTTGGCTTACGAAGTTCTGAAAGAAAATATTAACATAATTTTTCGTTAAGTATATTTTCGTTCATTAGTTCAGTTGTAAACGTAACGTACCGACAGAGATGGCAAAATTTGACGAACACGTGGAATCCTCACAGCACTAAAGTTTGATTTAATTTGTTCCAAGCGGTAGCCCAATTTCTTCAAATGACGTGTGAACAATAATACATCTTTTAATTCCTCCTTTGTGGTGGCAACTTGCAAAAGGAATACCTAAAAATTAACATAAATTAGAGAATGATATCAATGACAATTCACGCTACGCGAGCAGAGTTCTAATTACAGACAATAAGTTACTAAACATTACGTATGGTTCCTGCGGTTTTCAGAAAAAAAATTCGAGGACCTGGTATGAAAATCTAAGAATTCAAATTGAACAACGAAAGCATATTTTACGGATGAACGGTAAATGAAGTACGACTATTTGGAAAATCTACATGTTCGTCAACAAAACGATCCCTTTTTTTATCAACATGTAGGGGACAGTGGGGCAAGTTGTAAAATTGCTCTAAGATCATAATATGATGTATTCTAACTAATTCGACTATGGCATATCTTGGCCCTTCTGAAAACAGGAAAATCAACAATTTTTTGGAGTTTTCATTTCAGTTTGTTTTAATTTGACTTTCGTCATTTCAACATCTTAAGGTGAAAATTTCATAGCACGGAACGTATGGTCCCTCATTCATAAAAAGTCACGTGTTTTTCACACGTGAAAACAAGTAGAAACAAATACGTCGAAAAACTCCTAAACACACGCAATGGAGTCCGTCGACAGGAAAAGTGGGTGTTCAGTCCTACTATAGAGATCAATGGAGAAACACTTGTTTGGTTGTTTTCATCGTTATTTAAATATCGATCATCAGTTCTCTCACGACCGGCCTCTACAGGAAAAACAATTCGATCCATCAAATAAGTCCCCTCTGCATCACAATAACTACACCCTTTCTCAGCGGTATGCCCCTTGACACACTGTAAGTGGGCACGCGCTGGAGCATCACAAACAAAGATGACGGTTCCAAGTCTCGTAAGTACTCCGTCATAACGATATCCGTCACTGCGCATCATCTTCACCTCATCAATTAAGTTTTTCAAATAACTATCCAACACAGGTTTATGTCGTCCGAGATGAATAGCAACGGGATATGGTTGGGGATCAGATCCAAACGAAATTAGAATAGGCCACAAGGATGTTGAGGAGCTCTTGTACAATGGCAGACCGTCTATATTGATTTTTACATTAATACGTAATTCTCCAGTATACGATGAGAATTGCTTGCGCTGTAAAAAGACCTTCAAATTTTCCTCAATGCCGATATATGTGAACATTCCTGAATCCAAGTTTCTGACAACGAGATTTTTATGAGGTAGTTGCATTTTTTCAATCGATAAAGTGAGCTAGGAACTCCTTTAAAACCACGCTTATTCAATGACTGAAGTAAGAAATTCATACCAGCAACTGAAATATTGAAGTTGATATAAAATGCCAAAAGATCATCTGCAATGGAGGAATCACTAAAAGAATCAGCCTCCTCGTCGCTTCCATCTGAACAATCAGGTGAAAAATAATCCATATCATTATCGTCACTGTCAAGATCGCTCTCCACATCACAATCAGTATTTTCACAATTGCCGGATATATATTCCATATCGCAAATGGTGTCATCTAATAGGATGGATTCCATATTGCGAGAATCACCTACAAATAAATAAGATTTCATTTAGAAAATTAAAAATGATTACATCTTACGAAGTGCATTAGAATTGAAAGGTAGGTTTATGCGTTAACTGCTTTCCTGTAGTGCTGATCATAAAAAACGGTAAGTTGTCGAAAAAATAAATTTAGAGTTTTTATTCTCATACCCAGACAACTGCCGGACTCAAGCATCTAAAATAATTGGTAACATAGGAAGTATTAGTTTCAATGACAAAAAACGAAAATTAATCATCACACGATATGTCAGTAAAACTGAATGTTATTTTCTAAGTTAACACGTTGGATGCCACACGATTTTCATAAAATTACCCTTGGGGCAACGTTATAAATTAAAATATTAAATTCTTATAAACTCCGACATGGAAAAATCAATCATTTGACTTTCTAGCAAATTCGTCAGCCACATACGGCTGACGTGGCTCGTAGGACAGGTTGAGTGTCAGGCATATATGGCAGACGTGGCACTCAATGTGTTAAAGATTTACTGCAATTACGATCGACCTGATATACTTATTGGAAGTCAAGGACGTAAATCAAACGTCCCCTAGCTCAACTAATTAACAGCCAATTTTCTCATCGAATGTTATTGTTGTAAAAGTAGATATGTAACCTATTTCTAATATGCAAATCCTGTATCAACTACTTTCCAAGTTTTGTGTTCGCATCTTTAAATTTGTAGAGGTTACTCCTACCGGTATATATCTTTTTCGCTATCTTACCTTCACGTTGTACTTCTTCATTATCTCCAGAAGGATTTTCCATTGAAAAAGCTGACTCGATATCAGATACCAATTCAATTCTAGCTCGTTTGTTGATACTTCTCCGTGAAATCATTTCCGAAAATGACCGTGGCTGACACACTCAACAGGCAAGATAAATGAAAATGTTCTATAGTTTGAATCAACAATGTTTATTAAGAATTAAAACAAAAGTGTTGTCTTACAATATCAGCGGTCAGTCATCGCAATTAATGTGAAATCTTTGTTTTCTTTCGGTAGTTGTGCTTGCAAGTAAAAGGAAATGACATCCTAAAAACCTATGCAATGCAATAGTATATAATACTAGTAGGCTCCCCGCCTATGGGCAGGTTAGTTGGTAGATATGACTTATTATAGGAGGCATGTTTATAGGAAGGTATATAATTCAGATTGGATTTCTTACCTTCAGACACGTAGTACTTCGGGATACACGACGTTGCGTACAGAACCATTTGACGATACCTTGACTATGATTGAGTCTCTCGATTTGCATCTCGATAAAGCAACATACAACATGCCATGGGTGAATACTTGTTCACTTAACTCTATTCCTATCCTACTAAAAGTTTGCCCCTGGGACTTATTGATAGCTATCGCAAAGCATAATTGTACAGGTCCTAGTTCTCCTACTGGGCGGGTTTATTCTTGAAAAAGGGGCTTTACGTTTTCTAGGCATAGTATTTTTGCAATCGTAGATCAGATGATAGGACTGACCTTGCAAAGTTATTGAAATAAAACTACTACTAAAATAAGTAGTAACATAAATGTCAGTTTATTTAATCAATCAGCTCTATGTGTCAAAGAAAAAGCACTTCGACATTATAATTTATTTATATGCATAACAACCTTAACAGCATTTAATATGCCTTGTCTCCACTCAAAATATTACAGGAGATGCAATGTAAAAGCCTGCATAACGTTGTGTTGTCTTTTATTAACATTTTGTGAGCAATATTAATTTTAATAATTGAGCAACGGATTTGACCACGCATTGTATTCAAATCTTTAAAAAAGTGAATGTATTAATTGGTCTAAGAAGTATTACACATATTTTGGCTAACTATTCTGGCTACCTATTTTTCGATTTTACGTGAAAACGGCTGAATGAATTGAGCTGAAATAAGTTGCATTACACTCAGCGCATCCGAATTGTATAGAATGGCTACCATAGTCACGTGTCGGCGGATGTCCCAGAATAAGAACCTGTTTTTCGCTCACCACAATTATATATATATATAGATGTGCATGTCCCTCTAAATGATAAAATGCAGAAAGTAATTTATCTCGTAGGCAAACATACCCTTCATATTGACAGTAAATATAATAATTAATATGGATCAAAGTATTTTTCATATTACAGCGGAAAATTTCATATCACTTTTAATTATAGGCTACACAATGATCCACTTTTATTGTAAACGCGACGACTGTAACATTCGTTTGCGCTTTAATAAAACATCTGTTATTATTAAATCCCAACTTACATGTCTGCAGACTGTGCCCTTTGCGCTAGTGGCAGATAAGTATCAAGAATTACAACGATATGCCGACATGTCGGATTGGAAACGTAATGCTGCAGGTTTGCCGAAGTTAATGTGTCGGCAAATAGACGATATCTCGTTACAGCGAAATGTCGCTCCCAAAACGAGATTCCGTTTAATTGCCGACATTTTTTTTTCACCGGGAAATATCGGTCATTATCTAGCGCGTCAAAATTCAAACAGGAAATGTCTCAAATTTTATTATGAAAATAGTTTAAAGAAGTGTTGCGATAATTTTTGAGCGGTGTGATTGGAATGACATATTTGGTCAAAACGAAAAATAGCGTGGAAATTCGGCAAAATTCCTCCGAGGAATTCGGAGCTTGAAATCTGACTGCCAGCCTGGGTAAAATTTAATTGTACTGTATCTATTTGCACATTCAACGAATCTTAAAATCTTTACATGATTAAGCTGAATGATAGCTCACACTATGTGTCAATTTTCAATAAAAAATTCTATCGTCTTCATATTAAAGTCCTGCATCAAAGTAGGCATTAGGAATTCATATGGAGACTTGTTCGGACATCAGCTGCAGATCTTATAGTCCGGGAGCCAGCGTGAAGTTGTGCAGGGAACGAGGTAGTACATAAAACTTTCACATAGCATAGTACACCTCTAACCTACTGCAAAACTTCGCGTCTGCCAGATCAGATCATTTGCTTTTCAGAAATAGAGAGGATAACACAATCCTATGTATTTCCAATGGTAAAATTGTGACATTTAAGGTGTTGACTCCATTTTTTCGAGTTTTTGCTCATAAAAGTTACACAGATTGGTATTTTGTTGAACTGGTTATTATAGAAATCATCTACAGATCATGATCTTTCAAATGAGTTATTATTCAGTGACAGAGGATGAAGTAGAGTGTACAAACAGACACTTTTCGCTAAAGTATATCAACAATTTTCCTGAAATTTCTATGTTAAAATTTGCAGTTACACCAACGAAAAGTATCTGTTTGTACACTCTACTTCATCCTCTGTCACTGAATGATAACTCATTTGAAAGATCATGATCTGTAGATGATTTCTATAATAACCAGTTCAACAAAATACCAATTTGTGTAACTTTTATGAGCAAAAATTCGAAAAAATGGAGTCAACACCTTAAATGTCACAATTTTACCATTGGAAATACATAGGATTGTGTTATCCTCTCTATTTCTGAAAAGCAAATGATCTGATCCGGCAGACGCGAAGTTTTGCAGTAGGTTAGAGGTGTGCTATGCTATGTGAAAGTTTTATGTACTACCTCGTTCCCTGCACAACTTCACGCTAGCTCCCGGACTATTACGGGAAGTCTTTGAGTGAGAATTATGACTTATGAAGCACCTCCTGATGCATATGTTGATGTCTGTGCCCAAAGACACCAGAGGATATTCAAGGCTAACCAGTTGTCGGGCCAGCTCAGAGGAAGAAATTTACGTAGGAGGGTAAAATTTACGCAGTTCGTGGTTAAAATTTGATTAATGGTAGCACTTTCAAAAGAGCTATACGCAATCAGCCAGTAATATTTCCCGTAATACACCAAACTACATAACTAACATCTTCACGTGGTTCAAAATGTACTGGCTTATCTTCAGTTAAAGGTTTTTGAATGCTTGATACACTTGCGTGAGAAGAAAATTCATTGTAGGTCTACTTAAAGTCACTTTATCTAAAATGAAGGAGTAGGCCCTACTGTAATTTTATTTTATTTTAAAAGGTGTAAATTGTTTTAAAATATCTTAGTATTGTGCATGAGAAAGGAATGAAAAAAACGAATTTTCATTGTGATATAATACAGTGTAGTTGTTGAAAAATAGATGACTAAATTGACGCTATTCAGACTTATGTACTGCGATAAAAACTACCAAAGAAATAAATTAACAAAAACAAATGTTTAAAAAGGCATTGCATTACACGAGAAAGAGCATCTAGCAACATTTTGTGTGGTTTTTCGAAATTGAAACTCGACAATTCTACATAGCAACAATAAGAAGAATTTTAGCTGATCTTAAGAGCTATTTCAGATGATTCGCTGACACAGAAAGTAATGAAGGTTTCTTAAAAATATGACGAACAAATATAATCAAAACTGAGATGTACAGTAAAACTTTAGAGTGTAAAAGTCTGCATCGCGAGAAGTATGCGTATCATAGATTATTCTACTTTTTGACAAAGATGTAGATAATCATCATTCTCGCGTGTACGCATGTGAATCTATTCGAATATCTAGAATATAAGCATATTATTTCCCAAAATTTCTTTGTCTCATTTTGCACTTATTTGACGAAAGTCACGTCGCTTTACAATATTCATTGTATTATTATCCGTCACATATAACCGTATTATCGTCTTAAACACCTTCATCAGCTATACACGTAGAAAGTTGTTTCGATGAACATTTATGAAGATTCTTATATTTGACGAAAGCCACGTCATTTAAACCACATTATTAGTATAATTTGTTACGCGTCTCCTTTTCTCCCCAATATTTCCCATACTAGCATCTTTCTGTCATTACTACATATTTATTTTTCTAAGACTTCTTGTTTTCTGTATCTCTAAAACATGTAAGATAAACAACCAGCATTTATACAGGTTAAACTGAGTAATATAACGGCCAGAGAAACAGGTACAATATGCAAATGTTTTTATGTTATGCAAATCTTCCTTTGATTTGGTGGTGAAAGCTATTATTAAAATCTATTATGCAGTTGATTAGTTTGTAATGATCATTTCTGACAATGGCAGATTGTTGTAAGTAGACCGACAAATATCAGTAAGTAATACAAAAAATGTGGTGTCTGAGTTTCCGGAAATGGCGTCTTGCCAGAATCTCATCCATGATGGCGTGGAATCCCGTGGACGGCAGCTTCTGCTCCTCCAGGTTGCCCAGCGCGGGTTTGAATAGTGCCGATGCAAGTAGTATTCGGGGGATAAGAAATAGATTTTCTGATTACTAATTTCAGGTACAATGTAGTCTTCGGGAGATAGACTAGATTTGCTGATTACTCGTTTAATGACTAGTCTCGTTTATTGTTGGTTGTTCCCAAGGTTTGAGGGTGCGACTGGTGTTATTCCCAATGGTCAAACTTCTAGATTTTTGTCTGGAGGGATAAGTCGGCAAGAATTGAAACACTTCAAATAAGACGGATTGTCACCTTCAGTACATAATTTCCGTGTAATTCTAGCAATTTAATAGCATAATTCGTATCTAGCTCTCCCAAATGACTTTGAACATAAGGTTCTTTTGATTCTTTTGAATGAAGTCCACCAGATCCAGCTAGTCGCTTAGTTGCCTTGCATATTGAGTTCTCATCGATATCATCAAATGCAATGATAATAGTAATAATGATGTACAGTTTTGAAAGATTAGTAACAAAAATCATACACATCCAACAGAGTGCCCATGAGTCTGGAAAGTCTGAAGAAGTATTATTTCTGAGAAAATGTCTGGAAAGTCTGGAAAAGTATCCAAGTATGATGGTGGCATGACAATTTTGGAGATTATTTTTACGTTTCCTATAGGAGTCAAGAAGATATTGAAAATGAATGTTTTGCGAAGTCCTAGGACTTTTATTTGTGCTCATAAATGTCAGATTTTGTTTTTTTACGATGTCCACATCAGCTTCTATCACTAGCTTCTGAGGGTTATTTATTTCTATAGGTATTGAAGCTTCACTCACATTATTCCAATCGGATTCTGTGAGCTCTTTGCTACAAGCTGCACATACCGGTGTGTTGCTTTCCTAGCGCTTCTCCTTTCCTTGTCAAATGATTTTTGTTAGTGCTTTCAAACAATTGAATGACCATTTGAGAAAAGACCAGCAATAGGAAAGTAATGTAGCGCAGGTTATCTCAATGAATGCACAGAATGCGATTGGAACTATGTGAGCGAAACTTTAATACATCGTGAAAAATGAAAGAACCGTAGAAGCTAAAACTCGATGTGGACAAAATCATAGTTTCGCCAAATTTTAGTAAACTGAGTTATATATTTAATGAAAACAACATGATGAGGGAGACAATAAATGCAACTGGATTAAGGAAACCATCTGGCTAAGAGCTTCGGCAGTTTCGTGTATGAAGCTGGCAGGATTTGTCAAAATGTGTTTTTTCAATTCATCATAATGAATGAAACCGCCAGGAGTTGAAGCTAAACAAAGGAAATGTGTTGTATTACCACAGGTTGAAATAATTGCATATCAAAACCAAGTTCTTTCAATAAAACAGATAAATAAAACTTTTAGCAAAAGGAAAATTACCGGAAACTTTGTCAACAGTGGTTATAATGAAAGAAAGTTTCTTTCTGTGACAACGAGCCCAATTGCGTGATGAAACAGCAGCTTTCTTTAGCGCTGATTGGTATACGCGATTCACTCTGTCTGCACATTGTGGAAGCTCAGAAACAGGAATCCTGATCTTTTTGACAACTTTAAAATATGGCTATCAACAGTCTCACATCAGTTAAATTTTAAACGTGATCAAAGTAAAATATACGGAACTTGGCACCTTTGCTCATGAAATCATAAGCACAGAATCTTCTATGGTATTCATTTACCAGTAATGATATGTCCTTGGGTCGGATAGACATGGTCGTTTTCATTTCTGATTACAGCTTTCCTATAATTAATCTCATGATGTTTATCTGTAATCGCAACAAGCGAAAGTGTTCTGATTTCAAATGTTTTCCTTGTTTCTCTATGGCTAATGACACACACAAAGTATTATCACATCCACTACGTAGTATTTACATCCATCACATCTAATTAGATATGCATCAGAATAGCGATTTCAATCGCATTAATTTTTATTCGTTTTAGGTACATCTTGCGATGCCAGCTTTGCAGTGATTGGGGAAAAACTCTCCTTGCATTTGATCTTGAAGTATGCCTGCTATCGAAGCAAAATCAGGCTGTAGGTGTTCGAAGGAAGCGTGTGAAAGGTGACTTGTGGCATTACAAGAGACTATGTGAAGACATTTTGCACTTGGCTCAAGAAACTCATACTTGTCAGTCGTCTTGCCTTTGAGTGATAGACCGTCATGTTAATAATGTGATTGTGTAAGATGATTAATTGTGTTTACCAGAACTTTTGATCCTTTCATATACATATATTATTGTTTTTATCTGAGATGGAGATGAATTATGGGAACATTTTCATAAACATTATTCGATGCTTTCAACCTTTCTATGTTTTCACGGTTTGATATCATAACGTCACTCAAGTTTTGGTAATACAGATAATACCTGAATAAGACACAATTTGTTTTTCGATACATGTATGAATGAAGGATGGGGTTGCTGCAAATACAAGAATGCGCCAGCATATAGTTCAGGCGCACCAATCTCACTTCGGCGGCTGCAGATGATGGTTTTGGTCTTCCCATCATGCATCGGCATTTGCTCCATGGTGTGAGCCTACGCGCACCCTGGTAGCCAAATTAGAAATTTTCATGTTTGCTAGTTTGATAGGATGCTCTGTTTACTCTTTGGGTTGCTATGGGTTAGTTCTGGATTGTGATGCCAGGGTGCGCGTAAAACTTCCGCACGCCGTCGAGCGTTTAACAGTGCTAATTAATGTCCGAGCGGTCAATCACTGTTTTAGGGTTGTAGTCACTGACTAAGATAATGGAAAGATTACGCACGTCTCCATCTCGCAATGTCGGGAAAGTGAAACCGCTTCGTGTTTCTAAATAAGGAAATACATCAGCGGCGACAATGTTAGAGCGCAAAACAGTCTCTACATCTAAGACTTTCATCGAAGAGGCAGTGTAGTTGCATTCTATCAAATTTAATTCCGATTTGCAATCAAAAATAAACATGATGACATGAACAATTAACTGAAGATAACACTAACATGCCTGAGTGGGCAGCAGGTCTGCGACACATCGGGAATTATATCAAAATTTGTGTAAATTGGTCTTTCATTTGACTCCGCTTTGATAATAAACAAAATTCACATTCGCAGTTGTGAAGTAACTTTGTATTCAAGTTATTTTGTAAAGGAATGAATTTAATAACTATGAATAGATTGTCACTCAGCTACAGCGTATTAAGAATTATCGATTGCTTTTGATGCGGATGATGTCATTGTGAAGAGTTGAGGAAATATACTGCAGTGATGATAACGGTATTCAAATTATCTATTTAATAAAAAATAAAAAACAATGTCTTAAGGACTTATTAGCTTTATGCAATACGGTTTCTCTATTTAGAGATTCGCTATTGTGAGACGACCCCGATTAGAGGATGGATCTTATTCATCTTATCTTGATGAATGAATGAATTGGTCAGCCAGTTAATAAAGCTCTGAGAACTCGAGATTGCTTTTCATTTAATCATGGTTGAACATTGCACTGGGGAGAGTGCCATTCGCGAACACCTCCATCAAATACCAATACAAGGTGAGCAGCAATGCGACTTAATTTTGGAGGCATACCGAAAACTGAACGACGTTGGTGCTCGTGTGCGATCCTTAACATTTGATGGCTCAACCATTAATACTTCAACCGCACAGTGTTTCGGTGCCCAGCTTCCTGATGAGTCATTTTTGTACATCCTTCGAATGAACTATGGAAAGTGCATACTTTTCTCGATAATCCACAATTCCACATGCGATTAAACTGGCACGCAATTCTTTGGCAAAATATGACTTTGTTCACAATAATAACACCATTTTTTTAAAAAATATATAGTTCGTCTCTACCAATACCAATCACAGCAAGGTGTTCGATCTGCAAATAAATTATCGAAAACGAACGTCGAGGAGTTCGCCAAACATAAAATGAAGGTCAAATTGGCGGTGCAAGCTTATCTTATCTTATCTTATCTACTACAGACGCATTATACTTTTCCAACAATCTAATATCAAGTCTGGATTTGAAGATTCCAGAGAGACTTTTCATTTTATCCGAATGATGGACAGATTATCCGACATTCTCAATGGAAAATCTCCGTTTGCTATGTACGGCAAAGATGGAGTCTGTCGGTTGGTGAAACTCGGTGCTTACTATAGAATTGCTTGCACGTGTTTCGCGTTGTCGCCGCTTATTATCGAACGGTCAGTGGCCGTGGACTTCCCTGGCTTCTGGATTCTGGCGATGAGCGAGGGTAGTCTGTTCATTATCCTAGTCAGTGGTTGTAGTGCTCACCGTAGCGAAGCTTCCAATCATCGCGAGCGACCGTGGATGCACCGTTCTGATTTAGGCGACTGCTCGGCAGTCAGAATACGTGACAGTCCCAAGTTTGAGGCCCTCAATGATATCAAGGGCAACGTTCATTTGTGAGCGTGGCGTTCAAGGTCCAATCCACTGCTCGCATCGCCAATATTTCACTAATAAAGAATCACACGCTGTTAAGTTTCTGATATTTTGGATTTCAGGCGAAAATTCTGTTTTAATAGTACTAGTGCTAGTACAAGGTTCTATCACAATTCGCTGAGTACATTTAGCCTACAGAGAGAAAATAGCATGATGCAGGCTGTTGGTCACCATAGTCATTACAGGAGTTGACACGGAAAAGCTTCACAAAGCGACCCGCTTTGTACAGGAGGAGAGGTGAAGTTGGCGATGATGTTCGATAGCAGCATGGGGAGATAAACACACAAAGGAGCAGGATTTGAGAGTGCGATGACTAAGGAGCAAGGAGTTAAATCCGTTTAACAGTCACGGATTTATATCGGAGAATCAGAATCCAGTAAAATAACGTAATTGATCCAATTAATGCCGTTACAATACGGCATCGTGATGGAAAAAGCGTCGCTGGATACAAGCTGATGTAATAGAGGTAATGGTAAGACGTGGACGTCGCATCAGGGAGAGGGGGGTTCAATGTATAACGCGCGCCTCTGATTTCTCTTGCGATCGCGAATTGTAAAATGCAAGCATTAATTTATTGATGACAAATTTCATAAGGCGATTATTAGCTGAAGATAATCACTAGCAATTTGATAGACCCACATCGGTGCGCCCAGGTGGATCTTGACCAAGAACTCCATAGCGGAATAATGACTAAATTATGAATCTGGCAGGCATGTCTGCAGCATTTCGAAGGCTCAATCCACTATGCAAACATGTGTTTTAGTAGTAAGTAAAGGTCCATAATAAACACAGCGCGCCCTGAAATGGGGTGGGTCCAATACAAACACAGCGCGCTCTGAAATGGGGTGCGTCCAATACATGGAGGAATAGAGGTACTGGAGTAGACACAGGATCTATATCAGGTCAAGGTCATACAAGGAGTCCATTTAAATTCATTATTTCAGAGTCATTTAATTATACATATCAGTTATATTAGTAATTTTATAAGTAACAAAGTTGTTATAATCATTTTTAGACGTGGAGATAACCAGAAAATTCAGAAACAAGCTATTCTGATTACTAACGTGTAACGTGTGACTAACGTGTGTCACTGTACAAACTCATTTTCCATGTAGCACCAATTGATTTGTTCATAAATGGGCAGTATTCTTGTAGTTACTGTACAATAACCGGTATTTACCGGTCGTAGGAGTGCTGGAGTGTCGGATAAGTGTGTGTTCAAACTCAGACTGGATTAGTAGAACACTCTTCCACCGGTTAGAGCACTGTACAAACTCATTTTCCATGTAGCACCAATTGATTTGTTCATAAATGGGCAGTATTCTTGTAGTTACTGTACAATAACCGGTATTTACCGGTCGTAGGAGTGCTGGAGTGTCGGATAAGTGTGTGTTCAAACTCAGACTGGATTAGTAGAACACTCTTCCACCGGTTAGAGCACTGTACAAACTCATTTTCCATGTAGCACCAATTGATTTGTTCATAAATGGGCAGTATTCTTGTAGTTACTGTACAATAACCGGTATTTACCGGTCGTAGGAGTGCTGGAGTGTCGGATAAGTGTGTGTTCAAACTCAGACTGGATTAGTAGAACACTCTTCCACCGGTTAGAGCACTGTACAAACTCATTTTCCATGTAGCACCAATTGATTTGTTCATAAATGGGCAGTATTCTTGTAGTTACTGTACAATGACCGGTATTTACCGGTCGTAGGAGTGCTGGAGTGTCGGAGAAGTGTGTGTTCAAACTCAGACTGGATTAGTAGAACACTCTTCCACCGGTTAGAGCACTGTACAAACTCATTTTCCATGTAGCACCAATTGATTTGTTCATAAATGGGCAGTATTCTTGTAGTTACTGTACAATAACCGGTATTTACCGGTCGTAGGAGTGCTGGAGTGTCGGATAAGTGTGTGTTCAAACTCAGACTGGATTAGTAGAACACTCTTCCACCGGTTAGAGCACTGTACAAACTCATTTTCCATGTAGCACCAATTGATTTGTTCATAAATGGGCAGTATTCTTGTAGTTACTGTACAATAACCGGTATTTACCGGTGGTAGGAGTGCTGGAGTGTCGGAGAAGTGTGTGTTCAAACTCAGACTGGATTAGTAGAACACTCTTCCACCTGTTAGAGCACTGTACAAACTCATTTTCCATGTAGCACCAATTGATTTGTTCATAAATGGGCAGTATTCTTGTAGTTACTGTACAATGACTGGTATTTACCGGTCGTAGGAGTGCTGGAGTGTCGGATAAGTGTGTGTTCAAACTCAGACTGGATTAGTAGAACACTCTTCCACCGGTTAGAGCACTGTACAAACTCATTTTCCATGTAGCACCAATTGATTTGTTCATAAATGGGCAGTATTCTTGTAGTTACTGTACAATGACCGGTATTTACCGGTCGTAGGAGTGCTGGAGTGTCGGAGAAGTGTGTGTTCAAACTCAGACTGGATTAGTAGAACACTCTTCCACCGGTTAGAGCACTTTACAAACTCATTTTCCATGTAGCACCAAGAACTTTTCTGGAAAATCTTATCATTTTTTGAAAAAATCGGATTTTGGCGGTTTTTTCCGATTGTTCGTGTAAGGAAAGTGCTGGAAGTCGCTGTACAAACTCAGGTTTTTGCTCTTGTATCTAAATTTTTCCATCGGAATGCTGTAAAAACTCGCTAACCAGGTAGCACCAATACTTGCACCAATTTTTCGAATTTAAATTTGAATTTTGAAGGTGAAGGAGTTCGAATTTTGGAAAACTTTTTGGCTGTACAAACTCTGCGTCATCAGTAGTACCTATACATGTGGTTTTCTATTCTGTACAAACTCTATTCAAAAAGTTGGTGTTGAAGTTGGTGCTAACTTCAACGACATCTGTCTTGTGTTTGATCACCGACTACGTTTTTTTGTGCCCTTCGCCACGACCGCTACGCCATCAAAACCGTCGTTACATCCACTGTAAATGCCGAATCGCTGCTGTGTTCCAAATTGTAGGACTGGGTATGGAGCGAAGAAAGCACGTAACTTGCATCTGTTTCGAATTCCCGAGGCCGACTACAAATTGTTGAGAAAGCCATTCCTCGCGCCAACTTTAGAATATCACCTTCGGCGCGCATTTGTTCACTGCATTTCGACACATCATGCTTTGACTACAGCTCTACAGATACGAACCCAAGTAGAGAAAAATCAACTTTGAAGAATCTGAGTTAAAACGTCTTAAAACTGGATCAATTCCTACAATGTTTCTCAACTGTCCATCCTATATATCTCGACCAGCACCTACACCAAGAACAACAGCTACAAGCTCAAGATATATTGATCAATTCGAACCTTCGGCAGTGAGTGAACTATTCGATTCTTTAAATGAAACTGACAGAATTGAGAATCTGAAATCAATTATGGATTTCAAAGAGGTTATGTCGAATTCATCCTATGCTCTCCGTGACGATGAATTATTGACTATTTATATCCACGATGAACAGCATCACAGGATACTTGGTCGCATGAAGATTTCATCTGACTTTACTTTCAATGGATATATTCTAGACTACGTTATAAATGCCGAAGAGTTCAGTCATCTCCTTAGTGTCAGTAAGCATGTAACATACTTCACTGAATTATCAAATTGTATTACTGTAATAAAAACAAAACGGAATTGCTTGACACAGGAGTGCATCAAAAATTGTATGATTGTATCAAAACACTTGACGAGAAGATAGACGATGATTTTCTAGATTTCATTTTGGAACAATTGAAATTGAGGTCAATTTCTCCAAATCGGCGTCGATATTCATCGCAGTTATATGCGCATGCCTACTTTTGGCGATCGGCAGTTGCACCAACCGACATTTTCATATTTAAGAATAACTTTATACTTTTTTTAGATTTTCATGGTATCGTCAGGGATCTGGTGAGACATACTTTATCTCCATCCGGAATCTTCTGTACACTGAGAAGCGAATCAAAGTGATCATGCTTTTGAAGGAAGGCATGAGTCTGTCAGACTTTTTCTCTGATGAGAACACAGATGCCAGCGACGTTGGTACGCCGATGTCCGATGAAGTGGTGCTTCTTGAAATGTTAGATGGAAGACTTTCTTTCAATGATCTTCGATGTCTCGAGAAGGACATAATATATTTTCGCGGGATACATAACCAGCTTTGTTTCGTGTCAGTGTTTTCAGCCTCCCGAACAAGTCTCCTTGTTGACACTTCTCATTTTGATAATTTGAATCGTGGAGGTTGGACTCATCCCCAAGATACAATCCTGTTTACTTGCTCAGCAGCGGCGACAGCTTTTGCTGTCTTGACGAGCGGAGAAAACGCAAAATTGTTTGAGTTTTAGTCATCATAGAAGAACATATTGTAAAATTTTGCATCACCTTTTGATAAGAGACATTCCGTCACCGACAGCGTGCTCATTTGAAGCATGTTTTGTACATATCTTGTAACTGTCTCAGAAAGAACTTACGAAATATTGATTCCCAAATTCTCACTGATTCGAACTTCAGAAAAATTAATAAATTGATTTCTAGCACTGCAAAATAAAGAATTAGTTCAATACCGTCGATTTTCTCTCTCTATAGACTATCCAAACATACCAGCATTGAAAAACTGATTAATAGTTATTAGGTCCTATATTGTTACCGTATTCGATATGAAAATTGAGAACAAAAATAACTAAAAAATATATAATGATGTAAACAGTTAAGTATGCAATTAGGCTGGATAAGACAGATTATTATTTACTATGTATTACTGGGACATGTAAGCATATGTGGAAGGGTATTTATGGAGGGTATATAACAAATGCAGGCATGACAATTAATTTAAAAATGTGTCCTAGAATACCAACTACAAAATTCTGATAAAATAATTTAGGACTCCACTTGTACGTGCATTATTTCTGTGTCCACTCCAGTACCTCTATTCCTCCATGGTCCAATACAAACACAGCGCGCATCGAAATGGCTAGCTCCCATACAAACACAGCGCGCCTGGCCGGCCGCCCAGGTTGGAGTGAGAGGTTGTCTTGGCCGACCGTCCAGGTTGACGTGGCCGACCGTCCAGGTTGACTTGGCTGACCGACTAGGTTGACTTGGCCGACCGATCAGGTTGACGTGGTGGAGTGAGAGTGTGTTTTGAGGGTGAAGGAGGCACGGGAGAGTGAAACGGACTTCATATTCGTGATCAGCGTCAAATTCTGCATCGGTATGGTGAGTTTGAAAGGAATCGGCGAGAAAATATTTTTCTTCAAAATTTTTCCGAAAAACGACAGAGGTAAAATTGTGGACGTTTTGGGCTGTAGCGCCAAAACGAAGCATCGGATGGGAAAACGGATTTCAGATTTGGAATCAGCGTCAAATTCTCTATCAACATGGTGAGTTTCAAGTCAATCGGAGAGAAAAAATTTTCGCTGACGTCCCCCCCCCTCGGGAGAGCTAGCTTCGATCTTGGCTTCCAGTGGACGGATTTTGTCGTGCAATAGCTCGTTTGAAAGCTAAGAGTGAGACAAATTCACTGAAAGAAACGGCTTGTTCCTATCTGTCTTCGTTTAGATGTGAGACGCCATTTAAGATTTTGGGAGATTGGCGAAAAACGACAGTTAGAATTTTGGACGTTTTGGGCTGTAGCGCCAAAACGAAGCATCGGATGGGAAAACGGACTTCAGATTTGGAATCAGCGTCAAATTCTCTATCAATATGGTGAGTTTCAAGTCAATCGGAGAGAAAAAATTTTTCTTCACAAAATATTTTCGAAAAAACGTTAGAATTTTTGCGATGGCTGTGGGCTGTAGAGCCAAAACGAAGCATCGGATGGGAAAACGGAGGACAGATTTGGATTCAGCGTCCAATTCTACATGGAGTATGGTGTAATGGTGTATTTCCAGCTCAATCGGACCTCTAGAATCGGCGATAGAAGCGTTTTAAGTTTTTGGATGATGGATATTACGTCATCAGCTGATCGCCACACACTATATAAGCTGGGAACCGACAGAGACTTGTCATTAGGACGAGAGCGATTGTCAGAGGTAGGTCGTCTCTCTGAGCTCCGATGATAGCTTCGGACATTCCAAATTCCGAAAATTAGAAAAATTCATTGCTGATATCAGCTAAGGCGTCAGACTTAGAGGTTAGCCAGGAGATGGCCTTCGTCTCCAGGCCATAAAAGACTCCAAAACTTTAAAGGCTTGTAACTTTGCTTCTACAAGTCCGTTTGACTTGATTCAAAAAAGGTTCGGTCGCTATTGACCTGTCCCAAGTGATAGACTACTATAATATACTATAATGATAGACTACTTATAAAATTTTATAAGTAGTGCTAAAAAGTTGAAAAAATTAAATTCACTAGTTTTGCAGGTTTTCTGGGGTTTTCGACCCTGCTGAAGTCAATGAAAGCATTTTTAATGATGTCTGAGCCAGTCTTCTCATGGTATAAGCGGCTTTTCACTGAAAGCGAGCAAGACACGGAGAGTTTTGCTGTAATATTCCACTGACAGGGTGTTCCTTCGGGACGGCGGACGATGCCGTAGTGATAAGGGTGGCAAGGGAGTGTGTCATAGTTTAGACCGAAACCGCTGGGGCAACTCATGTTGGGCATTTGACACAGTTCTCAAAGTATCACTTTGAACGCCAATCGGTTGAGTCTTAGCTATCTTGTCATGGGTGGCCTCTAAACATCTCCATTGCAAAACGCTGGTGAATCAAGCTCTCTACGGCTTGCTATCAAGCTGATTAAAGTCTGTCAACCTCTTACCAACTCTATAGGTTTTCATGTCTGGCGATCAAGTCATGGACGGTGCAAGTCACGGAGATTTTCGGTGTGATACTTCCTGTGGGTGGGCGTCATTTCGAGACAGCGGTGAAGTCCGTAACGATGAGTACTGCACGGGACGTGGACAATGGTAATCCTTGTGAAACCTCTCTGCGTCATGTTTGCAATGTTTCGTCTCAACGTTGTACTCTGACCGCCAGGGCGACATTTAGCAATCTGCTACAGGTTGCCTCATAAAATCTCCATTGCACTTGTCTCCCGACAGTTGCCCAAGCATGTGAGAATGATCCATCAGTTCTTCTTGTCTCTATCACGGAGACGAAATGATGAAGGGATGAAATTTACAAGTTAAAAATTAAAGTTTCAATGGTGTATACGTTAGAAATAAAGTTTTAGCTGTTTGTATATCAAAATAAAGTTTCAAGAGTTTACAAGTTAGAAATAAAGTTTCAACAGTGTGTATGTTAGAAATAGAGTTTTATCTGTTTGTAAAATATGATTGCGGGATTTAATAGTTTGCAAGTTAGACTAAGCGTTCTAGTATTTGTAAGTGAAAGATATAGTTTCAACAGTTTACAGATTAAAAATAAAGTTTCAACAGTGTGTATGTTAAAAATAAAGTTAAAGCTGTTTGTGTGTTAGAAATAGAATAAAGTTTCAACAGTTTATAGATTAAAAATAAAGTTTCAACAGTGTGTACATTAGAAATAAAGTTTTAGCTGTTTGTATGTTAAAAATAAAGTTTCAACAGTGTGTATGTTAGAAATATATGTTAGAGTTTTATCGGTTTGTAAATTTAGATCATAAGATTTACTAGTTTGCAAGTTAGACTAAGCGTTCTACTATTTGTAAACGAAAGATATAGTTTCAACAGTTTACAGATTAAAAATAAAGCTTCAACAGTGTATACGTTGGAAATAAAGTTTTAGTCGTTTGCGCGTTAGAAATAAAATAAAGTTTCAAGAGTTTACAAGTTAAAAATAAAGTTTCAATAGTGTGTACGTTAGAAATAGAGTTTTAGCTGTTTGTATGTTAAAAATAAAGTTTCAACAGTGTGTACGCTAGAAATAAAGTTTTATCTGTTTGTAAAATGAGATTGTAGGATTTACTAGTTTGCAAGTTAGACTAAGCGTTCTACTATTTGTAAACGAAAGATATAGTTTCAACAGTTTACAGATTAAAAATAAAGTTTCAACAGTGTGTACGTTGGAAATAAAGTTTTAGTCGTTTGCGCGTGAGAAATAAAATAAAGTTTCAAGAGTTTACAAGTTAAAAATAAAGTTTCAACAGTGTGTATGTTAGAAATAGAGTTTTATCGGTTTCAAAATTAAGATCATAAGATTTACTAGTTTGCAAGTTAGACTAAGCGTTCTACTATTTGTAAACGAAAGATATAGTTTCAACAGTTTACAGATTAAAAATAAAGTTTCAACAGTGTGTATGATAGAAATAAAGTTTTAGTCGTTTGCGCGTTAGAAATAAAATAAAGTTTCAACAGTGTGTATGTTGGAAATAGAGTTTTATCGGTTTCAAAATTAAGATCATAAGATTTACTAGTTTGCAAGTTAGACTAAGCGTTCTACTATTTGTAAATGAAAGATATAGTTTCAACAGTTTACAGATTAAAAAATAAAGTATCAATAGTGTGTATGTTAAAAATAAAGTTTCAACAGTGTGTATGTTAGAAATAGAGTTTTATCGGTTTGTAAATTTAGATCATACGATTTACTAGTTTGCAAGTTAGACTAAGCGTTCTACTATTTGTAAACGAAAGATATAGTTTTAACAGTTTACAGATTAAAAATAAAATTTCAACAGTGTATACGTTAGAAATAAAGTTTTAGTCGTTTGCGCGTTAGAAATAAAATAAAGTTTCAAGAGTTTACGAGTTAAAAATAAAGTTTCAACAGTGTGTACGTTAGAAATAGAGTTTTAGCTGTTTGTATGTTAAAAATAAAGTTTCAACAGTGTGTACGCTAGAAATAAAGTTTTATCTGTTTGTAAAATGAGATTGTAGGATTTACTAGTTTGCAAGTTAGACTAAGCGTTCTACTATTTGTAAACGAAAGACATAGTTTCAACAGTTTACAGATTAAAAATAAAGTTTCAATAGTGTGTATGTTAAAAATAAAGTTTCAACAGTGTGTACATTAGAAATAGAGTTTTTTAGCTGTTTGTATGTTAAAAATAAAGTTTCAACAGTGTGTATGTTAGAAATAGAGTTTTATCGGTTTGTAAATTTAGATCATATGATTTACTAGTTTGCAAGTTAGACTAAGCGTTCTACTATTTGTAAACGAAAGATATAGTTTCCACAGTTTACAGATTAAAAATAAAGTTTCAACAGTGTATACGTTGGAAATAAGGTTTTAGTCGTTTGCGCGTTAGAAATAAAATAAAGTTTCAAGAGTTTACAAGTTAAAAATAAAGTTTCAACAGTGTGTACGCTAGAAATAAAGTTTTATCTGTTTGTAAAATGAGATTGTAGGATTTACTAGTTTGCAAGTTAGACTAAGCGTTCTACTATTTGTAAACGAAAGATATAGTTTCAACAGTTTACAGATTAAAAATAAAGTTTCAACAGTGTGTACGTTGGAAATAATGTTTTAGTCGTTTGCGCGTGAGAAATAAAATAAAGTTTCAAGAGTTTACAAGTTAAAAATAAAGTTTCAACAGTGTGTATGATAGAAATAGAGTTTTATCGGTTTCAAAATTAAGATCATAAGATTTACTAGTTTGCAAGTTAGACTAAGCGTTCTTCTATTTGTAAATGAAAGATGTATTTTTAACAGTTTACAGATTAAAAAATAAAGTTTCAATAGTGTGTATGTTAAAAATAAGTTTCAACAGTGTGTACGTTAGAAATGAAATTTTAGTCGTTTGCGCGTGAGAAATAAAATAAAGTTTCAAGAGTTTACAAGTTAAAAATAAAGTTTCAACAATGTGTATGTTAGAAATAGAGTTTTATCGGTTTCAAAATTAAGATCATAAGATTTACTAGTTTGCAAGTTAGACTAAGCGTTCTACTATTTGTAAACGAAAGATATAGTTTCAACAGTTTACAGATTAAAAAAAAAAGTTTCAATAGTGTGTATGTTAAAAATAAAGTTTCAACAGTATGTATGTTAGAAATAGAGTTTTATCGGTTTGTAAATTTAGATCATACGATTTACTAGTTTGCAAGTTAGACTAAGCGTTCTACTATTTGTAAACGAAAGATATAGTTTTAACAGTTTACAGATTAAAAATAAAGTTTCAACAGTGTATACGTTAGAAATAAAGTTTTAGTCGGTTGCGCGTTAGAAATAAAATAAAGTTTCAAGAGTTTACGAGTTAAAAATAAAGTTTCAATAGTGTGTACGTTAGAAATAGAGTTTTAGCTGTTTGTATGTTAAAAATAAAGTTTCAACAGTGTGTACGTTAGAAATAAAGTTTTATCAGTTTGTAAATTTAGATCATACGATTTACTAGTTTGCAAGTTAGACTAAGCGTTCTACTATTTGTAAGTGAAAGATATAGTTTCAACAGTTTACAGATTAAAAATAAAGTTTCAACAGTGTGTATGTTAAAAATAAAGTTTAAGCTGTTTGTGTGTTAGAAATAAAATAAAGTTTCAACAGTTTATAGATTAAAAAAAAAGTTTCAACAGTGTGTACATTAGAAATAGAGTTTTTTAGCTGTTTGTATGTTAAAAATAAAGTTTCAACAGTGTGTATGTTAGAAATAGAGTTTTATCGGTTTGTAAATTTAGATCATAAGATTTACTAGTTTGCAAGTTAGACTAAGCGTTCTACTATTTGTAAACGAAAGATATAGTTTCAACAGTTTACAGATTAAAAATAAAGTTTCAAGAGTTTACAAGTTAAAAATAAAGTTTCAACAGTGTGTATGTTAGAAATAGAGTTTTATCGGTTTGTAAATTTAGATCATAAGATTTACTAGTTTGCAAGTTAGACTAAGCGTTCTACTATTTGTAAACGAAAGATATAGTTTCAACAGTTTACAGATTAAAAATAAAGTTTCAACAGTGTGTATGATAGAAATAAAGTTTAAGTCGTTTGCGTGTTAGAAATAAAATAAAGTTTCAAGAGTTTACAAGCTAAAAATAAAGTTTCAATAGTGTGTTTGTTAAAAATAAAGTTTTAACAGTGTGTATGTTAGAAATAGAGTTTTATCAGTTTGTAAATTTAGATCATAAGATTTACTAGTTTGCAAGTTAGACTAAGCGTTCTACTATTTGTAAACGAAAGATATAGTTTTAACAGTTTACAGATTAAAAATAAAGTTTCAACAGTGTATACGTTAGAAATAAAATAAAGTTTCAAGAGTTTACGAGTTAAAAATAAAGTTTCAACAGTGTGTACGTTAGAAATAGAGTATTAGCTGTTTGTATGTTAAAAATAAAGTTTCAACAGTGTGTATGTTAGAAATGGAGTTTTATCGGTCTGTAAATTTAGATCATAAGATTTACTAGTTTGCAAGTTAGACTAAGCGTTCTACTATTTGTAAACGAAAGATATAGTTTCAACAGTTTACAGATTAAAAATAAAGTTTCAACAGTGTATACGTTGGACATAAAGTTTTAGTCGTTTGCGCGTTAGAAATAAAATAAAGTTTCAAGAGTTTACAAGTTAAAAATAAAGTTTCAACAGTGTGTACGCTAGAAATAAAGTTTTATCTGTTTGTAAAATGAGATTGTAGGATTTACTAGTTTGCAAGTTAGACTAAGCGTTCTACTATTTGTAAACGAAAGATATAGTTTCAACAGTTTACAGATTAAAAATAAAGTTTCAACAGTGTGTACGTTGGAAATAAAGTTTTAGTCGTTTGCGCGTGAGAAATAAAATAAAGTTTCAAGAGTTTACAAGTTAAAAATAAAGTTTCAACAGTGTGTATGATAGAAATAGAGTTTTATCGGTTTCAAAATTAAGATCATAAGATTTACTAGTTTGCAAGTTAGACTAAGCGTTCTTCTATTTGTAAATGAAAGATGTATTTTTAACAGTTTACAGATTAAAAAATAAAGTTTCAATAGTGTGTATGTTAAAAATAAGTTTCAACAGTGTGTACGTTAGAAATGAAATTTTAGTCGTTTGCGCGTGAGAAATAAAAGAAAGTTTCAAGAGTTTACAAGTTAAAAATAAAGTTTCAACAGTGTGTATGTTAGAAATAGAGTTTTATCGGTTTCAAAATTAAGATCATAAGATTTACTAGTTTGCAAGTTAGACTAAGCGTTCTACTATTTGTAAACGAAAGATATAGTTTCAACAGTTTACAGATTAAAAAATAAAGTTTCAATAGTGTGTATGTTAAAAATAAAGTTTCAACAGTGTGTATGTTAGAAATAGAGTTTTATCGGTTTGTAAATTTAGATCATACGATTTACTAGTTTGCAAGTTAGACTAAGCGTTCTACTATTTGTAAACGAAAGATATAGTTTTAACAGTTTACAGATTAAAAATAAAGTTTCAACAGTGTATACGTTAGAAATAAAGTTTTAGTCGGTTGCGCGTTAGAAATAAAATAAAGTTTCAAGAGTTTACCAGTTAAAAATAAAGTTTCAATAGTGTGTACGTTAGAAATAGAGTTTTAGCTGTTTGTATGTTAAAAATAAAGTTTCAACAGTGTGTACGTTAGAAATAAAGTTTTATCTGTTTGTAAAATGAGATTGTAGGATTTACTAGTTTGCAAGTTAGACTAAGCGTTCTACTATTTGTAAACGAAAGATATAGTTTCAACAGTTTAAAAGATCAAAAAATAAAGTTTCAATAGTGTGTTTGTTAAAAATAAAGTTTTAACAGTGTGTATGTTAGAAATAGAGTTTTATCAGTTTGTAAATTTAGATCATACGATTTAGTAGTTTGCAAGTTAGACTAAGCGTTCTACTATTTCTAGGTGAAAGATATAGTTTCAACAGTTTACAGATTAAAAATAAAGTTTCAACAGTGTGTATGTTAAAAATAAAGTTTAAGCTGTTTGTGTGTTAGAAATAAAATAAAGTTTCAACAGTTTATAGATTAAAAAAAAAGTTTCAACAGTGTGTACATTAGAAATAGAGTTTTTTAGCTGTTTGTAAATTTAGATCATAAGATTTACTAGTTTGCAAGTTAGACTAAGCGTTCTACTATTTGTAAACGAAAGATATAGTTTCAACAGTTTACAGATTAAAAATAAA
This sequence comes from Prostheceraeus crozeri, assembly GCA_907163375.1. Lineage (NCBI taxonomy): Eukaryota > Metazoa > Platyhelminthes > Polycladida > Euryleptidae > Prostheceraeus > Prostheceraeus crozeri. The sequence continues at coordinate 316,717 of CAJQUW010009496.1, read as the reverse complement.
GTTTCAACAGTGTGTATGATAGAAATAAAGTTTAAGTCGTTTGCGTGTTAGAAATAAAATAAAGTTTCAAGAGTTTACAAGCTAAAAATAAAGTTTCAATAGTGTGTTTGTTAAAAATAAAGTTTTAACAGTGTGTATGTTAGAAATAGAGTTTTATCGGTTGGTAAATTTAGATCATAAGATTTACTAGTTTGCAAGTTAGACTAAGCGTTCTACTATTTGTAAACGAAAGATATAGTTTCAACAGTTTACAGATTAAAAATAAAGTTTCAACAGTGTATACGTTGGACATAAAGTTTTAGTCGTTTGCGCGTTAGAAATAAAATAAAGTTTCAAGAGTTTACAAGCTAAAAATAAAGTTTCAATAGTGTGTACGTTAGAAATAGAGTTTTAGCTGTTTGTATGTTAAAAATAAAGTTTTAACAGTGTGTACGTTAGAAATAAAGTTTTATCTGTTTGTAAAATGAGATTGTAGGATTTACTAGTTTGCAAGTTAGACTAAGCATTCTACTATTTGTAAACGAAAGATATAGTTTCAACAGTTTACAGATTAAAAATAAAGTTTCAAGAGTTTACAAGTTAAAGATAAAGTTTCAACAGTGTGTATGTTAGAAATAGAGTTTTATCGGTTTCAAAATTAAGATCATAAGATTTACTAGTTTGCAAGTTAGACTAAGCGTTCTACTATTTGTAAACGAAAGATATAGTTTCAACAGTTTACAGATTAAAAAATAAAGTTTCAACAGTGTGCATGTTAAAAATAAAGTTTCAACAGTGTGTATGTTAGAAATAGAGTTTTATCGGTTTGTAAATTTAGATCATACGATTTACTAGTTTGCAAGTTAGACTAAGCGTTCTACTATTTGTAAACGAAAGATATAGTTTTAACAGTTTACAGATTAAAAATAAAGTTTCAAGAGTTTACAAGTTAAAGATAAAGTTTAAACAGTGTGTATGTTAGAAATAGAGTTTTATCGGTTTGTAAATTTAGATCATAAGATTTACTAGTTTGCAAGTTAGACTAAGCGTTCTACTATTTGTAAACGAAAGATATAGTTTTAACAGTTTACAGATTAAAAATAAAGTTTCAAGAGTTTACAAGTTAAAAATAAAGTTTCAACAGTGTGTATGTTAGAAATAGAGTTTTATCGGTTTCAAAATTAAGATCATAAGATTTACTAGTTTGCAAGTTAGACTAAGCGTTCTACTATTTGTAAACGAAAGATATAGTTTCAACAGTTTACAGATTAAAAAATAAAGTTTCAATAGTGTGTATGTTAAAAATAAAGTTTCAACAGTGTGTATGTTAGAAATAGAGTTTTATCGGTTTGTAAATTTAGATCATACGATTTACTAGTTTGCAAGTTAGACTAAGCGTTCTACTATTTGTAAACGAAAGATATAGTTTTAACAGTTTACAGATTAAAAATAAAGTTTCAAGAGTTTACAAGTTAAAGATAAAGTTTAAACAGTGTGTATGTTAGAAATAGAGTTTTATCGGTTTGTAAATTTAGATCATAAGATTTACTAGTTTGCAAGTTAGACTAAGCGTTCTACTATTTGTAAACGAAAGATATAGTTTTAACAGTTTACAGATTAAAAATAAAGTTTCAACAGTGTATACGTTGGAAATAAAGTTTTAGTCGTTTGCGCGTTAGAAATAAAATAAAGTTTCAAGAGTTTACGAGTTAAAAATAAAGTTTCAACAGTGTGTCCGTTAGAAATAGAGTATTAGCTGTTTGTATGTTAAAAATAAAGTTTTAACGGTGTGTATGTTAGAAATAGAGTTTTATCGGTTTGTAAATTAAGATCATAAGATTTACTAGTTTGCAAGTTAGACTAAGCGTTCTTCTATTTGAAAATGAAAGATGTATTTTTAACAGTTTACAGATTAAAAAATAAAGTTTCAATAGTGTGTATGTTAAAAATAAGTTTCAACAGTGTGTACGTTAGAAATGAAATTTTAGGCGTTTGCGCGTTAGAAATAAAATAAAGTTTCAAGAGTTTACAAGTTAAAAATAAAGTTTCAACAGTGTGTATGTTAGAAATAGAGTTTTATCGGTTTGTAAATTTAGATCATACGATTTACTAGTTTGCAAGTTAGACTAAGCGTTCTACTATTTGTAAACGAAAGATATAGTTTCAACAGTTTAAAAGATCAAAAAATAAAGTTTCAATAGTGTGTTTGTTAAAAATAAAGTTTTAACGGTGTGTATGTTAGAAATAGAGTTTTATCGGTTTGTAAATTTAGATCATACGATTTACTAGTTTGCAAGTTAGACTAAGCGTTCTACTATTTGTAAGTAAAAGATATAGTTTCAACAGTTTACAGATTAAAAATAAAGTTTCAACAGTGTGTACGTTGGAAATAAAGTTTTAGTCGTTTGCGCGTGAGAAATAAAATAAAGTTTCAAGAGTTTACAAGCTAAAAATAAAGTTTCAACAGTGTGTATGATAGAAATAGAGTTTTATCGGTTTCAAAATTAAGATCATAAGATTTACTAGTTTGCAAGTTAGACTAAGCGTTCTTCTATTTGTAAATGAAAGATGTATTTTTAACAGTTTACAGATTAAAAAATAAAGTTTCAATAGTGTGTATGTTAAAAATAAGTTTCAACAGTGTGTACGTTAGAAATGAAATTTTAGTCGTTTGCGCGTGAGAAATAAAATAAAGTTTCAAGAGTTTACAAGTTAAAAATAAAGTTTCAACAGTGTGTATGTTAGAAATAGAGTTTTATCGGTTTCAAAATTAAGATCATAAGATTTACTAGTTTGCAAGTTAGACTAAGCGTTCTACTATTTGTAAACGAAAGATATAGTTTCAACAGTTTACAGATTAAAAAATAAAGTTTCAATAGTGTGTATGTTAAAAATAAAGTTTCAACAGTGTGTATGTTAGAAATAGAGTTTTATCGGTTTGTAAATTTAGATCATACGATTTACTAGTTTGCAAGTTAGACTAAGCGTTCTACTATTTGTAAACGAAAGATATAGTTTTAACAGTTTACAGATTAAAAATAAAGTTTCAACAGTGTATACGTTAGAAATAAAGTTTTAGTCGGTTGCGCGTTAGAAATAAAATAAAGTTTCAAGAGTTTACGAGTTAAAAATAACGTTTCAACAGTGTGTACGTTAGAAATAGAGTATTAGCTGTTTGTATGTTAAAAATAAAGTTTCAACGGTGTGTACGTTAGAAATAAAGTTTTATCTGTTTGTAAAATGAGATTGTAGGATTTACTAGTTTGCAAGTTAGACTAAGCGTTCTACTATTTGTAAACGAAAGATATAGTTTCAACAGTTTAAAAGATCAAAAAATAAAGTTTCAATAGTGTGTTTGTTAAAAATAAAGTTTTAACGGTGTGTATGTTAGAAATAGAGTTTTATCGGTTTGTAAATTAAGATCATAAGATTTACTAGTTTGTAAGTTAGACTAAGCGTTCTTCTATTTGAAAATGAAAGATGTATTTTTAACAGTTTACAGATTAAAAAATAAAGTTTCAATAGTGTGTATGTTAAAAATAAGTTTCAACAGTGTGTACGTTAGAAATGAAATTTTAGGCGTTTGCGCGTTAGAAATAAAATAAAGTTTCAAGAGTTTACAAGTTAAAAATAAAGTTTCAACAGTGTGTACATTAGAAATAGAGTTTTATCGGTTTCAAAATTAAGATCATAAGATTTACTAGTTTGCAAGTTAGACTAAGCGTTCTACTATTTGTAAACGAAAGATATAGTTTCAACAGTTTAAAAGATCAAAAAATAAAGTTTCAATAGTGTGTTTGTTAAAAATAAAGTTTTAACGGTGTGTATGTTAGAAATAGAGTTTTATCGGTTTGTAAATTTAGATCATACGATTTACTAGTTTGCAAGTTAGACTAAGCGTTCTACTATTTGTAAGTAAAAGATATAGTTTCAACAGTTTACAGATTAAAAATAAAGTTTCAACAGTGTGTACGTTGGAAATAAAGTTTTAGTCGTTTGCGCGTGAGAAATAAAATAAAGTTTCAAGAGTTTACAAGTTAAAAATAAAGTTTCAACAGTGTGTATGATAGAAATAGAGTTTTATCGGTTTCAAAATTAAGATCATAAGATTTACTAGTTTGCAAGTTAGACTAAGCGTTCTTCTATTTGTAAATGAATAATGTATTTTTAACAGTTTACAGATTAAAAAATAAAATTTCAATAGTGTGTATGTTAAAAATAAGTTTCAACAGTGTGTACGATAGAAATGAAATTTTAGTCGTTTGCGCGTTAGAAATAAAATAAATTTTCAAGAGTTTACAAGTTAAAAATAAAGTTTCAACAGTGTGTATGTTAGAAATAGAGTTTTATCGGTTTCAAAATTAAGATCATAAGATTTACTAGTTTGCAAGTTAGACTAAGCGTTCTACTATTTGTAAACGAAAGATATAGTTTCAACAGTTTACAGATTAAAAAATAAAGTTTCAATAGTGTGTTTGCTAAAAATAAAGTTTTAACGGTGTGTATGTTAGAAATAGAGTTTTATCGGTTTGTAAATTTAGATCATACGATTTACTAGTTTGCAAGTTAGACTAAGCGTTCTACTATTTGTAAGTGAAAGATATAGTTTCAACAGTTTACAGATTAAAAATAAAGTTTCAACAGTGTGTACGTTGGAAATAAAGTTTTAGTCGTTTGCGCGTGAGAAATAAAATAAAGTTTCAAGAGTTTACAAGTTAAAAATAAAGTTTCAACAGTGTGTATGATAGAAATAGAGTTTTATCGGTTTCAAAATTAAGATCATAAGATTTACTAGTTTGCAAGTTAGACTAAGCGTTCTACTATTTGTAAACGAAAGATATAGTTTCAACAGTTTACAGATTAAAAAATAAAGTTTCAATAGTGTGTTTGCTAAAAATAAAGTTTTAACGGTGTGTATGTTAGAAATAGAGTTTTATCGGTTTGTAAATTTAGATCATACGATTTACTAGTTTGCAAGTTAGACTAAGCGTTCTACTATTTGTAAGTGAAAGATATAGTTTTAACAGTTTACAGATTAAAAATAAAGTTTCAACAGTGTGTATGTTAAAAATAAAGTTTAAGCTGTTTGTGTGTTAGAAATAGAATAAAGTTTCAAGAGTTTATAGATTAAAAAAAAAGTTTCAACAGTGTGTACATTAGAAATAGAGTTTTAGCTGTTTGTATGTTAAAAATAAAGTTTCAACAGTGTGTATGTTGGAAATAGAGTTTTATCGGTTTGTAAATTTAGATCATAAGATTTACTAGTTTGCAAGTTAGACTAAGCGTTCTACTATTTGTAAACGAAAGATATAGTTTCAACAGTTTACAGATTAAAAATAAAGTTTCAACAGTGTATACGTTGGACATAAAGTTTTAGTCGTTTGCGCGTTAGAAATAAAATAAAGTTTCAAGAGTTTACAAGCTAAAAATAAAGTTTCAATAGTGTATACGTTAGAAATAGAGTATTAACTGTTTGTATGTTAAAAATAAAGTTTCAACAGTGTGTACGTTGGAAATAAAGTTTTATCTGTTTGTAAAATGAGATTGTAGGATTTACTAGTTTGCAAGTTAGACTAAGCATTCTACTATTTGTAAACGAAAGATATAGTTTCAACAGTTTACAGATTAAAAATAAAGTTTCAAGAGTTTACAAGTTAAAAACAAAGTTTCAACAGTGTGTATGTTAGAAATAGAGTTTTATCGGTTTGTAAATTTAGATCATAAGATTTACTAGTTTGCAAGTTAGACTAAGCGTTCTACTATTTGTAAACGAAAGATATAGTTTTAACAGTTTACAGATTAAAAATAAAGTTTCAACAGTGTATACGTTAGAAATAAAGTTTAAGTCGGTTGCGCGTTAGAAATAAAATAAAGTTTCAAGAGTTTACGAGTTAAAAATAAAGTTTCAACAGTGTGTACGTTAGAAATAGAGTATTAGCTGTTTGTATGTTAAAAATAAAGTTTCAACAGTGTGTACGTTAGAAATAAAGTTTTATCTGTTTGTAAAATGAGATTGTAGGATTTACTAGTTTGCAAGTTAGACTAAGCGTTCTACTATTTGTAAACGAAAGATATAGTTTCAACAGTTTAAAAGATCAAAAAATAAAGTTTCAATAGTGTGTTTGTTAAAAATAAAGTTTTAACGGTGTGTATGTTAGAAATAGAGTTTTATCGGTTTGTAAATTTAGATCATACGATTTACTAGTTTGCAAGTTAGACTAAGCGTTCTACTATTTGTAAGTGATAGATATAGTTTCAACAGTTTACAGATTAAAAATAAAGTTTCAACAGTGTGTACGTTGGAATAAAGTTTTAGTCGTTTGCGCGTGAGAAATAAAATAAAGTTTCAAGAGTTTACAAGTTAAAAATAAAGTTTCAACAGTGTGTATGATAGAAATAGAGTTTTATCGGTTTCAAAATTAAGATCATAAGATTTACTAGTTTGCAAGTTAGACTAAGCGTTCTTCCATTTGTAAATGAATAATGTATTTTTAACAGTTTACAGATTAAAAAATAAAATTTCAATAGTGTGTATGTTAAAAATAAGTTTCAACAGTGTGTACGTTAGAAATGAAATTTTAGTCGTTTGCGAGTTAGAAATAAAATAAATTTTCAAGAGTTTACAAGTTAAAAATAAAGTTTCAACAGTGTGTATGTTAGAAATAGAGTTTTATCGGTTTCAAAATTAAGATCATAAGATTTACTAGTTTGCAAGTTAGACTAAGCGTTCTACTATTTGTAAACGAAAGATATAGTTTCAACAGTTTACAGATTAAAAAATAAAGTTTCAATAGTGTGTATGTTAAAAATAAAGTTTCAACAGTGTGTATGTTAGAAATAGAGTTTTATCGGTTTGTAAATTTAGATCATAAGATTTACTAGTTTGCAAGTTAGACTAAGCGTTCTACTATTTGTAAACGAAAGATATAGTTTCAACAGTTTACAGATTAAAAATAAAGTTTCAAGAGTTTACAAGTTAAAAATAAAGTTTTAACAGTGTGTATGTTAGAAATAGAGTTTTATCGGTTTGTAAATTTAGATCATACGATTTACTAGTTTGCAAGTTAGACTAAGCGTTCTACTATTTGTAAGTGAAAGATATAGTTTCAACAGTTTACAGATTAAAAATAAAGTTTCAACAGTGTGTATGTTAAAAATAAAGTTTAAGCTGTTTGTGTGTTAGAAATAAAATAAAGTTTCAGGAGTTTACAAGTTAAAAATAAAGTTTCAATAGTGTGTACATTAGAAATAGAGTTTTAGCTGTTTGTATGTTAAAAATAAAGTTTCAACAGTGTGTATGTTAGAAATAGAGTTTTATCGGTTTGTAAATTTAGATCATAAGATTTACTAGTTTGCAAGTTAGACTAAGCGTTCTACTATTTGTAAACGAAAGATATAGTTTCAACAGTTTACAGATCAAAAATAAAGTTTCAACAGTGTATACGTTGGAATAAAGTTTTAGTCGTTTGCGCGTTAGAAATAAAATAAAGTTTCAAGAGTTTACAAGCTAAAAATAAAGTTTCAATAGTGTGTACGTTAGAAATAGAGTTTTAGCTGTTTGTGTGTTAGAAATAGAATAAAGTTTCAACAGTTTATAGATAAAAAATATAGTTTCAATAGTGTGTACGTTAGAAATAGAGTTTTAGCTGTTTGTATGATAAAAATAAAGTTTCAACAGTGTGTACGTTAGAAATAGAGTTTTATCTGTTTGTAAAATGAGATTGTAGGATTTACTAGTTTGCAAGTTAGACTAAGCGTTCTACTATTTGTAAACGAAAGATATAGTTTCAACAGTTAAAAAGATCAAAAAATAAAGTTTCAATAGTGTGTTTGCTAAAAATAAAGTTTTAACGGTGTGTATGTTAGAAATAGAGTTTTATCGGTTTGTAAATTTAGATCATACGATTTACTAGTTTGCAAGTTAGACTAAGCGTTCAACTATTTGTAAGTGAAAGATATAGTTTCAACAGTTTACAGATTAAAAATAAAGTTTCAACAGTGTGTACGTTGGAAATAAAGTTTTAGTCGTTTGCGCGTGAGAAATAAAATAAAGTTTCAAGAGTTTACAAGTTAAAAATAAAGTTTCAACAGTGTGTATGATAGAAATAGAGTTTTATCGGTTTCAAAATTAAGATCATAAGATTTACTAGTTTGCAAGTTAGACTAAGCGTTCTTCTATTTGTAAATGAATAATGTATTTTTAACAGTTTACAGATTAAAAAATAAAGTTTCAATAGTGTGTATGTTAAAAATAAGTTTCAACAGTGTGTACGTTAGAAATGAAATTTTAGTCGTTTGCGCGTTAGAAATAAAATAAAGTTTCAAGAGTTTACAAGTTAAAAATAAAGTTTCAACAGTGTGTATGTTAGAAATAGAGTTTTATCGGTTTCAAAATTAAGATCATAAGATTTACTAGTTTGCAAGTTAGACTAAGCGTTCTACTATTTGTAAACGAAAGATATAGTTTCAACAGTTTACAGATTAGAAAATAAAGTTTCAATAGTGTGTATGTTAAAAATAAAGTTTTATCAGTTTGTAAATTTAGATCATACGATTTACTAGTTTGCAAGTTAGACTAAGCGTTCTACTATTTGTAAACGAAAGATATAGTTTTAACAGTTTACAGATTAAAAATAAAGTTTCAACAGTGTATACGTTAGAAATAAAGTTTTAGTCGGTTGCGCGTTAGAAATAAAATAAAGTTTCAAGGGTTTACGAGTTAAAAATAAAGTTTCAATAGTGTGTACGTTAGAAATAGAGTTTTAGCTGTTTGTATGTTAAAAATAAAGTTTCAACAGTGTGTACGTTAGAAATAAAGTTTTATCAGTTTGTAAATTTAGATCATACGATTTACTAGTTTGCAAGTTAGACTTAGCGTTCTACTATTTGTAAGTGAAAGATATAGTTTCAACAGTTTACAGATTAAAAATAAAGTTTCAACAGTGTGTATGTTAAAAATAAAGTTTAAGCTGTTTGTGTGTTAGAAATAAAATAAAGTTTCAACAGTTTATAGATTAAAAAAAAAGTTTCAACAGTGTGTACATTAGAAATAGAGTTTTTTAGCTGTTTGTATGTTAAAAATAAAGTTTCAACAGTGTGTATGTTAGAAATAGAGTTTTATCGGTTTGTAAATTTAGATCATAAGATTTACTAGTTTGCAAGTTAGACTAAGCGTTCTACTATTTGTAAACGAAAGATATAGTTTCAACAGTTTACAGATCAAAAATAAAGTTTCAACAGTGTATACGTTGGAATAAAGTTTTAGTCGTTTGCGCGTTAGAAATAAAATAAATTTTCAAGAGTTTACAAGTTAAAAATAAAGTTTCAACAGTGTGTATGTTAGAAATAGAGTTTTAGCTGTTTGTGTGTTAGAAATAGAATAAAGTTTCAACAGTTTATAGATAAAAAATATAGTTTCAATAGTGTGTACGTTAGAAATAGAGTTTTAGCTGTTTGTATGATAAAAATAAAGTTTCAACAGTGTGTACGTTAGAAATAGAGTTTTATCTGTTTGTAAAATGAGATTGTAGGATTTACTAGTTTGCAAGTTAGACTAAGCGTTCTACTATTTGTAAACGAAAGATATAGTTTCAACAGTTAAAAAGATCAAAAAATAAAGTTTCAATAGTGTGTTTGCTAAAAATAAAGTTTTAACGGTGTGTATGTTAGAAATAGAGTTTTATCGGTTTGTAAATTTAGATCATACGATTTACTAGTTTGCAAGTTAGACTAAGCGTTCAACTATTTGTAAACGAAAGATATAGTTTCAACAGTTTACAGATTAAAAATAAAGTTTCAACAGTGTGTACGTTGGAAATAAAGTTTTAGTCGTTTGCGCGTGAGAAATAAAATAAAGTTTCAAGAGTTTACAAGTTAAAAATAAAGTTTCAACAGTGTGTATGATAGAAATAGAGTTTTATCGGTTTCAAAATTAAGATCATAAGATTTACTAGTTTGCAAGTTAGACTAAGCGTTCTTCTATTTGTAAATGAATAATGTATTTTTAACAGTTTACAGATTAAAAAATAAAGTTTCAATAGTGTGTATGTTAAAAATAAGTTTCAACAGTGTGTACGTTAGAAATGAAATTTTAGTCGTTTGCGCGTTAGAAATAAAATAAAGTTTCAAGAGTTTACAAGTTAAAAATAAAGTTTCAACAGCGTGTATGTTAGAAATAGAGTTTTATCGGTTTCAAAATTAAGATCATAAGATTTACTAGTTTGCAAGTTAGACTAAGCGTTCTACTATTTGTAAACGAAAGATATAGTTTCAACAGTTTACAGATTAGAAAATAAAGTTTCAATAGTGTGTATGTTAAAAATAAAGTTTTATCAGTTTGTAAATTTAGATCATACGATTTACTAGTTTGCAAGTTAGACTAAGCGTTCTACTATTTGTAAACGAAAGATATAGTTTTAACAGTTTACAGATTAAAAATAAAGTTTCAACAGTGTATACGTTAGAAATAAAGTTTTAGTCGGTTGCGCGTTAGAAATAAAATAAAGTTTCAAGAGTTTACGAGTTAAAAATAAAGTTTCGATAGTGTGTACGTTAGAAATAGAGTTTTAGCTGTTTGTATGTTAAAAATAAAGTTTCAACAGTGTGTACGTTAGAAATAAAGTTTTATCAGTTTGTAAATTTAGATCATACGATTTACTAGTTTGCAAGTTAGACTTAGCGTTCTACTATTTGTAAGTGAAAGATATAGTTTCAACAGTTTACAGATTAAAAATAAAGTTTCAACAGTGTGTATGTTAAAAATAAAGTTTAAGCTGTTTGTGTGTTAGAAATAAAATAAAGTTTCAACAGTTTATAGATTAAAAAAAAAGTTTCAACAGTGTGTACATTAGAAATAGAGTTTTTTAGCTGTTTGTATGTTAAAAATAAAGTTTCAACAGTGTGTATGTTAGAAATAGAGTTTTATCGGTTTGTAAATTTAGATCATAAGATTTACTAGTTTGCAAGTTAGACTAAGCGTTCTACTATTTGTAAACGAAAGATATAGTTTCAACAGTTTACAGATCAAAAATAAAGTTTCAACAGTGTATACGTTGGAATAAAGTTTTAGTCGTTTGCGCGTTAGAAATAAAATAAATTTTCAAGAGTTTACAAGTTAAAAATAAAGTTTCAACAGTGTGTATGTTAGAAATAGAGTTTTAGCTGTTTGTGTGTTAGAAATAGAATAAAGTTTCAACAGTTTATAGATAAAAAATATAGTTTCAATAGTGTGTACGTTAGAAATAGAGTTTTAGCTGTTTGTATGATAAAAATAAAGTTTCAACAGTGTGTACGTTAGAAATAGAGTTTTATCTGTTTGTAAAATGAGATTGTAGGATTTACTAGTTTGCAAGTTAGACTAAGCGTTCTACTATTTGTAAACGAAAGATATAGTTTCAACAGTTAAAAAGATCAAAAAATAAAGTTTCAATAGTGTGTTTGCTAAAAATAAAGTTTTAACGGTGTGTATGTTAGAAATAGAGTTTTATCGGTTTGTAAATTTAGATCATACGATTTACTAGTTTGCAAGTTAGACTAAGCGTTCAACTATTTGTAAGTGAAAGATATAGTTTTAACAGTTTACAGATTAAAAATAAAGTTTCAACAGTGTATACGTTAGAAATAAAGTTTTAGTCGGTTGCGCGTTAGAAATAAAATAAAGTTTCAAGAGTTTACGAGTTAAAAATAAAGTTTCAATAGTGTGTACGTTAGAAATAGAGTTTTAGCTGTTTGTATGTTAAAAATAAAGTTTCAACAGTGTGTACGTTAGAAATAAAGTTTTATCAGTTTGTAAATTTAGATCATACGATTTACTAGTTTGCAAGTTAGACTTAGCGTTCTACTATTTGTAAGTGAAAGATATAGTTTCAACAGTTTACAGATTAAAAATAAAGTTTCAACAGTGTGTATGTTAAAAATAAAGTTTAAGCTGTTTGTGTGTTAGAAATAAAATAAAGTTTCAACAGTTTATAGATTAAAAAAAAAGTTTCAACAGTGTGTACATTAGAAATAGAGTTTTTTAGCTGTTTGTATGTTAAAAATAAAGTTTCAACAGTGTGTATGTTAGAAATAGAGTTTTATCGGTTTGTAAATTTAGATCATAAGATTTACTAGTTTGCAAGTTAGACTAAGCGTTCTACTATTTGTAAACGAAAGATATAGTTTCAACAGTTTACAGATCAAAAATAAAGTTTCAACAGTGTATACGTTGGAATAAAGTTTTAGTCGTTTGCGCGTTAGAAATAAAATAAATTTTCAAGAGTTTACAAGTTAAAAATAAAGTTTCAACAGTGTGTATGTTAGAAATAGAGTTTTAGCTGTTTGTGTGTTAGAAATAGAATAAAGTTTCAACAGTTTATAGATAAAAAATATAGTTTCAATAGTGTGTACGTTAGAAATAGAGTTTTAGCTGTTTGTATGATAAAAATAAAGTTTCAACAGTGTGTACGTTAGAAATAGAGTTTTATCTGTTTGTAAAATGAGATTGTAGGATTTACTAGTTTGCAAGTTAGACTAAGCGTTCTACTATTTGTAGACGAAAGATATAGTTTCAACAGTTAAAAAGATCAAAAAATAAAGTTTCAATAGTGTGTTTGCTAAAAATAAAGTTTTAACGGTGTGTATGTTAGAAATAGAGTTTTATCGGTTTGTAAATTTAGATCATACGATTTACTAGTTTGCAAGTTAGACTAAGCGTTCAACTATTTGTAAGTGAAAGATATAGTTTCAACAGTTTACAGATTAAAAATAAAGTTTCAACAGTGTGTACGTTGGAAATAAAGTTTTAGTCGTTTGCGCGTGAGAAATAAAATAAAGTTTCAAGAGTTTACAAGTTAAAAATAAAGTTTCAACAGTGTGTATGATAGAAATAGAGTTTTATCGGTTTCAAAATTAAGATCATAAGATTTACTAGTTTGCAAGTTAGACTAAGCGTTCTTCTATTTGTAAATGAATAATGTATTTTTAACAGTTTACAGATTAAAAAATAAAGTTTCAATAGTGTGTATGTTAAAAATAAGTTTCAACAGTGTGTACGTTAGAAATGAAATTTTAGTCGTTTGCGCGTTAGAAATAAAATAAAGTTTCAAGAGTTTACAAGTAAAAAATAAAGTTTCAACAGTGTGTATGTTAGAAATAGAGTTTTATCGGTTTCAAAATTAAGATCCTAAGATTTACTAGTTTGCAAGGTAGACTAAGCGTTCTACTATTTGTAAACGAAAGATATAGTTTCAACAGTTTACAGATTAGAAAATAAAGTTTCAATAGTGTGTATGTTAAAAATAAAGTTTCAACAGTGTGTATGTTAGAAATAGAGTTTTATCGGTTTCAAAATTAAGATCATAAGATTTACTAGTTTGCAAGTTAGACGAAGCGTTCTACTATTTGTAAACGAAAGATATAGTTTTAACAGTTTACAGATTAGAAAATAAAGTTTCAATAATGTGTATGTTAAAAATAAAGTTTCAACAGTGTGTGTGTTGGAAATAGAGTTTTATCGGTTTGTAAATTTAGATCATAAGATTTACTAGTTTGCAAGTTAGACTAAGCGTTCTACTATTTGTAAACGAAAGATATAGTTTTAACAGTTTACAGATTAAAAATAAAGTTTCAACAGTGTATACGTTAGAAATAAAGTTTTAGTCGGTTGCGCGTTAGAAATAAAATAAAGTTTCAAGAGTTTACGAGTTAAAAATAAAGTTTCAACAGTGTGTACGTTAGAAATAGAGTTTTAGCTGTTTGTATGTTAAAAATAAAGTTTCAACAGTGTGTACGTTAGAAATAAAGTTTTATCTGTTTGTAAAATGAGATTGTAGGATTTACTAGTTTGCAAGTTAGACTAAGCGTTCTACTATTTGTAAACGAAAGATATAGTTTCAACAGTTTAAAAGATCAAAAAATAAAGTTTCAATAGTGTGTTTGTTAAAAATAAAGTTTTAACAGTGTGTATGTTAGAAATAGAGTTTTATCGGTTTGTAAATTTAGATCATACGATTTACTAGTTTGCAAGTTAGACTAAGCGTTCTACTATTTGTGAGTGAAAGATATAGTTTCAACAGTTTACAGATTAAAAATAAAGTTTCAACAGTGTGTACGTTGGAAATAAAGTTTTAGTCGTTTGCGCGTGAGAAATAAAATAAAGTTTCAAGAGTTTACAAGTTAAAAATAAAGTTTCAACAGTGTGTATGATAGAAATAGAGTTTTATCGGTTTCAAAATTAAGATCATAAGATTTACTAGTTTGCAAGTTAGACTAAGCGTTCTTCTCTTTGTAAATGAATAATGTATTTTTAACAGTTTACAGATTAAAAAATAAAATTTCAATAGTGTGTATGTTAAAAATAAAGTTTCAACAGTGTGTGTGTTGGAAATAGAGTTTTATCGGTTTGTAAATTTAGATCATAAGATTTACTAGTTTGCAAGTTAGACTAAGCGTTCTACTATTTGTAAACGAAAGATATAGTTTTAACAGTTTACAGATTAAAAATAAAGTTTCAACAGTGTATACGTTAGAAATAAAGTTTTAGTCGGTTGCGCGTTAGAAATAAAATAAAGTTTCAAGAGTTTACGAGTTAAAAATAAAGTTTCAACAGTGTGTACGTTAGAAATAGAGTTTTAGCTGTTTGTATGTTAAAAATAAAGTTTCAACAGTGTGTACGTTAGAAATAAAGTTTTATCTGTTTGTAAAATGAGATTGTAGGATTTACTAGTTTGCAAGTTAGACTAAGCGTTCTACTATTTGTAAACGAAAGATATAGTTTCAACAGTTTAAAAGATCAAAAAATAAAGTTTCAATAGTGTGTTTGTTAAAAATAAAGTTTTAACAGTGTGTATGTTAGAAATAGAGTTTTATCGGTTTGTAAATTTAGATCATACGATTTACTAGTTTGCAAGTTAGACTAAGCGTTCTACTATTTGTGAGTGAAAGATATAGTTTCAACAGTTTACAGATTAAAAATAAAGTTTCAACAGTGTGTACGTTGGAAATAAAGTTTTAGTCGTTTGCGCGTGAGAAATAAAATAAAGTTTCAAGAGTTTACAAGTTAAAAATAAAGTTTCAACAGTGTGTATGATAGAAATAGAGTTTTATCGGTTTCAAAATTAAGATCATAAGATTTACTAGTTTGCAAGTTAGACTAAGCGTTCTTCTCTTTGTAAATGAATAATGTATTTTTAACAGTTTACAGATTAAAAAATAAAATTTCAATAGTGTGTATGTTAAAAATAAGTTTCAACAGTGTGTTCGTTAGAAATAGAGTTTTATCGGTTTGTAAATTTAGATCATAAGATTTACTAGTTTGCAAGTTAGACTAAGCGTTCTACTATTTGTAAACGAAAGATATAGTTTCAACAGTTTACAGATCAAAAATAAAGTTTCAACAGTGTATACGTTGGAATAAAGTTTTAGTCGTTTGCGCGTTAGAAATAAAATAAATTTTCAAGAGTTTACAAGTTAAAAATAAAGTTTCAACAGTGTGTATGATAGAAATAGAGTTTTAGCTGTTTGTGTGTTAGAAATAGAATAAAGTTTCAACAGTTTATAGATAAAAAATATAGTTTCAATAGTGTGTACGTTAGAAATAGAGTTTTAGCTGTTTGTATGATAAAAATAAAGTTTCAACAGTGTGTACGTTAGAAATAGAGTTTTATCTGTTTGTAAAATGAGATTGTAGGATTTACTAGTTTGCAAGTTAGACTAAGCGTTCTACTATTTGTAAACGAAAGATATAGTTTCAACAGTTAAAAAGATCAAAAAATAAAGTTTCAATAGTGTGTTTGCTAAAAATAAAGTTTTAACGGTGTGTATGTTAGAAATAGAGTTTTATCGGTTTGTAAATTTAGATCATACGATTTACTAGTTTGCAAGTTAGACTAAGCGTTCAACTATTTGTAAGTGAAAGATATAGTTTCAACAGTTTACAGATTAAAAATAAAGTTTCAACAGTGTGTACGTTGGAAATAAAGTTTTAGTCGTTTGCGCGTGAGAAATAAAATAAAGTTTCAAGAGTTTACAAGTTAAAAATAAAGTTTCAACAGTGTGTATGATAGAAATAGAGTTTTATCGGTTTCAAAATTAAGATCATAAGATTTACTAGTTTGCAAGTTAGACTAAGCGTTCTTCTATTTGTAAATGAATAATGTATTTTTAACAGTTTACAGATTAAAAAATAAAGTTTCAATAGTGTGTATGTTAAAATAAGTTTCAACAGTGTGTACGTTAGAAATGAAATTTTAGTCGTTTGCGCGTTAGAAATAAAATAAAGTTTCAAGAGTTTACAAGTAAAAAATAAAGTTTCAACAGTGTGTATGTTAGAAATAGAGTTTTATCGGTTTCAAAATTAAGATCCTAAGATTTACTAGTTTGCAAGGTAGACTAAGCGTTCTACTATTTGTAAACGAAAGATATAGTTTCAACAGTTTACAGATTAGAAAATAAAGTTTCAATAGTGTGTATGTTAAAAATAAAGTTTCAACAGTGTGTATGTTAGAAATAGAGTTTTATCGGTTTCAAAATTAAGATCATAAGATTTACTAGTTTGCAAGTTAGACTAAGCGTTCTACTATTTGTAAACGAAAGATATAGTTTTAACAGTTTACAGATTAGAAAATAAAGTTTCAATAGTGTGTATGTTAAAAATAAAGTTTCAACAGTGTGTATGTTGGAAATAGAGTTTTATCGGTTTGTAAATTTAGATCATAAGATTTACTAGTTTGCAAGTTAGACTAAGCGTTCTACTATTTGTAAACGAAAGATATAGTTTTAACAGTTTACAGATTAAAAATAAAGTTTCAACAGTGTATACGTTAGAAATAAAGTTTTAGTCGGTTGCGCGTTAGAAATAAAATAAAGTTTCAAGAGTTTACGAGTTAAAAATAAAGTTTCAACAGTGTGTACGTTAGAAATAGAGTTTTAGCTGTTTGTATGTTAAAAATAAAGTTTCAACAGTGTGTACGTTAGAAATAAAGTTTTATCTGTTTGTAAAATGAGATTGTAGGATTTACTAGTTTGCAAGTTAGACTAAGCGTTCTACTATTTGTAAACGAAAGATATAGTTTCAACAGTTTAAAAGATCAAAAAATAAAGTTTCAATAGTGTGTTTGTTAAAAATAAAGTTTTAACAGTGTGTATGTTAGAAATAGAGTTTTATCGGTTTGTAAATTTAGATCATACGATTTACTAGTTTGCAAGTTAGACTAAGCGTTCTACTATTTGTGAGTGAAAGATATAGTTTCAACAGTTTACAGATTAAAAATAAAGTTTCAACAGTGTGTACGTTGGAAATAAAGTTTTAGTCGTTTGCGCGTGAGAAATAAAATAAAGTTTCAAGAGTTTACAAGTTAAAAATAAAGTTTCAACAGTGTGTATGATAGAAATAGAGTTTTATCGGTTTCAAAATTAAGATCATAAGATTTACTAGTTTGCAAGTTAGACTAAGCGTTCTTCTCTTTGTAAATGAATAATGTATTTTTAACAGTTTACAGATTAAAAAATAAAATTTCAATAGTGTGTATGTTAAAAATAAGTTTCAACAGTGTGTACGTTAGAAATGAAATTTTAGTCGTTTGCGAGTTAGAAATAAAATAAATTTTCAAGAGTTTACAAGTTAAAAATAAAGTTTCAACAGTGTGTATGTTAGAAATAGAGTTTTATCGGTTTCAAAATTAAGATCATAAGATTTACTAGTTTGCAAGTTAGACTAAGCGTTCTACTATTTGTAAACGAAAGATATAGTTTCAACAGTTTACAGATTAAAAAATAAAGTTTCAATAGTGTGTATGTTAAAAATAAAGTTTCAACAGTGTGTATGTTAGAAAAAGAGTTTTATCGGTTTGTAAATTTAGATCATAAGATTTACTAGTTTGCAAGTTAGACTAAGCGTTCTACTATTTGTAAACGAAAGATATAGTTTTAACAGTTTACAGATTAAAAATAAAGTTTCAACAGTGTATACGTTGGAAATAAAGTTTTAGTCGTTTGCGCGTTAGAAATAAAATAAAGTTTCAAGAGTTTACAAGTTAAAAATAAAGTTTCAATAGTGTGTACGTTAGAAATAGAGTTTTAGCTGTTTGTATGTTAAAAATAAAGTTTCAACAGTGTGTACGTTAGAAACCAAGTTTTATCTGTTTGTAAAATGAGATTGTAGGATTTACTAGTTTGCAAGTTAGACTAAGCGTTCTACTATTTGTAAACGAAAGATATAGTTTCAACAGTTTACAGATTAAAAATAAAGTTTCAAGAGTTTACAAGTTAAAAATAAAGTTTTAACAGTGTGTATGATAGAAATAGATTTTTATCGGTTTCAAATTTAAGATCATAAGATTTACTAGTTTGCAAGTTAGACTAAGCGTTCTACTATTTGTATACGAAAGATATAGTTTCAACAGTTTACAGATCAAAAATAAAGTTTCAACAGTGTATACGTTGGAATAAAGTTTTAGTCGTTTGCGCGTTAGAAATAAAATAAATTTTCAAGAGTTTACAAGTTAAAAATAAAGTTTCAACAGTGTGTATGTTAGAAATAGAGTTTTAGCTGTTTGTGTGTTAGAAATAGAATAAAGTTTCAACAGTTTATAGATAAAAAATATAGTTTCAATAGTGTGTACGTTAGAAATAGAGTTTTATCTGTTTGTAAAATGAGATTGTAGGATTTACTAGTTTGCAAGTTAGACTAAGCGTTCTACTATTTGTAAACGAAAGATATAGTTTCAACAGTTAAAAAGATCAAAAAATAAAGTTTCAATAGTGTGTTTGCTAAAAATAAAGTTTTAACGGTGTGTATGTTAGAAATAGAGTTTTATCGGTTTGTAAATTTAGATCATACGATTTACTAGTTTGCAAGTTAGACTAAGCGTTCAACTATTTGTAAGTGAAAGATATAGTTTCAACAGTTTACAGATTAAAAATAAAGTTTCAACAGTGTGTACGTTGGAAATAAAGTTTTAGTCGTTTGCGCGTGAGAAATAAAATAAAGTTTCAAGAGTTTACAAGTTAAAAATAAAGTTTCAACAGTGTGTATGATAGAAATAGAGTTTTATCGGTTTCAAAATTAAGATCATAAGATTTACTAGTTTGCAAGTTAGACTAAGCGTTCTTCTATTTGTAAATGAATAATGTATTTTTAACAGTTTACAGATTAAAAAATAAAGTTTCAATAGTGTGTATGTTAAAAATAAGTTTCAACAGTGTGTACGCTAGAAATGAAATTTTAGTCGTTTGCGCGTTAGAAATAAAATAAAGTTTCAAGAGTTTACAAGTAAAAAATAAAGTTTCAACAGTGTGTATGTTAGAAATAGAGTTTTATCGGTTTCAAAATTAAGATCCTAAGATTTACTAGTTTGCAAGGTAGACTAAGCGTTCTACTATTTGTAAACGAAAGATATAGTTTCAACAGTTTACAGATTAGAAAATAAAGTTTCAATAGTGTGTATGTTAAAAATAAAGTTTCAACAGTGTGTATGTTAGAAATAGAGTTTTATCGGTTTCAAAATTAAGATCATAAGATTTACTAGTTTGCAAGTTAGACTAAGCGTTCTACTATTTGTAAACGAAAGATATAGTTTTAACAGTTTACAGATTAGAAAATAAAGTTTCAATAGTGTGTATGTTAAAAATAAAGTTTCAACAGTGTGTATGTTGGAAATAGAGTTTTATCGGTTTGTAAATTTAGATCATAAGATTTACTAGTTTGCAAGTTAGACTAAGCGTTCTACTATTTGTAAACGAAAGATATAGTTTTAACAGTTTACAGATTAAAAATAAAGTTTCAACAGTGTATACGTTAGAAATAAAGTTTTAGTCGGTTGCGCGTTAGAAATAAAATAAAGTTTCAAGAGTTTACGAGTTAAAAATAAAGTTTCAACAGTGTGTACGTTAGAAATAGAGTTTTAGCTGTTTGTATGTTAAAAATAAAGTTTCAACAGTGTGTACGTTAGAAATAAAGTTTTATCTGTTTGTAAAATGAGATTGTAGGATTTACTAGTTTGCAAGCTAGACTAAGCGTTCTACTATTTGTAAACGAAAGATATAGTTTCAACAGTTTAAAAGATCAAAAAATAAAGTTTCAATAGTGTGTTTGTTAAAAATAAAGTTTTAAACAGTGTGTATGTTAGAAATAGAGTTTTATCGGTTTGTAAATTTAGATCATACGATTTACTAGTTTGCAAGTTAGACTAAGCGTTCTACTATTTGTGAGTGAAAGATATAGTTTCAACAGTTTACAGATTAAAAATAAAGTTTCAACAGTGTGTACGTTGGAAATAAAGTTTTAGTCGTTTGCGCGTGAGAAATAAAATAAAGTTTCAAGAGTTTACAAGTTAAAAATAAAGTTTCAACAGTGTGTATGTTAGAAATAGAGTTTTATCGGTTTCAAAATTAAGATCATAAGATTTACTAGTTTGCAAGTTAGACTAAGCGTTCTTCTCTTTGTAAATGAATAATGTATTTTTAACAGTTTACAGATTAAAAAATAAAATTTCAATAGTGTGTATGTTAAAAATAAGTTTCAACAGTGTGTACGTTAGAAATGAAATTTTAGTCGTTTGCGAGTTAGAAATAAAATAAATTTTCAAGAGTTTACAAGTTAAAAATAAAGTTTCAACAGTGTGTATGTTAGAAATAGAGTTTTATCGGTTTCAAAATTAAGATCATAAGATTTACTAGTTTGCAAGTTAGACTAAGCGTTCTACTATTTGTAAACGAAAGATATAGTTTCAACAGTTTACAGATTAAAAAATAAAGTTTCAATAGTGTGTATGTTAAAAATAAAGTTTCAACAGTGTGTATGTTAGAAAAAGAGTTTTATCGGTTTGTAAATTTAGATCATAAGATTTACTAGTTTGCAAGTTAGACTAAGCGTTCTACTATTTGTAAACGAAAGATATAGTTTTAACAGTTTACAGATTAAAAATAAAGTTTCAACAGTGTATACGTTGGAAATAAAGTTTTAGTCGTTTGCGCGTTAGAAATAAAATAAAGTTTCAAGAGTTTACAAGTTAAAAATAAAGTTTCAATAGTGTGTACGTTAGAAATAGAGTTTTAGCTGTTTGTATGTTAAAAATAAAGTTTCAACAGTGTGTACGTTAGAAACCAAGTTTTATCTGTTTGTAAAATGAGATTGTAGGATTTACTAGTTTGCAAGTTAGACTAAGCGTTCTACTATTTGTAAACGAAAGATATAGTTTCAACAGTTTACAGATTAAAAATAAAGTTTCAAGAGTTTACAAGTTAAAAATAAAGTTTTAACAGTGTGTATGATAGAAATAGATTTTTATCGGTTTCAAAATTAAGATCATAAGATTTACTAGTTTGCAAGTTAGACTAAGCGTTCTACTATTTGTAAACGAAAGATATAGTTTCAACAGTTTACAGATCAAAAATAAAGTTTCAACAGTGTATACGTTGGAATAAAGTTTTAGTCGTTTGCGCGTTAGAAATAAAATAAATTTTCAAGAGTTTACAAGTTAAAAATAAAGTTTCAACAGTGTGTATGTTAGAAATAGAGTTTTAGCTGTTTGTGTGTTAGAAATAGAATAAAGTTTCAACAGTTTATAGATAAAAAATATAGTTTCAATAGTGTGTACGTTAGAAATAGAGTTTTAGCTGTTTGTATGATAAAAATAAAGTTTCAACAGTGTGTACGTTAGAAATAGAGTTTTATCTGTTTGTAAAATGAGATTGTAGGATTTACTAGTTTGCAAGTTAGACTAAGCGTTCTACTATTTGTAAACGAAAGATATAGTTTCAACAGTTAAAAAGATCAAAAAATAAAGTTTCAATAGTGTGTTTGCTAAAAATAAAGTTTAACGGTGTGTATGTTAGAAATAGAGTTTTATCGGTTTGTAAATTTAGATCATACGATTTACTAGTTTGCAAGTTAGACTAAGCGTTCAACTATTTGTAAGTGAAAGATATAGTTTCAACAGTTTACAGATTAAAAATAAAGTTTCAACAGTGTATACGTTAGAAATAAAGTTTTAGTCGGTTGCGCGTTAGAAATAAAATAAAGTTTCAAGAGTTTACGAGTTAAAAATAAAGTTTCAATAGTGTGTACGTTAGAAATAGAGTTTTAGCTGTTTGTATGTTAAAAATAAAGTTTCAACAGTGTGTACGTTAGAAATAAAGTTTTATCAGTTTGTAAATTTAGATCATACGATTTACTAGTTTGCAAGTTAGACTTAGCGTTCTACTATTTGTAAGTGAAAGATATAGTTTCAACAGTTTACAGATTAAAAATAAAGTTTCAACAGTGTGTATGTTAAAAATAAAGTTTAAGCTGTTTGTGTGTTAGAAATAAAATAAAGTTTCAACAGTTTATAGATTAAAAAAAAAGTTTCAACAGTGTGTACATTAGAAATAGAGTTTTTTAGCTGTTTGTATGTTAAAAATAAAGTTTCAACAGTGTGTATGTTAGAAATAGAGTTTTATCGGTTTGTAAATTTAGATCATAAGATTTACTAGTTTGCAAGTTAGACTAAGCGTTCTACTATTTGTAAACGAAAGATATAGTTTCAACAGTTTACAGATCAAAAATAAAGTTTCAACAGTGTATACGTTGGAATAAAGTTTTAGTCGTTTGCGCGTTAGAAATAAAATAAATTTTCAAGAGTTTACAAGTTAAAAATAAAGTTTCAACAGTGTGTATGTTAGAAATAGAGTTTTAGCTGTTTGTGTGTTAGAAATAGAATAAAGTTTCAACAGTTTATAGATAAAAAATATAGTTTCAATAGTGTGTACGTTAGAAATAGAGTTTTAGCTGTTTGTATGATAAAAATAAAGTTTCAACAGTGTGTACGTTAGAAATAGAGTTTTATCTGTTTGTAAAATGAGATTGTAGGATTTACTAGTTTGCAAGTTAGACTAAGCGTTCTACTATTTGTAAACGAAAGATATAGTTTCAACAGTTAAAAAGATCAAAAAATAAAGTTTCAATAGTGTGTTTGCTAAAAATAAAGTTTTAACGGTGTGTATGTTAGAAATAGAGTTTTATCGGTTTGTAAATTTAGATCATACGATTTACTAGTTTGCAAGTTAGACTAAGCGTTCAACTATTTGTAAGTGAAAGATATAGTTTCAACAGTTTACAGATTAAAAATAAAGTTTCAACAGTGTGTACGTTGGAAATAAAGTTTTAGTCGTTTGCGCGTGAGAAATAAAATAAAGTTTCAAGAGTTTACAAGTTAAAAATAAAGTTTCAACAGTGTGTATGATAGAAATAGAGTTTTATCGGTTTCAAAATTAAGATCATAAGATTTACTAGTTTGCAAGTTAGACTAAGCGTTCTTCTATTTGTAAATGAATAATGTATTTTTAACAGTTTACAGATTAAAAAATAAAGTTTCAATAGTGTGTATGTTAAAAATAAGTTTCAACAGTGTGTACGTTAGAAATGAAATTTTAGTCGTTTGCGCGTTAGAAATAAAATAAAGTTTCAAGAGTTTACAAGTAAAAAATAAAGTTTCAACAGTGTGTATGTTAGAAATAGAGTTTTATCGGTTTCAAAATTAAGATCCTAAGATTCACTAGTTTGCAAGGTAGACTAAGCGTTCTACTATTTGTAAACGAAAGATATAGTTTCAACAGTTTACAGATTAGAAAATAAAGTTTCAATAGTGTGTATGTTAAAAATAAAGTTTCAACAGTGTGTATGTTAGAAATAGAGTTTTATCGGTTTCAAAATTAAGATCATAAGATTTACTAGTTTGCAAGTTAGACTAAGCGTTCTACTATTTGTAAACGAAAGATATAGTTTTAACAGTTTACAGATTAGAAAATAAAGTTTCAATAGTGTGTATGTTAAAAATAAAGTTTCAACAGTGTGTATGTTGGAAATAGAGTTTTATCGGTTTGTAAATTTAGATCATAAGATTTACTAGTTTGCAAGTTAGACTAAGCGTTCTACTATTTGTAAACGAAAGATATAGTTTTAACAGTTTACAGATTAAAAATAAAGTTTCAACAGTGTATACGTTAGAAATGAAATTTTAGTCGGTTGCGCGTTAGAAATAAAATAAAGTTTCAAGAGTTTACGAGTTAAAAATAAAGTTTCAACAGTGTGTACGTTAGAAATAGAGTTTTAGCTGTTTGTATGTTAAAAATAAAGTTTCAACAGTGTGTACGTTAGAAATAAAGTTTTATCTGTTTGTAAAATGAGATTGTAGGATTTACTAGTTTGCAAGTTAGACTAAGCGTTCTACTATTTGTAAACGAAAGATATAGTTTCAACAGTTTAAAAGATCAAAAAATAAAGTTTCAATAGTGTGTTTGTTAAAAATAAAGTTTTAACAGTGTGTATGTTAGAAATAGAGTTTTATCGGTTTGTAAATTTAGATCATACGATTTACTAGTTTGCAAGTTAGACTAAGCGTTCTACTATTTGTGAGTGAAAGATATAGTTTCAACAGTTTACAGATTAAAAATAAAGTTTCAACAGTGTGTACGTTGGAAATAAAGTTTTAGTCGTTTGCGCGTGAGAAATAAAATAAAGTTTCAAGAGTTTACAAGTTAAAAATAAAGTTTCAACAGTGTGTATGATAGAAATAGAGTTTTATCGGTTTCAAAATTAAGATCATAAGATTTACTAGTTTGCAAGTTAGACTAAGCGTTCTTCTCTTTGTAAATGAATAATGTATTTTTAACAGTTTACAGATTAAAAAATAAAATTTCAATAGTGTGTATGTTAAAAATAAGTTTCAACAGTGTGTACGTTAGAAATGAAATTTTAGTCGTTTGCGAGTTAGAAATAAAATAAATTTTCAAGAGTTTACAAGTTAAAAATAAAGTTTCAACAGTGTGTATGTTAGAAATAGAGTTTTATCGGTTTCAAAATTAAGATCATAAGATTTACTAGTTTGCAAGTTAGACTAAGCGTTCTACTATATGTAAACGAAAGATATAGTTTCAACAGTTTACAGATTAAAAAATAAAGTTTCAATAGTGTGTATGTTAAAAATAAAGTTTCAACAGTGTGTATGTTAGAAAAAGAGTTTTATCGGTTTGTAAATTTAGATCATAAGATTTACTAGTTTGCAAGTTAGACTAAGCGTTCTACTATTTGTAAACTAAAGATATAGATTTAAAAGTTTACAGATTAAAAATAAAGTTTCAACAGTGTATACGTTGGAAATAAAGTTTTAGTCGTTTGCGCGTTAGAAATAAAATAAAGTTTCAAGAGTTTACAAGTTAAAAATAAAGTTTCAATAGTGTGTACGTTAGAAATAGAGTTTTAGCTGTTTGTATGTTAAAAATAAAGTTTCAACAGTGTGTACGTTAGAAACCAAGTTTTATCTGTTTGTAAAATGAGATTGTAGGATTTACTAGTTTGCAAGTTAGACTAAGCGTTCTACTATTTGTAAACGAAAGATATAGTTTCAACAGTTTACAGATTAAAAATAAAGTTTCAAGAGTTTACAAGTTAAAAATAAAGTTTTAACAGTGTGTATGATAGAAATAGATTTTTATCGGTTTCAAAATTAAGATCATAAGATTTACTAGTTTGCAAGTTAGACTAAGCGTTCTACTATTTGTAAACGAAAGATATAGTTTTAACAGTTTACAGATTAAAAATAAAGTTTGGATGTTTTTTTTGGAAATTGATGGAGATGGAAATTGAGATGGATCGGAAACATACACACTGTTGAAACTTTAGTTTTTAATCTGTAAACTGTTGAAACTATTATCTTTCGTCTACAAATAGTAGAACGCTTAGTCTAACTTGCAAACTAGTAAATCCTACAATCTCATTTTACAAACAGATAGAACTTTATTTCTAACGTACACTGTTGAAACTTTATTTTTAACATACAAACAGCTAAAACTCTATTTCTAACGTACACACTGTTGAAACTTTATTTTTAACTTGTAAACTCTTGAAACTTTATTTTATTTCCAACGCGCAAACGACTAAAATTTCATTTCTAACGTATACACTGTTGAAACTTTATTTTTAATCTGTAAACTGTTGAAACTATATCTTTCGTTTACAAATAGTAGAACGCTTAGCCTAACTTGCAAACTAGTAAATCTTATGATCTAAATTTACAAACCGATAAAACTCTATTTCTAACATACACACTGTTGAAACTTATTTTTAACGTACACACTATTAAAACTTTATTTTTTAATCTGTAAACTGTTGAAACTATATCTTTGATTTACAAATAGTAGAACGCTTAGTCTAACTTGCAAACTAGTAAATCTTATGATCTTAATTTTGAAACCGATAAAAATCTATTTCTATCATACACACTGTTAAAACTTTATTTTTAACTTGTAAACTCTTGAAACTTTATTTTTAATCTGTCATTGTTGAAACTATGTCTTTCGTTTACAAATAGTAGAACGCTTAGTCTAACTTGCAAACTAGTAAATCCTACAATCTCATTTTACAAACAGATAAAACTTTATTTCTAACGTACACACTGTTGAAACTTTATTTTTAACATACAAACAGCTAGAACTCTATTTCTAACGTACGCACTATTGAAACTATATTTTTTATCTATAAACTGTTGAAACTTTATTCTATTTCTAACACACAAACAGCTAAACCTCTATTTCTAACGTACACAGTATTGAAACTTTATTTTTAACTTGTAGACTCTTGAAACTTTATTTTATTTCTAACGCGCAAACGACTAAAACTTTATTTCTAACGTATACACTGTTGAAACTTCATTTTTAATCTGTAAACTGTTGAAACTATATCTTTCGTTTACAAATAGTAGAACGCTTAGTCTAACTTGCAAACTAGTAAATCTTATGATCTAAATTTACAAACCGATAAAACTCTATTTCTAACGTACACACTGTTGAAACTTTATTTTTAACATACAAAGAGCTAAAACTCCATTTCTAATGTACACACTGTTGAAACTTTATTTTTAATCTATAAACTGTTGAAATTTTATTCTATTTCTAACACACAAACAGCTTAAACTTTATTTTTAACATACACACTGTTGAAACTTTATTTTTAATCTGTAAACTGTTGAAACTATATCTTTCACTTACAAATAGTAGAACGCTTAGTCTAACTTGCAAACTAGTAAATCGTATGATATAAATTTACAAACCGATAAAACTCTATTTCTAACATACACACTGTTAAAACTTTATTTTTAACAAACACACTATTGAAACTTTATTTTTTGATCTTTTAAACTGTTGAAACTATATCTTTCGTTTACAAATAGTAGAACGCTTAGTCTAACTTGCAAACTAGTAAATCCTACGATCTCATTTTACAAACA
Organism: Prostheceraeus crozeri; assembly: GCA_907163375.1. Lineage (NCBI taxonomy): Eukaryota > Metazoa > Platyhelminthes > Polycladida > Euryleptidae > Prostheceraeus > Prostheceraeus crozeri. The sequence goes on along the minus strand of CAJQUW010009496.1, from coordinate 289,496 downwards.
GATAAAACTTTATTTCTAGCGTACACACTTGAAACTTTATTTTTAACATACAAACAGCTAAAACTCTATTTCTAACGTACACACTGTTGAAACTTTATTTTTAACTTGTAAACTCTTGAAACTTTATTTTATTTCTAACGCGCAACCGACTAAAACTTTATTTCCAACGTATACTCTGTTGAAACTTTATTTTTAATCTGTAAACTGTTGAAACTATATCTTTCGTTTACAAATAGTAGAACGCTTAGTCTAACTTGCAAACTAGTAAATCTTATGATCTAAATTTACAAACCGATAAAACTCTATTTCTAACATACACACTGTTGAAACTTTATTTTTAACATGCACACTGTTGAAACTTTATTTTTTAATCTGTAAACTGTTGAAACTATATCTTTCGTTTACAAATAGTAGAACGCTTAGTCTAACTTGCAAACTAGTAAATCTTATGATCTTAATTTTGAAACCGATAAAACTCTATTTCTAACATACACACTGTTGAAACTTTATTTTTAACTTGTAAACTCTTGAAACTTTATTTTATTTCTAACGCGCAAACGACTAAAATTTTATTTCTAACGTACACACTATTGAAACTTTATTTTTAATCTGTAAACTGTTGAAACTATATCTTTCGTTTACAAATAGAAGAACGCTTAGTCTAACTTCCAAACTAGTAAATCTTATGATCTTAATTTTGAAACCGATAAAACTCTATTTCTATCATTCACACTGTTAAAACTTTATTTTAAACTTGTAAACTCTTGAAACTTTATTTTATTTCTCACGCGCAAACGACTAAAACTTTATTTCCAACGTACACACTGTTGAAACTTTATTTTTAATCTGTAAACTGTTGAAACTATATCTTTCGTTTACAAATAGTAGAACGCTTAGTCTAACTTGCAAACTAGTAAATCCTACAATCTCATTTTACAAACAGATAAAACTTTATTTCTAACGTACACACTGTTGAAACTTTATTTTTAACATACAAGCAGCTAAAACTCTATTTCTAACGTACACACTATTGAAACTATATTTTTATTTTGTAAACTCTTGAAACTTTATTTTATTTCTAACGCGCAAACGACTAAATCTTTATTTCCAACGTATACACTGTTGAAACTTTATTTTTAATCTGTAAACTGTTGAACTATATCTTTCGTTTACAAATAGTAGAACGCTTAGTCTAACTTGCAAACTAGTAAATCTTATGATCTAAATTTACAAACCGATAAAACTCTATTTCTAACATACACACTGTTAAAACTTTATTTTTAACATACAAACTTTAAACTCTTTTTCTAATGTACAAACTGTTGAAACCTTATTTTTATCTATAAACTGTTCAAACTTTATTCTTTTTCTAACACACAAACAGCTAAAACTCTATTTCTAACGTACACACTTTTGAAACTTTATTTTTAACTTGTAAACTCTTGAAACTTTATTTTATTTCTAACGCGCAAACGACTAAAACTTTATTTCCAACGTATACACTGTTGAAACTTTATTTTTAATCTGTAAACTGTTGAAACTTTATTTTATTTCTAATACACAAACAGCTAAAACTTTATTTTTAACATATTCACTATTGAAACTTTATTTTTTGATCTTTTAAACAAATTGATAGAACTATATCTTTCTTTACTGCAAACTAGTAGAATCCAACAAGTCTAACTACAAACAGATAAAACTCTCATTCGTACACACTGTTAAAACTTTACTTCTAGCTTACACACTGCTAAAACTTTATATTTAACATACAAACAGCTAAAAACTAACGTACACACTGTTGAAACTTTATTTTTAACTCGTAAACTCTTGAAACTTTATTTTATTTCTAACGCGCAAACGACTAAAACTTTATTTCTAACGTATACACTGTTGAAACTTTTTTTTAATCTGTAACTGTTAAAACTATATCTTTCGTTTACAAATAGTAGAACGCTTAGTCTAACTTGCAAACTAGTAAATCTTATTCGTCATCAAATCTAACTGTTAAATCCTCATCATGGAATCAATGTTCCACAGTCCTTGAAAAAGATATGATCACCCTTCATCATAACCCATCCGTCGCATGATAACACACAACAACTCTTCTCATAGTAACCTTTATTGATACACGGTAACAAGCCATGCATTCTAAATCACTGGTTGAAAGCGATAAAAATAGATTACAGCTGGTAACTATCATTACAGCGAGCAAAGATAACCATCAGGACTTTCGGCAGAGTTGATGCGTAAGGAGGAGGAAGCATGGTTATGGAAGTAGCTTACTACATCGAATAGGACCAAATAGGACACCCAAATCCTTTACCCCGTTTCGTGACATCTGCTACTGAGATTTCACATCAATTATCCAAGGGCCCGGGGGGAGCACGAAAATCCTCAATGATTCGAAGGGAAATCCTTTCCTCTCCATACCAGGAATATTCAACAAGCTGCGTATAACAATGAAAGCAGCTCACCATCGTTTCCAGTCCATACGACGAGCACCTACCAGAAAAAGCCATAGTCTTGCAAATATTTCAGATTAACGTCATGACTGTGTTTTCTCGCCATTGATCAACATTGGGATCGCAGTTGGCATGTTGATGATAGACACTAACAATCTGATATGTCCCATTGTTCATAGCAATAGCACTGAGCTCCTGTACAGGTTCACCCTCACAATCCACTCAACATGATGATTAGAAGTCTAAAAGGAATTTACATTTCTAAGGAAACGTTCTATCACTAATCACAATGAAGACTTATATCGACTGCTTTACACGCCCAAACTAACAATGATATGATGGCACCGACGTCGTAAATGTATACTACTAAGACACGTCTACGAACACTCAAAGCACAATAAGCGGAATTGTCATAGGGTTAGAGTGTGGAAAGGCTAGTCCTTTCCTTTCTTTGAATTTGCGTTTTGATGCCGCCTTCTTCTCGCTTGCGCATTTCGTCCCCTGCTGTTAAGGATTTGATCAATTATGTCGTCACGTTGGTGTTTTGGAATCAATAGGAAGGAAATCATATGCATTGGAGAGAGGGCTATAGTATTATCTTGTGCGACCATAATCTAGCCCATTCCCTATGACAAGGAAATCCAAGTACCTCTCCGAGAGCATCACTCTCGAAGGGTATGGATTGATCTCCCTCTTCTTTTATAGTAAGTACCAATGTGATACCGGTAGGCCAAAAGTGATTACCATCCCAAATCTTTCTATAGGGAGTATCCTTGGTCCCATCTCTCGCCTTCCACTCTTGAGCAAGAGGAGTAGGAATGTCCATATTTAATGTCACGTACTCCTCAATAGTATCAAGTTGGTGGCGAATGTACGGACTCACGGGGATCAGTATGTAGTCCCCATACTGATTGTGCATTATCTTGACATCCGTGGAAGGGAGCATTCCCGTTTGGAGTACTACGCTATGATCATCATGACGCAAGACTTGTTTAAATTTACGCTGTAGCGGTGTAGGATTATGTACCTTGGTTGTTTCTTCCACTGGCCTCAGTTGTAGATGATCTGACCGTAGCGAACCTTGTAACGTTTGACCGCCATTTTGTCCTACTCAGTGCATCAGATGGTTGTAGATGCCTGAAAATGAAAAAAGATTGTATTCCGGTTTTTTTTCCGTTCAAGTGAGGAGAGGGAGGGAGTAGTGCGACTTTACCATTTTATTTGGTAATAGAACAGGGAACTAGAGAGAGAGAAAAATGTGCGTCCGTCACACGACGTGATTCACGATGTGAATTATTCTCATTGTGTAAGCTCGCTATTTATAAGAAAGCTGATTCTCATTGATGATGATCTCATTGGACAATAACATCAAGCTGAATTCCCACTCTCACCGATGCTTCATTCGCCCGCTAGCGCTCATCGTCTCCTTTCAACCGTCTCGACTAAAGCTCTATTGTATTCTTCCGTTGATAGGTGTGGTAAAACACGGTGGGCAAATGTGTGTCGTCGCGCCATTGATAATAATACTCCAACAGTAGGCGACCATGCTTGAATACGCGCCTTGGATATTTCAGCAAAGTCTCATCAATCAATTTCCTACTTTGAGCCACACTCATGAATACAATGTGGCAGACAAGCTCGTTGTGGGGAGGGTGTGGGCATACACCAATGGTTGAATGTAGGTCGTAAGCATATCATCATTCATCATGAGTTGGAAGCCTATCACTGAAGGTAGCTCGACATACGCCCTTAGAGTCACCTAAACAATGTCCTCCATGCTCTGGGAAACTACCTGCGCCATCGGCTGAATCGCTCCTCTCATCGTCAAAAGAATGTACATAGCTCATGCACTCCAACTCTCTCAGTGCTGTAGGCGTATTTTATACCACCCACCCCTACGCTCCTCTAGTGTTAACTTTCGTTTAGCAAAAAGTCGTCATGAAATTTCAACGACGGAGTAAAAGTTTGAGATGATACACTCCTGGCAAACTAACTCATGAAGTAGCTTTGCTGTGATACATTTCTATCTGTAAACATATGGTAATGTTAAAGTGAATCTAAAACTTTTCAGCTTATTAATTGTTCATCGTTGCATCAACGCTTTAACTCGTGAACAGTTATAATTTTATTTTAATTTACACTTAGTCTAACTTGTAAACTAGTAAATCTTGCGATCTTATTTTTACAAACAGTTATACCTTAATTTCTAACATACACACTATTGAAACTTTATTTCTAACTTGTAAACTCTTGAAACTTTATTTTGATATACAAACAGCTAAAACTTTATTTCTAACGCATACACTATTGAAACGTTATTTCTAACTTGTAAACTCTTGAAACTTTATTTTGATATACAAACAGCTAAAACTTTATTTCTAACGTATACACCATTGAAACTTTATTTTGATATACAAACAGCTAAAACTTTATTTCTAACGTATACACCATTGAAACTTTATTTTTTAACTTGTAAACTGGTGAAACTATATCTTTCATTTACAAATAGTAGAACGCTTAGTCTAACTTGTAAATCTTAAAACATTTCATATGGACGATGATGGTAGATGAAATAGTGTCAAATAAAATTAAGATAGCTTACACTTCTGATACAGGGATAGCAATCGACTGCGATCCATGTGTAAAGAGCTTGTTAGACTACGGAAGAGAGAAGTGTGTTATGTTGCGTGTGGCGCGTGAGTGTCCTCCCATTTCATTCCATTCATCAATTCGTCTCATTGATAGAGACAGGTAGAACTCATGGTTCTCATAACGTATGCAATGGAAAGTTTTAGGCAACCTTCGACAGTTGGCTAAATGTCGCCCTGGCGCGAATGCATACTACGTTGAGACAGAGGCAATCACTTGCAAACATGACGCAGAGAGGTTTAACAAGATTGACCATTGCCGAATGTCCCTTGCGGTATACATAGCTTCGGGTTTCACCGCCGCCCTTTACAGGAACGCCCGTCGAAAGGAAGTATTACACCGAACTTCATTTGCAACGTTCAAGTTGACTGATAGCAGATTCAACTTAATGATAGTATTCGCCAGTCCGAAGACTGCCCAGGGCAAACCGCGAGGAGGTTCTATCATGTCTTGCCCCATGGTGGCCCTTAAGAGAGCCGATGGTTCGTTCTCGGGGTGTGAATTTGACTATTGGCTGGAATAGTCAATGGGTATGACGGTTAGGTTGTCATAGACCCTATACCGCCGAGGTCGTACTGGTGCATCTGGCACCTTTCGGATGCGGGTGGTATTTGGAGTCCACACCTCATCCGTCCAAACGATCCTCTTGATCTTCCCCTTCTTCTCATCCTCCTCATCCCACTCGTCGAGGATGACGAACTCGGGAATGGCGTTGTCTTCATCGGTGAAGACGGGAATGTTGTCGGCAGATGTCGCTTCCATCGTGACTTCAAATTGAATGAGAAGCGCTACAATCTTCTGGCTTATATAGGGTTTTCAACAATGAATTGCTCAACAGCGAATCAGAATGCTTCAGGGATAGCAATCGACTGCATAATGTTCAAGTTGACTGATAGCAGATTCAACTTAATGATAGTATTCGCCAGTCCGAAGACTGCCCAGGGCAAACCGCGAGGAGGTTCTATCATGTCTTGCCCCATGGTGGCCCTTAAGAGAGCCGATGGTTCATTCTCGGGAGTAACGTCATCTTACACCCTACCAATTCTGCTGAGAGAGTCTTTGACTCTCTCTTTGGTAGCACTGTCGACTTCCACACTAACTGGCACATGGCTAAAAAGTGGAATGTAGCGCCATTCCGTTGGATTGACAGCAGTTGCTGTCATCGGATTGCCAATCCGAGCAAGATTATTAAAAACTCTGTCTTGCTCCTCTAGCCTGACAAACTCCTCAAATAAATTTCGCGGCCTTAACTGCGGTCCGCGAGGAGAGCTGACTTGACTGTTCGGCGTCTGCATGATTGAAATGAAATGAAATGAGAGGCAGTGGTTTATATACCCCTCTAACGCGACGCAACGTTCAAGTTGACTGATAGCAGATTCAACTTAATGATAGTATTCGCCAGTCCGAAGACTGCCCAGGGCAAACCGCGTGGAGGTTCTATCATGTCTTGCCCCTAGGTGGCCCTTAAGAGAGCCGATGGTTCGTTCTCGGGAGTGAATTGATGGGGTGGTGAAGGCGGGCAAAGATCTGCAATGAAAATGATATGTATTAGAATAGGATATACTATCTTATTTACTTTTTCACTTACCAAGTTAGTCATCCTTTGGCAGTCTCGCGCGCTTCCGAATCGAAAATTTGTGGAGATGGCCGCGCATTCTCAGGCTGGCGTGGAGGCATTTTTTCGTCGGATGACCATTGTAGCATAGGATGGACTCGTCGAGACTTTGATTCACGAGTACTTCGCCGGCCAAATGATTATCCCGAATAGGGATGTGAAACTCAAACAAACGATCCTCATTCACACGTTCCCACTCATCCCTCATGCGCTCCAACTTCTCATACGCCTGCCTCTCATCACCCCGCCGAGCCACAGTCCTCTCCAACTCAACATTCCTCGCTCTCAACACACTCATCTCCTTCATCATCTCCTCAAACTTCGCTTCTGCATCTCTCATTCTTCTCTCCGCAGCACTCGCCCTCTTCTCACACTCATCATTCTTCTCTTCCAACTCTCGCGTCTTATTCTTCAAATCAGTCACACTACGCCTCATTCTAATATTTTCATCCGCTACCTCCTTCGACTTCAGTTCCTTCTTTTTCAACTCATCCAACTCCTTCACAACTTCATCCTTCACTTTCTTCAAACTCTCATACTTATTAACCAACAAATCATGCGCCATCTGCTGCGAAACATGCCTCTTCTCTTCATCCTTCAACCACCTCGCCGACTGCACACGAATCCCACCACTCTTCACTTTTGGGGAAGATGAGCTCTTCGGGGGTCGGTGATGACGATGTTTGACACCTCCGACGACGAAGAGCTCAACTTCCTCACACGCTTCCTCACACGCTCCCTATCTAAATCCACATCATCCTCATCATCACTCTCAAGCACTCTCTTTCGCTCAATCTCACCCTCCAACGACGCAACCGCTCTCGCCAACTCATCATTCTCAACAACATTCTCAACAACATTCTCAGCCTTACCCTCTCGCTCGATCGCCAACATTCGCTCCCTCTCTTCCACAATCAACTGCGTAAATCTCAAATCAGTCACTAAACCACCACTACAGTCAGCATGCACTCTGTAAAAACGCGCCTCATCCTCATCACCCTTCAGCACTCTACACTTCACGCACGCAACCCTATTCAAGATAATCATGTGGCCGGTGCCCGCCTTCTTGACATGAGCCTTGGCGTCCGCACTGCGATTAACTCGCCCACATGAGCACATTTTGATGTGATATTTACGATTTTTGTCGTTAGCCATGCCTGATTTTATCGTTAACTGTAAGATAATGAAATTTGTATAAGTTTGGAATCATGTAGTACAGTCATATTCCTAAAGAGTGTAGTGAGTGGCACTCGATCCCGTCGACAGCCCGAAGGCCTTGTACTGATCACTAGGGAAGTGAGAGATCTTCCCCGATACCCGCTCTTTACAGCTGAAGACATCATTGTCACTGCCCCGAAGTGGTAACAGGAACGCCGAGTCAAAGGTAGTGATCAGTAGCTGGGATCTAACCCCTCAAAGCTGCCTTAGACTTAGTTAAATTTCAAATCTGATAGCAGATTTGAACTCAGGATACTTGAAAACCTTAGTCTATATGTTAAAACTTTGAAAAAACTGAAAATTAAGAATTTTTAAAAAATTCCGCATTTTACTACTCATACTACTTTTAAAAAATTTTATCAGTAGTAAAGACACTATCAAACTCTATCATACAAACTTTGAAGTAAGAAGATAGCTTGCCTACTTCAAAAGATAGAGTCCTTTGAAACACCCGATATCGGGAGCTCAGAGCGACGACCGTCGCTTACCTCGTCTTTCGATGAAGTGATCAGACTTACGTTGTCGGGGTTTATATATGCTCGGAAGAAAACTTAAAATGGCTCTATCTCCGAAAGTATTCATCGTAGCGACATGCGGTTTGTTGCAAACGATTCGTCTCATCATTCTCTATCATATGACACCTGAACCATTCTCATATGACCACGGGAAGTTGGTCCGTCAGCACATGTCCATGTAACATGCCACAAGTGAAAAAATTCCTAAGTGTGAGAGCTCCAGTGTGGTGAAAATATTGGAAAAATATTTAAAAAGACTTCCGATTTCGACTGGGACGACACCAAAACTTTTTCTATCAATTTCACTGACCTCCCCCTCGTTAGGAGAAATTGATGAAAAATGTTTTGGTGACGGTCCCAGGTCGAAATTCCACACTTTGGAAAATTTTCAAAATTTTACCCATACAAAGTCACTCTGACACTTAGGATTTTTTCAGGTGAGCGAGCTCCGACCTAAAATCTTGTAACCGCTCTAACATTAGAAAGAAGACAGATATGAACAAGCCGTTTCTTTCACTGAATTTGTCTCACTCTTAGCTTTCATATCGAGTATAGTACGAAAAAATTCGTTCCAGTAGAAGCTAAGCTCGAAGATAGCTGTCCAGAGGGGGGAGGTCAGTGAAATTTGATGAAAAATGTTTTGGTGACGGTCCCAGGTCGAAATTCCACACTTTGGAAAATTTTCAAATTTTACCCATACAAAGCCACTCTGACACTTAGGATTTTTTCAGGTGAGCGAGCTCCGACCTAAAATCTTGTAACCGCTCTAACTTTTTGAAACGACTGGCCGAATGACTTCGCAACAAAAAAAATGTTCTGTCGAGAGTTTTTCTCCTCTTTCCAATGAACTCGAACGAACAAAATCCGTCCACTAGAACCATAGTTAGCAGAGGGGGGGAGGTCAGTGAAATTTGATGATAAATGTTTTGGTGACGGTCCCAGGTCGAAATTCCACACTTTGGAAAATTTTCAAAATTTTACCCATACAAAGCCACTCTGACACTTAGGATTTTTTCAGGTGAGCTACGACAGTCTCCCTCCCAACCTGGCCGCACACACGCCAACCTAGACACCAATCACCGCGCGCTACACGACAGTCGACCAGAGGGGGGGGACGTTTGTCAGACCGTAGCACCACGGCGGCCGACCACGACACTCTGCCGGTCCAGAGGGGGGGGACGTCAGCGATGGCGGCCATCTTGCGCTATCCAGAAGTGGAGTTTTACTTACTACTCCGCATTTTGATTTTTCTCAGGCAGTGAGGAATCTTGGTATATCATTCGATCGAAACCTCGATTTATCGTGTCATGCTATCAACTTGATTCGTGTTTTAAATTGTGAGTTGCGCCGTTTGCACCTTATCCAACGCTATTTATCAACGGATGCGTGTAAAACTGTGGTGTGCAGTACTGACTGCTCTTTCTCGAATTGATTACTGTAATTCAATTCTATACAACTGTCCAACGTATCTTCTGGATAAGCTACAGCGTATTCAAAACAATGCGTCGAGGTTAATTATGCGTATTCCGAAATATGATCATATATCGTGTCATCTTTCTGATTTACACTGGCTTCGTATCAGACAACGGATATGTTTTAAAATTTGTGTCATTGTGTACAAGATTCTTCAGGGCTCTTGTCCGTCCTATTTGTCAGATCTCGTATCCGTATATGTTCCTAGGCGATCGTTGCGTTCATCTGATGATGACCGAATTCTGGAGTCTCGCAATTATCGGACTCGATTCGGAAGAAGATCATTCTCCTATGCTGCACCCGTATTGTGGAATTCCTTACCCAGAGACGTGAGGAACTCAGCATCCCTACACTCATTTAAAAAGTCTTTGAAGACACACTTTATTTCTTCCAATCGCTGATGTGTTTATGTTATTTTGTGTACATGTAATGTTGTATAATTTTGTTGCGCCATGAGCTCACCAAGTAATGGCGCTCTATAAATATACAGTTATTATTATTATTATTATTATTATTATTATTATTATTATCAATCAATGATACTTACGAACAGGACGTCCATATATCTCCACTTCACATACGCCCACTGTAGTTGTGAACACTGCCAGTCTTACATATCGCCCACGACGATTTTCGCAAAACAGTTTGATTGATTGTCGTGTCCAAGTTCCGTGTCTTTGACACCCATAGTCATTTTCCCGATTTTTCTTCTTGTGTATAAATATGTAGACAGGCAAAGGATTGACCCCAGTTTGAATTCTACCAAAATGAATGACCATTTCTCGTACAAAATATTCATCTCCAAGATCAACGATCCAAATCAATCCGATACTAGGTACTAAGAATGGTAGTCCCAAAAGCGCACACGTCTTTCTATTGCCATCAACTAAATGTACAGAACGCCCAGAATGTTCGGATTTTGGAATCGTTTCAGTTGGCTTTTTGAGAGCTAAATTTGTATCAGAAGCAACTTCATTTTCATAGATAGAAATGAACAACGAAATACGAAAGATGCCTGCGTAAAGCATGTTTCCAGAAATGTAAGGATGGTGAGTATTTCAAGCAACTTTCAAGGATAGGGAGGATAAGAAACTCCGCCAATCACAAATGAATGCAGGAATGTAATCTTTTCCAAGCTTGCTTAAAAGTGTCGCAGCCCAGAAAGTCAACGGTTTCATATTGAACGGTGTTAGAGGACTCATCGCCTCTAAACTGATAACAATGAGTTCCATTATGGCAGTTGTATGATTTCCCTGTACCTTCTATTGTGCGTTTTAATGTGCAGTTTTAACGACATTCTTTGATTCCTCTGGCTGTGATGTCGGAAATCTCTTGAAGTTGCTTCAGACGAAGTTTCTTTACCATCAACAGTTGTATGTAGTATCGGGGAAGATTCCCTATGTCATTGGGTAATTCATTGTCAACAATTCTGGAAAGGGAAATATCAGATTTTTTATCAGGCTTGTGAAGGTTGTTGATTCCGGAGCTGAAATGGGTCGATGCATTGCTTTCTATAAGTTTTGTTCCAGAACCTTCCACCTTCCTCAATTTGTTTCGCCCTACAATGGTTCGTCTCGCGGCAGCTGGGAATGGCGTAAATTAACATGATTCTAGATATTGCAAGCTTGTTTTTGAGCAGATAAGAGCACTGGGAGAGACTTTCCACCATAATAAAGGAATGAACAAATAGCTCACGTTCAACGTTATTAATATATTTCTATACCTTCACCATTTTACTTCAATGTATCCATTAGCATGTAAAATGTATGTAGTATATTGTGTACCGCAAATCCTCGTGTATAAGCCGCATCCTAAACTATGAAGGTTGTTTTTGTAGTTACAGGTTGGGAACCTGCGAATCGACAAATTTTGAGTCGAATCGGACCCAATTATAGAAAACTGAAATACACATACTAGAGCTCATTTTTGTGCATGATACACAGCCAATATATGCAATAGCCTTGGAGAAAATATGCATATCAAATAAGACCCAGTAATCATGCAATTTGAATGGTTATTGAAAGATGCAGTGACACCTTGTCTTTCATAGAGAAATAATCAGTCAAATCAAAGTTGTCCATATTTTTCTGAGAAAATCAAAATCTGATGCGCTTTGTTGCTACAACCTATTTCGAATGAGCATTGACGCTAAAACATGAGTTAGATGGATATTGATTTGGTAGTATGTCTTGAAATGCCATTGACTGCTTTTCAAAACCGTAAGTAGATTGATGATAGGGACTAGGTTTATAACCTCAGATTTATAGAAAAAAGTTCTTTGAATCTCACGCGGGACTAGAAATACTGTCTCCATCAATCGTCCCCTTTCTTAAATCCTGAGCCCGGGAAAGTACCAATTTTCATGAACAGGCAATCAGGAGATTCTACAATTTTATTCCAATTATCAGATCAGAAAACAATAATTGAATTTTGGCTACAATCAATTCTGCCTACAGCTTCCCATGATATCGCTGTCTGAAATGATCATCTAAGTTTTTCAAGACGAATTCAAAATATAATCTTATTATTAAATAAGCTATAGACTTCTACATACATAGATTTTTGCTCAAGCTCATACATTTCACGTCTTACGAAAAGCGTGCTAACGTCAAATTGCTTTATGAAGATGGGTTATCAGAGCGTGAAATTGCTGCCCGATTGCAAATGAAAAAGTCAACGATGCATGACATCATCAAATTGATCAAGGAAACCGGATCATTCGAACGCAGGATCAGCGTCGGACCGAAACGTGGCACAAGTGCCAGGACAGACAAAGTTATTCGACGTGCTGCGGTAGCAAATCCAGCGGTAACCAGTGCAGAAATACTTACAATGCTACCAGATGACGTGAAATGCTCAGCTTCAACTGTCAGACGTCGCTTGATATCGTCAGGTCTCACGGCCTACCGACCTGCTTTGAAGCCAAGACTATCTGCCAAAAACATCAAGGATAGACTCGCATTTTGCAAAGCTCATCAACATTGGACTTCTGCTCAGTGGTCGCGCGTCATGTTTAGTGACGAGACGCTAGTCAAACAATTCTCTCCAGATCGTGGACTCTATGCGTCATCGCAAAATTGATCAAGGCCAAAAAGTGCTTCGACCAACAGTATCAAAATTGTTTGCCTTGATTACCTTGCTGCGGTTTTATTACTCTTGTTGAGTTGAGACCTTCCTCAAATATTATCCATCACTTCCGGATGCCAGCGTTAATTTCAATATGATATCCTCAATATGGTCGTTGAGGAGGTTGAGCTGCAACGTGGTGCCATCGTTATTTAGCCTATCGTTGACACATGTAAAATATGTTTCTGAAAAACCTGCTACTATGCATCTCCCATGTTTTACAAGTTTGAAACCCATCTTAAAGGCACGATGCCTTCAATATATTCTTTGGATATTTTGCAAATTTTGGCCTTGGGATATCTACTACAGAGTTAATCATAAAAAACGGACCACCTAAGTTTCATTGAGATTCAATCGATTCTCATACCTTCCAATCGTGTCGCACATCAACGTGCCATGCATCATTGACACCTTGTATTTTCGGCTTCGGAATGAGCTATGATGGACTTGCATCCTTCATTGTATTTACTGAGCAGTGCTCAAAATATGAAAATCACTCAATTTACAAATCGCAATTTTTCAAAAAGAAAACATGTGAGTATGATAATGAATCAGGCACAGCAAGAACGAGCACTTTCTGAGCTCTCTTTTGATATACTGGTAATCAAAATCGGTTAACTAGGAAATGATAAATGATATCGAAAGTTATCACAGGTTCATGACCTTTTTGGTTTAAAATGTTATGTTCTCACTTTTTCGTCTAAAATGTTCATCTTTGGTATCCTCTGAATCGTTGCGATGTGAGGAGTAAGAATATGCAAGTTAAATTCATATCAGTTCAATAGTTCTTTTTCAAACTTCTTCAATACTTTTTCTCATATCTGCAAAAGTCAACAAACACATGTAAGGTGAACGAAAGTTCAAAACAAGACAATTGGCGCAAGCATGTCTTTGTTCTCTCATAGCAGCTGGCGATTGTTTACCTTCATTGTTTGTGTGCCGCACTTTAGCAGTAATGAGAAAAAATATTGAAGAAGTTTGAAAAAGAACTATTGAACTGATATGAATTTAACTTACATATTCGAATTCCTCACATCGCAACGATTCAGAGGATACCTAACATGAGCATTTTAGACGAAAAAGTGAGAACATAACATTTTAAACCAAAAAGGTCATGAACCTGTGATAACTTTCGATATCATTTATCATTTCCTAGTTAACCGATTTTGATTACCAGTATATCAAAAGAGAGCTCAGAAAGTGCTCGTTCTCGCTGTGCCTGATTCATTATCATACTCACATGTTTTCTTTTTGAAAAATTGCGATTTGTAAATTGAGTGATTTTCATATTTTGAGCACTGCTCAGTAAATACAATGAAGGATGCAAGTCCATCATAGCTCATTCCGAAGCCGAAAATACAAGGTGTCAATGATGCATGGCACGTTGATGTGCGACACGATTGGAAGGTATGAAAATCGATTGAATCTCAATGAAATTTAGGTGGTCCGTTTTTATGATTAGCTCTGTATATCTTTCAGGTAAGATTGCAACTCTACAAATCGGATGATGTTTTACACAAAAATCTGAAATATATGAGTGTTTTCAACAGTTTTCTACAATACTGATAAAATTTGTTAAATTAATCTAACGTTGGGAGCACACAGCTTGGAATATTATATTCTAAGAAATTTATTATTTCTTTTACCAAGAAACACTATATAATTGTATGTTACTTGCTATTCAAAATAGTAGCATTATATATATATGTATTATTGTAGACAGATGTTAATTTATATCTCCTCATGAGCATCACTCAAACTACGGAATGCAAAAGAAATGGATGTCAAATTACAAATAAACTATGCATTTCCGCCGAACATTTGATAGATGTGATTTCGCATTTTTGAATTAAAGCAAAAATCAGCACTGAAATGCCAATTTCAATCCATTAGCCCACACCAAGTGTTTTAGGCCATGATTTCTTTGAAACGACACGCATCTGACCGAAAGCTGTAGAATCATTCGAATTTCATGATTCGATTCGATTGCGCTCAGATATCTGGATGTTCGAGTGTTGCAAGCTATGTCTCGGTTGGTTCCCTATTCTCATTAGAAAGTAGGCTTTCACACAGCTAGTCTTTGTAAGAAGCATCGCCTTCATGTTCTTCGGAGGCAGTTCAAGCTGAAAGCCACGCTGTGCATCTGGTGAATCCAGGTCTTGGAGGCTGGCGTGGAGATTGAGTACCGTGGCTCTTCAGAAACACTACTCAACAGCGTCGGTGAGCAGCTGTAGTCTTCTTCTGAAACCGGCGGCGCGTCACATGCAGCAGACTCTCCCATTAATTGATACGCTGACTGCCTGCCGATCGTCTATGTTCCTGCGTCAATGAATTGAGCCATCTTGAAGGAAAATGTCACATGTTAGGAATAATCAATAGTGCACATTAACTGACGGAATTCGGTTAATGCTTCGTTTTTTGCCAATTGTTTTTGATATCAAACAACAAAGTACCGCCGTGATGCTGATTCCGCACCACTAAACAATCTATAGATTCCTCTAAACAGCGCTATGTTGTTCGGTCATTTCAAACTTCTCAGTCAGGAGTAATACATAACAGAGATGTTCCCTCAACATAGGGACAGTGCCATAGAGTAGGGATATATAGATCGAGTGTCGACTCAAAAAAGTATCTGTATATAGTGAAAATTTTTATATCAAAAGATTCAGTTTTTTGCGGAGATTGCGTTCCAGGGGTCCAAAAAATTATTTGAACACTTTTGAAAAAAGTCAAAATTTGCCAAATTATATACTACCGAGATGACTCTCCTACATAAGTAGTATGAAACACGTTGGATATCAAATGGAATGAATATTTGCTAATAAGCATCCTAACTAAGCGGAAATCAAGCTGATTATCAAGGGAATTTCATGAATTGTATTATAATTAGTGATGCAAATGGAAAATTTTCCGGAAAATTTTCTGGAAAATTTTGAAATTTTTTTTGGTGATTGACATTTTTTCCTTTGTTTTGGAGACCTGTTGTAGTCGTTTGAAAAGACTATGCAATATACAAAGACCGAAAACTTCTCTATCATTCCTGCATGTTACCTTTTGGAACCAACTGCACCCTTTCCATGTCTATTTCAGATCATCCCAAATGAATTTCAGATTTCTATAATTGAATTTCAGATATCTATCAGAAACCCAACTTTGAAAGGATCTTAAATTCAACTGGAGAATCTCCAATTCATCTGGAAATGTCTGAAATTCATTTGGGTAGATCTGAAATCGATTTGGAACTAGATCTGAACCATGAGGTAGAAATGGAAGATGTGAATGCAGTTTGTCCTCAACGAAGATCGGACAATATGCCAGAACTTAAAAACTGTCATAGATATTCTTCTACTCATCACAGATATCTTTAGTTTCCAAATATCTCACGAGTTTACAGTCTTCCAATATGGTCGCTCATGCATAATGCTGCGTGGACTGTGTGCTTATTCTTCACATGTTCATCAACATATGGAGAATTTGTATCACTATGATCAAGGCTGCACAATAAAGCTTAACTTTCAAGCTAACGAGCAAACACCAAAATTATTTTTGCTCCAGATCTTTCACATTGCATGAAATTATACCTCTATTCTAAAGCAAGATTCACGTTATCCCAAACGGTGTCTGTGTGATAATCAAAAATGCTAGCAAATTAGCACAAGCCACTGGTGGCAAAGGAATGTTCAAAAATCCGCGGACGGAACTCGCAGTGCTACGATCGCTTTAATCGAAATAATGATGAAATCAAGAGTTTTAGACCCATTTTATTGGTGTGTACCTGCCTCGGCTGCGGAATCGCCCCAATTATAGGGCGTATCACAAAAATCAAAACTTTCAAAATTTTCCAAAATTTTCCAATTTTTTCCATAATTTTCCATGGAAAATTTTGATTCAAAATTTTCCGGAAAATTTTCATCACTAATTATAATGAAAGTCTTCATGAAAAAGTCGCGATAAGAAAGTGCTTTCTTGGCTGAAATTTCAAGTTTTTAATTCAATTTTCACCGTCATGATTTTGTGATTCACTAAATTTATGTTTCATTTCTAGAATCTGAATAGTGATATGGACCCATTTATATCCTTCAAAGTTAAATGAAGTCATTGTCTTTGATTATGTGATTTTGCTCTACCAGTTGCAGGTTGCCTGTGATATGATTACGCTTAAGGAAATACTTTTGAGGTTGAGCATGAAAGTAATAGGAGCCTATCGAATTGCTAATTAAACAAACATTACCTCTCCAAGGCTGTCATGACACGGAGAATCTGTGAAATACCATCATTCCTTCTGCATTACAATCATGATCACTCAATTCCGTGGCAATTTCTTCAAACCTGCAAAAATTTGCTCACATTTTGAAACAATCCGACTGTATTCACCTCGAGTTCATTCAATAAAATCGAAAGTGTATACACATTGGGGATTTAATAAATGCGGAGTTACCACTCTACCTAATATCCTTACTCTATGGACAGTGCTGACATCGTTGGACTTCTGCTAGAGCGATGTCGGAATACCCTTCTATACCTGCCGACTTCCAATGACACTCTCGGAAAGCGACCTTAAGACCAAAGAGATTGCAAGACCAAATATTTAGTGACTGTGAAACTTTGAATTTTAAATTCTGAAACCCGATCATACTGAAGTCACTTTCATTTCAAAATGCTAACTGAAATTTATAAAATCGCTTTATTATGTAAATTATTTATAGAATTATTTTGAATATTTGCATTCTGATCGCAAAGTTCCCCTTCCAAAATCAAAAGTTCATGTTTTGAGAATTTGTTCTATTCCTATCACCTTCCAATAACTGCACAGAAATTGCTTTTCCAGTAGGCCTACGAGGTTGGTTAACTAGATAGTGATATTTCAGTCATTTCTATATTGATCATTCAACTGATTAATGAACAGCTTGACCATAATGTCAAAATAAAGACTTTTCCTTTTGACGCAATGCAGTAGGTTAGTTTAGTTGCTGCTACTACCCCTTTGAAAAACATCGGTGGCAATTTTGAAGATCTTGAATTTCAAAAAAATGATTAAGAAGTGATTCAATTGAAAAATGCAGCTTGTACCGAATAAGCAAGCGCGTCATCCCTATCCATAAAAGCTCCATAAAAGATATTTCTGTCATCAAATACGCCAATGACGTCAACATTTTTTACCTTTGATAAATGTAAATTGTAGTGAATGCTATGATAATAATAATAATAATAGTATACACTGTAAACTGTCACCTCCTAAAATCGAAGAAATCTGCATCCTAAAGCGCGACACACTAGAATTTTAGGAGGTTGCGTGAAATAGAATGCTGACATACTAAAGAGAACAATAACACTAGTGCGCTAGCCTCCTAAAACGCTTTGCTTTAGGATTTTTTTATTAGTTACGAATAGTGTCTCGCTTCAGTGTGTGATTTAGGAGGTGCTGGTTTAGAGTGTACGTTCATGTATATACGTGGAATGATACATAGAGACATCTGTCTACAGTATGACATCAGCAATTTAGAAGTCTATGATCTTAGGAGTCCATGCGGCAGGGCAATCCCATTACCATGGATTTCTATATAGTATATCGGGATGAGACACTACCGATATCTACATACATTAGTAGTCCTGTTTTGAAGACAGTTGATTGTTAAGTATCACGATTATACAGTGTACTTTCTCAAACTGACTTTCAAATGTGTTGTCGATGGTTGTAGCACAAATTGTAGAACCCAAATAGAAAACAAGAGCATACTGTTTATTGTTTCCCAAAAGACGCTGAAAGATTCAGGAAAATATTGGCTGAAAAATATTCGAGAATTTGAAGAGGGAATTTGAAATCACATAATGTCAAGAACATCTACTCGCACAACTAGTGCATGAATGTTTCTTTATATCATTCCACGAGCTTTACTTATGGTTTTTCTTCGAATACAGACTTGGACGGATAGCCTATAAATCCAGATTTCCATGCTGATATGTAATTTTTCATATAACAATTGAAGAATTATTTCAGTACTGAAAATTGAAATGGATGTCCAATTTCAAATCATCGCGATAAAAGTTCTTGCCAACAAATGCAAAGAAGCTTTTCGAAAATTTTGTATTGGTTCTTGTGGAGAGGATTTTTTCGGGCTTTCGTTATGCGGATTTTTAATATATTCCATGCTTTTTTGGTCATGTCCATCAGACAATTTGTTGGTACAATCAAGCCATCGCGAGAAAATGCAGCAAATAATCCTGTTCATCCAAGTTGAAGTAGTGTCGGACGAGGTCACTTCTCACTTGATTTGAATCAAATAACAGGAAGGACTACAATTTTCAATGATGACTTTTCTAACTATAAATCCATCTAAGCTTTACATATAATGCCTTTATTCTTAAGTTCGAGCTTGTGGGTTCAGGCATGATTGAAAAAAATCTCGAGAAAATCCAAATTATTTGATTCTGAGCGATCAGCAGCAGCGTTCAAAGCTTTGGGACATTTCAGAATGCTTAGAAAGGAAATCATTTTGCTCTTTCTGCATCAGTTACATCCTTTACAGATATCAAATTTTTTCCACATGAAGACTGTCGATACCAGCTGAAACGGCACTCGAATGAATTTGTCCGAAGAGGACAGACATACTTAGAACCACAGAAAAATATGAAACACTAATTACACTCAAAGGGTTTTGGTGGACTGGATCATGTCGTAAAATGACTCTACTAGGCTAAGAGATTTTGAGACCACCCAAGCTTCTAGCATGACAACAAGGAAACGTTCCAGATAATCAAGTTTACAATCCTGGATTAATTTTATAGGATCGGAATGTTCACTTCGTTTATGAAGTCCTATCGTTGGAGTTTTTACATTAATCACGTCAATAAAACAACGGAAAATTTGGAGCGGTAGCAAAATGTCAATGAAGTTGTATTGCTGCAGTGCTTGAATGGCTAATTCGTGTAAGAAAGAATGAGTTAAAGGAGCTGAACTTTTCTATGTTCCATTTGAAGCCAAAGCTTTGTTGTTCAACATAATTATGTGCCATTTTTAACTGTCTTGACTTTTCGATATAGTAGAGTTCCTTGATATCAGACAACTTTCCTAGAATGGAGTTGCTATAGTTGAATCAACTGGAAGCAAAAGGATTAACAAATTCACCGGATTTTAATAAGTTGTTGTGCGAGTAGATGTTCTTGATGTTATGTGATTCCAAATTCCCTCTTCAAATTCTCGAATATTTTTCATCCAATATTTTCCTGAATCTTTCAGCGTCTTTTGGGAAACAATAAACAGTATGCTCTTGTTTTCTATTTGGGTTCTACAATTTGTGCTACAACCATCGACAACACGTATGAAAGTCAGTTTGAGAGAGTACACTGTATAATCGTGATACTTAACAATCAACTGTCTTCAAAACTATACTATATAGAAATCCATGGTAATGGCATTACCCTGCCGTCATTTTTCAATACTAATAACATAGAAGTTACTGCTAAGATCATAGACTTCTAAATTGCAGAAGAATGTTCTGTTATAGGAAGTCTATGGAAAGATGTAGGTAATAGATAATGCATAGATTTGAGGTCATTATTGCTATAACCACCGAGAGCCGCAGGCTCGAGGTTATTATGACAACTAATGACAGAAGAAATCTATGCATTATCTGCTTTAATGCATGACATTTTCCATAGAAGTCTGCACCAGGTTGATAATTTCCATCCATGAAAATAATTACCTGCTTCGTGGAACTTATTAACCTGTGGACATAGAAAGCCTCACAAGATGATACATTATGTGCATATAAGTCACCTTTTCCAAGTCAAATATAAGCTAATGAAAATCAATTGTAAATAATCTCAATACAAGAATATTTTATCATGTCAAATGTAAGATGACGCAATTCAGCCGGCTTATTTCTTAGATCAAGAGTAGAAATTTTCAATTCATGTGTCAATTAAGCTTTTCCGTCTGCACTTTAGTTGACAGCGCAGCTCTTCTGTAACAATTCTCAGATCAAAAGTCAGAATTATTTTTGTCTTGAGATTTATTATCTCTGATTTGAAAATTGTTATAGTTGGTTTGGAAAAGGTGTAGACAATGGAAATACCACATGAGATCTCTCGGTAAGTAATGAACAAATCGTCGGCTGCTAACGCGGCCTCTGATTTGTACATTACTTACCTTGAAATCTCATATGGCATTCCTACATTGATGCTTTCAAAATCTAGGCATGATTGATATATTGACGATGTTATATTTATATGCCTATTTAGAGATCAGCAATGATCCAACTGGAGGTCGCGTAAGCGACCGGCAGTTGGATCCATAGAAATAAACTGCTTATCTGAAGTTCGCTAGAATGGAAATTGACTCAAGGTCGCGGCACATACGGGGGAACTAAGTTGGGGCATGAAGAACCAATTAAAAGCTTTGATTTACACATGTGACTGATTCTAACCCAATGATACAGACGTTGGCAGGTGCATCTAAGTGAAAATGCGTACGATTTATGTGCCGTTATTGTGCATTGCATGAAGCTTAATTTCCATTCTAGAGGTTTTATTGTTTTCAATTTCTATGGTTGGATCATTGATGACCGAGAAATAGGCATATACAATTACATTGTTCAGGTTATCTATGGTACTATACAGAACTATGCCCAGTGTGATGTATCATGGACGCCTAGATATATGAAGGATCATATTATATTTCATTTCATTTCATTTTATTCTGCGTCAATTAAGACAATATATCTAGCTTATGTGTGCTTCATATATCTAGGCGTCCATGGATGCATCAGAGTTATCGGTAAAATTTTATAGAGGTTCAATCATGGAAATTAACAATACCATAGAAAGTCTTAGAATGGAAATTGCATGAAAATTATGGCACACTCCGGGGGAACTTAGTTGGGGCAAAAAGCAAATTTTGCGGACTGGCTTTCTTGCTTTCTGGTTGGCATTTTCAATTATCAAGTCAATTTGTGATCTGGATTGTTGCCCCTTGTCTAAGGATCATGTACACAAAAGCAATAGTGAATTTACAAAATAGTGCGGCGACAGGATGACAAAGAAGGAAATCCTTTAAAACGTTCTGTATGGTCATCATTTTGAAATATCGCTCCTATAATTATCAATGAAGAGTATAATCAGACACATGTGCAACTTGTAATGTCGATTTACAGAACATGCATTGGTCCAACTTGAAATCAGAGGCCAAGAAATCTTACAGTATTCATTTTACTTTGAAGGATTCCCTTGTTCAATATATTTGAACAATTTTCAAAACCTTTGCATGCTTTCGAATATGAGCCTCCAAAATATCATCACACTATATCACATAAGTCATTTAGTGATTAATTGAAAATTTCCGACGACATTTCATTTATCTGATGAATGACTGTCGCTAAAGAAGCTTTCGATGTTTTTATTCCAGAAGAACGCTAGGTTTCTTCACCGTTAGAAGGAGAAATTATCCAATAATCAGAATTTTTATCTTTGTATTCTTGAAATGTTCTTGCAACTAGTACACCGACTACTTTCGATTATGAGTCTGAGAACCAAATTTCAATTCGTATTCCAATGTTGAAAAATTGGAAAATAGTTGTCAATGACTGGTACAAATAGACACAGTATATTAATCCATGGAATAGTAGGCTATTTCACATAAAACAATGCCGCCATCTCACTTAAAATTCTTTTCATGAAATCCTTCAATTTGCTGTCAACAACTTCCACAACCAACTTGGCAAATAGTCTGACTATGATACGATGCTTTAGATCGAATCTGATCTACAAGCCATAGATTTTTCCATGTGCCATCATTGCACATAGACAAGATATCAAACTTCCATTCTAGTGTATTATTATCTACTTCTATGGGTTCAATTGATAAATCTATGATATTCATTTCATGACCGCTTTTTTCATCATTGTCGACCGCTTATTAGCAAATAATACCATAGATAGTCTGAACAAAGCAAGCGACATTACTTTGGGCTGTGAAAGTGAAATAAAAATGTAGAGATCTGGTGTGAAGATAACTTTTTGTCACTCTATGCATGCTCTATGCAACCAAATCCAAAGCTATGTTCAGAATAAAGCAAGAAGCACCAGTTATAGATGGACTAAGCTATGTATTGATGTGGAAAATGTCAATATTCTGCGTCATATTCAAACAAACGTTTAACCTGGAATGATCATGTTTGTAATATCTACACCCAAACGCCACCAACCGTTTCTACGCCCGCAGAGAGACTCGTAGCTATCTCACACGAGCCGCTCTCCATAAAGTGTATGAATTGAACATCTTGAAGTTTTCTTGATATGCATCCCCTGTGTTTATTGGTCTTAAGGTGATGAAGAATGCTTGAATCGCGTCGAACGCCGAGCACATAGGATTATATGCCCAGTAAATATGAAAGAATGTTGAGGATATTCGAAAAATCGCTCATAGTTGCACATATACAGGGAAGAGAAGACCGACATTTTATCAAGTTTTGAACACCCAAGCATGCAGATTCATAGTTCCAAATTATCTTCACGTTTGCGAGTGTCATTTTCTACAAAGAATGTCAAACATCATTGAGATATGACTGACCATAAGTTCCATATCGAATCTGACGAAGACTTGAGAGATAGCAGAAGGCGAATACTGGAGCATATGAGACGTTTACAAATGAGAAGACAGATTTTGGTGATGCTGAGGAAGAGATTCTGTCAACAGTTTGTCGGCGCTGAACTTGTAATTTGTTCATCATAATATTGATACTGATACGATGGGATCCTTTCTGTTAGGACACACATCGACGACGCAAAGACAAAGACGAAGATAAATATGATGAAAGGTAAATATCGCGACGCATGTCACGGATATCCATCTATCTCTGATGCAAATTCATCGCGCCAATGCGTCATCCCGGCCAGTCAGTGATTGATTGATACGGGAATGAAGATATATTTCTATCTTTTGAAGCTGCAACAGATGTTTCCCAACGAAATGGAAACTGTTTGTTTCAATTCTCTCTGAGGAGCAAATTATCGATGAAAATAACTTTGTTGCAACAGTTGAAGAATTAAAAACAATTTGCTGTTAAATTGAACTGATAATATTGCGACAATTCGACGCGCAAACCGGAATAGGAAAATGGCAAATGTTGATGAACAGTGAATTGTCGTTGAATTTATAGACTTATTCAGATAGGTTAACAGCATAATGTGCTCTTTCATAACTGCACTTGATCATTGATTTACTTTCTCCATTTTACAACCATTATATCCTTCACTTTTGTATTTATAATACATGATATTGTAAGGCTTTCTATGTCTACAGGTTAATTAGTAACATGAAGCAGGCAATTATTTTCTTGAATGGAAATTATTAACCTGGTGCAAACTTCTATGAAAATGTCATGCATTATAACAGATAATACATAGATTTCTTCGGTCATTATTTGTCATAATAACCTCGAGCCATCGGCTCTCGGTAATTATAGCAAGTAATGACCTCAAATCTATGCATTATCTATTCCGTAATGTGGTAGTCTGTAAATATTGATTATTTACTTTAGACGTTTGGATGACCTTGATGGATATCTATGGCATGTTAATTCTACTCGCTTATCGGAACACTGGTGGAGATTTCCTTAGATTGTCAGTTGAATCACGCATGAGTAAAGCGTAAGCCGAAGCGTCGCCCTCCGCATGGTAAATTTGTATCCGAGAAATTAGTTTTAAAATTTAGAAAACAGTTCATTGCGACGGATCTGTTGGCGATGCGAAAATATTTCGGAGTATTTTATGCCCGATTTCAGCGACGCTTTCTTTTATAAATACTACGAAATTATCCGAGAAATTAGAAATTTTTCACAAACTTGTTTGCTAAAAAATGAAGAAATTCCTTCACATCATGGAAAAAATTATTTTTAGATCAAAATGCGTTTTATAAAAATCTCACTTTATTTCTTCTGCAATTTAAGGAGACTTGAATCAATCGGACTAAAATTCCTGTTGAAGGCATCAGAGATCTTGCATCAGAGACATCTGCTGAGATCTTGCAAGTGGGCTTTGAGTGTTGGGTTTTGCTCCGGAGTTAAAACCAAGCTTGCGTAAATGGAGATGCCGAATATAAGCTGATAATCATAAGCTTCCAACACAACATTTACTGAATATTTTAAATGCTCTGTTTGAAATTTTTTGTTTTCTTGATGTAAATTTACGTTGATCACGTAAAATTACGTTGATTTAACGTAAATGAACTCTTTTCAAAAAGTTGACAAAGAACACTCTAACAATCCTGTGGGAACGAATCTTGCGAAAAACTGGCGAATGTCAGCTGCAGAATATCATGCTACAGTTCAGTCATATTTGCGGGATATTCGCTGGCGAAGTTCGCCGGCTACAATTCGCGCTCTGTATGTCACCTTTTACTTTTGACTTTCTGTCTTATTTTCTTTAGTAATCCGCCTCTACAGCCAAGGCTCTATTTTCTCCCTCACCTCCTCACTATCCCCCACATATGGCTAATCTATCTAAGAAATAAGTGAAGACTATCATTCTTTGATAATGATAAGAATATAGAGAATCCGCATATATCAATTTTCATAACATCTCTTGACATTCAATAATTTACAACAATGACAAATATTTGAATAATATCATAGTATTTACTGCGACATTTAAGGAAGATAAATACATTTTTTAGTTTAAGCCTTTGTGAATTAAAAAAAGATCCCTTTTTATCAGATCAGACTGAGTATACAATATATTTTCATGTGAAGGTAATATACGAACATTACTACTTACCACTAATTAGTTGCTACAATATCCACGATTTCGCCGGTTGGCGAAAAATCAGCTCGCGTTAGTAAACAAATATTTAACAACTAATTATAGCAACTTTTTTCGCCACCTGTCGTTATTTAATTTTACACCTGCTTTTGGATAAATGATGACCATTTTCACATGCGGAGATAGTTTTTACACGAAAATGAACCTTTAAAAAAATTATCCACAAAATCGCTACCTCGCCAGATAATCTGTTGATATTAGCAAGATGCGTTCCCACAGGGAAGCAACATGATTTGTAATAAAAATTGTAAGCCAGCAAAAATCACTGCTGCAGAAACAATTGAGAAAGATCATTAGACACAAAACGATAAAAAATCAGCTGATAATGCAATCAGGCTATAAAAATCTTCAATAATACAAAATCAAGAAATTTTGGCAATGTAGGCCTACGCGAAATTCATATCGGAATTTGTATCGATTGAATTAAGATTGGTAAATACCTAACCTAAATTATCAACTGAAATTTGACTGGAAATAAGTTTTTAGAGAGCAAACTTCTCATTGACTTGAGTCTGAATGAAACTGACTGTTGAATAAGTCAATGAACTTATAAAGGTACTTTAAGTGCATTCATTTACAAATAGTGCGCTAGCTAACAAGTTCCATAGCCAACACAAATCGAAAGTGAAATCATTGAAGCGCACTAAAACACTCCAATATTTTCTACTTGGTCTTCCAAAAAAGCATTTAAATGCATTTATTTATAGTTTTATCAAATGTGAGTGAAACGAATATTCTTAGCGACGTATACGGAAGCAAATCCATGGGTCATAACTAACTTCGGCGACACTTGTTTTTGAAGAACTGTGGCCTGATAACTCAATTATGATAACTATAGGTTGAAAAAATTCTTTATTACTTAATTACTCGTGTCATCGCATATTGAGATGCATTACTTATCGAAATTTCAGGCAGTAATAAGTATTTCATGTATGCGTTAGGAATCGCATCCAATCGCAGGTTGCATCAATGACATAAATTCAACTTCAGTGCAAGTGCTTTGCTCCGCATGAGATTACGCACTCTTAATCGATAGGACTACGAAAAAGTAGCTCTTCCAACGTGAATAAGGGCGCCATAACGTGCTTTCAGCTCGGGCATGGCTTAACACGTCAACTGACTCCGCTGAGCGAAACTTGGTAATCCAATTATCAAAATGACCATTAATTTAAAGACGGATATGCAGTAATAATCATGTCATTAAGCAAAAGTATCATAAGAGATTGATGTGGAACTTTCAATTACTTTTAGATCTTCGTTGTTACACAGCGAACTTGTGTGACGAAACTGAGGTTAAATGTTTTGCATGTGAAGGTCAATCAATGAGTTTTGATTCCTTGAAAGATTTAACGTGAGAGTTACATGTATTACAAGATATAAGAAATTGAATTTTGTAACGAGAGGCAGTTGTAGAGAGATAGAAAGCATTTTAGATTCTAATTGAATAATCTTTTGTACTAACAAGGACGTGAACTGCTTATCCATTGTCAACCATTTTGACGTCATCTGCTGGAATAGTGTAGTATAAAGAAGCACTGAGACATCAAGCACCTTATGATTGCTGTTAGCTTCCATAAAACTTCCATGTTTTCAATGTGGTGAACGTAGCCAATGCAATGTTGTTAAAAAACTGCTAAAATGGAAATTCTTGGAGTTACCTTGGACGAAATTAGGAAGAAATCGTCTTCTCGTCTTCATGTGTTGCGGTTGTTATCTGTCTTCCTAAATCGTGACGAGCTTCATTTGATTTATACGAGCTATTTAAGGTCATTGTTTGAATTTTGTTGCCCTGTTTTTGTCGGCATAGACTGCCTAGTTCTCAGCCCTTGTTGTCAATCGATCGCCGTGCTCATATGATCATAAACTGCAAAATGGACGATCAGTCTTGCACTTGTTCACGTAACGCACTTATTTAGCGTCGTGAATTGCTCTCTCTCCGTTTTTTAGCTGTACAGATAAGTCTCATATTTTATTTAAGTTAGTTACTGAAAAGCTGACTCGATCACTGAAATACGTTTCTGACTTTTCTCTACTAATGTTCGATATTTCTCTTTTTACCACCATACGCTTTGTCAACAATTGTAAAAAATGATTTTCATTATTGATTCAATTAACACGACTACTACTACTGCACTCTTAAATATTGCTCAAGGATCCTTGCCAGCTGAACATTGCAGGAATCCGAGCACGAAAGAATATGTGTGGACGAAATAACAGTTTATCAAATTCACTTCTCAAAATGCGAACCGCTACCGGAAGTACTAAGAACCCTTGAGTACCACAGATTCGCATCACAGAACACTTTACTCAAAAACACTTCTGTTTACAAGCAAAGCATCTCAGCACATGTCAAAATTCAACAGCATTGTCAATTACTTTGCATATGGGCGAAGATATCGATCCAATTAATCTATAATCCAATTATTGCAATCTAAAAAATATAACTGACCCTCAGCAGCAATGAAGAATTATCCCGATTTCAATGATTGATAAACAGATAATGAGTGATTGAACCGGCGCTGTGGCCTTGTGGTAGAGTGCTCGCTCTGCGTCCGGGAGACCTTGGTTCAAACCTTGGTCGGGTCAAACCTAAGACTTTTAAAATGGGCACAATCTGCATTCTTGCTAAACACTCAACACAAAACGCATGAGAATGGGATACATGACATCTTGGCCATATGGAGTTTCCCATGAACAGACGAAACCCGGCCCAGTCCTGGCCCGATTGCAATTCTGCATGAGAGAGTCCTCATTTCTTGGCTGGCATCTTTCAATGAATCCCTTCTGGTACGCCGCAATCATGAATAATTGAATATGTTTTGAATTTCAGATACTTCTGCAGGGTATTTTGAAAAAGCTTTTAATTTTCTGTTGCATGTTAATGCAGTATTACATGATAAAACTTATGAATTTCAGCATCTTTTCCAAAATTGCACAACAGTTTGACAGTTTTTTAAATTCTATTTTCGGTGCATTTTGGGGAATTTTTCAACACAAGAAAATGCATTCCACAATTGGGAGGGAGAACAACCTTATCTACAATGCAAGTTCAGGAAAGGGAGCTTTGAATAAGCTGATAATCTCGAATCAGCAAGAAACAAGATTGAAATAACTTTTCATTTTTGCGCAGACGCCAAATGATATTTCATCGGACACAAACTTGCCCTTCCACAAGAAGAAGAGAGAACTCATTCTTCCGTCTCCGTCTGTACAACTTTTCTGTTTGAACGCCTCTATCGCTAAACTTCAGACCGATACCGCCTTACCGTAAGATTTGACGTCCTGTTGTAAATAAGATGAATGATCATCTCTACAGCAAACAAATTGAACGCATTTGGGACTCCTTTTACAGAAGACAATCAACACGATCTAAAACTAAATAATTCTCATCGAACAGCGAGCCACCAACAGCGGTATACCTGTCTTTTGGCGAGCATTGATCTTAGAATCGCATAAACGCGCGCTAAAGCATCTAAACACTTGGAGAGAAGTTTCTATGTTGACATGGGGCAAGTCTTCAATCTTCATCTTGTTGGGAAAGTTTTCAGAAGAAACAGAAAAAGCGGCGGCATCCAAAACTTTCGTCTACAATTTTCGTCTATTTTTCATCGAATGGACAAACTGCCAGACTTTCTTGATGCCGAAGACGAAAGAAGATTTCAACCACCAACGTCGGCAACGACTCAAATGAATATGCGGAGAAGTTCACTCCTTAAAAACAGCAAAGTAAACAGCACATTCGAATGATTGAGCAGCCGTCATCTTTCCGAATTAATTTTCAGTCTTCGAAGCACCCGTCTTCCCTTGATAATGCGCTCCTCCTCAAATATACTTCCTGAGACATCTCTTTCATTTCGTTATCGGCCGGCAAACTTTTCTTGTCCTCGTCGTCGACAAATAGCTTATCTATTAATCTCATGTCATCTGCGGCTTTTCATTCGTCCTTGTGGGATGCTTCCCAAAGATAGTTGCGAAGGATGGGTTTGTTGTCGACGTATCTTCCTATCTCTATCAAGTCTATGCGAGAAATAGACATTGGACATATTTACAAAGCCAATAGACGGAGAAAACAGAAGATTTTCAAATAATAGTTTCATTTTTCAGAACTTAAATCGTGTGAAATTTGAAATTTGAGGCGATATTCGAAGAATCTGGAGTTTTTATGACTTGTATCTTTAATCACTGTATTTTCGTTAGAAGTAATTAGTGACCTAATGATTCGAGTGGGAAAATGTTCATGAGAATTTTGAAGAAAATCATTTCAGTGCCACGACATCACACACTGTAGTTAAAGAAAATATTTCTCATATACCGGTGATAAGAAACCCATATATTCTGCTGCAGCTGTCATTAAATACAACCAAGAAAATTAAATTTGACAGCAAGTTTTGTTTTGAAGTAATTACTGATGATTTAAACTAACATCTTGCCAAAAGCTCATTAATTTTTCCATCCGGCCTTCTCACGTGAAACTGTTGTGTCTCTTGAAATCTTGTGAATGGAGCCGAAATTGAGGCCTTCAAAAGATCGAATCAGATTCGGGTCTGAAATTTCTGAGAGAAGCGTAGGAGATACTAGGAGACACACGGATTCGGATGTTAGAAATTCCTTTGTTGGATCAATTCATTCAATAGGACTGCGCCGCAGTCTAAACCCCAGCCCGTTTCTAGCTCTGTTTGAGAGGGTCGGTTGGCAAAATATTCAATTTAATTTAGTGGCAGTCTTTTTTAATCCAATAGCATTGTACAAAGGCCAAATAATATCTTAAACTAAATTAAGGTACAAAAATGTATAATAATGACAATATTTTATACAATGCAATAAATTGAAAATTGCTTGCAACTGCTGCAATTGGATATTTTCTTAAGCCACCAATCAAAACAAACTGACCGAAAAAATTGCAATCAATTCTTGCTTCTCTAATCAATAACTGTCATTCCCTGAAAAGGGATGCCTTGCATGCATTTGAATAGAATATAGTAGCGACCTTTCTTTACTTTATCTGCATGCGCAAGGAAGCTTATTCGCTTCTTCGATCGCATTCATCCAGAAATAGTGAGCAAGCCTACACGACAACGCTATTTTTGTGGAGCATAAACCAACCTATGACAGATTATGCGTGGATGAATTGGTGTGTAATTTGCCCTGTTCCAAGGAATCTAGGCATACTATGACTTTTTTGCCGTCCGATAAAAACATAGTCTCCGGTAGTCCGAGCAATGCTGCTCAAACGCAACCGAATAATGTTTATGATTTCCTTTTAATCAGAAAAATGTGAAATCATTATCTTTGTTAGCATGTGAGGACATGTGAACCGAGCAGACAGCTTTAATCCTTCGAATTATTTCTGAATATTGGTTCTGTTTGCTTTGAATTAAGTTCTTTTGAATTCCCGCCAATGATATTTCAATGATGTTTTTGTTTCACGCTCATTGTGATTCAAATTTCTTTATATCTATTAGTTATGCCGCCAAAATCAAATCTGACCTCATTTGCTCCTGTAAAATGCTCACATCGTAAGTAATTTCGTTGTGAATTTCATTATCTCTGCATTGTCCTGCCTGTAAATGTCTCTCGTGTTAAGAACATTTACTTTCTCTCTAATCTGTTGCCGACAGTAAGTCATAAACGATAGTAATTCGTGTCTGATGAACTTTGATGGAAAATTTGAGAAAAACGCGATACTAACAATGTTTGCATCGAATGCCTCTGTGGTGCAGCAATAACAAACGGAGGTCTGTGGTCTTTCTCAGCCATTTCCGACCATATATTTCGCAAATTTGAGAATGTCTGTTGATTGCAAACTGAACAACTGAAAGACAAGTTCTTTAAACTAAGCAAGTAATGTCAAACTGATGAACTGAGACTATCTCATGATATTGAAAAGACTGATTCCAGTCTAAAAGTAGCTTGTGTGTTCTGAATGATTTGATGACATGTTCTAAACAATCTAAAGGTATGTTGTACTTATATTAGTGCTCCAAACCATTAGGTGAAATATTGCTGCAAAATCCTCTAATGATCTTACAAAAGTGATGGATGTCTATTTTCCGAACCTTCTACTCAAGTGGCGATCAATTTCAAATTTTTGTCTGCTTTTATATTCGCATTTGTGCGTGCTCAATAGTCGCAGACATTTTTTTCGGAAAGCAGAGGGTCAGGAATTTCATTCTACATATGTCAATGCAGGAATTCCAAGACGAATATCTATCCGTAAAATTCATTGATTAGTAAACAATGCCTTTGGGTGTCTTAGACGACCATCTTCAGACTTAAGACATTGTAACAATTCCTGGACTTGGCGAGACTGGTGAAGGACTTGGAAAAGAAAGCAGCTAAGCATCATCAGAAGCTATTTCGAGGTACATTCAGGGTATCGACGGCCAGCAATCCGTCGTTTAACTCGAACTTGTGAAGGTGGTGTCAAACAAATATCTGGCTTGATTTATGCATTGTAAGAAGAAAACGGAGGTGCTTTGAAGATACTTCTCAGGAACGTCATTTGTGATTCTGATGCTTACACGGAACACGGGAAAAGGAAGGCAGTGACAATCAAAATCAAAAAAACAATCAAAATCAATCAAACGTCAAGGCCATGCAATGCATGAATTTGGAAGCTAGCGAGGCAGATTGATGACAGCAAGTAAAGTCACAATATCTTGTGCTTAGCTTACCCCGACGATGGTCTCTGAAACGCCCGAAAGAACTTGCAAGATTTCAGGACTAGAAATTGGACTAGATCTTCTTTTTCAGCCTGTACAATCAGTAGGCCCATATCATAAGGATGATTGCAAGAAATCATATTTGACTGTAGGCCTAGGCTTACATAGACCTAAGTTATTCAAACTTTTAAAGTGATTTTAGGCAAAACTAAGCTAAGGGTGTATGGCTAGCGGAAAACCTATCCGCGCCAAGCGTGTCAAATTGGATTCGGTTCCGAGTCATCTGGGCCTCCGCAGGTCCAAACTTCGACACGGACTCAATGCTGAACCGCATGCAATTGTAGCTCGAGGCTCTCCAATGTTACTGTTTCTATGGCTGATTGATCCTCATCGAACAAGAATATTGGTCCATTTTGAACTTCGTTGAGCAAATTCTAATTCAACAGACGGAAAATAACAGCGCGTCTTGGTGGATTTGAACCACCGACCTCTGGCATTCTAGGCCAACGCTCTACCAACTGAGCTACCGACGATCGACAGAAAGACAGAAGTCCTCAATTGAAAAACCCGCGTAAGAGAATACGATAGCTTCATCCTCCAAGACAACAAAGCATTAACCGTTAAGCTAAACTACTGAAGCAAGCTATCAGTAATTTGTAAAACATTTTTGATCATAAGAAACATCAAATTCTGCAGCAGATGAGATTTTTATGTATTTCTTTATTTGAATGGGAATAATAATATGTACAGAAATTTGCATGTACAATATAAGTTAGTCACTAAATACACTCTTTACCCTATTTGTCAGTTCTTATTGCCGGAAGACGAGAGTGTCCAGTTGTGGTGATGGGCGGAACACAAGGGCTTAATATACGATTCTCCTGCTCTACCATACATTTCCACATTCTCATGCTCAGCGCCAAGCGACGTTCAGTAATAGATGAGCAATTGCACCGAAAATTGCGACTCCACATATCTATTAATTGTGCATCTTCTGATCATGAAGTAACTGGCAAGACTAACTTTCCATTTATAGACTTCAGCTTCGATGAAGGAACCGGATAACTCATCGGATCAGCAGAATCAGGATTCATTCCAGAATCGAGAGACGACTCATGAATTTGAATGATTGCATTTTTCCTTTTTAACCGCCTATATCTAATCGTTAAAATATTTTTCTGTTTCTCCTCCAGGACCCTCACCTGCTACGTGATTGACAGACGAAAGACTGTGCAGTTCAGGTTTTGCACTACTGACGTCAGTATCTTCAACGATCATCGATTTTGTAAACAATCTTATCAACGAAGTTGAAGGCTATGGAGATGCATACGAACTATAATTGTCGTTTTTTTATTTTCACAGTAATTCATGTTGATGAACATTGAACCAAATCATGTGGTCCGTAGGCATCGCAATTTAAGAATATTTTCGCGGATGTTAAGAAAATAAAGATTGATATTCTACCGCCATAGTTGGACGATTCAATTATTTATGTATGCATTATCCGGCCACTTTCTCACACTTACTACAAGAAAGCGATATGTTTTTCATGCAGCTTCTAAGACAATAAACAAGGTCAAAGTTCTATGTTCTGCCATTCTTCTATCTCTTGACATCTTTATTATTTTCGCATTTGTATTTGTCTGTCAGAATGTTACTTGAAGTTCACAAATCTTTCTCGTCAGCCTTTACAATCAAGAGAAATTGATTTTCATTTCATCCACACTGTCCTATCAGGCCTACCTCCTACAGTATCATATAATTGCTCTTCTAATTGAACTGTACTTCTCATCCTTAAATCGATCGAGCACCAGAGTAGTACATCAGCCGTCATGTCCACCTTTGACATCATTGGCCGATCTTGGAGTTACTTGGTCAGCATTGAGAGATATTTTCGTACAGGGATTATCAGAAATTGATGTCAACTAATTGATTGCATCGATTTAGCATTTTAATGAAATGATTTACTCAAGTTCCTACTACAATAATAAAGAAATTTACGTTTGATGAATTTGTCTGCATCATGCTGAAATTTGGTCTACATCATTCAGATACTCAGTGGATAATTTTCAAGCCTCTTTCACATCGACTGAGGGACTTATCCGACACGTAGCACTTGATAATGATCAAGCTCGCACAGAGAATTCTGGTATCTGGACAATTTTTTGTTTCTCAGTTGTCCACTACTCACATGGAAGCCTATCTTTAACAGTAGGACGTGACACACGCGCACACGCTTCTAATATCTAGAAGTTCATTCATTATTCAACAACTATCATAACAAATATCAAGGCCATCTTCGAGGTGTTTAATTTCTGCTTATAAGTTAGAATTCTTCAACCATTAGATTGATTGATGCCAATTAATTGACTGCTTTGTAATTACAATTTCAATTAATCGACTGCTTTGTAATTTCAATTTCAATTAATTATCTGCTTTGTAATTACAATTTCAATTAATTGACTGCTTTGTAATTTCAATTTCAATTAATTGATTGCTTTGTAATTTCAATTTCAATTAATTATCTGCTTTGTAATTACAATTTCATTTAATCGACTGCTTTGTAATTTCAATTTCAATTAATTGACTGCTTTGTAATTTCAATTTCAATTAATTATCTGCTTTGTAATTACAATTTCAATTAATCGACTGCTTTGTAATTTCAATTTCAATTAATTGATTGCCTTTCAATTTCAATTGAATAATTTCATGGAATTCCAATTTCAATTAATTGGTTATAATGAGCAGTCTAATTGCAATTCGCTATTGATAGTCCCTGCTGTCTTGCGCAAACGTTATCAGAAATGATCAGCATCATCAATTAATTAATTGTAATAGTTTATTATTCTCATTTAAATAGACTAACCACGAGAAAATTATCTGTGTAAATAGCGTGTTGCATTCTTGTTTCATGTTCTAATTACGCACTTTCATTCATAGATCACATATTTCCGTCAATTTCCACGAATAAGTGTATAAGTACCTCTTCTTCAGAACACGTTGAAAGTGTCATCGACAATCTGTGAGCGTGTGATTCAAGACATGATAAAAAGATAAAATTTGCATTTTAGAATGTGAGCTTTGAAAAATTTCACATTTAAGTGTCATTATACTCTAACAGCATTTCTAAGCGGTGTATACAATCTCCCAGTGAACAGAATAAAATGCTGTCCTCACAAAATGTAGGCATCGTTGCTGTTTAGTTTTAGACGTTCAGAAAAATGTGAACATTGAAGTGGTCGCTCAATATGTCAGCTCACAACAATACTCCATGTGGTACTTGCTCTGAGTTTATGAGTAGTATTGTATAAACGCTAGCCATCAAGCGGTGAGTCATTATGAGTTCAAATTTGTAATATATAGGCTACCTTTATGTCATGGAAATTTTCTTGTAGGAAGGTCTGTATTCATAATTGTCCATCTGTGCACTGAATCCC
Organism: Prostheceraeus crozeri; assembly: GCA_907163375.1. NCBI lineage: Eukaryota > Metazoa > Platyhelminthes > Polycladida > Euryleptidae > Prostheceraeus > Prostheceraeus crozeri. The sequence continues at coordinate 253,523 of CAJQUW010009496.1, read as the reverse complement.
TATTTTATTCACATTGCAAAATCCACAGGAGGAACATTATTCTGATTTCTAGAACATTGGATGAAGTGCATGCACCGAGGAGTAGTCGATACAATAAGTCTGAATTGTGATTTTCCTTATTATGACATGATAAAAATAATGAAATTTTTACAAAATAATAAAGAGACAAATTGCAGAAAATGACCCTAAGAGCAACATACATATACATACAGTTACGAATTTTCTGCAACTATGATAGCAATTTTATCATCTTGGTTCATTGTCTACAATATGCAGTGACTGCCTATAATATGCAATGAGCTGCAGCTACATGCATTATCAATGCGCTATGTACATGCACCATCAAATAATTATAAATGCGTGTACAAGTAACTTAAATATAAACAATAATATGCCAAAAAATTCTTACTCCTATTAAGTCATAGAGCAAGTACTAAGGTTTCTTGCGTAATGACAAAAGATATTTGCTGATTTGATACTGCTGCTACTTCAAAAGTAAAAAATCGCAAAATTTAGTTAACATTCAGTTGTATGTGAGCACCTTTATTGCATATGCTATCATTGTCTTCAACTCACTATAAACTATCGCAGGCCATTTCGATGAATCAAGATTGCAAAAGTAATTGCTTGAATCCGACGTTCTTTTTGTAATGAGCATAATTATATCTTCCTGACTTAACTGAAAATACAAATCAAATATCCATACTGTATTTGCGTGTTCTCGAACAGAAATTTGTGCAAAGCAGATTGTGGTTCAGCTGTTTCTCATCTCTTTATGATTCTCAAAATCATCTCTTTCACGATACTATTTCGGTAGAGGCAGCTATGAGGAAAAGTGCGAATCTAAGACAGACAGCATCTAGGAAAGACATGAAAATGCTTAAGTACACAAGAAGAGAGGTTTTCTATAAATCATTAGCTTCATAGTACATGCACGCTCCTTTGCTATACTGGAGGCGAAAATTTAGGAAGAAAATCTATTAATTTCCGATCTGTAACTATCAAGAATATGAAGTCTAATTTTACACGAAGAAATGGAGTTGTTCGTCATGATTTATCAAATGGATAACTCGGTTACCAGGAACATCATGTGTAAGATTTCATTTATTAGAAAAATAGGAAAATGATGTGCATGTACCTGCACCTAATGTCTTCCATAATATAATCTAAGAGAATAAGGTGATTTTAAATGATAGGCGAATCAAAATTTTAAAGTCATGTAACATTGATTGAATTTGATAATACAGGATTGCCTTGGATATTTCATAGTTAATTAAAATACAAATAAAATTGTGAATATGACTTTTGATTACAAATTAGCCATTAGTTGCCATGTACACTCCATCATCGGACATCAAGAAAACTAGAGTTTGAAAGACTTAGAATGCGATGACACGACATTAAAATGACAATAAACTATTTGAACAAGAATGGCGTCATGCAATGACGCATTGATGTCCCGGTGATAATAATGAATAAAAGAATGACTTTATTAATGAGCGATATGAGAGAACAAATTAATTATCAACCAAAACAATACGAGTTTAACAAATCACGCTTGATGTCAGTTTGAAACCCGACAATCTGTGTTGCTTGTTCGTCCTTGTGTGCGAACACGGTTCGCACGTTAGAGGAAACACATGTCTTCGCGCTATGGGAAAGAACCATTTGCTTCTTGCATAATGCATCAGTGCTTAATGTCTTGGTATCAGTGAATGATAGCCTTGCAAATAATTGTATAGGCTTGTCTACCGATAGCACGTACATATTAAATGAGGCGTTGCCATTGGGCGCGCTGACAGCAATTTTCAAAGATGGTCTTGTCATGAGTCAAATGATCTCCCCCTATGCAAACACAACCCTTCCTTCCCCTCATCTCTCTTCCTCCTCTCAAACTTCTTCTCTCTTTTGCCGCCGAACGATAGATGGTCGCCCGAGAACGCCGATGACTCGATTGACTTTCTGAAATTTTTACGATCTTCAAACAATGCAGCCAATAAGCACATGATACCCTATCTAGTCAGGGAGAGGGGAGATCAAACAATTTGTCAGCTTTCAATTTATTGCGCTCAAATAGACAGGCGCGCAAGGTTCGAGCAAGCGAGCTGGAAAAAGAAGTTTTCTTTCCATGTAAACTAAACTGAAAAGACAGAAGAGGCGGATTTTGTCTCTGTTTACATGAGGTGAAAAGAGAGCGATCGACGAGTTACCTGATGAGAGCAGTGGTGAACCAAGACAGATGATGAGCTGAATATGACCGTTGTGATGGCTGGTTTAGTTAGGATAAGAAGAGATGACAATATTTGCTAAAGACATAGAAATTGACAAATTGAATTGCAGATTATCGTCTTGCAGTCAGACAAGTTGTTGAGAAAGAATTTGATGGTGAAATATCTACGCGCGTGAAAGATGATATCTACGGAAATGTCCAGATGGGAGGAAAGGAGTGATGATGAGTTTAGAAGTTCAAACTTAGTTTTCTGAGGACTTATGAGTGAAAGGAATGTCATCAACTAATCCTTTAATGATAAAATGATGATGGGAATGTTCGCTTTGAATGAATGTCAATATGGTGCGATTTGACTTTATTTTCTGTTTATTTGAATTTCTAGTTCTGGAATTCTGTAAATGATGACAAGGCGCAATTGCAGTCCGTGTTTTAGGTAATGGATTTTATTATCTCTTCATTTAACTTCAAATCTTGAGTGTTGATCTGAAATGTGTGAATTTCTTCAAAATTTGCACATTAATATTCAATACTTTCAGAATAACAATACATTTGATCGCTTGTCATTTGTAGCGCTGTCTGTGCCTTATAAATGTCATCAAAGTCACTGAGTAGCGGATAGTGTTACGTCAAGTCATGATGGAGCATTAGCTACAGTCGAACGGTGCCGGTACCTTCATTCACAACATAATTATCAACAATAAAATCAATATAAACGATAGCTCAAATTGCCAAGCAAAACATGTGGGGCTGGTAGGATTCGAACCTACGACCAAGGTTGAGTAGACTTGTCCTCTACCAACTGAGCTACAAGCCACTTATGTGACTGTGTCAATTGGCAGGTTCAAACCCTCACTACCACACATAAGTTGTCATAGAAATTATAATCAATGAATAAATAGCTCGTCACAATTGTGATCGCAGACATTAATTAAGGCAGGCATTAGCTCTGCATCTGAGTCGCATTGGTAAGCTGCATGGGGTGCTACCACTGGATAGCATTCAGAAATATGCACTGCTCGAGAAAACTTACCTGAGGCCATCCAACTTTATTTCATCTTAAGCCGAGCGGAGCCGGTGAAGCGGTTAAGTAGGCTTTAGACGACTCAGTTAAGTAGCATGATTTCCATTTACGCATTTGAGGAAAATCAGTCTGCAGAGTTGACTACAACAAACGAACCAACACAATCATGTCGGAATTGAATAAATGCCCTCCATATTTGTCGCTCAGAAAGGTGCCATATATACCATTCAAGAGGCTAAATCCTCAGCTTTCAAATGATAATTCATAAACGTGTATCCGCTAGTGTTTGCTGGACAACGGTCAAGATATGATCAACACATTAATTTATCAATCGCAATTTTTCATTAAGAACACATGTGAGCATAATGAATCAGGCATGTGGAGAAAGAACATTTTCTGAGCTTTCTTTTGATATATTGCTCAGCTCGGTGAACTAGGAAAGAAATAGTGATATTGTAAAGTTATCACTAAATCATGGTTCTGTTACACTGGTGGACAACTTGCTTAAACTACATGTGTATATGCGACATATATATACATGCATATCCGTATTTCAAAAATTGCCCTTAGTCTCCACTGGCGACGATAATGTCATTTTTGCACAAAATATGTTGGTGTAGTAGCAAGAAAACTTGAAAAAGTACATATATCTTCATACGGTTGATTTCTTCTAATACATAGGCTACTTTCTGCACTTGTATACTACTCCTTGTAACGTGGTTTACATCGTATTGAGACATGCTCAACAAGGTATTGAACTCGATATGACTAACCTCAAACTCACGCAGCTAATGACCATGTCACCCTAAGTTTTAGTGATTCAAGTCATATTATTATTCCAGGTTATATTATCATGAAAATACGTAACACAGAAAATAATTTTATGCCTTCCTACTTGCATGAGAATGAAAACTATTGGATGGATCCATCAAATATCTACACTTCTCGCAGGTCAAAATTAGACCCTGAGTTTGAATAACAACGGTATTGAAAGCAAAAAATTAATAGTGTTTTTAATTCATTACATCATATAGTCCAGTATTTTTTGCGTTTATATTCACTTAAATAACCGATGAAATAAATACGGAAATTTTTTTTAAAAAAATAAACGTTTAATACATTTTAACACTTTGTATAGCTACATGCAAGCGTATTTGAATCTGAAGCTTATCTGAAATACCTGCTAACAATTTTCATTTCATGATTTAGCTTCTCATTTACATGTTATATCCAAAATTATTAGATGAATGTTCCTGTACCCTGGTTTGTACATGAATAAATAATCAAAAAGCCGAATCTTGTTCAAGGAATTGTATAATGTTAACTCAAAATGAAATGCCTCTTTCGATAAACATCAAGTCAACCAATATGCATGTACAAAGAAATGTATTTCAAGAAAATATTACAAGAAAATATTTCAATGAATTTTTTGCGATAAAAATTCAATTATAGCTCTTCCATATTTTTACAGAATAGTTATATTATTTTCCGGTTGGCCTCTGTTTCAGGTAGAACTGAATAACTTAAGAACATTACAAAACAATAAAACATACATGCACGTTTATGAAAGTAAATTATATTACAAAACATTCAGTTCTTTGTAACGCTTTGAGAAAATGGGCCCTATAGATTTAGTCCCACTGTCAAATTTAAAGGAAAAAAGACGCATATCGTTCGATTTAGACTGTAAACTTTACTGAACTCGAAAACAAGTCTTTGGTTAAATGTAAATATTAGCCTATATACACTGTAACCGACAAGCATACAACCAAACATATACCCGAGCTATTTAAGTGATGATTTGAAATATTGATTAATTCGTGTGCAGAATCTATACACTGCTTCAGACAAACTTTTGCTAAATCATGTCATTTGACTTGTTCCACATGTTTCTCCGATGATAAATCTGGATGTAATTACATTAACAAAGATGAGGAAAGTCGCACCTCTAAGTCGGTTCGCAGTACTTCAAATACAATACATGTCGATGTGCAACGGGAATTGTTGAGAATATATTTTAAAATTCAGATTTTATAGTTACATATTCTTTTCAGCACTACTTAAACGTTTGGGGGGCATGGCCCTGGTGGCTTCCCCTTGGCTACGCCCCTGCTCGGACATTCCCATGATGAAAAACGCAAAGTGATCCGAATATTAATCCGAACATAGACGAATTCTGTAAGCCTCTGGTGGCAAGAAGATATATTTTCAAAATAAAACGCTGCCTGTATGATGAGGATACGGCAACAAAGTTCAGGATATTTGAATTTTTATTTGATCTTTCGCAGGGGAAAATCTTGTAGAGAGGGATTCCATCGCGCGGATATCTATGCTAATACTTCATAGCTAGTAATCCGACATGATTTATGTTGCGGTGGACGGAGGATGCTTCATGGAACAATGAAGTACCTTGTTTCCCCGAGAGCCTTCGAGAAAAGTTGCTCGGGAAACCTTCTGCAATGATATACTATTCCACTGATATCAGGAGATAGGTGTCGATATTCTTCTTTCACCGTTTTAAAGTATGCCAGCTTTATCTCTGTGTAGATAGAGCAATTAACAAGGATTGCACATTTTGCTAAGTCCCATCTTACTAACTGTTCCTCCTCAGCGCCAGGTTCCGGTGGGACCTATGCAGCTGAACGCTCGAAGGGAACCAAACATGCTGACAACTCTCAGCAGCACAGTTTACAAAATGATCAACTTGTCTGATATTAATGAGGTGAAAGTTTAGGAAAGAACATGTCTAGCCCTATCCTTCGATGCACATTTCTGATAATTCAAAACACATTCCTCACACACGCAAGGATAAATGTCTTTGAGTTTCTTTTCAGTTTTGATGACAAAAATTCAATCATTGCTATACGCAGAGCCATCGCCATTTGGACCCTACGAATTGCTTGTATTAACTATTGTAATCCTCACTTGAGACAGTTCAAATGTGAAATTCTTTAGCAGCGAACTGCATCAAGAACATGCGAGTTTGCGTCTGCGATCTTGGTTGCTAATCATACACATGGAATAATCAACTTGAAATCCAACGATCATGACACCATTTTATCGCACGACTTGTGATGTAATTTTGATAGATTATATCACAGACTTTTATTATTATGCATGAATGGCAGACGAGTTACATTAGAATTACTTGATTTGCTCTTTAGTTCAATCAACCAACTGAACAGGTCACCATGTACTTCGGATAACATGCGAGCTGATTCACGGAGATCATTGGGAAGACATGAATGCATTTTAGGCATAACTTTGCTTTTCAGGTCAAGTAAGAAACATTATCTGCCATTCATTTATGATCAGTCAGTCAGAAATGATCCTAGTGTCCAAGTATATCAGCCATGGGAGGAAAGATCGCTGTGTCGTTACTTTATCCTCGGATTTTTATCATCTTTATAGAAGCAAACAACGCGCGTTGACGATCGGAATTTTTATCACCATCTGAGACAGGTCAAGGCTGTTTCTCTATTTTTGAGACTAACAAAGTGTATACGAATTTTAAATTGTTAACTGATTATTGCATTTCCCATGTTCTGCTCTCACAATGCATGTTGATTTTGGTTAGATAGGAGAAAAGCGGCAGATTCTTCAGATCAAAGTCTTAATGCTTTTTACATTTTTTTGATATCAACAATTTTTATTTTCGGTTGGTTTTTATGATTCTATGAGGTATTTTTCTTCTACAAAAGCGGAAACTGAATATGAGCATGGATTGATCAACCAGTCTGTCTGTGCATCTTTCGTTCATGCTACTTCAGAATTAAACTATTTTCTATCCATTCTTCTTATAACGAAATTTTCTTATATTTCAGTTAAATTTTCATCGTTTATGGACTAGAAGTCATAACAGTATTAGCCTAATTTGCTTCTCTATTAAAGTCAAGTTTTTCCGAGTTACATTTTCCAAACTGCATCATTCTTATTTTATAAATATAGATCCAAATTGCAGGCATGACATGTTGACCTAATGGGACAAAAGAAGAAAACTAATTTTTATCGCTTTGAAACAAACGTCAACAAGATATCATCAAAGACAATTCATTTATTTCTATGTTTCGTAGAAATCTCATTTTAATTGTGAAATTAGTTCAAAATTTTGATCATCCATATTCTGTCAAACTCTTTTACAAGGATGTTTACAATGTTGCCATGTTCACAAAATGGACCACACAATTAAGTCAGTTATGAAATTTATTTTGAATAAGAGTAGTTTTACTTGTAAACTTGGAGCAGAATTTTACGCAGCATGCATTATCAAATAAGAGCTATTGCGTTCATTGAATGAATTAGGCCTAAAATCAATTCAAAATTACTCACTTTAACTTCTTGGAAAATGCCGCTAAAGGCCGTAATCACCACTTTCAAAAGCCAACTTTTATACATAAAATATGAATTTCTTGCTTTTGACGACTGATTTTCTCATCAAAATTGATTTGAAAATGCTCATCAGTATCCACATAAACGGTTTGACGAACATTTTAAGGATAGATTTCAATTCACGAACATGTTAAGCGAAAAATTAGAAAGGATAAGAATAATGATTAGAAGCGGTAGTCGATATAATCGACGAATACATAGAATCATTCATCCACAAGAATCAACTCCTAAACAGTCACATCGGCTGCAATCACGACCACTCCTACTTTACTGATCCTCAACTGATTGTAAAATCATACAACAAGATGATCTTTTTTCATTGAAGAGGCTGATGGCCATCGCTGAAACAATTTGCTGCGAATAAATTCTGTCACACGAAATTTCATGTGACTATAGGTCTATCGGTGATCGACAAAATACGTCGCTGTTTGTTGATTCTCTATAGCATCCTAGTAATGTTTATGACTTCACTACGGTTTTTGATGCTTCAACCATTGCCAGTATATGGAATATTCAAATCCCACAATAATCTGCCATGATGTGGATTTACGAAAGCTCAAATATGTAAGCTAAGGCAAAATACCAGCATATAGAATTTGAGTTTTAGTTTTTGAGTATTTTGAAGTACAGAAGAATTTCAAAATTATTTCATTTACTTATATGTAAAAAATCAGTAATTATTATGCTTTTATGAAGGATAATTCTCATTAAGGCATTTTTAAACTTACCCATATAAGAATTCGAAGGTTAATTAAGTCAATTTAAGTTTAACATGGTTCAAGATACTTGTTTTAGTGAGGATAGTTACCTCCCATAATTGGTAGCGACATTGAAGGCGCGCTTACAAGTAGGTATTCCTCATTATCATAGTCGCTTGCTGATCATACTACTATGTAGAATTTAATTACTGCTAAATGTGACTTTGTTACGCGCATTATTACCATTGCTTCGAAACAACCGAAGCGCATGAAATTGCAATCATTTGTCACGGGATGATACAAATCTGTTATTTTGTCTGATTTTTATTGTGAATTAATCCAGATTGTCACACATAAATGCATGTTCATATTTTACTAATATTAAACTGAACAAAAACTATTCAAAGTTAAGCAAACTGGTGCTTTTTGTATTTAAATGCTAGACCCGCGTACATTATCATCAATCATTTATCAACATCCGATTTGTCATTCCCAAATAACATAGAAATCAAAAGTCAATTTTACGACAAAAATATCTATGTTTAGATCAAAGTTTTATAATGAACGACTAGAGAAAATTCTGGCCAGACATGCAAATTCTCAATTAGCTAATTACAGCAATCAAATGTTAATATTTGCAAATCAAAACTTGCATAAAAATAAGTAAAGATCTTTACAACGTTTATATCGACGATACAGATACATTTCGGGACCGAAAAAGCTCGGTATCACAATGTCACTCATCTGTGAGAAGTATTGTTTGGGCAAAAACAGACCTGCGATGGGCAAAAAGAATTACATCTTCGGCCTATTATCATTAATGCTACAATTTCTGTAGGATCATGCAATCTTTGAAATTGTAGAACTGAAAGCGCTCAAGGATAACAAAATCAAAGAGATAAAGTCAAAAGAAGAGGATAATTCAGGATATTCGTTTTGTCACACATTTTAGTTCAAAAAAGTTTAAGACAGCAAATGACCATGAATATTTTTCTATTGTAGATTAGCTTTTGTTAACCGATTTGTTCAGAGAGATAATCGACAATTTAGAATTAGTCGATAAGCTCGATGTTCTCAACAGCAGAAGTATTTAACGTGCCAATCATTCAAGACACTGGATCCATGCAATATCCGGATCGCGATATTTACAAAGCGAGTGGCTAAATACAAGTCTCAACAAGTTCATTAGGCGGATAGAGGGACAGGGTGATAAAAATGCAGTTTATACCATAGAGGTAGAATTCATACCATAGAGGTAGATAACAAATGTGAATATTATACCTCTATGGTACATACACATCTCTGTACAAATCTGTAGATAGTTGCTGTCCAGCTGATAGGGATTGATATAGTCGGACTTTGTACAGAAGAAAATTGCACGCTCTACAGAGCAAATTATTCCCTTTCTTCTTCAATTTGTTCATTCATTTCTTCTTCCAGATTGTGCTCCACATCCATTTCTTCCCCAACATCTCCAGTTTCTCCGGTGACATCAGATTCATCGCCAGAACTTGCACCTCGACTGTCAACAGGGGAAGCACCTTCTGGAATTTCTGCTCCATATCGCTCGTGAAGGCGTAAATGTCGCTCTAGATTGGTTCTCTGAGCAAATCTCTTGGAACAGGTTGGACAAGTATGAGGTCGCATTTGATTGTGGATATTCCTCACATGCCGTTGCATGTTGGAGCTGATAGAGAAGGGACGTCGGCATACTGGACAGCAGTAGGGCTGTTCCCCGGTATGGGTCCTCATATGGCGGTTGAGGTTCGCCTGGCGGGGAAAAGATTTATTGCAGACTGTGCAGGGGAAACGGGAGGCGGATCCAGATCCACTGACGCGCACAGATCCAATGGCAGGGCTGTGACCATCTGCAGGACTTGGAGATGGAGGGACAGGAGTTGTTGGCTCGGCTGCAGGGACAGGAGAATGTCTTAGACCGTTCGCAGGCGATGGAGATGCTGGGCGAATTGATGGACGAGACCTAGGCCTCCTTGGGACAGTGGTTGGTCTTCCCGGAGGTGCAGAGAAGGACGCAGGAGCAGAGGAATTGGGAGGAACCATAGCAGCCATTGCAGCAGCCATAGCAGCAGCGGGATTCATTGACAAGGGATTGCCTGGCATGATGCTGGGATATGGAACAGGCATTGGAGGGGGCAAGGAGGCTCCTGAGGCTGCAAACAAATGGGTTGGTAGACGTAGAAGAGAGAAAATGTTCGGCGCTTCTTCTCCGGCACCATGAGGGGTCCGTGGAGCCGAGGAAGTCGAGTCTGTGGGCCGATGACTCAAATCCAGTGGCTGATCTTCGTCTCCTTCAGCTGTCTGCTCCGCGACATTGTCCCGGCGATGAGCAGGAGGAGGCGGTGAGGTGGCTGGAGGAGGCTCCTCGGCACCACGAGCTCGGAGGAAATGACACATTGCCATCAAGTTGACTGATTGACTGAGGTAGTAAGGATCGACTTGGGCTGAAGGTGCAGATGCCGTATCCAGCCACGGACCAACACGAGGCATGCGAGGAGCAATGGCATCGCTCGTCGGACTGATTCGTGGCAGGTCTACATTTAGAGATGTGGGGATGGATGGATGAGGACCTGGTATGGCTAGAGAATTCATTGGATTGCCCATTGGGACCGCAGAAGATGAGGTGGTAGGTACATGAGGTCCTTGCTGGGAACAGGAGGCAATGTGTCGTTCCAATGAATGTGAAGTGGTGTATTCAGCACCGCAGTGTGCACATTTGATCTTTGAACGGCAACCAGCTTGCATCCTTTTATGACGACAGAGATTGCTGAATTGAGTGTAACTCTTGTGGCAAACCTGAAAGAAAGGGAAATGTTCATTAGATGAAATAATTTTGTTCTTAGGATTTCAAATTGTTAATGACACAAGTTTAGCATGCAGACTATTGCAGAGGATTTTTATAGAGAATAATCATTTGAATCAATTTCTTACAATTTAGTAGCTATGATTAAGTCACGGCTTGTGATAAAATAAATGTTAATTGAGCTAATAATAGTTATTTACGCAACTAGTGCAAAATATCCATCTTTACTGCTTTCTTCGAGGTCAACATATCTATGTACGAGCCCGAAGGGCAGGGCATAAATGTTGATCGAGGAGAAAGCAAAAGATGGATATCTTTGCACGAGTTGTGTAGGTAATTTCATTTTTCACCGATATCATGACCATTATGACTAATCTAATTCTATGGTATTTGATGAGTTACAATTTGAACTTTAACTGTTAATGATATCACGAAGATGATCTCATTCACCTCTTCAGCTGAAATAATAAGCGGGTTTTGTATAATTCAATCGCATATATCTATATAGAAATCTATAATTCAACCAGTGCAATAATGAAAATATTAGTACACGCCCGTGCAGTAATCTGCTTTACAGGTAAAATAAAGTGACAGGATATCTACATTATACGCACGGTGAAAAATAAAAGGATTTCTGCTTTGCTCCATAAAATATAGCATTTGGAATAGTTATTCTGAAACTAGTGCATGATTACTTATTAAGAATATTCCATGATTTAGATATCTTCAATGCCCGAACCCGTGATGAGGGAAATTCTAATCTAACGTGTTCGAATGTTATGATGAAACAATATATGCTCGAGTTACGTTGAGAAGTTTATTTGGCGACGTGCTATGATGATCAATGACAGATTGCGATTCACATGTCTATGATTATCAAGAGTTTTGGATATAGCTTTTTCCAATCAACTGTTGACACAGAAATATCAAATGTGATATAGTGCATAGTATAGTGCAATCAAATGTAGAAAATAAGATCCTATGTCGGGAACTCTATGCTACTACTGCTTTCTATGATTCATTCATGCTGTCACAAATTTCTATCTTTGACTTGCTTGAATGAATTCAAATTTTTAACACATAGCTGACATTCAAAAGAGTGAAACTTTTGTCACACTATCAAGATAGCAGTAATGCCTTATGCGAAAATATCTGCAACTGACAAGCAAAGATTGTTTGATGCCTACAATCGCGGTGAAGACTACGTGGAACTTGCTCGACAATTGGGCATAAAGCGTTCATCCGCATGGGCAATAGTAAGTAGAGCTTTCAAAAGAGACGGTGAGGTTGCAGTTCAGAGAGGAGGTGTCAGAGCAAATAGAATAAAAGTAAACCAAATTCTTACCGAGACAGCGGTGAGCATTGTGAACAATCACCCAGAGTTCACACTTGATCAGATCATATATGAGCTGCATGTTAGTTTACCTGACCAACCAAGGTTGTCACGAACGTCACTGTCAAGAATTTTGAATGGGCAGTTGATCTCAATGAAAAAGTTGGAAGACTCTCCAGTGGAGATAAATTCTCAAACTACGAAAGAGAGAAGAAGAGAATTTGCTCATTGGATGGATGATGGAGGACGGTGTCAACAAAGATGACGGTGTCATCGATGAGGCAGGTATCAACCTTTCGTTAAAGCGTTCTCGAGGTCGTTCACATGTTGGAGAGCGAGCATATCGTGTCGTAAATGGCAGGCGCTCAAAGAATTTAACAATGACTTTTGCTGTAAGCCATACCAGAGGAATTCTCTCACATAGACTTCAAGAAGAAGGCATGACTAGTGAGCGATTCATTGATTTCATTGAACACATCCCATTTCCTCCTGATGTTCCATCAGTGTGTCTCATCTTTGACAACGCAAGTGTTCACGCTAGAGCTGGAGAAGCAAGATTGCTACCAAATGTGTCTCTACATTGGCAACCACCAAACAGTCCGTTTTTGAACATTGTCGAAAACTGTTTCAGCCAGTGGAAGGCATCCATCAAACGACAGCTAGCTGAAGTTCGTCAACAGACTTTGACCACCAATCATGCAGAGCGGCTGGCCATGCTTGCTCAAATTGCTGAGCAGTCAGTTTCTGCAGTAACTGTTGCTGATGTAACAGGTTATTTTAACCATATTTTTTTCGTTACTTACCAAGGTGTGTGATGTTTCAAGACATTTTTATGTAAAATTGTTTAACTTGCTGAATTTCTTATATGTTCAAATATAAATGTTACAGATATGAAAAGTTTTCTTTAAACATTCCCCATGATGGCATATTAAGCACTGTAAATGGCACGGATTTGAAAAGTCAATAAAAATTAATTAATGCATTAGAAATTTCAATAATTGAATTTCAAAGATTCAGAATCAAACAATATTTTAAATAGATTTATAACACTTCGAAAAAGTTGTAGGTCTCACTTTTAACAAAATCGTTTAACTGCTCGTTTAATTAATTCGTGTAATTTGATGTATTTATCATTAATTCATTGATAATCTATTTTTTCGTAAGTACCTGTCAGTGAAAAATACAACTTAATGCAGGTTTATAGTATCCAGAGTTCGATCAGTTCTATATTCATTTAAAGTTTGAGACAAAATAATTGATGAAAGCACAAAAATTACTCTACATGTAAAATTATCTTGGAAAACATTAATCATATCATGTAGGTAATCACAATGGCATGCCATTTGAAAAATAGCATCTGGATTATTTGATGTTCTCAAATTGATTTGTATATTTGATTGCCTATCGCCACATTTGTTTGACCTTGCCGCATTTGGTTACGCTCAATATCTATATTTGATTGGATATTGATCTATATTACTATATCTATCTACTATATATCTATATTACTTTTGATAGATCTAATTTCTACATTTGATCGGAAAAAGCTAGAAATTTAGCCTTATCAATCATGACAATATCTATTCACATATCCAATCTACTCTGAAGCAAGAATGTGACAGGTCGTGATCTCATTAAGGGTTTGATATGAAGCAACAAATTTATTAACGAAGAAGATGAAATTTCAAAAATAGGTTGCGTCTTTCTCAGCATCATCAATATGGGTGGAGATGTTTAAAAAGACAGTACAAGACAAATCGACTACATTGCGTCAGTTAGAGGGTGGTAGGAGGTATGATATTAATTGCATAACCCATTTATTCACCGAATAATTACACAAAACGATAATGTTAACATGGAGCATCGCACTATCATTAATCCTCTCTGGAAACAAAGCAAACAAAAATGATAGATTATGTATGAACATCTTCTATCCTTTGTTATCTCCTCTTCACACATCGATTACAAAATTGAACACGTTTGCACAACCTTCTGCCACAGGCTTTTTTACATCTATAAACGCCCATCATTTCACTCTCAAAATGAACGGATTATTTCGACATTGGGTGTGCAAATAACAATTGGTTAATATTTAATTAAAAATTTTGATGGTGATCAAATAAGTTCAATCGAACTCTGTTGAACTGTCTCAGAATACCCGTCATCGTCAGACAATGTGGGTGTCGAGAGTCGATCTGAGGGCACATATGTAGAATCCGCGTCGTGATGCACAGGTTTCCATTATCTATGGCTGTTCAGCGCCTGCGAATATTATGACAACCGATATCCATGTCGCTCCATGTTTCTGCAGCTTCTTGACCAAGTCAATGTTAGTTTTTCTCTACAAAACACAATCCTTCCTCCATCCATGACTCATCGCAACCTTCGGACATTTATTTTACTAACATTTAGACCAATGCACTCTAAGCTCGAAATAGCACAACATGGAAATAGCAATTAATGATGATTTATTCAGTAAATGTCTAAGAAGTAAACAGAATGTAGAAAATTTGATGCCACAAATATTCTTAGTGTTAACAATTGATCGGTGTGTGGATGAAGTTACACTGGAAGTTCACAAATTTCATTGAAAGTTCATCGAAAAGAACCAACAACGATAGTAACAACATCTTGAAAGTTACATTCAAGAGAATGCTGTTACAAGTGCGATAGTATCACATGCATTTAGATTACAACACGGAAATATCATTACTACCAATACCAAAAAGTATGTTATGTTCATCCTGAATCAGTTGCTGACGATAATCGTTTATAGAATTAAGTGTTTATGAATCATTGCAGTTCAGAAATAATGGATGACCGGCAAAAGTTTTTGCATTATCCGTTTTCGAAACGCCTAACGCTATGACCTCAAAGGACCAGGCACGTTGCTCTTCAATGGCATTCAAATGATGCAGATGGTGAAAAAGGATGAATGAAACATTGAATTTGATTCCCCTTCTATGGGTTCATATCGGATGATGAGACCATTAAAGATATCTAAGTTTTTCTACAAAACTTTCCCTCCCTCATCTCTCTCTCTCTCTTTTCTTGTTGCCGACCACGGCGCGAGTGGCACGAGGGAGGGCAGTCAACCTTCTCTCTCTCTCTCTTTTCTTGTTGCCGACCACGGCTCGAGTGGCACGAGGGAGGGCAGTCAACCTTCTCTCCTTTTTTTCCTCCCCTCCCTCTCTCTCTCCCTCCCTCCCTTTCTCTCGCTCTCATTCTCTCTATTGATAACATTTTTGGTAAAATTCTCTCCCTTGATGCTAGTCTATATTGAATTTTATCAATTGTCTACTACAGCACTCGCTTAGTAAATAAAATTTAATTTTTGGAACTATCTACAATTGCTATGATAAACACAAATGATATCACGACATTCATGCTCAATAGAGATTAAGAAGCACAATAGAGAGTTCCTTGGTTGTTCTATGATTTCAAACGACCATGAAAGTCGTAGAAATTCCCGGTCGCTGCACAGCTCGGGTTTTTGCATTTTCTAGCTGTAATTCTGAATTCACAAAGCATGCTCCCAGCAATCTCCAATTAAACTGTTGCGAAATCTCTGAGAATTATTGCCTCGGTAGAGACCAACATGCTCGCCTGGAAAGTAAAATCCACAAAGCGGAAGAGAAAGACGCATTTGTCAATTGTTGGACATCAAAATGCGGGGCTATTCACAGCGGTAGTCAGATTAACTAAGCGGCAGCCGCGGGTGGCATCACAACGCATCGCTAGTCAACCGTGTATATAACGTCTCATCTCTGGCCGCCATCGCTTCAGATGCCCGGTCATTTCTCAGCCTAGGGACACGAGTAATGAGGGAGGGGTTCTTAACAGGAAATAGTGACCGGTATTTCACAGGCTGATAAAAGCTGCGCGCCTCTCAGATCTTAATCAATGAGATAGCGATCGCAGGTCAGTGCGCCGAGGTTGCGGCTTCTACGGCTCAATGCACACGAGGCTGTGGGATCGATTCCCGAGACGACAGCTTGGAACTCAACGTTTTTTGAAGTGCCTGTCGCTAAGCAATACTCGGAAGTTCATTAAACATAATTGAAACCGCCGCCCACGTAGATCTGGAGGGGTGTGAAGATGCCATGCAGCGGTGACTGTGATCCTTCTTCTTTAATCACGTCTGATGGTCGTACCGACTGACATCTCCAAATGGGCGGAGAATCTTAGACACTCAACAAGCTCGAGTGGCATAGATATACAACGATCTTTCGTTAATCCTCTAAGCTCTATCTGTGAGAGGGGCTCATCGAACAAGAAAATGGATTGATGTTACAGTTCTGATTCTGACCGACAGTTCACAATTCATTTTGCTTTTGTGTGAGGCGGAGAAAGGCGAGGCGGGATGGCGGTGAGTGCAAGGGGCTCACAGTTTTAATCTTCTTTAATCGTATTGAAGAGTGCAGGCTTTACGCAAGGTCCCGTGCGTCAATGCACTGATTTTGATCATCTGGCTATCTGTGGGAGACATTACGGCGCCAATTTGTGAATTCTGCCTTCAACTGATCATTTCACTAACCAACGGTAAATAAGCTCAAATATTGTTGGAAATTAGGAATGAAAGTATTTAAGATAAATCCAAGTTCATCGTTATTCATAAATATTTCACTGGGCACATCAGATTGATGGTTCTCTCTCTGCATATGTTCTTGCTTAAATACTTGAAAATGATGCTTGTAAGCGTCCACAGGCCGAGATTCTGACATCTTCAGATAGACCACGCCTCCCATGCTATAATTTATTTGCTAACTCTAAATGAACAAAAAAGTTCCGATTATGCAAATACAAGGATAGCTTATACTCTTGAACTTGTATACAAGTCTTTCAAAGTAAAATAATGATGATCGATCTTTAATGACAATTAATAAACTGTTACAAGAAATATATATAGTGAGAGAATTCGGAAAATCACTCTGTTGTTGCTCGTAAGAGACTTTAACGATTCTCTAAGAGTTTGAGAAAGTAGAAGCAGCTACTTGATTGTGTGCGGTCATATTTTATGCAACAGGTTAAGAAATAATGTGTGTCAGAAATCGAAATTTCTGATCGATTCGAAATGCATCTTACACGTCATGGATTCTAAATCTAACTGCATCGTGAAGTATTTCTGTCGACAAAATGCTTCATTCCAATATCTCCTTGCTTGAATGCATTTTACGCTTAAAAGACGATGACGCCTAAACTGTTTAAAAGCATTGTATAGAAGTGAGTTGATATTTTAACCATATTCTATAAAACGCCACTTTTCAGCAAAATTAAACTAGCTATTCAATTAGCCTTGCTACAGATCGAAATTGAACGGATATTTCTCAAAATCTAAAACAAATCAATTTTAAAGCCATTGAGCAAGAAAACACTATTTCTAGCTTATACATTCGTGGCCTGGGCAGAGGTGCTGTCGACTTTGTTATATAACTGACAATTATAGAATCTGTGGCTAACTACAAATTATAGCATGACATATATAGTCTATAAGCTATGTATAATGATCGCTTAGAATGATTAATGTTTATAGAAGCAAGGGAAGGAAGGAGGGAGAGAGGTCAAACGAATATATACGAATACATACATGTGACGTGTAATGCAAAAAGTCTATGTATGAACGTAGGTACTATTATAGAGGTTGGATTTCTAGATACCTGTGCTATCTGTGCATACTGTAAACTTGGACAGCATTGATATCTGATCTCTATGAATACTACAGAATATTCAGTTGACTTGAGGTATCCTGAGGTATCTAAGAGCATGAGCAATTTATGCAGATATGCAATCAGGTAAATATTCGGGAAGATATGCATAATAGACCAAAATATTGTGACACTTACGTCGCACTTGAATGGTTTCACGCTTGAATGAATGTGCATATGCTGCTTCAACGATGAAGTTGTCTTGAAGTTTTTGTTGCACTTCTCACATGTATACTGCTTATGCGGCTCGAGATGTTGTTTCATATGACGGAGCAACGATGATTTGTTTCGACATTGTTTATCACAATGCGCGCATTTGACCAAGTTGCTAGATGATCCGTTCAGTCGACCAACTTCAGTAAGATCACGATTTAACTGAAAATATCAAAACGGTATTTGAAGAAATTCACATTTATAATGTGAAGAAAAGTTATTTTGGCACATTCATGCATTTCAAATACGTTTGTAATCGCAATGAGGAAGGATCGAATAAAATGTGAAGTGCTTGAAAAATAAGTAGTAAAAATGAAGAAAAATATCAGAATTTTCGAGTTTTCGGCATAAGAAAAGAAATTACGCCTGGTGCCTACTGTAATGCCTGTTTCATCTTTATTGAATTATAGACATTCAATGATAATCAAAAATTGCATGTTAGTGAAACACTAATAGTCCTGTACTACTCATGTATAACGGCTAAAAGTTTCGACCGTTACTTCTGTCCTGGTCACGCTATACTTATTCTACACGTAATCATTTTACTTGATTACTTGCTCCAAAATTAAGATTAAAGCAAAAATTTTAGATGAACTATAACAATATAGAGCAGCAATCTATCACAATCTTTTCCCTGTATCATTAAGTACAAAAATTGAATAATTAGGTGAACGGAATGAAAACTGTCGGACCCACTAAGCGATCTTGGACTTTGTTGTTGTTTGATTGCCGTCAAATAGCCTCAAACCGTCGAATCAATAAGACAGCTCACGTCGCTGATATATTTTTCTTTCTTTCCTTGCGTCACTGTTTTCTTTGATATCGTTGATATGTTCCGCAATCATCAGTGTAAGTGTTATTCATAGATTCAAGACTATTGTATTTCGAGACAACCTGGTCTTTAATCACTGGTTAATTAAAAGGTGTATATTTGTAATTTTTATAACGCATAGTCATCGTGCCACTTCTAATATGATAATTAAACAGTTTCATCTTAGCATTGTATGACTTCTGTATGCTATCGACGAATTTCTACACAATCGCTGTTCTCAAATGAGTCATGATTTAATTGATAGATTCCACTGATTGGATTTGATTAGCCTATTGATCCTATAAATTGGAAGTTAGGATAAACATAGGAAGAACTTGTGTGGCTTATTCTAGATCCTATTAACGGGAAGTGAGGCTAGACCAAGTACAGAAACTGAACTCACCGAATGATCAACAGGGAAACCACCCGGCGAAGATCGGTCAGTCGAACTGCAATTCCGTGAGCTGAAATTGAAACGATAGTGTCACCAACTGATACCTCTGAACATCATAAGCATCGAATTTCGCTTTGACATTCCGATACGCCCGCATCACAGACGACTCACCTGATGTTGCTGCTGACTTCGACGTCAGAGCCTGCTTCATCCGGATCACCGCGTCCGTTCTCCTCTTCGTCTTCTTCTTCGTTATCGGCGTCGAGTGCGAGTGAGCTTCGAACGGAGAAGTCAAGACCGGTGGCACCGTCGGCGACAACAGGGGACGAATGAGGCAGTGGTAATCGCAAAGGCGGTCCACGAATGTCTCTGTTAATTTCACACAGTCGACAATTGGGCGCTGGGCAGCGGGTGATGGCTGTGAAGGAAGAAACGAGGCTTATTGTGTACCACGCGACGAGTTAGTGGAGTCGGGATCGCCATTGGTCTAGCGAGTGCGACAATAGCAATAACAAGTCCGTCGCGGACGACATTGAGGACAAGTTTGTATGCACAGCTCATAATACATTCAATACATGGATAATTTGTCATTTAGGAGAAGTCTTGACTTCAATTATCAGAAAACATTCAACCACAGAATGAGATTTGTCTAACTCACTGTTCTGTTCGCTCTACTTTCTCTAATTAAAGTTGGCTTTGGAATGAAGAGGATTCATTTTCATTCTTGCAAAATCATCACGGAGTTAAAAGAAGGATTAAAGTCTTATTCTGCCTTCGTTTTAAGATCAGCAGTTATTTGTGGATTTTGATATTAAACATCAAGTCGATAACAAAGTCATGTACAGTTCATAGTAATTTCGTTTAATCCTTTATTAGAGCGCGCTCATCTACTCTTCCATTTAAAGCACTTTTGCCTCTCCAAGGCCAATTTTTATCGAAGCGCTTCAGATCGAAATGATCAAAATGACAAGCGACAGACAAAGACATTCGGATAACCTTATTAATGTGACTATAGACAGACTTAAGTGTTGTTCATTAACTCATATCCGGTCGGCAGAAAAGAGTTTTTGATGTCAAGGCCAGCAAAATGCTGTTCACTTTGGTGCTAAATCGGCTACCATGATCAGAAATTAGCATATTAAGTTCCTCGGTCAATTACTACTTTTAATTTACTACCTTTCTTCCAAGTAAATGTATCAGCTTTACAGTAATGCTGTAACCGATAAATGCTGTACTCAAGAAGAGATTTAAGATGCTACGCTTCAATCTTGTCTCTCTGTACACTAAGGGAATCCGTAAAAGGACAAGATGACAAAAATCTGAAATAAATTAGTCACGATCGTCTCCTTCAAGCTTCTGACACACAGATATCGATGTTTTATTTGCACATTATCTCAAGACTTCAACACATTTGTGAATATTTCTGGAAAATCAATGTAAACAATGCTCTAGGTCAGTCGATGCTCACTATTTCACGAACATGATTAAATTTTCAAATGTTACATTTCTGATCTGTTAATATATGTTAGAATAATATCTCATGCATTTCAATTATTACAAAGAAAATATCCACAGCTGTCATCAATCATCGGAATAACTTGATTTCTAAAATTTGACCATAAAATTAGAATGGCAGGATTTGTTTAAATTACACGAAAAGGTAAGCAAAGAAGCTCCTTGTAGTTTTCAGAAAGAAATCAAAATTTTGTGTCATTATTCCTGCTCTAACTTATGCTTGAAAAATCTCAATGATATTTAGAAAAATCAACACCTGACTTTCCAGTTAACAATTCAAGTAAAATTGAAGCACATCGTTTAATCATCAAATTATTCGTAAATTGTTCATATATCATTTTTCATTAATATTTGATTACTTTTCTTGCTGACAACTTCAACTTTATATCAAGATGATTTCAAGGTCATGGATAGGTGTGCATGTAAAAAGAACTATCAGCAAATAATAGAATTACTCAGAAATACAATACAAATGGCACTGTCCACATAGAAGCAGTGATTTTAACTATAGTTTGTATTTGAGATAAATATCCCCACTAGTCTGAGTGATTGCATCTATTACAATGCGTGTACGGGGGGGGGGGTTGGCGTTTCACCTGTGATGTGAATAAAGCTCTTCCGGATCGTCTTCATGGATGACTTTCTATCATTGCTCAACTTAGATTGAGAAAATGATCTTCAAAACATTCAATAAGTAAACGATATTTGCTCAAAGTGAAGAAATTTCGAACAGGAAACCGCTAGATTTGGCTACATTATTTGTAAAATGCGAATTATGAGATGTTCTCTTTGTTATGATGAATTTGGGTCTTGGAAACACCCTAAAAATATGCCTGATTCATTTATCTTTGTCTCAACTTCAATTATAAATTTTAAGAATGACGCAACATTGCCTCTGCACAGCATACAGGGATACCTTTAAATGTTTCTAAGCTCTATCATTAAGCCTTGTATTATTGATATTCACCTATATCTGGCAAAAGTTCCCTAGTAAATGATTCATGGTTACTATGGCTTTGTCGCGGTCGCAGTCGACGTATATGCTTTATAAATACAATACAATGACTTTATTTTGCTTCAGACTATATATGTGTACATCAAAGCAGCTAATATTTATCTTGCATGGAATAATTAGTATTTTCAATCTGCCTATTTACAGAACAATAATGCTAACTTACGAGGTTTGTATAGAAGTCCTGGAGCAGGTCCATGAAATCTTGAGGCTGGATGGTTCATGAATAAATTCTCCATGGGCATTTCAAATCCTCCACCTTGCCAAAGTCTCAACATTTCTCCTGATGGAATCATTCTTCTTGCGTATAATTCCACCTAGATGAAAGAAAGAATACTCGTATTAGAAGAAGAAAAAATGGAAGTGAAATCCTCCGACTTACCGTTCGATTATCTTCTTGCATTCTCAGTAAAACACTGGATTCGTGGATTTCTTGGACACGCTCAATCTGTGTCCACCAGTCGTGTACAGGAAGACGAACAAATCGCGTAGGCTGCGAGAAGAAGAGTAGTTGAGTTAATGAAGATTCGGCGACAACTTGACTATACGAGTTGAACTGTCAAAAGTCCGGTTTGTCGAGTTCTCACACCACGCCACCCTCGTGAGATATCAATGGATCGATGAGAATTTTATCTCTACTGATGAGTAGGACACATGTGTCAATTCCCGGTCCAACTCAATCTCGGAGCAATAATAACACGTGTTGACGTTACAGCAATAGATAAGAGAACAACAAAAAGAGTAGTGATGGTTGAGATCGATATCATCCCTTCCTATCATCCCATGTGAGAACGCCGGGTTACATTAGGACTCACCTGGTGCGACTGTCCACGAAATACGCCGACTCTCAGACTTAGGATCTTCGCACGCGTAGGGGGGAAAGTTTGTACAAATGAAAACTCGCCAATTCTTCCCTTGTTGAGCGCAGCACGGCTCTTCACCGATTCGCCTTTCTTCTTCCTATCAGTTGTGCGCCGACTCAAATCATGAGATCCGACAACCGATGACGCCACAAGAGAAAGGGAATGAGCGGCCCGTTGTGTTATCAGAGATGTGTGGCCTTATGGCAGATGGGTGTCCCTCCTTCATTCGTACTCTCAAATTCGCTAACCCAACAATTCTTATTCGATATTCGAGGGAAGACGAAGGAAAGAAGAGAGGAGAAGGAAAGAATAGATAGACGAGGAGGGCGCGCGTACAGATTTATCATTCGTTCGACTCCCCTTGTTAAGATAAGGCTAGAAAGCTTTGAGTCCATCAAGATGATAAGACCATCTGGGACTTCAATATTTACGACAATCTCTCGATGGAACAATCTCGGTCCCGCCTAGCCACGCCAGTAGCTACATAGCAATCACAGTTATGAACCTCTTCTCTACTCTGGCAATTGAGGGGCGGCCACTCCAAGAAAGGAGACAACGGGAAGAATTATTCTTGTTATCTCGAACCTGCACCGCGCACCGCACAATGTTTTAAGTGGGATAGATAGGGCTGGGAGCTGGCAAGTCTGATGGCAAACTTCATCTCCGACAAACTCCCTCTTCTCATTTCGAAGCAAATTCGTGAAGGAAGCGAGAAAGACTGGGCATTAGTAAATGCGTGTCTCCTCTTCACTTGTTGACGACATGGTCGAACATGTGTTTGCTCAAATCACGGACAAGTAGAGCAAAATCGACAGCCAAAGAATTGATCATCAAATCCCGGAAAGAGTTAGGGGAAGAAGAGATTGTGAGAACTCACAGTTACACCTCCCGATCCTGCCCGCCCATTTCCTTCATCCTCATTTCATCCCTTAAACTCCAAAACCTCATCTTCCGCGGCAAGAAGCGCATAACTTATCCCACATCCGTCCTGATGGCGCGTCCTAGAGCGCGAACTCGCGACAAAATGGCGCTGGGCCACGCTCTACGATTAAATGTCTTGTTAGAAGGAGAAGATTGAGAAGAGACTTTTCTCGACTTTCCTCAGAGCAGCTTCGAACACGAGACACACGACACTGACGATTTATGGCCGGCATTGTTATCAGAGGTGTCAGATGACAGTGGGCCCGCGCCGGAAAGTCAGAGCAATTGTAGAGCGGAGATGGGTGTAGTGCGGGGACTAGCTGAGGAAAAGACTGTCCTAGTCGCGAGACAGCAGGCCATTTTCATCCTCTGTCTTCCCAACACTTCTCAACGATTGTTTTCATCTTCCTTCTCCAACTATCCGCTGTCTATTCTGATACTGACTGTATCCACTTGTCTATTTATTCTTTCACCTTCCCATTACATGCTGGACGGTGAAATCAAGCAGTTCGTCTTCAGATATGCGACAGTCGACTACATCATTCGTTTCCGTGAATAGACAAAACAAAACAGAGCAAGGGTCAGACGTTCACTTAATCAATGCACTTTTCGTAGCACTGGAACTTTGACTGTCACGGGATCGAACCCACTCCTGCGATTCATACATGGCCTCAAAATGAAGGCTATACCTGGCGTGAGAACTCGAATATCATGATATGATAATAACTTGATAACGTGGTATTTGATAATGTTGTGTACACATGTTTTGTATGGAACGTGTTATTATCTGCGAGGCCCTGCCGTGGGAAATTGGCTTGTCGTACCAAAGTAAAACATATGAGGTAGCTACAGTTGCGCGATTGACAAATTAAGTGAAATTTCGGCGGCTTTTCAATAAATATTACTTATTTCATACTACTAACATGTCTTCTAAGTTGGTGCGCATGCAAAAATTCATAAATATTGCTTTTTGGAAAACACTATGAAAATATAATAATTAATGTTGAGCTGCATCCTCAGTTGAAAAATGGAAGCAGATCTAAATAACTGCCATTTCATCCAATGACAGGAATTATCAGCAGGCCTAGGTCACATCTCCTAACAAGGCCTGCTGATGATTCTTGTTATTGGACGAAATGGCAGCTATTCAGATCTGTTTCCATTTTTCAATTGAGGATGCAACTTAATATCCAATTGTTGTATTTGCAATGTAGTTGCAATTTACTAGTACATTGTAGTTGCAGTATTGGGACATCTACGAACACAGCTACATCTACGATTTGGAAAATGAATACCTACACAAAGCATACTCAAACAACAATAGAATAATTTAGTGATGGACCAAGATTCAGTTTTTTTTACTCTGAGAAAATACATGCATGGAAGACATATTGATCTAAAAGATAATATCTTACTTTCGACAAATATCATTCTTAAATTGGCTACTTGAAGACTGTTTTCATGCAAGATTGTCAGGCGCTTGCTGTTGAAGACTTTGTCTCATTAATCTATCCATCACATAAACTAGCAGATTTGAATGATATTTAGTAGATCGATATGATGGAAGATTTTGGATTACATGCTGAGTTTTTGAATTCCAATATTTGCTAAATTGCAGAGACACTTGCTCGATCAGAAAATGCAGTTTATTCAGATAGTATGTACATGCAATATGCAGCAATAAGCTTGTATGCAAGATTTGACCAGCAATTCTACTTAAACAAGTACATGTATCGGCACTGTCTAACATGACCTTTAACTAACATATACCGGTACATGTAACTCTTATCTGAACTCACCGATACTTTGAAGATCAATTCTCCTCCTGTTGGCATGTTGTTGAATGACATGCGATGTCCGAGAACCTTTCCTTCGATCATCTCAACTCTGGAGATGACTCGACGATTTGCATTATATTCCAGGATTTGCGGTAAGTCTTGGACAAACACCTCGTCATCAAGATCTTCTTCAACAGTTTCCTTTCTTCGTGACCAAGGGTCATCACTGTCGCTCTGACGATGCGATTCGTCATTCTCGTAGCTTGTATCGATCACAAGTTCAGACTGGGGACCTGGAGTTGAAGAGCTGCATTCTCTGTCAGGGGTTGGAGGCATTCCAACATCGACTTCTTCATCATCCTCTTCAGCAGTCGAGCCACTGCTATGGTTGTTGTAGACATCCTGAGATTCTCGAAGTCTCAATTCTTGATTTCTCATCATTGCCACGTGTTGCATTGCTTTGTGTTTGAGATAAAGGAACTCTTGACAAGCATCCATTCGATCTATCTGTAACGTAAGTTGAATACAAATTACGATGGCTGATAAAAGCCAACATGTCAGTCGAATAATACATCGTGATGACAATCAGCTCGTCGGGTCAGTTTCGGCCAGAGTTGGGTGCATCACTGTCTGGTCTTAAGTATGCTCTCAGCCCGAGCCTAGGGCTACGGAACAATAATATATTATTGTGACAAAAGCATGGTTGAAAATATGTGTCTCGTGAAGTTGACTCTATAACCTTTAAACCGAGAATACGCACGTATATTGGAAAGCTAATTTAAGGCTATTACAGAATTGAAACCGAGCAGAAAAAGACCATGATTATTTGATATGGCGACAAAGCACCAAAAAACATATACATATAAATGAGCACTCTCTCCAAGGATCCAGCAATTCATAAAAGAATTCAGAGTTCTCTGTGACATATCACTTAATTTAATGAAACAAGCGCATTATAAACATGGAAGTGACAGGCAGATGAGCCCCTGATCAGCTAATAATTATCATTCAGATAGGTAGTGTAATGAACATGTAATAAAGATACAAGTAAATACAATAATATATACTAAATGCAAAGCAAATATAGGCGATTAAAATACTAATATTATTCTTAAACAAACATCGGTCCGGAGCAAATCCTGATGTTACTCAGTCCACTTAACACAATAAAACTGTTGAATGAAATTTGCTAAAGATCCTTTATTTTAGATAATGTTACCGAAACTTACTGCTACGTTATTGTTATAGTTGAACTGCAAATAAAAAGAAGTTATGTTGAAGAGGCTCAATTCCACCGAGGAATTATCGGTGCTCTGGTGGCCTGGAATACTGAATTTAAATACTTCAATGTCGATTATATTTGATAGACACAAAAGTCACCTAAACCGAAAGAATGAATCCGTCAATTTCCGGCATATGACAAGCTGCTTCAAAGTGTTCATCTTACGCGTGCTTATAGGTTTAGTCAAAGCCAGCGGTATTAGCTGGTGTTTGGCTAATCTATCTCATTGGCAAGCAAAAGCAGATTTTCGAATTTTATCGTTTAGTCATTCAATACCCTTCTCTCTCTCACCGCAACAGACAATCCCTGTCTCTCCCACTTGGCCCTCCGTTCATCGGTATCGGCAATTAGCGGTCCCTGTAAACCATTTGTGATGCAATGGTCCTGTCATTCACCGCCAATATCTAATCCTCTTCCGTGCTAAGACAACGCCTATCATTGCGAAAATAGCCGCTCGCTTTTTGGGCTCTCCTTCCCTAATGCGACTCGCTCTCTATGTTGGCCCGCGGCCTAGCGTCGATATGAGCATTCATTATCTCGCTGCTGATTGGCTGTCGCAGCGTCAAAGCACTGGTCCGTTCAGATACCTCAGACAGCTTAGGGAGCTTCATTGGCGCCGAATCTAATAGTGTGGTCCAGCGGCCAAATCGAGTAGACTAACGGACAGCGAGTAATATGCTGCCCCTCGGCTAGGGCGTCGGCAGATCGACTTTGTCACACGGACCAGTCGCGAACGGCAACACCTCGTCTTGCGAGGCACACGCAGAGAATAATAACAAGCCCGAAGGCGTTTGTTTGATTGAGAGGCTGACGGCGCGGCTTTTGAAGTGGACAAGGGGTCGTGACTCTCGGGGGCTCTAAATCCATCTACCTTCTCACGATGGAACTCCACGCGTGACTGACGGGGATCAAGCAAATCGAGTGGCGGTCCCTACCGCAGCTGACGATTCGAAGACTGAGCTATGATGATCGGCTTGAGGGTCAAAGATGCAAGGAATTTGACTTTATCGCAATCCAGAGCTAAATTACCGCCTACTAGTTAGGATTTCATGGTTGCGTCAATCTTAACTCTTCCTCTCATATCCTTTACTGCTTCGATGCGTCATTGAGCAAGTTTGCACGTAGTCTTTCTTGACTGTCCAGCAAAATATTTATCCACCGCCGGCTGGAACGCTGGCCGGGCACATGATAAAGGAAGACACCGTCAAATAAACGAAAGAAGCTCATAAATTATGAGTTGAGGATAAACGAGTGAGCATCTTTCTCCTTGCCACTCATCTCTCAACCCGCATCACTCATCTAGCAAGTTTATGGTGCCCACGCGCCGTTATGTCAAGTCAACGTTCGTGGATTTTGTCTGTCGGTGGCCCTTGATGACATCACTAGCAGCGAATGTGGGCTACTTCCGTTCTCATCTTCCTGCTTTTATGAACGATGACGTCATCGTGAGATAACTATCGACTATTGAATACGGGTCATCATATACATCCACGAGAGTCCAGTACACATAAAATGACAAAGATGAATGAGACTGGACAAAAGCAGCTCTTCGAAGCGAATATCAGATATCAGTTTTACCACTAGATAGAAATTTAATGGCTAGTCAGCAATGAGAAGAACACACAAGAGTATAATTTGAAAGAGCACGTGGGAAATAGAGATGATGCTGAATGTTTGCAAAGGAAGAAGGTGGAGGTGAGCAGCTGGTGAAGAGTGAAAGGAATGAACTCTCTGATCTTTCATCACAGAAAGCAGGAAGTCTGCGAAATGGATGTGGACCTGGAATTTCACAAGAAGATATGATGAAGGAAAATGTATCTTAAAGACAGAAGGGCTATCTACTTGCAGAAGTTCAAGTGTTAAAGGTCAGATGGCTGATAATGAAGATTTGAGTATTTCATCAGAATATAATATTCGCGAATGTGTGGGTTCTAAATGTGCGATATTCTCAAGCTATCACGAGAATTTCCATATCTACAAGCGACCTCAATTGATAGTGAAAATTGTCTGACATCCTGATTGTATTTTATAGAATTGTGAAGTTAAAAGTAAATCAATAAAATATTAAGAAAGCGTTTATAAATGCGGAATTATTATTCAGATTGGCATAAGTTTGAGGTTATCAAAGATTTCAAGTAATCTATGTCAAACTATTGTAAAATTATTTCA
Source organism: Prostheceraeus crozeri (assembly GCA_907163375.1). Classification (NCBI taxonomy): domain Eukaryota; kingdom Metazoa; phylum Platyhelminthes; order Polycladida; family Euryleptidae; genus Prostheceraeus; species Prostheceraeus crozeri. Next base: position 224,368 of record CAJQUW010009496.1, on the reverse strand, counting down.
AGCAACCGAAAATATCAAAATTAAGTCATAGTGACAAATCATTACAACATGAAAAATAGCAAAATGAAATCTCTCCTGTATTGTAAGTTTGATTCATAGGGGTGAGTCTTATAGAGGTTAAAGCAGCATGCTAGAGAAGTTCACTAGTCACTACAAAGTCAAGATTGTGATTTGCGACAATCTGAGAATATTGCTCAGTCCTATTTTCTGTCTAATACTTATCATTGTCCTCGTGTGTAGACTGATGAGCACAAAGGCGAGTTTATTTTTCTCAATATTTTATACTGATATGTTGGTTGTCAGCAGGTCAGCTAAGATATTTTCAACAAAAACTGGATTTTCTATAGGAATGCAACAAATGAAGCTTTCAAATTTTGAGAAATAATTAGATTTCCCGTAAAATTTCAGCAAGATCCTTTCAAATTTTCTGGCAACATTTGAATGTTCCGCAATTGCTTCTATATCTGTTGCCACAGTACTTAATTCCTAATTTGATAATGAAACTGTTGTCTCGGCCTCGTCAAGTGATGCGACAATTTTATTTCAATTGAACTTTCATGTTAAACATCTGAAATTATCACCTTATCTGAATCTACGATATAATGTATATGACAAATGCCTCACTCAATAGAAAAAAACTGCATTGAAAAATTAGCTTCCAGATGCAAAAACTGAAAATGACATTCGCAAGTCACTTATAACATGAAAGAGTTAATCATCTGAACATCTATAATGAATTCTCATACTCGAGACAAGCATATAGTGGTTGATGGATTTGGTGATTTTAATTACATGTTAAAGTTTCAGTAGCAAGTAATTATGGCAAAATGTTTACTTCATACTACTTTTGATATCTTGAGATCCTGGACATCACATTTTCATACAGAATGAAGATAATAAGGATTAAAATCCACTTATTGTTTGATAAGAAAAAATAAATAGGATTATTGATCATATAATCAAAACAAAATTAGCTGTTTGAGAATATAAACCAGAATATACACTAACCGAATTATGACGCAGTGAAAATTATAAAAAGAACGTATCCACAGATGCATTCAATATTTTAAGCCGATTTAAAGGATTAAAATTGGATCCAAGCGCACATCAAAATGATGTTGACAATGTTGCACTCTCTGATGACATATTAAACAACGAGACAGGAACACTGAGGCATTGAAAAGCAACTTAAAAATATGTCATCAATTCCTGTGGATAATCATCATGATCTTGAATAACAATAACAGCTAGGGAGAAGAAAGTCAGTGACAAAAGAAGTGAAAATGCTATCAATGCAATTTTCTAAATTTTGATCGGACCGGAAAATGATTTAATATTTTGTGATTTTTTGGTGTGAGCTAGTAATTTACTGCGAATAAGAAAATATGCATATAGACGTCAGACAACCTTCTCATGAAGGCTGTGGCGTTTTGAATCAGGAACTGTTACCTCTAGATTAACTATTGATAAAATTTGTGATGATTTTAGACACAACTGTATTTTTGGACATTTTAGAGAAAATGTAGACATCCCGAAATTCTAAATCAAATAATAATTGAAATTTTGAAAGTTAGGCACTTGAAATAAGGAGGTTGGCGATTACTCAAATATCTGTAAAATCCTATCACACGAAAACTTCTTAGAAAAAATCAAATTCTTCAGAATAGTTTTAAATCAAAAATAGAGAACTGTAAATAATGTAAGAGTTATCATGAAAATTTGTGTCTGATGATAAATAGATATCTGGCATCGGTTTTGTAGTAGGCTTATGTAAGTACTTCAAGTACATGCACTTACCATTAAATCATAATTCAAAGAAAATTGGTTTTGAACTTTATTCAACTCTTATCAAACAATGAATGAAACTGCTAAAAATACGTTTCGCAAACAAATACGCGGATGCAATCATTTTTCTTCTAATACAGTCTTATCAATGTCAATGAATGCTTGAAATTTAATCATTAGAAGAAAATGCACACCGAACAGAAACGTAGTTTATATACAATTGATTGCAGTAATTCTGTGGGAATTACATGTCTACTGCGAGGTCATCATAAATTAATTTAGATCGAAATTTGTGAAAAAGTTGGTGAAAAATTTTGAAACTAATACTCTAAAGCGTATTCGATTGACTACGGACGAATTATCTCAAGATGTTTAGACACCTAAAAGTCCGTTTCTTCGCTGTCAAACTCGAAACAAGAAATTCAAAATTAATGTATTCAACAGAAGCTTTCTCGGCAAAATGCTATCATTCAAATGAGACAAAATTTCCTGTTTTTCATCTCTTGAGATTCTCAAATTCGTGTTCTTTTACTTCACACTTAAACTCCCAAGCAACTCAATGTGGATTACAGGTAAACAATCCCACCTTGTCCAAACTGCTAGTACGTGTCTTTGAACGATAAGTAGAAGAAAAAGTTGATGTTGAGATAATGCTGAGACTCCGAAGTACATCTTTAACAAGTCTGATGGGTGTTTGATCTTGTCTACTGAATGAAGCATAAATTGAAGTCTTACGTGTGGACTTTGGTAATGAGCAACGATGAAGTTCTAGAAGAAACGATTGAACCTACCTTCGGTTCTGATTCACCAAAGGGAACAGACAGTTGCTTTGCTGTTCTTCCAGTTGCCACCACACTAGCGGAAGACAAGCTTCAGAATGAAGTTGAGCGCTGACACCTGGCTAACTTAGGTGCGTGCGGGGCAATGGGCCGCTCAATAATCATCTCATCGCACTGATGTGGGCTCATGGGGAGAAGACACTACAATTTTGCGCGCGCATTAGTTGTCCGCCGGCGAGCAGGGAAGACGGGGAGAGGAAGACAAGAGAAGGGAGAAGGAAAAAGACAAACAATTCGATTGCGCAAGACGGAGGCACGCGTCCATTTCATAATCGAAGCGATGAGAGAGTCCGAGCGGCTCCGAGTATCACAATCCTGACTGGAAGAGATGAATATTTTATGCAGGGAGGAACAAACAGGGCAGGAGTGAGGCGGCAGACAGATGACAGAGTCCCATCATTAGGAGATGGGTTGCTGCGAGCTGTAGTGGAGGTGAATTGAGACGTGTGCCTCCTGTATTGGGTAAAGCAAGAAGAGGAAGAGGACGCGGAAAAGAGTCTACGGATGTCGCTGTTTGCTCTCTTTCAAACATAATTGATTTGAGTCTACGACCCTTCCTCGCTGTCTAAGAGAAGTTTGGAAAGATAACCGAGTCGGAGTAATAACAGCTACAGATTAAATTTGTGAGGGGTTTCATAATCTTGCAACAAATGTGATACGTTTCATTATCAGTGATGACTTTGAGTACTCCTCTTCCATCAAGTAATAAAGACGTTCTTGCGATAGTCTGATTTATTTGTTAGACGCTGTGGAGTTGACAGAATACTTTGAATTTATTCAAACTCGATGAGTGTAGAGAGAATAATAACGTATTCGGAATTCAAATTGCTTCTGGTGTGCAATAACATAGAAATATTTCTCTTCCTCGGGTCCTTTTCAAAAATCCAACTGTAAACAAATTATGATTTGTATTGTAGACTTTAAAGGTCACAGGAATGCTTGCTCAAACATCGAATCAAGTTATAGTGATTGATAATGTTCATCGCATGTTCGTACGCTGTGATATTCTTGTTTCTGATTTCTATGTTTTTCACAGTCTTTCATGCTACTTATTGAAAGACACCAGTAAGTTGATAATCATCAAGTTGGTTGTTCCTAGTATTTTCTGCTATACATGTAAAGAACTCGTTTGAGTACTTGAACACCTCGGGATTTTAGCTGTCATCCATATTCCAAGTTTCTATGTTTTTAAAGTTGCTTCATGCTATTTATTGAGATTCATCTGTAAGTTGTTAATCAAGAGGTCGTTTGTTCTTTACATTGCGCATAATTCCTGCTTATCAACACTTTATCCGACGTTCCAACTTGTAGCTAAATACTATAAGCTATGTTTTATAATTCCTGTTCTAATATGGCAACGGTGATAGTCTTCGAAAAGCTTAGAGTGATCAATGCAGTTATGAGTCATGTATTAGTAAGAAAAAGAATACTGCTATGATATCTTTAACACTGTCACTACCATGAAACTGCTTGAAGAGAAGAAAGGCAGGTTATAGAAAAGAGAGAGAGAGAGAGTTAGAAGAATTTTGGAAAACAAGAGAGGTGGATTGATGTATTGGATTTTGCTATGTTTGAAATAAAATTATCAGTATGTCAAAGTGCCATGCAAGACATGTTAGATTACAAAGATCTATCGTATTATGGGCCTGTAGAATATCTAAGGAGAATGACAACTATCAAGTCAATGAAAGACACCAAAATCAAAAACTCCCCTTTTTCTTCAATATGTAGGCCGATATAAAAAGGTAAGACGTATCAGAAAGACAAGCTCGGATACAAAAAATGACACCAACATTCTTGAATCAAGGCTGCTTGGTGGTGTCTTTCATTGACTTAGTAGTTATCATTCTCTATATTCAAGATATGTTGGGACTCGAACTCACGATCACCCAGGTTTATCTATAGGTACCGTTGCTCTGACCAACTGGAAAAATAATAAACGCCAACATTTAATGAAATAAAGTCACAACAAATGAAGCGAAATACTTGGTATACATTCTCCATGGCCAGGTGAGTTAGAGTCAAACAAATTCATTAAACTAAAAACTTTAAATGCTGATGCATTTCTATCTTCCTGTCTTGACTGCCTGAAAGTCACAATCATCTCGATTATACCAAATACATGAATAAGAACCACAAAATCAATCACATTTTACATTCAGTTGGGATAATTTTGCTGTCTAATAATAGCTGGCTCTTTTACTTGAACGAACGTTTACATTAAACACAAAATGCAGTAATCCTATTGATGGCGAACTTACATGTCTGCTGATCAACCGCATATAAATATATTGCTGAGTTCACTTCTCATTTCCATTAACAACAATGAGATTAAGTAAACGATAGTTCAGATTGCCATGCAAAAGATGTGCGGCTGGTAGGATTCGAACCTACGACCAAGGTTAACTAGACCTGTGATCTAACTAACCGAGCTACGAGCCACTTACACGACTCTCAATTGGCAGGATCAAACCCTCACCACCACACATCAGTTGTCAAGGCAATAATAATCAATGAATAAATAACACTTCACAATTGTGACCGCCGACATTAAGGCAAGTAGCGGGGATCGATTGTCCACCAAAGCATCTTAAACTATGTCGTGAATGCAATTAACAACAATGAAATGAAGTAAACGATAGATCAAATTGCCATGCAAAAGATGTGCGGCTGGTAGGATTCGAACCTACGACCAAGGTTAATGTATGAGCGGATTTATACACTATTTCAAAAGTAATCACGAGAAACAATATCTTAGACAATTAGAGGTCCAACAAGTGTAATTCTCATCAAATGTTCTCGTGGAGTTATTTATAGCAACCAAATTGCTATAGTCATTAATTCGCGGATGATCCGGTTTGAGGGATGAAGCTGTGAAATCTATTTTGAAGAAGACAGATACCGCAGGCCGCATCTTTAGCCGGATTAAGAAAGTGTCATGTGCGGTATTTGTCTTTGCGCAAACTGGTCATTAAGTGTGGTTAGTCCTAAACAGGTCAACACAAGTAAGTAGTTTCCAAATCTTCTATCTTATACCGTTTAAGTCAAGCGGAAGTTGATATCCAATCCAATTTGTTGTGGAGCCACGATGAAGAACCTCATCAGTCTGACCGTCAGACAATCGGAAGCTCGTCCTTAACGGTCGCCACGAAATGAACTTTTTGACGATTAATGAATGTGTTGGGAGAAAATGTACTTGCGGCTAATATCAGACTTTTTGTCACCTCTTCTCTTTACCTCAGCGGTGGAGGCTGTGGAGGTACATGAGGGGCACTATTATCTCTGGCAGAGCCTTCGTTTGGACAAACATCAAGTCGACACTGTGCTCACGTTTAAAGCGTGTCGGCGCCGCCTTCTAGGCTTGCTCGAAAGAAAAGAAGTTCCCCAGAACAAAAACTCCTTCCGAGGACACCAGGATGATGGGGAAGCGAATAAACAGTGGTTTGTGAATCGCCTCAGGTGTTAGCAGTATTGGCGGCGAATAGGCGTGAGAATTCACCTCATCTCATCCGACCCATCTCTTTCCACTCCATCATCCCTCCATGTCTCGACTGAGAGACGCCCCCAGCCCAGGTTATCTCCATTTTCTTCTTTCTACGAGCCTTCCTGAGTCTTAACTATCGTCTTGTTTGACATTCGACTCAAATGTCCGCTGTGGTACATAGTCGCACGCGTTATCCATCTCCCAATTCAAAACTTCCGGTAGAATACAAATAGTTAGTTGTTTCCTTAACATGGAAAAACTCACCTCAAATAGCTCCCGACGTTGAAAGGACAGATCCATGAGTTGGTCAGAATTCTCCTTCGGCGTCCTAGTCCGTCAATCACAAGGGCTGAAAGATGATGAGTTTCTTCCGTGGCTGATTATGAACGTCCGGCTTGTCTTGTTACTCAATAAGCCAACCAGAAACCGCAGAGCAGTGAAAGGCGCTAATCCGGTCTGATGACCAGTCAACGCGTCGCTATAAATTTCTTCCGTGTGGCGTCACAGGCCCTAATGAATAGAGCAAAGACTAAACAGTGATCTGCTGGCGTTTTCGTCACTCTCTTTTGTAGATTTTACTCCTCAGCAGTGTTTTCCGGTGAAACTGCTGCTCTTCTGTTTGTTGAAAAGCGTGGATGATGTATGTCGAGGGCGAATCGCTTGAATTATGACCGTCATATCAGCCTGGATGAGAACGATATTTGTCGACGTGTGTACACGCGCGAAGGGGGTTGGGATTTCGAGAAAGAAGATGTAGAAAGGTTGACATATCCAAAAGGTAGTTTTAATAATTCAGTATTGACATTAACGAGGGTGTCCGCGACTCATCCGCAACTATCTTCCCTTGACTGCTTGCCATGTTCAGCGATGAAGGAAGACAGACAATACAAAGACTGAGATGGAAGATGAGATTTGTTCTCATGTTTGATTAACAATGTGTGATCAACAGGCGATTCCGTTTACTGCCGTTCAACAGAATATCTTTTGTTTTTATTTTCCCGGTCGGATGATGTCGATTAGTCGATCAAATGAGAGAATTTTTGAAAGTTTTATATGAAGGATTTTTCATCAACTTGTCAAGATCGGGGAAAACATAAGTAGGTCACATGCGAGACCTACTATAAATTTCTGATTCGCGAGGGTATCTACGCACATTATTTGAGGCATTATTTAACTAAATGCGGGTACCACCAAATACATGCATTGGGGAGCCCCTTTCAAGCATCAGATAGGCTTATCTCCTCCTTATTCCATTAATGGTTCGACTGTTTTCAAAAATATTCGCGGGTGTTTGAAGTGCGAGGATGAGAGTGGTGCTATAAGAATCAATGTCCTCTTCCTTTTGATCATCACTTTTTCCGCTTTGGCTTTGGTAGAACTTTCAAAATGCAACTGCAAAGAGACGCATAAAATGCATTTAACATTTATAAAAATTAATAATAAACATATTTTATACTTATCAAATGTAGAATAAAACATTAAATAAAAATTTTACAATTTTTTACTTATTAAAAAATGCATGAAAATATTTGGGATACACATGACGACGCTTTCCTTAATCACATTTGCCTGAGTCCTTCATCACTTCAAATAGTATATACTTAATCAAACACTGGCTAGAATCTCTCATTCCGTAGTTTTTCTATTTCTTCATTGATTTTCTGCTTGTAACAATTATTTTGATTTTAATTCAATGATTTTGGCACAAAGCTGAAAAGTTTGTCTCATGCATTGTTTCAATTGTTTCAGTTTTCGCTGCAAGATAATTGCTGTACTTCTAGAACCAAAAACAGCTGTGGAGATCTCAAACTTATCATTACTGCTGTGAAAAGTTTGTCATCAATCACTTTTTGGTGCTCAACTATGAATATAATGATAGCTTTCATTTCGGACATCGATTTATGTCGAGTTGTTCATATAAGCCAACCAGTCACGCGAGATCATGTACGAAAGCAAAATATTCAAATTTTGCGATCTTCCAACACATTGCACATCTACGAGCATGATGCAAATAATGAATAAATGACTTTCACTCTTTATACACCATCGTGGACATGTTCGAAATCATTTTTCATCTAATTACAAAAATTTTGTGATGGAATTTCTACACCCTCTGAGACCTGAGGGGGGGAGTCCAGTGGACCCCCTTGGTCTATCTGGCATACTTTTACTGATTCAATTGAAATGAAATAACACATGCAGATTCACTGTCAGAAATGATGATTTTGTATAGGCTTGAGTGGTTGATATATCGTCAGCGTAAAAAATGAAATAGAAAAATGTGGCTCCGGGGTCCACTGGACCCCCCCCTCAGGTCTCTGAGGGTTACGAAGCTTTATAACTGTATATTACAGGTCTTCTACCAAATCAACACAACGAAATGAGAATGAACGTCGAAATTTCACCAACTTGCTAATTGCAAATCTCAAATTGATCCGGGCATGGCTGCAACTTTAAATAAGGAGCTGCGTCGATGTTGAGAGATGTGAACTAGGCCTGCTGATGATTCCTGACATTGAATGAAGTAGCAGCTATTCAGGTCTGTTCCTATTTTTTCAATTTGGAATATGGTGTATAGTTTAGGATGTGCTAAGCTAATAGTATGCGTCCCAAGTGAATTACTGCAGTAAGACCAGTCAGTGCTGAAATCAAGCCGTTTTTTTAGATCCTGGTCGGCCAGCGTCCACTCTGACTCTATCCATCATGCCTCAGGTGACGAAAATCATCTCTTTACTAACTTGACTACTGTCATGCACACATTGGATAGTTTATGATTCCTGTTGACTTTTTTAGCTTATGAAATGTAACGAATGAATGTTTGGATTTCAATTCAACCAAATGTAATGCCAAGAGGGCCTACTACCTGAACACTTGACAGTGGATCGCTGAGCATTGTCTGACGGTATGCGATGCATTTTGATTGATGTTGCACAGGTACCGCAAAATGTCTGGAGCACTTCTGAAATGAAAATGTGATGACATGTCGATTTTGACGAGTTCTTTGTTCCTGCTTCTCATACGTCAGTCCGTGGTCATCAATATCAAACCCAATATAACTGAATTGGGGTGTAGAGAATGTTCAATTGACGTTGTAAATCATTGAAATTCCCTCATCACTGAAGAAATAAATTTCACTTCAGTAAATCACTTCAAATCAAGTTAGTTTCATGATGCACATTGTCCACATTTTACTTGTATAATTATGATTGACTATGAAGTTATTACAAATCACAACGTAGGATGATGTATGGAAATTTAATGATATAGCAATGTTGCTGCGATGTCTATACGACATTGAAATGTAGAACGATCGAAGCGGGTTCTACATTTTCAAAGAGTATAAACGAGTATTAATATTGCTATTGTTGAATATAGACATCGTGATTAACCATGCAAATTGCATTCAAAGCAGATCATATCAGTGAATCAGGCCATAGAAATCCATGAAATGAATATCTTTGGCATAGAAATGTAACTCATCAGTGACATTTAGTTGAAAGTGATGTTAAAAGAGTAATGTTTAGTATAGGACAGTGGTTCTTAACCTTTTTGCTCGGATTCCTCCCTAACAGTTGAAAGTATGTTTAATTCCTCCCTCTAAACTAGTAGGCCACTATTCAAGTTAAAAAAAGAAGTCAAAGATAGCAGTAACAAACATTTTCAAATGCAGACTTCAGGTAGCCTATCACGAAGAATCTAAGTAGGCCTACATGCAAATGGGAAGTGTTACAAGAAATCCAACAAAAAACTAATGACTGCATTGAGCCTGATACTTGCCGCACAATTCCTGAATTCGATGTGTCAAATTCGTGAGTTTCAATCTCAAATCACTGCGCACGCTGATGCTGAGTCGGTTTCTCTTCCTAGGTATCAAATCTGATACCGCCGAGACACCGAACTCGACCAGGTACGATGTTGGAAAAGGAGGTACTAGCGTGTGGGCATTGGCTGATAAAGTTGGGTGCTTTTCAACTGTTTCTTGAGTGAGCCATACCATTTGACCTTAATTTATGAATGGAAATGTGACGCCTCGCTTCATTAGCTCTCTCTCTCTCTGACCAGAATACTGTCTTCTAGTCTATCTTGTCGGTGCAACTGAGCAGGCCACAGACAAAACGTCCAGGTGATGATCTATAGCCGCGTATAGTTGAATTTTCCCTAATTAAAATAATTCGAATGGAACACTCGTACACAGAGATATATTGGTAGCTTCTAAATCTGTGTTCGCAATAGCTATTAAACAGTAGCTGCATAATTAACATCTTGTGTATTGGGAAGCGATTAGCGAATACTGAAGATGATAACTCACACGTGACGGTGAATCAACAAATCCTGTTCATCTCAAATACTCCTTCGAACCTCCTTCCTCCCCAAATCCTCCTTATGTACGTCATTCCTCCCCTGGCATGTTGAATTCCTCCCCAGGGAGCCACATGGCCCCCGGTTAAGAATCACTGGTATACGATATCACACGATATTTGAAAGCATTATCAACATAACAAACGACGGCCACAGGCCGGAGTTTGTTATAGGATAATACTTGAAAATATCGTATGATATCTATCATAACGCATAGTTTTAAATGTAATTCGGAGTATGATATCTGATGGTTTCCGTTTCTTATGTACATAATACACGGAATTTATTAGGCAATAACCATGGATTTCTAAATGCTATGGAAATCCATGCAGAAGTCCATGGAAATATCCAAGTCCATTCATTTCCATTTACCGCATGAAGACGGTGTGAATTTCCATGAATTCTGTATATAGCCTACCACTTCATGCACATCGATGGTGTCTGATTGTTGTAACTTACTACTCACATCCCAATGACGCGCATGGAAAGCAAGAAATTTTTGAATCTCGACATTCTTGAAATATAGCATGACATATCATATTCAAGATAGTATGACTCAAGCTTGATAAACTGCATAGGGTTCAATGGTCCGTCTAACTCTGATAGCATTCAAAATTTGTCAGCTAAAAATTGTGCATTTTATGACTTCCTCTAAGAATGAATGAACTTATAGCAGCATCAAGAATCAAAGACGTCCTTCGGGGTTGCTCAATGATTGAAGAAGATTCTGAGCCATTAATCAATACACAAGACCGAAGTCGTGAAGTCTTGCTGTTGCATGTTATGGAGCATAACCCCAAGTAAAAAATGACGTTTTTTCAACGGTTGAAATCATCGTTGAAAACTAACCAAAAATCAACTTGGTGTGAAAAACGTTGCAAAAACGTTGAATAAACGTTGCTGATAAACGTACGGTTGAAATCATCGTTGAAAACTAACCAAAAATCAACTTGGTGTCACAAAAATTGAAAAAACGTCGAATAAACGTTGATTAAACATTTTAATTGTTTCTGCGGATATAAGCCCTAGATGACCGTTTTTGGATAAAACATGGATAATGCATGCACCAAAGATAAACCCTATCAAGAAGTATCGTTACATATTAAGTAAAAGGGTCTTTCTTTGGAATAAGAATGGCTATACGCTACTAATAATATTTAATAACACTGTGAACAGTAACACTGTGAGATGGACCCTATTTTAAGAAATAAACAGGACTCCAATCCAAGCTTATATTTCGCAAAATCATGAAGCAATTCTTTTATGTGCTTATAGCGACACACTAACAGACCTTTTCTGTTGAATTCTAGCTCTTCAAACTATAGATTTGTGATATTTAGTCATCTAGGAATTCATGAAAATTTCCGTGTGATATTTTTTCATACAATACACTATGAGATCATTGGAATACCAGAGATATCTGCAATAAAACTATGCGTTATATATTCAATGTTAAACGGTTTATTAACATGTTAAACAATTAACATAGAAAATGTTAAATTATTAATTACATTAGCCAGATAGATATAGACATATTCAACAATATGTAATGATGTTGACCAAATCATGTCTGAAGATAGGCCTCAACCAGTCGGGAAGATATAACATCATTGAGCCTGACAAAATGTATGACACATAAATAGCATGCGAAGAAAATAAATGAATTCATGCGGATTATGGGAATTCTGAACGAGTTCCCATAGAAATTTTCTGAGGAATCGGTGCTGTGGGAATGAAAACTCACATTTAACGGCATATCTGCAATCTGGTCCAAACTCCATTCAAATTCGGGCCGGCTTGGGTATCGGTGTGCTGGTGATCATGGACATTGGAAAATGTGATGGGGAAGCAGAATCTCCTGAGTGTAGCCCTCCACTCTTTGAACAACAATAGAATAGATACATATTTTTGAAAATAGAAATCAAAAGTAATGCATACAGGGAATTCATACAAGCTTGGTCGTAAGATCATTCAGTTCGTTGAAAATGGAAGTTGATAATACAACAAAACAATTCTGTCTTCTTGCTGTTCTACAGTAAGGAATTAGCACTCGGTTGTTTCTTTTGTGACAAACAATATCATTCAAGGGATGTTTCACATCTTGACATTTTTCAAACAAAATTTTATATATTTTTTATTTATTATTTACCTGTTGTTTGTTAATCTTTTGCTTTTTTTCTTGTTTCTATTTTATTTGTACATACTTAGTAAACTTTTCCTTTTCCTTAATGTTTTAGCATAACTTCATTTGATTTCGTATTCTCTAGCTGTCGCAATTGCTTCTTTTTGTAAAATTCATTTGGTCTTAATTGCACCTTGAGTTGAAGATATCTATTCCACCCATAAAAATTAACAACAATAAAACCTCTAGAATGGAAATTAAGCTTCATGCAATGCACAATAACGGCACATAAATCGCACGCATTTTCACTTAGATGCACCTGCCAACGTCTGTTCATTAGGTTAGAATCTGTCACATGAGTAAATCGAAGCTTTTAATTGGTTCTTCATGCCCCAACTTAGTTCCCTCGGATGTGCCGCGACCTTGAGTCAATTTCCATTCTAGCGAACTTCAGATAAACAGTTTATTTCTATGATTCCACCACCTTCCGTCCGCAAATTGTGTCACGTTGTGTGCAGAATGTCTTTGAATCGTGTTAACAGTCAATAGCAGTGTGTATCATACGTTCATTTCCAGTGCATCCACCATGAAGAGAAGTGGACGAAAGATCTCGTGGAAATAAAATGAAGAACCTACTTGTGGCATTTTTTATTTTTAAAAATTGTATAGGCATTCAAGCGCATACTAAGGAAATCAGATATATCATTCGAGCATTTACAATTATTGCGACAAATAACTTTGCGTGCACGTTTGTACAATTTCTCTACTATGGTACATGTTTCAAAACTCAGCACACCGAACAAAGTCGTACGATATAACATGATGCTTCTGATGGTGCTGTTAAAAAGAAGCCATAAGTCGTCATGAGTAAAAATTTCTCTCAAGATAAGAGCGAAAGACGTCTTGTACAGAGTGCGGTACAATCCAATCTGTCATAGCTTCATCTTAACCATCAGTGATCATTGCATGTAAGTAGGCCTGTGTTAACCTCCGACCTCTTGTATTTAACGCATATCTGATGACCTGACGCGCAATGAAACTAAGCCGGATTAGGTAACCGACTTAGCGTTGTCGTCAAATATATTGTCAATCATGCCAACAAAAAATTGAAGTCTTGGTTAATATTGAGCAAAAATTGGATCCATGAACTTTAGGATTCCTCTTTGATGTCGATTGAATTTACTTGGCACACAAAATACGTCAAACTTGCATAATAATTGTCCAGGATTATCGAAGACTGCAAACGGAGACATCCTTGTCAGTGGATTAGACTGTAAACTTTCGCTTAGATCATATCAAATATTGCATCGCGTTCATCTCTGCATTTCTGATGAAAGATGAACTTTGCGTTAGAAGGCCCCTCCTGGATGATTCTTCCGCCTGTGTTTGTATGTGTCACACGCTTGGCTGATGATGGTCGAGGATTATACGGAACTCAGCCGTGCATTGTCAGCCAAAGATGGCACGTCGGCAAGCTAGAGGGCTCTGATAGTGACGCAATGAGGAGATTTATGTCGTTTCCGTTATGGCCCTAATGATAGACGGGCTGCTGACAGACATCTGATGGTGTGGTCTTCGCACCGCCTTCTCTTTTCGGCAAGTCAGGAGCAGTCTGTCAAAGCTCATGAACCACTAGGCTCTCCCTGGGTGTCTCCCTAATCGGCCTGAGGTATAGCTTGTATGTGAGAAAGTTCCGGAGAAGAAGTATTGATCATGATTCCGAGCTTCCGGAAATTCCCACGAGAGGAAAGCCCGATGCCAACTAAATCTATCGGCCGGGAGGTCCGTAAGTCCTTTAACAATGACTAGGTGTCTTTGAGATTGGAGATGAGTCGTGGGGGCTTGCAGTGTCGACAATACTGCTTAGATGTCTAGGGATAGACTGTCACGCTGCAAATGGCTAACTGACTTTGCAGGGAACGGCTAACTTTGCGGCACAATAAAACTGATGATAATCAAGGCAGACATAAGATCAATAAGTAATTCCCTTACGATTATCGTTATGGGGTGAATGCCTGCAATAGTCTGATTTTATCTGCTGATCACACCCTTGAGTTGAGCGTCTCCAGAACGTCGTGCTCCGAATTTTTCGGACTTTTAAAGGACCCGAAACGCGACCTAGCTGGTCATCTAGCTGATAAGAGCCCCTTTTTATCCTTTATTGCTATCCTTTCTGGACTGTACACATCTTGTATATTTCGTCTTATTGTTCTGTGCGCCTAATGTTTTGTTCTTTGCATGTAGCAGTGTACAAGCATCTTACCCGTTGACCGGCGTGAACGCCTATCAATCCCTTTTTAGGACTAACATTATTAACTATTATGCATACATTCATTATTATGTATTATTATCGTTTAAGTACACTAACCTGACTTTTTCCTTGAATCAGGATGCAGATGGGGGGATGGAGTGGAGTGTCACAGATTTCGCAAGTAGGCCGAAGCGGACCATCGTGGCGGGCTTGGACCTTGATGTGGCTAAAAAATGATGGAACTGTCGGGTCAAAAATTTTAGTGTCAATAAATCATGGTTCGAATACGTGGAAATATTTTCATGCTAAGTATGTGATGTTGAAATGCAGTTAGGCCTACGCTCACATCCCAATTATAGGGGTCTGTACAAATCACGCGATTCAATATCAACCACTGTCATATACTTAAAATATCAGAATAAAAAACTCTTAAATATAAATAATAGAATTTGATTACTTATCTCGCATATCATATAATCAAGGAAAAAGTCAGGTTAGTGTACTTAAAAGATAATAATTCACAATATTGAATATATACAACGATAGTTAATAATTTTAGTCCTAAAAAGAACTGATAGGCGTTCATGCCGGTTAACGGGTAAGATACTTGTACACTCTTACATATAAAGAATAAAACATTAGACGCACTGAACAATAAAACGAAATATACAAGATGTGAACAGTCAAGAAAGGCTAACAAAAATCGAAAGGAAGGACTCATCAGCAAGATGACCACCTAGGTCGCGTTTCAGGTCCTTTAGCATCTTCTACGCTCAAACCCTAGCTGGCGGACCCCATACACAGTAACACTATCGATAACAAATTTAACTAAAGCCACACAGGATAGACAACTTTTTGGCAGAATGTAAACCAAACTTGAATAAAACAAAAATATGCATATTTAACGATCTCTCCATACACTTGATCAAGCGAGTACAAAGAGTGGAACTCAGAATCAACAGTTATTTATTGATCGATAGCTTGATTTACAGATACGCATTTATTTTACACAGTTACACAGATACACAGTTATTATACTGCCTGCGTGATTTTCCGATGTTGCCGGTGTGCCAGTCAATTTTTACTCCTCCCTGACAAAATTTACTCCCACAGTAAAGTTAGTTTTTTCTCTGATATGAGATAGAATTTCACAATTCTGATTGCAGATTCGTTCTTAGGAACCTCAAATTGATGGGACTAGCATGAATTGAAGAAAACAGTAGTCAGTAACAAAAAATGGTTCCGCTAACTTCACAAACTGACTTCCAAAAAAGTAACATCGCATTTACTGAGCAAAAACTGGGTTTTTGTGGGATAACAATGACAGATTTGAAATCAGCGAGTCAAACTGCATCGGATAGGCTAAATTTACTAGGGAGTAAATTTTGTCAGGGGGGAGTAAATTTTGTCAGGGAGTAAAAATAAACTGTTACACCGGCAAACATAAATGCCAGCGTTAAATGCGGAGATAGTATTGGTTGCGTGGTGTGCTTTATTTTTTTGATTTGTAGTTCAGATTTTTGTTTAAAGTTTACAATGTCCATCGATTGGTCATCTATAAACAAAGAATAAAAAACTATTCATTATCCGACTGTTCTTCGCTGATGGCAAAAATCAAACTCTAATTCATAGAATTTTTCAATACCTGTCGAAGATATCAAACAGGAAAACATGAATTTGCAGTGAATCTCATCTATCAGAACATGCTGGCAGCAGTCACAAAGAGCTGAGCTACCCGACATGAGCGAGTCAAGCGGAAAGTTCCCGTCAAAGCGAGGTCGGGCCGGAGCGGGCTTTTCAAAGCGGGCCTGTTCCGGGAAAGGACACGACACGGGACTTTGCTTTCCTGCTAATTCTCTGCATGCATTTCGTACGTCGGAGCTGAGCAGTGAAGGAGGATTTGCAATTTCATGGAGTTGTGATGTGTGGGAGAAGAAGTCCTCTCTGATCTTTCATAATGAATCTCTTCTTTAAAATCAGAGTTGAATTTTCATCCACTGGCTAGTCCATGACATTCACCTCTTCATTCACAAACTGGATAGTGTTGGATTATGGAGTAGCCTGCAAGAGTGTAATGAAGGAAAGCTGAACTTTTTCTTGTTATTTCTGATTGCATTTGATAGATTGGAGTTTGACTTCGCTTAACCTTTTCAGTCGCAAATTCGCACATCCTTCTTTATTGCAGTTGACAATGACGAACACTGCTCGTCATAGTCATCATGATCGGAGCTGTTCAACCCACAGAATTAGATTTTTTTACTCCTTCGGTTTGCTAGAAGTGAAGACTAATTCAAAGCGAAGGCACATGCTGGAGCTTAGTAAGTGGGCAAAAAAGAATTCCCAATACCTTATAAAGACAGGAAAAAAGTCGTGCGTCGCTTGCGGATTACTGTGAATTCCAGAAAAGTGCTTCGATTGCCACAATTCCTTCAGTTTCGAAGAATTCAGATCATTGCGCACAGCAATGTCTATTTATATTTACTGCAATGCTTAGATGCTACTCATCTATATAAGAGCAGTTCTTCCATGTCGTTTTTCTGTATTTTTCTTCGTTATTGTCTCGAAGTTATACATGTTCCTAACTTCCGAAGATTTTGGAAATATACACTTTTGACTGTTGATTGTGATGGTTTCACGCAATTTCACATAGCGTATTTATGGTGGCATATCAAATTTTTAAGTCAGCTTTGATCTCCCATCATCTGTCAATTCATATTAGTGCCGCTTTTGCTCTATATGGATATGAGCTACATGTAGCTTAATTGTCCTGTTGCACTAGCTATCTGCACATAAAGCATTACAATTGTACATGATGCAGTGTGTATATGTAGAAGCAAACGTTTCATTTGGCATCATTTCCTTATCTATTAGTGCGAGAGAGAGAAAGGTGTGAAATTCATGTTGCTGTTAAAATACTATGATTACACAGGTATATTATATTCATATATTGATTTTGTGTAATCAGTCTTTGCAAAAGTTTTAAATTCCTTTAAATCACTAAGTGCGCTAAATATTCATCACAGATTGCAACGTTCAAATAGACTGAAGCCTTTTTTTATTCAGTAGTCCTTCTAAATCACCTTTTATGAGTCTTATGTAAAGTGTAATACATTAATCTCATGATCTTGAAAATGTGTGGTATAAGCAGACAACATCGCCGGCCACCAATAAGCAACCCTCCCATTCTCCGGCTAAGGTGTAAGTCGGGCTGGACCAACTCGTCCCGTACTGCATCTGTGGACCAAGAAAAAATTCAGTTGGACTTTGCGGGGCACAATTCAATTTGCGGCACAATAAAATTTGATTACAAGTAAGTGAGCTATGAGATCAATATGCGCGTAATTGCTTGGCGATTGTCTTCCTTGGGAGAATTGCTGCAACAGTCTGATTTTATCTACTGATCTGAACTGAACGTCTCTTGAACGTGTTTGGGAAGGACTAGAAATTGGTGGGGGACAAAGACTAGAAATTGCTCTTCGTTCACGTCCTCAACGATTGTCAAGTTGTGACAGTGTTTACTTATGAAGTTTAGAATGTTTTCCTTGAAATGAGCTGTCCTGTTGTCAGTGGACAGACATCCAAGTGGAGTGAGGAGTTGATTGTCGCCACAGATGGCCTCATCGCCCCGCGAACGGTTTGGGAGAAGCGCCAAGGGACAGTAGCCTCGCTTAAGGAGTACCAGCTGACACGCAATATCTCTCAACTGAAGTGGTCCCAATGAGTTGCTTCAGGTCATAAAAATTACTGTTCTGCTTCTGCAATATTTGCTACTTTAGCCCCTCAATCTTGCCAGTTAGATTGTCCGTCCGTCCTCAACTCACACCCTTGTCTCAGAAGGGTTCCATTAGCTGAAGATGATGCCTCTTTATAGTTAACCAACCGATCAAGTGTTTTCCTTTCTTTTTAACGGCAATCATTTTTGGTCGATTGATGGAGCTTGGAATCCTCTTCTTAATCTTGTTAGGGCAATATGCGAATGCAAGTGGAACGCTCTTCAGAACATGCAGCAACTTTAGTACAAGCAGAAATAGAAATAAAGGTGTGAGAGAAAATCACTGAATTACAAATATTTATTCCTTGGATAATTAATGTTAATTTGACTGATTTTTTACAATTTATTAAATTCGCTTGACCGCTTGGGTGTAAAACGCGGTTGCCAAGCCGATGCCACGATTTGAGACTTTGAAAAATGCTTGAATGGAATTTATCAATCTGTATAATTGTTGGTAGCATGTTTTTGCTTAATCCCCCGCTACCCAGACGCATAACGCAGTTTTTGCATATATTTCCAATCAGAATTAAAAGAGGGTCTTTTCATTTTTTGTGTATGCTTTTGCGCTTGAGAAACACTTGCTGCATTTGTCTCAACTTAGGCTACGTCTTTAACTTACATTGCGACACAACATGCAGATTTGTTATCAAGGAAGATACAATGTAGGATGACTCTTAAAGTGGTGAGGTTTCTTCTTTATAGAATGCTGTTGAAAATCCATAGCATGGGATCGTCTACTAAAAATATAAAGTGACACATTGTTACCGGAAACATTTCTATCTGACACCAAATAGCCTAGAAGGGGTTAAAATTCTGGCTGTCTAAGTCATTTATTCTTTCATGTCACCCATGCGCCATTTCGACAGCAAGCCAAAGGAATTATTTGATTTGAAAAGCATGTACAGACTTTATAGAATCAAACCGATTTATATTTGAATTATATTTCAAATTGCATTTATACTATACATACATTTAGATAATTTTCCAAATATTTGTATTTTACGATTTCTAAAAAACATTGACATTTCTTTCGACATGCTGACATTAAAGTATTGGTATTGTTTTTGACCATTCAAGAGAATGTTTTATTCCAATCCAAGCCACTGCTTGGATCATTAACAATGTCATGACATGAAGCTGCCGCGAATAGGTTTGGCAATAATAGCAGATTTTATAAGCACCGATTATCAAAATAATTATGATTAACACTTATTAATTATAATTTTTGCAATGATGATATCTCAAGAAAGAAATTTATACGAAATTTAGAAGATTCATGTAATTGGATCGTGGTTAATAACGTAGATCTGATGTAATTCATGCAGACAGGCCTACCATGACAAAGTGCGCTGCAGTACAATATCTTTCTAGGATTAAATAGCTTTGCCATAATTTCTTTCTATTGCTAAGTTCGTAGTACGAAAGTGGTAGCCTACATGACGAGGGACAATGACAGCGACAAGAAAGTCGGTGGAAAATTGCACAAGCGCATTCAATTTTCATTTACTCTTCCTCATTAGTGGCAGAAGGAATCTTCGGCTGTCTTTTTGAAGCAGTAGATGCCTGCACATGTCACCAAAACGATAAATTTATATTTCCGATCAACAATTGTCGATAAACATTTGTGAGGACTCAACATTTGAGTTTATCAGGCTGATATCAACCCGCAATCTGAGTCATATTAGCCTATTTGATAGGACTCCAAGACTCCGACTCCGCATCCCTGATTTAAACTCCACTTATTTTTCATTCAGTAACCCAGTCAAATTCACTGTTAACCCTATAAGGGTGTTGCTATGTTGTCATTCGACCTGAGCCGAGCGTTCGATCGCATACAATATGATAAGCTATTTTATACACTCCGTGGACACTTTCCTAGTAATTTTCTCGAATGGCTGATCGACTATTTTGACAATCGAAAACAAAGAGTGAAACTACAAGGAGAATACCTTATTGACTCGAAAGACATCACCTTCGGAGTACCCCAGGGTGAAGTACTTTCAGCTTATCTCTTTGCAGCACACATGGGATCTCTAGCGCATTCAAATGATGAAGATAACATGATCATCAAATACGCAGGCGATATCGCCCTTTTTATCCCGTACCTCAATGAACCATTTTTGAAAAATGCGATCGAAAATGAAATTGAAAACATTTCGAAGTGGAGCGAAGAAAAAGGTCTATTGTTGAATCATAAAAAGACAAAAATTATGATATTTCGAAAAAAGGCAAGCAACGATTCGGATTCGATGAATTACTTTGACATTCCGCAAGTAGAATCTATAAAATTCCTCGGAGTTATCTTCCAAAGTAATCTGAAATGGGATCAGCACGTTACTCAGATATGCAAATCCACCAGTCAAAATATATATCTTTTAAAGAAATTGCGACGTATGCCGGTTGTAATTAAAAAAGAAGTAATGCAAGTTTATAAGGCACACATACTTTCAATTCTTGAATATAACTCACCTCTACTCCTGGGAATGAACAAAGGGAATTCCTCCAAGCTCGAGAAAATCCGCAAACGTTGCCACAGAATAATCTGTTCTGCAACTTGCCCATGCACTTTGTTTCCCTCGCTTGAAAGCAGACGACAGAAGAGAAGTATGCAGTTCTTCAATCAGCTTCGAAATCCCGAAAATTTCATAAATTCTATTTTTCCATCTGTACTTTCAAGAAGTGGTCACGTTCAACTACAGGCCTGTGCAACATCACGTCGGTCATCCTCTTTCATTCCTCGATGTTCCGTACTTTATAACAGACAGCTATCAAGAAAGTAAATTATTTGATGTATCCTTCTCAAATTTGTTTTTGACTTCATTGAAATGCATGATTTCCAGTATTGACAAATAAACCTTTATTTATTTATTTATAAGTCTCATTGTATTATATGTATGGTGATTATCTGCGCTGCGCTGCGTTTCATTTGCATTCTTTATCTTTCATCATTTATACGCGTTCTTCTTCACATACGAGTATGTTTAAACGCTACTGCATGTTTATGATGCAAATTTCCTACTGTTACCAGTATAAAACGAGTCAAGCGTGTATCTTTCAAAACACCATCTTTCCAACGTAGAATCCAAGCACAAATACACGGTGATTTGAAGCAGTGTCAAATGCTAAGAGTGAGTCGATTTTCACTCGCCTGACGAAATTTGAAAATTGAGATTTATGTAAATAAAATGACTAAATTAAATTAATCTACAAACTGACTTGCATCCTCATTTGAAAAATGGGAGCAGACCTGAATAGCTGCAAATTTCATCACCCGGGGAAAATTTGATATTTGTAATTACCAAGTTAGTGAAATTTCGACGGGCATTCATTAAATATCACTTTAAACACACTACTGGCAAGTCGCCTAAATTAGTGCGCCTTCAGTAAATAATAACCGCTGTTTTTTGGAAGCACAATGAAAATTATAAAAAAATAAAATATTGATTTGCATCATCAGTTGAAAAATGGGAACAGACCTGGATAATAACTGCAACTTTGTGCGAAGTTGTGTCAATGTTGAGAGCTGTGAACTAGGCCTGCTGATGATTCCTGATATTGGATGAAATGGTAGCTATTCAGGTATGTTCCCATTTTCAACTGCGGATGCAACTCAACATCTAATTATTCTACTTACATTTTGATTGCAAAAATGCAGCATCTTTTTACAGGCGCGTTAACTTAGACAACATGTCAGTGGTGTGTTGGAAGTAGTATGCAATGAGCACCCTCTGAGGCTTCAATTATGTGTTAATTACAACTCTTTTATTGACCAATGAAGAGTTTCTAATATGAACATCCATCTTCCTTTCCCTTAATTTTTATCTTTATTTTTTGAAATGTCCCTTGCAATAATTCCAACATTTACTCATTAAGAACGCTCTCATTTCCATTCTGGCAATCGTTTCGTGCTCATTTTTAATCATCGTCTCATCTCCGCGAGAATGTCACTGAAAAGTGATGATGTCAGTTGATTTTCTTGATGTTTTGCCTCATAGATTCCTGTGACTGACAAAAACGCTTGATCGAATGCATTTCCATGATTTGCTCACGAGATTGAAGGCAGGACCTCCCAAGCAGAAGATCTGAAATTATTGATGCGCAACTGATGTCCCTGTTCATCTTATTTTCCTCTTCAATGATGTCGTCTTTGCGGATTTGGATTATTGAACTCCGTCCATCTTTCGCATTATCGTTGAAATCCTGGCTTGTTGTCCAATTTCTTTTCTGTTCATCAACTTCTGACGTCGGCTAGCAAAAGGTTTAATCCTGTCATATACCGTTGGCAACCGACAAGCAAGTCTTCCGCAAAATGACAATTGCTTGAGTGATCACACGGACAGTACTTATCACCGATCCAAGTGGTTCTCTGGTCACAGCTTCGGTAATGCACTTAGTAGATTGTCGACAAAGTCAGAAACAAGCCAAAGAGATTAATGCCCGCTAACATCATCGCCGAATGAAAATGAAAACTATTTGCCTGCTGAGTGTGTATATGGAAAGCGTGTGAGCGAGAAGTTAATGATCCAGCCGTCTTAATGTTTGTTGACAACCTCAAGGAAGGCATCAATGTCTTCTACCAGATAATCATCAAGAAAAGAAGACGGGAAAGTGAAAAAGAAATACAACGCCGCTTGAACCAACAGGAGAAGCCTCTATGAGTGACATAGATATCCGTGTCGATACACTTTTATTTACCTGCTGGCCTACGCCAATCATCCAGGAAGGTATTAGACGAGTGAAAGTAAAGTCAAATTCATTAAATGCTTCCCTCAAACGTAGACGTAACCCCTCGCCATACAGTCTGACGTAAATACGATAGCAACTGCATGTTTTATTTGTCCTTTAGATGAAGGGAAATAGCTGATATGCCCACATCTAAGCAAATATGTAACTGCATCATTGCATGTTCGTCTTCGCAGTGACATCATTTGCTTTGTATCAAAAGACGTTAATTACAATCTACAAATGCAAGCAGTCTTCTTTTCATTGAGCTGTAAAAATAGTGTTCAAGTCTATTGTTCAAGACATGTCCGATGGTCGGAGACACTCTCGAGTCCGAGGAAACCCGGATGCAATGTTTGTCCAGTCATTAGCTAAATGCTTCTGGTATCATTGGGCGTCTTATATGTCTTGAAGCTTTACTTTTCCTTTTGTATGACAAATGACATCACATATGACAATTTCTTAGAAAATCAGAATTTGACTTTTTCATTGCATAATAATCTTCCTTCGATGTTTGCTAAGCATCATTCTGAAGAATATATAGGCGAAATGAATAAATAATTTGTCTGTTGTGAGAATGAGACAAAGCGATCTCTTGCAGAGCCATCGTGAAGTCTACTAGTCTCTCAGAGCAATAAAGTTAATTAGATTGATCGTAGCCTGCGTAGTGACTGAAAACAGATCGGTATTCATGAGCAGAAACTTTGAGGACTGAATTATCTGTAGAGTTCTTAAATATTTGCATCTTCAATTTTCGAGCAAGAGGAGTTACAGAAACGTTAAGCGTTAAAAAACCAAAACTTTTTGAGACTTTATGGAGATAAATTTCAGATGTTTTTCGAACAGAACAAACGCAGTCGTAATGCCAGATTGCAATCGACCGGCAATGCAATATTTAGTATAATACAACTGTATGTACAACTGCAATAACTAGCCGGCTGGGCCGCTGCCTTTGACAGAGACGTCATTTTTACTTTTTATCAGAAAATAACATAGCTGGGTCGGATATTAAAACAAAATCATAGCACGCTAGGCCGGTCTTGGACCTGTTATTTTCGAACAGAAACGAGCCTGAAAATGTTTGAGCCAATAATTAGTGCCAACAATATGAAAAATGGCATAATTATATGGTAGTACCATATATACAGCATATTATATAATGGCATATTTATCATTGGTGTAATATATACTTAATACCAATTTACCAGGAAAAATTTTCGTGCAATATGCGTAATGTTGAGACTTTTGTGACATGGATGCACATCCTGGTGAAGTTCCGATGAAAGACCGTTTTGCTCATCAACTTTTTCTAATTTCATGATCACACTAAAGCTACGTTCACACATGAGAGAAGAACCTGAGAGTTGACCTCAAATCAAACCTGAGACTGAGACCAACCCGTTCACACTTGAGAGACAGGTCTCAGGAAAAAAGCTGCCCCTCATTTTCTTGACCCTCTCCTTCACTGAACTATCGACGCTGAGACTCGCTGAGACATGACCTGAGATCTGCTGAGACCTAGGTCTCAGACCTGTTCACACTATCGATATCAGGTCGCAGATAAATTGAAAAATGTTTCTATTCATACCCTTTTGTTGCGCTAACTCTCAGGTTCCGTTCAGACTATGTGAGAGCTTGCTGAGACTCATGATTCATTTTGTCATAAATCTTCATGAAGAATAGACGTGGGGAAGCCGCTGAAAGCCTACAGGCATTCGTAAAATACTCCACGTAAACAGGTCATCAACTCGCTTACGTTTATTTATTTATTTATTTATTTATTTATTTATTTCCATGAACAATATTATAGTGGCGTTACATCATAAAAAGATTTCAAGGCCACTGTACATACATCAAGAGTAGAGGCAAAAATTACAAAAATAGAAGGATACAGTTAGCATTCTACATAAGTAGTATACAAGTAATTGTGTAAAGCAGGTTTGAAAGAACGTAAGGAAGAGATGGATGTGAGTGAGGAAGGAAGAGAGTTCCAGATTCTAGAGGATGAAGAAGAGAACGACCTTCCACCAAGAGTAGGACGACGAACAGCTGGGATAAGTAGAGTAGAGGATCGTGAAGAACGAAGATGGGAACGGTTGGGGACTTCAGAAATCTTGGTTATGAGATCGGTAATATAGCGGGGAGAAACATCATATAGAGACTTGTGGACAATACAAGAAATTCGAAAAATAATGCGAGCTTTTACAGGAAGCCATTTCAGTTCTCGCACATAAGGGGTAATATGTTCGAATCGTTTGAGTCGGTAAATAATACGTACAGCTGCATTTTGAACCCTCTGTAATTGTCTGCTTGACGACATCGAAAGACCATACAGGGATGAAATACAATAGTTGAGTCTACTGATCACAAGGGTCTCAGCCAGAGTTCGTGAGGCATTGCGTTGGTTGTTTAATACATCGCTATTTTAACATAATGAATAATTTTGATAATTTTTACTTAATTGATTTCCTTTTTTTCCTTTTTCCTTTTTTAAAAATCTCAAATTATTTTTGAAGGCCTACTCATTTCTTTTCAATTCCGCGCATTGAAAATTCGTACATATTGCATTTGCTGCACATTAAATTTTTGCATATTTCATGTATTTTCAATGGATATCTTCGCAGTTATCTTCACACCCTTAAACTTTCTGCAATAGCCGACATTTATCCAAAAATGAATTAATTCCAATTTCGTATTCTAAACATGTTTAACCATGCACTGACTACGCAGATGCCATTTATCAAGTCTGTTTGTATTTCTGATTGATAAAATGTATGCAATTGCTTTGTTATGAGCAATGTGCAATTCAATCACAATTAACCGAGTATTGCTGGAATATTTTACTGAGTTATAAAACTCAGTATAACGAGTTAAACTTAACTTGGTTAATTTCCGGCAAACTCGGTTAAATGTGTTTCTTGAAAAACTGAATTGACAACACTGGTTTCATTCGGCATGCATGTGGGAATGAACTAACCGAAGAAATCTTAATTAAAAGATTCCTGCTATTGAAATGTTATGCTCATCGTGATTCAACGCATTGACATTAAGTTGAATATTGCGTATCTTTACGAACTTGTAGATGCAAGTCCGCTGTTTTTCATGTTTTTTCTACTACTGACTATTTAGTGTCCCGCTTTTGGTAGTAAAAAACATGGCCACCATGATATAGCTCAAAACTAATTTCATCAATCAAGTTAAAGTAGCCTGTACGTGCCTCATTATGTTTCTGTCTGATTCATCGTAAATTCAGATTTCTGAAAGAAGCAAAACATGACAATATTTACAAGTGTCATAAATATCGTAAATAGCATCAAATGAATCACTTGTTTAGACTGAATTGACTTGTGCAACCAACATAAACACATGAGCACAAATATTATTCTGCGTATATGTGTACAAAATAAATGAGTGTCGAATACACAATCCAGCTGGATATTGATAACAAGGAAGTCTCAGAAAAGTTGAACCGCGTACAGCTTTTGCTGAGACATGGTCGTTGTCTCAGTTGAAGGTCTCATCAGGGTTGTTCATACGTGAGACAAGGATCGTGGAGTTTGTCTCACAGGCTTGTCTCAGAAACTTGAGAGAAGCTTGTCTCAGGACCGTTCACACTATCTCTCAGCAAACGTGGTGAGCCTCCCCCTGGTCGCCCCGCACAAACGACAACGGATGAAGTTAGTGGGTCTCAGGCATGTCTCAGGACTGTTCAGACTACGTGGAGTTAGTCGCAGCATAATTTTCATTGACGTTTGAAATGGACGACGGAAACTGTAATCTTGCCATTTGATTGGATGATTGTCTGAGTCTCAGCTCTCAGCTCTCATGTGTGAACGTAGCTTAAGTTCGCATCCACCAACATTAACACGGTACTTTGTTTAATAATGTAGCCACACCTGGAGTTATTCTCTTTCCTAATTTTTCACAGAAGACACTAAGCAGCTTAATTGGCAGAATAGTCTCCCAGAATATGTTTTGAAATATATATAATTTGCATTTTTCTTGCTTGCATATAGTTACAACAATCTCAGGCCGAAACTCTGAAAAGCATCATGAGGAGGTGAGTCCCTTAAAATATCACCATGGATGCAAGCAAACATGAACACTCCATTAAGCCGACAAGGGACATACGTATGGGACTCTTGTGGGAATACCTATTCAGATTATTCATTATGGCAAAATTGTACATGAAAGGACAATTTAATGTAAATCAAATCCTCTTTGTGCGCAAGATAACCAGATGAATGAACATTTTCAGGATTAACGTTGGTTTTATTAATCCAAAGAATATTAAGAGTGACATGTACCTAGGGTCGAATGCGGGGACTGGAAGAAATGAATTGATAGGAAATTAATTGCAATTAATTGATTGCCATTGGTTGATTGATTAATCATCTTCAGATCAATTAATTGATTGGATCTGGTGCCAATTATTCCAATAAATTGCTATTATTCACAAGTCAAAAAAAGCGATTCGTTGAAAGATTATCATAAGCTATACAGTATCATTCACAAGCATGCACAGTCGATGATATTCTATCTGCCCTGTAGGAACCTACCTGTAGGTATTTAAAACGATGAAAAGTCTGATTTTAGATTAATGCGAAACTTATTCTTTATAATCTATGGCATTCATTTAAACTATCATTTAAAACCTCTAACCACAGATCTGTTTCATATCTTAGCTAAATTGAAATTATGGTAAACTTAATGAAACACAGTGTTTGAGCTGAATAGCACTACGCTCATAGAATAGAGGAGAATATAAATATTAATGATCAGTCATTGCTTAATGCTGCTATCAGAGCATTTACATGTCTTGTCATGCAGTTTGTTCAACGAGTATAGTGACACAGTAAATGCATGCGAGGAAAACAGGTATTCTATTTCTGTAAGTACTTTAGAGCACCTTCGTAGACATATGTGCTATGGAAATAACTTTCTAAGTATTCATCAATCAAGTGTCAATCATGAATCATTTTGAGGAAAGATCTTCGTAGATTTATCAATTGTAAAATATAATAGCAATCAATTATCAGCTAATTGCAATTAATTGATTTCTCATGTGATCCAAAATCCCTGGTTGTAGTTTCGAATCCGTCTAGCTGTACATCTGTTGCATAGCAATTTGATCTCGACGTTTATCTGATTTGATTATTGCAAAAATACTGAAATTTATTTGAATTATGATTCAACTTGTTTTCGCAATCTCTCCCAGTTCTTACTTCGCAATGAAGCAATACTCTGGAAATGTCTGTGATAATTGCATTCGTCTCCGAACTGCTATAGACACATTTTTTACATGCAGAACTAATTCTATTTAAGACGAAAAATTTCATTGACTTGTTAGATTCATTGAGATCGACTATGACTTGCAGACATAGACCGAATTTCACCTGCCTAAAGATAATTCTGATTTTCAATCTTTAGTTTTCCCTTTAGCGCAGCAGGTAACAGCTTAATAAACTTCATAATTCACCATCATATAAATCTTCAATTTATGAGGGATTGAATAACTTCACACGTGTTGGCCTCAGGATTATGGATATTTCTTTCTGAAGATAGATATGATCCGCTATTGTCAATTCTGATAATTCTTGTCTTCAAAGACGATTACTTAATTGTTTATATATTCAAATCATTACGTTCACCCAGCAACTAGAAAATGGTCTTCAAATACCAAGACACCAGCGAACCTATCAGAGAAAGAAGAATGGGAGACAAGGAGCATAAATTGAGAGACGTTAGGTTCTCACCTGAAGGATTAAAAACATGGACAATCCAATGAATGAAAGTCCATAAATATTTTTAAATCACTTATCACTTAGCTCATGAGGTAATTGCGGCATTACAAAGCAGCTAAAGTCTGCAAGCAGCTCATTATCTGTACACTTGCAGTGAAACCAAGCAGAGGGCTCAACAGTTGTAAGAATGTCCTAATTCTCAATACTCCTCTTGTTTCGATGGGCGCTAGTGTATAGAAACCGATGTTCATATGATGCAAACGATGGACGCGATGGATTAGGCGCCAAACTTCATTGTTTCCTTGGACGATGAGCTCCAAAAGTCTCAGACCACTGGTTACAATGCATTGCGACGTCACTAAAAACCTAATTGCCTGCATGCTTGCTTGTAGCTTCCGCAATTTCGTTTTAGTTGACAATGTGTAATAATGCTTAATTAATCTTACACAGACATTCAGATTTTCAAAGCTGTGTGCAGTGACATGTTTTAAATTCTTTATAAACAGTTGATTGTCACTTCGAATATGCTTCCGTGAAATAAGGGACTGCAACTACCGGTATATTGATTGAGAAACGTCATACTAAACTTATATCGAGATTTCATTTATTCAATTTATTCATCTTTGTTGAATTATACACCCCTTCACACACACTTGCATTTCCGCAAAGATTGATCTTCCATCAATTGATTTTTCATTTATGTCAATGTTGATTGTTTGTTAGTTCGAATATCAACTGCTTCATTTATCGCTCATAATTATCAAGATTGTTGATGAGAAGAGATGTGATTTCTACAAGAGTTACTTCAAACACATTTTCTCGTTATATTCCAGCACCCCTTGAGCATCGACGTATTAATAACCAAATTCTATGGGGCTATTCACATCAGACGCAGAGCGGTGCCGCATGTCTCTGAGTGAACAGTCGCACAGGTTTATTAAGGTCTTGAATAATAATTCTGGACGCGTGAGGACACGCCGTTGAGGAACCGACTAGTTGATGATACGCCTATGCTCACATGACCGGTTTGAACCCCCATCATGTTTCGGGATCCACTACAGATCGGAATCTATTTGCAATGGCGTGTTATTCACATAATTACAAAGAATTCGCTTTTACTTGATCTAAAATCCACTGCAACGATATGCAGGACCTATTGCAGTCTCACCTAACAACTTTCAAACTACATGTATGAAGAAATCTGGCTGTGTAATTGTAATTTACAAAGATAGTCTACAA
This sequence comes from Prostheceraeus crozeri, assembly GCA_907163375.1. Taxonomy (NCBI): domain Eukaryota; kingdom Metazoa; phylum Platyhelminthes; order Polycladida; family Euryleptidae; genus Prostheceraeus; species Prostheceraeus crozeri. The sequence goes on along the minus strand of CAJQUW010009496.1, from coordinate 194,051 downwards.
TAATCTGAAATTTTCAAGAAGATGCGGCAAGAGCTGCAAGACTGAAATCCTGCGGGCCGTCATTTTGAATCCTCGTCCAATTTTCATTAACAAATTATTCCTGTATTTGCAAATAGAAGAATCATGACATACTAGCACGAATTGTAAAGTATTCATGAATTAAAAATGAATGAAGTTCATTACCAAGAAAATTTCGTGAACAGCATTGCGATCTAAATGTAATATAGAATCTAAAAAAAACTCAAGCGTCTTCATACAGAAAAAAGGAATTTCTTCCGCTTCTTAGCTCAGTTTTCTCATTTGTTAACTTGGCAAATTTAGTAAAATTCATTTTAACAACAGGCTATGGATCGGTTAAGTTTGCATTTGTCTAATTAACAGAAGAATTATAGGGTCAATACAAATCCTTGTGTAGAATTGAGCTGTAGGAAGTTGGAATCAACTTAACCCATGTCATGCTCTATGCGATTAGAATTCAACTACATGGAAAGTCATGTTTGGATTATTTAAATTTTTACATGAAATTATGATTCACCGAATAAAGTATTTGAAACTTTATTTGCATGTAATAAAGTGAAACATTCTATTGATAAAAAATAGTGAAGATAGAGAAAATAAATCAACCAGGATTTATAAAATGAAGTAAAAAATCAAAGCACATCTCAATTCGTCCACATGGATTCATTGCAAATGTGTTCCGTTCGGCGTGGTGGCGGAGATAGCAGCGGCGTTTCCGCGATGAATTGTGAAAAGTGAAACGCATTGGCGAAGCTACGTTGACTCTCCAAGATCGCCGGTTTTCCTGGTAATGAAGTGGCCCAGATCTTTGAAGAAGGCCGATCCAACTTCACCAATAATTCCGGAGGTTTCAACTGCAAGTGGGACAAACATGTATTTATGAGCCAGTTGTTCACATTTCCTCATCCTCCGCTCTTCTGTATTGCGTGCCGCGGACCCAGGAGAGGTGGAATTCTGCATGATGTTGGAGGAAGCGTGGGTATTTGAGCAGGTGGCGTCCCAAGCTAGACATTGTCCAAGTTTGAGAGGAAAAATGGTGCGGCTATCGAGTCTCCGTCCATCTCCGCGGTTCAGGACTGACGGGATGCATGCGCTTGTCAGGCTACGCTTCACAACATCATTGAAGTTGGCGTGACGTGAGAAACGTCCTGCGCTGAAGTGACAGGAAAGTCCGTGGTGCCCAAAACTGTGCTGCAGTTGTGTGGTTCGCAGTATCTATAGAACAGCTAAGACGAAGAGCAATGTCAGTTCGAATGGAGTCCTTGTCCAAGAGATTTCCCAAGATGGGAATGGGAGAGCTTGCAAACAGGCTCCAGTAGGGGTTGCATTCTATCTGAAAAGTGCTGTGTGCACCCACTTAATAGTGCAACTTAAACTAACTATAATAGTTGTCTTTAATGACAATCCTTTCAATATCAGGCATTTGTGACAAGCGGAAAATGCTTTTATTAACATGACTGAGGCTTACAGTCATTTCCATCGAAGTTGATTCAAATGCATTGCATCTCCAAAGCAATCAGTGACTTGAATGATTTGTAAAGCATTACTTTCTCTTCTGTATTCTTACTAATTCCTTGACAATTTCTCTAAAATAGGACAATATGCGCATCTCGCATGTGACACTAAAAAACAAAGAGGGTTCATGCAATTAAATCGAACCTGCTTTCACTGAGTTGCTCTCTGATACACTTGCTCTCTGATGTGAACACGAATTGTTTAATCATTTACATGTACGTCTGCCAGGGAACAAACCCACGGATTGGCATTTGGGTTGGATCAATTCATTGACTGGATAAATCTGTTCAATTGCAAGTGAGATTTTGAACAAAAAGTTAATTACAATTGGTGAGCATCAGCGATAGGCCTCGTCAATATTTGTTCAATTTTTGCTTTCAGCGTCTGTTTCAATCAAAAGGCATTTGCAGACACGTACACAGCAGCGAACTTAACTTTATGACCAAAGCCCAAATGCTTTTGACCTACAGCCGAGGGATTGTGGCTGTCTACTATACAAGCTGTTGAATGCGGGAATGTCGATTTCCTGAGGCGTATTTTAAGTATATAAATCACGCTATGCACCTATAAGTATAGACTAAGCTTGTAACACGATAAAGACACATCAAACGGCCCGTCTACATTTCTTGTCATACCATATTAACAACACCGGGATCATTATGCAATTCGCGTGCATTTTTGAGGTCATGTTTATGGTGACTGTCCGCATAGAATGAGTTAAAATCAATAAAAGTGTGGTTTTTCCCGTGCAGCATGCCTGTATGCATCTTAAGTTAAAAACAAAGCTAAAAACTAATGTGTAGAGTAGATTCTTGCTATGAAACCTGATAATTTTTAATTTAATGTTATTCAGGCTGATGGTCCGTCCAATTATCAGAGCTTTGCATCCTAACTTAAGTCAAGAAAACTTTTTTTCTGTATTTCTGCCTGGAACGAGGCCGAAAAAGCGACTTTCACAGAATGATGACGCCTGTTACAAATCTGCGCGTCTGTCGAGTTCTACTTGGTTCCTCTTCTTGTCAGACACGATCAAAGAATACGAATGTTGATCCAATGGGACGCAGGTTGACGTTTTTTGGTAAAGTTGAAATTTTCTGTGATTTTATCCTATTCAGTGAAAAAGTACAACGCTCAGAGTCAGGTAATTTAATTACACTTTCACGTACTTTTGTCTATGAAGCTCTACACACATTTAAATTTGGCAAGCCTCTTTATGGCGGCAAACACTAGCATTTAGAGCAATTCAATCCTTAGCCACATTCTCCTTTGCCGATCAGAGACATGATAATAACACATGTACACCATAGGAAATGACCTGAAGACGTTCCGTGTAAAATGTTCTGTTCTAGACTTAGCATTTTCAACTTTATTTAATAAGCGAAAACAGGACATTTCATTTTTGTCAAAGATTGCGATCTGTGTCCCATTGGATTAACATGTGTTTTTCTTCAATCGTGTCTGACAAGAAGGGGAACAAAGTAGAGCTCAGCAGTCCCGCAGATTCGTAGTAGGCATAGGATGTACATAATTTTCGTGAAAATCTAATTTTGAGCTTCGTTCCCTACAGAAACTTGCTCTGGCTGCCGGACTATTTGATGACCATGGCCACACCCAATCTCCGTCGTGGTTGACGTGCAAAGAAGTTGAAACAATCAAATTAGCTTGAAACTGACCTATGTGAATATAGTTCAATATCATGCATCGCTGTTGTTAATGCTGATATTAAAAAATACATTTGTATTTATACTGCGCTGTACCCAAAAGAGGCTCACAGCGCACAACGTATACAAAACTCAAGTCACAAGAAAAGGGAAGTCAAAAAATTGTGAGAAAACTTTGTTTATCATAAACAGCAACGCTTAAAAGTCAACGAACTGTTTGCATTTGGAATATCTCGAGGGATGCGATTCCATACTGTAGGGCCAATGAAGCTGAACGCTCGACCACCTCGAGATATTGACTTAATTGAGAGCAGTTCAAATAAACAGCTGTCTTCAGAAGTACGTAGATGGCAACTGGCAGTTTGGAACATAGCAAAAAAGCAGTGCCTTCCTACCTAATTCACGCTCGCAACAGATGGTCCGGTGGCCTTGTGGTTAGAGGGTATGCTTACACGTCCTCTAGCTCCAACGTCGCTGGTTCAAACCTACCCACGACTGATGAGGCCCAACAGGCCGAAACATGTCTCGCGGTGGTTACATCTGTTGAGATTTGATAACAAAATAAGTTGACATTCAATTAAAAAAACTATTCAGAAACTTTGCATCTTAGCTACGTCAGAGACAGCCTACAACGTGCCTGCATGGTCAATAAATCCACAAGATAGTTGCGCACACAGATAGGCGCCAGAAAACGAATATTTAGACACCAAAGTTCCAATTCACTCGATTGGTAGTTTTGCAATTAATTGTTTTCTTTCAAATCGGTTGCTTCCATTCCTTCATCATGACGTCATTGATTGAGTATTCTCTGACACTAAACATGCATTTCCACTTCATTTATACTAGTATCTATCAAATGAAGATCACATGTGACCTATAATAAGATGTCGTCAAATATTTGACGCACAGAACAATCTCAAGATGTTTGGGTGTCTAACATGCAACATTTGATGTTAGATGAACATCAAACGCATTAGATCAACAGAGAGTATCAATTTTGCCATGTTTCATCTGGACCTTGTAACATCATTAGTTGATGGCATACTCAATGGTTCACATTTCTTTTAGTGTCATTTCAACTGATTTATGTATTCTCATTGACATCACTTGTTGGTTGGATAATAAGAAAATACTTTAGGAGCACATACTGGCGCCTCAATTCAGCGAGCATTTACAATTCAAAGAAATTAAAAAAATTATTGAAAAAAATGTTGTGGCTTGATTGTTTCAAATGCAGTAAATGATTCATTAAACTTGAAATAGACATGAAAATAGCCATAGAATTTTACATAGTTAAAGGTGAACCAAAATAATCGGCCAAATACAAATGATGTGATGTTGATGATTTCAGAACAAGATCCGCCGGACAAAAACTCCATATTTCAAAAATATCTCAATAATATATGCCACTTCTCAATAGCCTAAAGTATTTAGAAGTACATTCCCTTCGTCCGTAATAAATATGCTTAGAAACCGAATTTGACCCAATGAACATCTACAAAATGATTCTTTGTATTCCCTACTGTCGTTGCTGTCATGATCTATCCGCATTTAATACCTCGTTTAAATCAATATTTTTAATCAAATATTAATGCTATTGAGAAAAAGGCATCTTCATGAGGAAACCACATTATTGTTACGTGTCATTAAAAACAAGATCTGGGAGCTACATGTACAAGAATTTGGTTTACCATCTATTGAGTGACTATCATGTCAAATATCTTTTCAACTCTTATCTTATCCGAAAACCACTGTATTAGGTATAGGAGTCATCGTGATGTTCTTCGTTCTTACGTAGGACAAGTTCTAATGAGAAACATTCAAATTTGATAATTTTGGCGAATTCAGAAGAAATTATAACTCGTTCATGAAATCTCAGCAATTAGAAAAGAGAATTCCTATTTTCTCCTTCGATTCCCACAGATTGTCTTACGCTGGTGCAGATAACTAATTTATCAGTTGTTGCACTGACCTGCTGACCCAAGCACCAACCTGGTTAAGTGGAATTGGACTGTCTTTTGATCATATCATGCTCTCGGCACTACATTTTGCAGTTTTCCAGAGAGCGGGGAGTCGTTAAATAATTCCTTCCATCATTCTCAGTCTTTGTCCTTGCACTTTACCTCAGCAAGTCGTGGACCTGTCTATTCCGTTATCATTACTTCTGTCACCTCTTCACCCTGGCCTCCGCATTACTGCGAATTCTTCTTTCTTTGTTCATCTCCGAACAGGGACGTGCCAGCATAAAAAATTTTGGGGGGGCAGCCTCTCACGTACCGTATACAATATATAGTAGATTGGATACCCGCGTACTCCTACATTACCTTACGAATATGCATATAATACGTGATATATACGCAATATGATCGATTTTTGTGGAATAGATTGATAAATAGCATTATGTTAACGTTCGCTTAATTTCATGAATGGAATACAGAAGTTTATAACTTGTAATGCAGTAAAAACAATATTTTTTAGAGAAAGTTAATAATTCTCATCTTCAGAAAGTAACAAAAGTGACGAAGAAAATGGCATATTCTCAAAATATGCAGAAGGTATGACGAGTGTAATAGCCGATTCAATAAGTAATTCCAGAACTTGTGTAAAATACTCCAAAACTAGGATATTCTGATTTCTTTATGAATCGCTCGGTTTTTAGAACTTTTGGCTTATAATCGAATTTAATATTATATAACAGATTTATAAAAGAATAGATTATTGATGCTAATTTGAAAAATAGGGAGCAGAAGTTTAATGAATTGCGAACTAATCAAGTAATGCAAATTAATCTTGAAGGACTGAAAACTGAAAAGCTGCCACTAAATTTATCACATGATAAAACAATCCTAAACTAGTTTATAGAATTACGTATTAAAAAAGTAAAGTATCATTTTCCAATGCTGCACTATGTTGTTGTGAATTGCATCTGATGTTTGTAGTACAAAACTGCACTGTTCTGGATTTGGAGTACATTTGCTCTGACCTTATGAATCGACTATAACTTACATACAAAGAATCTCTGATCCGACCATGACCGGAATTTTATGTAAAGAAATTGGCCAAGGTTTGGTTCGTTTATAATGTTTATAATCCATTTTGAAATTTTTTGTAGCAAACTACGAATAGAAAACTTTCTCATTGTTGAGAAGTAGAATCATGATGATTTATCAAGTGATAGTAAAGCTGAATAATTTTCATAATACATCGGTTACTCGGTTGTCGCTAAATCTGAGAAGGAAGATTGTTTTTTACAAATTTCTATATCATAAAATTCCGGTCCTTGGTTGACAAATTTTATCAGTTTGAATGATTTAACGCATTGATTCATGTACAACTATTTCTTATAAACTCTAAAACGTAATTCAGAAATTACCAAATACAGATTGCCGTTCTGCGGAACGCGAAATAAATTCCTTGAGCACATCTCCTAATGAAATCTTGGATGTGCGTTGGGAATGGACATGAAGCAAAAGCAAATGTGTTAGCCTCTTTTGGGTCATAGTAGACCTCAAGTAAGTTTTCACCCTTCGAAGTGCACTGAAAGAGCGCTCTGCTGATGCAGCTGAAGCGGGCACAACAGAAAGTAATTGAAGTAGACGTACAACCTGATCGAGAAGGTCCTTAACAGTGTCTGATTGAGACTTCAGTTCATTTATGACAGAGAAGCCCGACGCAGATTTATCTTTGACGATACGGGGTAATAACAATAACTGGGCTGAAAGTTGTTCAATGTCAAAGTCACTTCCATACTGTAATAAGGTATCTGTTAAATTGGTAGAAGATGGTAGGTTGCCAGTCACTGAATCAGACACAATTGTCTCTATGGTCACCAACTTTTCCATCGAAGGTTGGCAAAACCTCCTCTCCAATTCTCCACACACATTATCCAAAACTTCGAAATAACATTTACGAAGCGTTTCTTCGAAGGTCAAGGTAGCCATCGGGGAAGGTGAATCGGTCTGTTCCAACCTGTAAAAATGTGAAAATAACACATACAGTGCAGTCGTATAGACGATGAACCATGAGCACACTATATAATTAACAAATAATTAACAAATCAAATCTCAGAAGCGTCACAATATATATCATATTCGAACTTAAAGTCATATTCGAGGTAGCAACATCTGATTCAGATTCTGAAATCCAAATATATCATATTTAAAAATGGAAGAAAATTGATTACGCTTAGGTTAACGTTCAAGTTTTATAGTGCGATGAACTCGTACGGTAAACACGTTTTCCATAAAGGAGTATTTTAATAAAGTACATTTTCATTGAGTTGAATTGGTAAATTAAAACGATTAATGTTGTATACTTAGATAGAGTATAAATTATAACTGTGTCTGTTTAAAAGCAGAGATTTATTTTCAATCTGTCAACTCTTCGGCCCTTACCTTCGTGGAATCTTTCGTGGTCGTTTTGGTTTAGCCATCTTCAAGCCAAGTGTACCCGCTTCAACCTCAGTCTCATGCCACAAGTCCTGAAAGGCCATGTCAGTCCGCATGGAGGAAAGAGTCTGTAGTAAAACGTCGACTGAAGATTTTGCTCCCATTGCCGTATATCCTGGTTTCTGCAACGCCTGAGCCAGTTGCTCGCAAGGTCCTAGTATCTTGACTGCAGCTTTCAGACAGAAAAGTGTTTTCGTTTTCTGCATTTTCCTTTTACAGTATTTCACCGACGATTTTCGTTCATCTCTTAAAGCATCTCTATCTTCTGTCAGAGTTTTCAATGTCTCCTGTATTCGCTGATAGTTTTTCAGAAACCTATCTACAGCTTTTACTCGCACTGCCCACCTTGTTGGACAAAGTGGAAGGAGTCCGGAACAAGGCAAGCTGACATCCTCATCGGAAATACCAACAATGACATTGGAGTAGACACTACGTCTCTTGCTCGACTCCAAGATAGTATTAGTTACCTCCTTTACAAGGATCATTGCGTCACACATAAGCTCACTACGTCGAGTAATTTCTTGTAGAGCTAAATCCAACGAGTGATTGCTGCAATGAACATAGAGTGACTTTGGCTGAATGTCATTTAATTTCTTTTGCACTCCATTCAAATGACCTGACATATTAGCAGCACCATCGAAACAATGACCGCGAAGATTATCAATGCTTAAACCGAGTCGTGTGAGCATGTCTTTAATGGCTTCAAATATGTCATTAGCTCGAGCGCTTTGAGGCCGATACATTCCCACGAAGCTCTCGTTCACTTCTAGCGTTTGACTATCATTCCATCTTATACAAAGACTCAACTGCTCATTTCCCGCAACATCAGTAGTTCCATCACAAATTATTCCATAGAATGGACTTTTCTTAACATCGGATACTAGCAATCGTTGCACCTTATGGGCCATTATCTCTAAAATTTCATTTTGAATTTTACCATCCAGGTAATTGTTTCTTCTTTCACACCACGCTTTCAATTCAGGAGCTTCTTCGCATCTTTCCTCTATAAGTACACGAAAATTGCCATCATCGTTGTGTAGTCCGCGTAGTGCTTGTCCTGTTCGAGCCAAATATCGTACAGAGCTTAGCACTGTCAACATAGCGGTGCGTGCCCGTACCTGCTGATCTCTCGATTGTTTTACGATCAGATCGTATACTGGTGTTCCCTGGTTTCTTTGAATTATGAATTCTACTGCTTGTCGATGGTGAGAACTTTTAGCGTGAGTTTCAAACTTCTCGGGGCCTTTCTTCCAGTTTTTGAAACCTTTACATTCGAAAGTCAAATCACGTTCGACCGACCGTTGACAATCAAATTTCCTCGCTTGAACGCACGTGAAGCACAGAACGCTATCTTCAACGACATCGTAATGCAGCCATTTGTATTTCCTAAACCATGTTGACTGACACGCCCTTCCACGACTTCTCGGAAATGTGAAGTCATTGGCAGGTATGTGCTGTTCCTTAGGTACACTCAGTTTTGAAGAAGCCTCTTCATCCTGAACAACACTGGGGGTGGCGAATGTTGATCCCGCGGTTGTTGGAACATCTGCTGTTCGATCCTCCCTCGAAACATCTGCCGTACTGGGCGATTTTTGAGAAGTTGGCGATTCGTTTTCTACATTTTGGGTTTCAACCGGCTTCTTCGGCTTCAACCATGAATCCAATGTAGTCGATTTTGATGGACCACGTGACATCTAAAAAGCAGGATAAAAACTAGTTGACTTATACTAATTCGATGTTTGCAGGGACATTTGACAAGTTAATTTACATTTAGGAGTCCTGAGTTAGTTTTCTTTCATTGCTGTTATTTGAAGCAATCAATCGATTTCGAATTTATCAATGTCGATTAATAAATCTCAGTTTGATTAACGGCCATTCCCACGTAAGAGGATTTTGTATGCTTATGTATTTTCTCCAGTTCTTAATGGTAACCTATTATATGGCTCTGACAAATACATGTGTGTTATTGTGTGTCGTGTAGAATAAATAAGATCTTAATTCTTAAACTAACTACCTCCAAGATAAGATGAACCACCATCTTATGATCGGAGCTGCTGGCGAATTGAATACAACATTTAACTTCCGTCTCATCGCTCAGGCTGGTCCTTCACAGTTGGTTAGGCCGATCAGGGTGCCTGCTAGATTCATCGACTGTCGAAGTTGTCGTATTCAACACTACCCCCAGACAGGTCATCCGAACAAGGTAGGGGTGGAAGAGTCAAACTAATTTATTAAGGTGGCCAACTTATCTACAGGACATTCTAACTATTGGCCTAATCGGTGATACAGCTAAGCCCATGAGTTTTTCTTCCTTCGACTGCTTCGTTGAGCGTTACTCTAACGCTTTCCCACCAAAGACAATCACCCGGGAAGTTGGCCCGGTGGCGAGGACTGTCACGTCGAAGTAAGTCGAATCTGCTGTCAGAAACGACGCAGCGACAGGGCTCTGGTGCCGCTGAGGAGGTTACTCCATACCGTATATTGTATCACCGACCTTGAGTGTAATTGCATTCATCATTTTATTTCATCACGTCACTCATATACTTACTAGGTATAAAAATTAGAACAGAACTGCAGGGAGGAAAAATGTGATTGTTCACTGTTAGTACAGCAGCGCACATGTAGAATGATCATAGAGCTGGATGGGGTGTTGGCGCGGCTTTCTCTGTCTACAGAGGACATCGCATCGAATCCTATTGTTAGAGGCAGCAACCACGCTCACACAGCCTCGAGTGGAGGAGACGACTTGACAACGCGACAATCAATAGAATCATGTGAAGGCGTAAAGCGCACGCCATCTCGATATGAAGAACGCGTGAATATAGATATTAGGTTAAAGATACGGCTTTTAGATATTGTGATTGGAAAATGGAAAGAAATGTGCACAACGCACGGATCAAATTCACCTGATGGACTTTGTCCAAGTTAATGGATTAAACAGCCTCTGGGCATCGTATCCCACAAATTTCAGATGCAGTCTCAACAGGACGTCCACATGCACCGACACTTACAAAATCGTTTCTCTCGCAAGTTTAATGATAAACACAGATGTGTTGAATAATTCATTGACCTGCAGTAAAAGCTAAAGGAAGGCGAAACACGTTCGCTAAAGCAGACAAAGAATCATTCAGTTCGGACTGAAAATTGATGAAATGTAAGCAAAAGATGTAGCAAATTTCTCTTCACGCTCAGATGATAAGTTATTACTGTATATATAACTAGACTTTTTAGAGGGGGCAAAATGAGTGGTCTCCAAATCTTAGGGGGGCAGTTGCCCCCGCTGCCCCCCCTGCTGGCACGTCCCTGTCTCCGAATGTCCATGAAAGTTAATGGTAAAGTTTGCGCAATCCTTTGACGCACAGTGGTTTGAAATTTGAACTTGTAGAGGAATCAATCAGAGCGCGACTAACACGCAAGTAAGCAATAGAGCAGCTGTTTTCCCTTGTTAATAGTTAGTTAAAACCTTTGCAGGTTAGCTGAGTGAACTAGCATCACCGCTCTTTAAAGTAATTACATCAAGATTGCTTTATTTACATTATTTCAACTTCGTTTATATATAATGCTATTTTTTGTAGCAGTTTTGTATCCCTTAAAATTATAAATTTTTATCTGTCTTGAAGCACACTATTACGTTGACTTGTAAAGAATGCATCTTCCTCGATTCGACTGACCAGAGAATTGCACTCACTGATTTTAAAGTGTTTTAAAGGACCTCATTTCCAGTACTTTTCAAAGAACATTCAACGCAGTGCGCTCAATATTCCCGGTTAGTCTGCTCATATTCAGATACTTGTGAATACATGTAGAATTTATTGAATAATCTTCTGATCTTGCAAATAGTTAAAACAATTTCCTTTCTGGTCAATAACTGAAACCGCTCACGCTTGAATGATCCCGACGAATAATCACATGCATAATACAGGTTTTACAATACAGATACAGTGTGCTTCAGAAGTTCGTATTTCAAATAGATTACAATTCGCAGCAGTTGCAAAATACAGTCCTAGAGAGGACTGAAGAAATTCACCAATCTTTAGGAGAATGGATGAAGAACTGAGGTTCACAAGTGAAATTTCGTTGTGACCATGGGATTATCCAGTTCTTCAAATGACTCGATGATAGCTTTCTCGTGACAACGATTTAAAATTGAACAATTTTGGCCTATCAACTGGTAAAAATGGAAATCTTAAGCCTTCCTATACTAACTACTCACTTATTCTACACTTCAACACAAGCGACTGATGCGTGATGCATATACTAGTAGCGGTAATAAAAAAACACAATTTTGTTCAACAGTTAAGGACCATCCATATTTTTTTCCATATAATTGCACGTCCGCAAAATAATGGCATTTTTCGACTCCCCTCCCATCCTTGTTTGCATGTGTGCTAATCTTCCGCCCCCGCCTCAGGACGTTCGCATATTCACAGAACTTTCCATTCATATATAGCTTGCAATATTTGTACAATGAAAACATGCATATATCAATATTTGAACGAATTCTTGATGTAATGCATATTCACTCAAGTTTGCAATAGGCATGCATTCAGCAAGTCAAAAACACGTTTCTGTGAAAAAGATGAACACTTTGAATTGCTAGCTTATGCAACAATTATGATTTGCTACAATTTCTCAAATTCTATGAGATTCTCAAATTCTACTTGGTTTGATTATCTGCTACCGGGAATTTTTTACACGAAAATTACCACTTATCTATTATTAGCCTCATATATGCAATGAATATTTTTGGTAAATATACCTTGCATATACGGAATGTGCGGACTATATGCAACTACTAATCTGACCGATCATTGTAGGGAGAATGAAGGACAATCACAAAAGGATAGTACACGAGTTGACTTCTACCTGTTTATCTCATTGACACACCCGCATTATTTCAACAATATTTTTTTTTGCATACGGATCGCAGTTAACTCAGCACTATTCGCTACGCCTGTCTACCCAGGATGCAAGTGTTTAAGTTTGTGGACGCGTCCGCATTTTCCCTCAACCCCCACCCTCATACACGTCCGCAAATGTTTGCATTTGCCAACCCCCTTCCCCGCTGCGGACGTCCTTTATGGATGGCCCCTTCAGGAAATTAGACGGTAATACAGAACAATGCAACGCCGATGGACAGAATGGAAAATGTGCATGCACAATGAAAGAAATAAATAATATACAAGGATAATGGAGGTAGACGTAGAACGACTCAATCACCTTCTACTATACGCAGAATAAAATTGAACTTGTGCTACACACTATAAGTAAGATTAAATGGAAACAATACTTTTTTTATTTGAATCTACATCAAAGGTTTCACACCACGACTGATAAGGAATCAGTTATTGTAGTCCGAGAGCTAGCGTGAAGTTGTGCAGGGAACGAGGTAGTACATAAAACTTTCACATAGCATAGTACACCTCTAACCTACTGCAAAACTTCGCGTCTGCCGGATCAGATCATTTGCTTTTCAGAAATAGAGAGGATAACACAATCCTATGTATTTCCAGTGGTAAAATTGTGACATTTAAGGTGTTGACTCCATTTTTTTGAATTTTTGCTCATAAAAGTTACACAAATTGGTATTTTGTTGAACTGGTTATTATAGAAATCATCCCGATCATGATCTTTCAAATGAGTTATCATTCAGTGACAGAGGATAAAGTAAAGTGTACAAACAGACACTTTTCGTTGGTATAACTGCAAATTTTAACATAGAAATTTCAGGAAAATTGTTGATATACTTCAACGAAAAGTGTCTGTTTGTACACTTTATTTCATCCTCTGTCACTGAATGATAACTCATTTGAAAGATCATGATCTGTAGATGATTTCTATAATAACCAGTTCAACAAAATACCAATTTGCGTAACTTTTATGAGCAAAAATTCGAAAAAATGGAGTCAACACCTTAAATGTCACAATTTTACCACTGGAAATACATAGGATTGTGTTATCCTCTCTATTTCTGAAAAGCAAATGATCTGATCCGGCAGACGCGAAGTTTTGTAGTAGGTTGGAGGTGTACTATAGAGAGAAAGAGAGAGAAATGTGTATATTTGAAAATGAATGAAAATCATAAATGACAAATTAAACATAGCAAAAATTATATAAATCACCAAAAATTAACATTACGTTCGTGCATGAAGTAAACTGACATAAACATCATAAAAGAATTGAGGCGTCGAGATGTTCGGCACAATGGAACAATCAGTCTACCAGAACGTTCACTAACACTTGGGAAGATTGAATGTAGCGGATGTAATGGGAAAGAGCACTTTCTGAAAAGTTTGGATGCTGAGTTCAGTCTTCTAACACTTAGAGGCTCCAAACAGCCACAAGAATACTCAAAACCACAGATGATTCTGTGTGCTCGGCGTTGAAGTTTTTCAATTTCATCAGACAAAAAAGTGGGCATAGCAATAAAGAGAGGTGTACAGTACTCCAAAATGGATCGTAGTAAACCATTATATATGCAGAACAATTCATCTTTGGACAGAAAATTTTTTAAAACTCGAAGACAATGTAGTCTTTGAACAAAGATCTTACGGACATAATCAAAATGGAGATTCCATCGCAGAGCTCCAAATAACCCCAAGTATCTTATGTGAATCAACAAATTGAAAATCTATAAGAGAAAATGGAATACAATCAGGTGTCTTCTTAATAACGATTGATTTACATTTGCGAGTGTTTATTGTTAAATTCAACTTAGTCGCCAATTCAAAAACATTATGATTTTCCTCACAAACATGGTTATTCTCACAGGTTTTGAAAAGTGGTATACAAATAGTCACGTCATCAATATATTGGACAATTGTGTTTATAGGGTATACAGTCTCTAAATTACCCGTAACAAGATTGAAAAGAAGTGGGCCGAGGAAGGCCCCTGAGATACTCCTGATGTTACAGAGACAACTTTACTCACTACAGAATGAATACGTACGCTTTGAGACCTGTTCGACAGATATGATGATATAAATTTAATAAAATGAGGTGGGAAATTACATTGGAAAAGACGTTCTAAAATAATACCGTGATCTAAACGATCAAATGCCTTTAACAAATCATAGGCCAGAATTTGAACGCCTGATATAGTGTCAAGATCAAGGAGAGATGTCACTGTATCATGCAACATAATAGATGCAGTTGTTGTCGATGTTTCTCGTTTTGCACCATGCTGATAAACTCCAGCTGATTCTTCAAATTTTTCACGAAAAAGATTTCCGATGATCTTCTCAAAAATTCTACCTGGTACCGGAAGAAGAGAAATCGGGCGTAAGTCTGTTACTGTGGGTCGAGTTGTCTTCGGGATCGGCGCAATATGGGCATATTTCCATAAAGTTGGAAAATATCCATTTTGATAACAAACATTGAAAACGTGTGTTAGAGGAGTTGCAAGCTGGCTAGAGGCTGCTTTGTAGAGAACCGTTGGGATTAGATCCGAACCAAAAGCTTTGTTAGGATTCAAATTCCTGAATTCTTTCACTACTTCATCCACACCAATATAATGTTCAACAGGAAAAACGTTATCAGTACAGATCTGGCCATGAGAACCGGGCGGAAGAAAACAGGAAGAGAAAACGTCATTAATGTGATCTATAGCACTTTGTACGGATGAGAAGTTGTTCAGGACATTTTTCAAAGAGTCATCTTTACGCCTGCCAGTTACGTTGTTCGTAACGCTCCACAATTGTTTGGCAGAACCTTTTGATCGATTTCCCCAGTTAAATTTTGCTTTTTGTATTTCTTGTTTCACCTTGTCTCTCAGGTGGCAATACAAAGGGAAATTCTTGGTTTTAAATGCAGTCCATCTCTGATTTATTAAGTCTTTGATGGCAGAAGTCATCCATGGTTTTTCATGGGCAGAAAAAGGTACTGTTTTATTTTTAATATTTTCAACGAGACACAAATTTACAACCTCATGAAAAATCTTGCATTTCTCATCAGGGCTATAAAATGGTTTATAGATTTCATTCCAATTAACATTTTCAAGAGATGTAACAAACGACATAATATTACTCGATTTCAAGTCATATACAGTTTGAAAGATTCCAGTTGATTATCATTAACATCAGACTTAACACGACAAAAAATCGTATTGTGATCAGAAGATCCAATCGGTGATCCAACTTCACACTGATACATCGGAACTAGGTAATCACTCATCAAAACATAGTCCAAAATATTGTTCCCACGGGTTGGTGTAGACACAATCTGAGTTGAACCCAATTTAGAACTCATATCATGAATAGGTACATTATTAAAGTCCACATACAATAGAATTGGGGCCGTATCCCAGACATAAGTATTTATCAAGGCTTGCAATGGTATAATTTTCTACATCAGATAATGATTGAACATTGAGATTTGGGGGAATATACATACAAAGCAAAATTAGTTCAAAGGTTGGGAAAAACAATATAAGAGACTCAAAAAATGTAGGATGACTCTCAAGTTATAGTCTTTGCACTTTAATTGAGTTGTTGACATAGATACAAACTCCTCCACCCACTCGATCACATCGATCAGCTCTAAACAGAGAAATGATGGCAATGAGACAAGTGAATCAGGAATGGTACTATTTAGCCATGATTCCGTTATACAAATCAAATGGGGTCTGAGAATTTGAGTAAGTGAGTACAAATCATCAACCTTCTTAAAGAGCGATCTCACATTAGCAACAAGAAATGAAGGAGCAGTAGCGGGGAGTAGATTAGACACATTTCTTTTACAGGGTAAAAAATTCAGTGAAAATTTCTTACAGAATCACGCGGGACGACTTTATCTCTAAAAATGATCACATCTTCACCATTGTTTTTTCTTTCACGTAAGATTGCTAGGCATTGTTTCCTTTTCTCCTGCTGAAAAATGGTTAGATCATTCTTGATGAATACTGATGAAAATTTTTCTGAACTCTTTAACTCTGAAGTTTTCTTGAGGACTGCAATTTTTTGTTCCAAATTCTTAAATTTGATACGAAGTGGGCGGATCTTGTTCGACTTAGAATTCGGTCTACCCAAAAACGATGATGTTTGACAACTTCGACGTCTTTAGAAACATCTAAGCAATCAAGCATTTCTTCGATGTTACTGGAATCCCACTCATTTCTTTCTTTTAGTGTTCCTTGCTTTAGCTCATCAATTCCAAAAATCAAGACTTGATTTTCTTTCAGACGTCTCTGCTCAAGCTCTTGTAAAATTCTTTCAAAGATAGACTCTGAGATCAGCTCAAGATTATGGTCAATCTCTGTATATTGTTTCTCCAGATGATTAACACGCGTAGTGAGATTAGTGATAGTATTTTTAAGTTCATCAATCTCTGATTTTAAACTATCAATCACTTCATCCTTAGACTTTTCAATTAATTGCTTCAGCTCATTGAACATCCCACTTGTTAATGAGGCTGACCGCAGTTCTCTTGCATTAGCTTTGGGAGTGTTTGTCGAGTTTGGCATTTCTAAGCAAAATATGGACAAAACTTTAGATCTATAATAATTAGGGTCTCGACCATAGGCAACGGTTCGATCCTGGATACGTGAAGATCTCGAGCAGACAGTTTAACCGATACGCCACCACAGAATGTACACTATAATTTACAATTCAGCAAATGCAATTCCTGAATTACGTCAGAGCCGTGCGAGCGTAGGACGAGATTTAGTGACGTCACAGTTTCCACCACGCCAACCAAGACACAAAGGGCCGGTTTCATAAAGAGGTTCTAAACTAGAACGGTTTATAGCGTAAGAACTGGTTCTAATTAGCACCGACGAGAAATTTCAGTTTCATTAACGAGTTCTTTCCTTCATGGTTCCAGTTGGAACTGTTTCCAATTAGAACTAGAGGTAAATCCAAAGTGACGTGGAGGTGATGTCATGACCTACATTTCAGCTTGGTTACCACGATGTTATTGGCTTGACGTCAAGTTAATGTATTCGATCTGAATCAACGATTGCAGGAAATTCATTTCTCAAGATGTCACAGCGTAAGCGAGCGGAAAACTTTAGCAACGTAGAGAAAGAATGCATATTAGATTTTATGGAGAGGAATTCGATAATTGAAAGTAAGGATACCTCGGTGAAGACGCAGAAGCATAAGAAGGAGAAATTTGAAGAGCTACGAATACTTTTAGATTCTCAATTCGCGACAAAACGGTCAATAGCTCAAATCAAGAACTATTGGAAGAAGATGAAATGTAATGTAAAGAAAGCTGCGACGGAAAACCGTAAAGAAAGTTTTAAAACTGGTGGAGGGAAAAATCCAGCCAAAGAGATTTCCGCAGACGAGGAGAGAGTCATGGCTTTAGTAGCGGCCGACATTGACCCCCTTCCGAACCAGTTCGACGGTGACGCGAAATGTGTCGGTGACATTGGAAATAGCGATTCCGAGGATTCCAATGTTAGTGCAACCCACATTGATACAACCGAAGATTGTGGAACGAGTCAAACCAAGTCAAATAAGAATAAGAAGCGAAAAGCAATCACAGCACAGGACTTTTATGAACTCAGCGAGAGAAGACTGAAAATAGAGGAACGGAAAGCAGAAGCACAAGAGAGAATAGCAGCGGCACTGGAAACCTCAACAGCTGAAGAACATGGACGTATGGGATTTCTAGCACAGCTGAACAGTAATTTGTGACCGTCTGATCAACAATGTGAAATAAATGCTTTACATGGAAATTGAAACTTTTTGGTTTTTGTTAATGAACCTACCTCCTTCATGAGGAGCAATGTTAAAGACTAGTCTTATGTGTACACAATCAATTACACCAATTACTCCCGGGAAATTAGCCTTTTCGTAGAAACTAGTCTTCATCTTTCGTATTTCATTAGTAGTACTCGGCATGCGTATATATCGGTTCGATAAACACGCAATCGAGTCAGATACGTGTTTGACAATCCGGCAGACGCTTGCTTTAGAAAGACCATGTAAATCTCCGATGGAAGTGTAAAAATTGCCGGATGCCAAAAATCGAAGAAATGCAAACACCTGTTCCTCAGGAGTTATTGCGTGGTTCCGACGAGTTTGTCTTTGAAGTTGGGGGCGAATTTCTTCAATAAGGAGATGTGCTGTTGATTTGGATAGTCTATATCTGATGGTAAATTCTGTTTCACCGTAAATATCGAAAGGATTACTTCTATCTCTGAATACCCTCTCACGGCGAAGGCTTCTAATCATTAAAACATACCCAGCCATTACTTTGCTGCGATTGTGCATTCGAGAGAAGTGGCGATTCAATTGAAGTTAGAACCACGTTCGATTAGTTCTAGAATGAGGTTCTAATTTCATTCAATTGGGACCGGTGTTAAGAAAATATTTCTTCATGAAACTGGAATGGTTCTAAAGTTAGAACCAGTTCTTCGTAGAACCGCGTTATGAAACGCGCAACGTTCCAATTTTATGAAGTTTTGACTTTTAACACCGGTTCTAGGCTTATGACGCTTTTATGAAACCGGCCCAAAGAGAATAGCTCACCGGTCACGTAGTCGCAAAAAATGAAATTGAACGACTTTACGAAGTAATTCCACAGAAAAACGAGAAAGTAATGACCACAGGTGAATTCAGGAAGACATGAGCTCTCTAATGATGTAAAAAATTTGAAGATGGCGCCACTGGAAATCACTTTAACAGCAATATATTCCGATACGAATCACAATGCGCAAGAGCGACGACCGTCCTCGATGACAGACACAGACGGTTACTATGCTATATGAAAGTTTTATGTACTACCTCGTTCCCTGCACAACTTCACGCTAGCTCCCGGACTATATCGCTGGATTCACTTTTTGCTTCATTCGTTTCTTTTTTATCGTTTTCCACATTCATGTGAAGCTTCAGCTGGTACTAAAACAATGCAGCTAATGTTCTTCAGCTACTGATTCCAAATACTACTCGTAGGTACTGTTTTTCCTATTGGAGTGATTGCTTTAAAAAGTC
Source organism: Prostheceraeus crozeri (assembly GCA_907163375.1). NCBI lineage: Eukaryota > Metazoa > Platyhelminthes > Polycladida > Euryleptidae > Prostheceraeus > Prostheceraeus crozeri. The sequence goes on along the minus strand of CAJQUW010009496.1, from coordinate 174,470 downwards.
TTGTTCAATTCAGGGAAAGCTTATGTTAAATAATCATTGAAATTAAAGTCAGCGTCAAGTAAACAATTTGAAATAAATTATTCTTCATGTTGTCTAGTGTAGAAATAGGAATCCGTTGCAGATCGAATGCATATTGTCTGGGAGCACGCTGTGCCACTGATGTTTTCATTGTTTGGGCACTCATCACAATTTTGCGACATATACCGGTACACGCTGTTGTTAGTCAACCAGGTTGTGAAAAAAGATACGAGAGCTGAAAATTGGTGATAAGTACGAGCATCTATATGTGTGTTGCATTTTTCATTTCATTTCGAAGAATTTTCAAATAATAAAATAATTGTGAAAAGCAAAGATATACCCATCTTTATGTGTACAGAAAGAGCGTATTTTTCTCAGCACCATTTTGTAGTTGTTTGCTTATGATTTTGTTTTACAATAAAATGTTTTATTTTACTTATTTATTTTTCTTCATTTTTCCCGTCCTCTTCTCTTTGTTCCTTATTTCCCTTTATTTATACTCACTTATGTTACTTTACTTAGTACTTCAACTCAATTGTCTTTTAACTTATTCGATTGTTCATTTATGACTTGTACACGTGTTTCACATCAGGTTGTCAATCGTTGTCTATTACTGTGTCTTTATGCCTAATTCTCCGTCCATGCAATTTGTCACTGTCGATCAATAGTGAGTATTTGTCAAACAGCGATTTCATGTAGCATGTAGCCAAGATACAGTTTCGTGTATTGCTCTATCAAGAACGGACGAAGCGCCGAGCAATTAAATGGTGTTTTCATATCATCAAATTATCGGAAAAAGTAATGATTAATCCATCAATTGTCAGAATAAGATATACACAGCTAAATGCTCGTATGATATGAAGAAGTGTAATTGTCAAATGTGTTAGTCATATGCAACAAAAGATATTGAACAAGCGTGGAATTTCATGGAGATTACAAAGCAACAAATACAGTGTATATGAAAGAGAATGATAGAATCATGGGCTTCACAGTCATGTCTATGCGAACAGCTCAGCATGTAACTTAGAGCTTTGAGCCCAAAATTCATCAACATTTCATCATCATGAGCTTAAAATACACCAGTGGTGGGCAACGCGTTGCCCGCGGGCCACTTGGTGGCCCATCGGGACATTTTGGGTGACCCGCTACCGCTTCTCGTATCTAAAGTGGCCCACTGACATTATTTGAATCGATTATTAGTCCGGGAGCCAGCGTGAAGTTGTGCAGGGAACGAGGTAGTACATAAAACTTTCACATAGTATAGTACACCTCTAACCTACTGCAAAACTTCGCGTCTGCCGGATCAGATCATTTGCTTTTCAGAAATAGAGAGGATAGCACAATCCTATGTATTTCCAGTGGTAAAATTGTGACATTTAAGGTGTTGACTTCATTTTTTCGAATTTTTGCTCATAAAAGTTACACAAATTGGTATTTTGTTGAACTGGTTATTATAGAAATCATCTAGAGATCATGATCTTTCAAATGAGTTATCATTCAGTGACAGAGGATGAAATAAAGTGTACAAACAGACACTTCTCGTTGAAGTATATCAACAATTTTCCTGAAATTTCTATGTTAAAATTTGCAGTTACACCAACGAAAAGTGTCTGTTTGTACACTTTACTTCATCCTCTGTCACTGAATGATAACTCATTTGAAGGATCATGATCTGTAGATGATTTCTATAATAACCAGTTCAACAAAGCACCAATTTGTGCAACTTTTATGAGCAAAAATTCGAAAAAATGGAGTCAACACCTTAAATGTCACAATTTTACCACTGGAAATACATAGGATTGTGTTATCCTCTCTATTTCTGAAAAGCAAATGATCTGATCCGGCAGACGCGAAGTTTTGCAGTAGGTTAGAGGTGTACTATGCTATGTGAAAGTTTTATGTACTACCTCGTTCCCTGCACAACTTCACGCTAGCTCCCGGACTATATGTGAAAATGACTCACTCCGACTTCTACCCTTGAGAGGTGCATCTGAGGGTGTGGGATCCTCTTTAGAATTTGCAAAACCATTAATTAGCAACTAATTGAGCAATATGTTGGTACAAAAAACAAACATTGACATTCGAATTATCCAACCATGCTCCTTTCGTAATGAATATCTTCTCGCATACGCGATAAATGGTCATCACCTGCGCGAGTTTATGCTAAGTCACATAGTATTCAATGCCCTGCTGAGCATGTTTCTCTACGCAATAAACCATGCCTCAATGAACCTTGAAAGAGGCTATATTAATTAGACCTTGACTACGAATGAAGGAATTCAACCGCACGCTTTTGACGTGCCAACATTTTTCAAATATTCTTGCTGAATTCCATTTGTATAGTACTACACTATTATATATTAGCACACGACTATCATTTGTGGAGCCCATGCACGGTTTTTGAACACTTAAAAGTACGGAATAAGAGAATATAAAGCCCATAATACTGCCTTTTAAAATTGGTGGCCCGCGAGCCTTTTCGTGGGCCACTCCTTGTGGCCCGCTATCCCAACTTGGTTGCCCACCACTACTGCAATACACGTTTGTTTCCACATGTATTAAATACGACTGATAACAAGGCTGTCTTGAGTCATAAAATCGCCCACCTGGCTTCTGATACAACTTGAAAGGATTTTCACACTCATTCGAAGTCTTCTTCTTTGTTCATTGCCGAATGTGTCTGAAAGTGAAGAAATGGCAGCATTTCATCGAATTCTTTCAAACTTGCTCAAATCCGCTGGGGAACAACTCGTCTTTCATCTCTGTCCAGATGCACATGTTACGATGGTTTCGTCTTAAATTCTCTGTCCATTAGTTTGACCACGAACTCCCAAAAGAGGAAGTCAGTGAATGGGATGTAATCCTCATCGCTTTCCTCACACCTCTTCCGAACTTCGTTACTGTCCCGAGGAATATGATGAGAAGATGAGTGATGACGCAAGCCAGCAAGTAGTTCCACCGTGCAAATAAAGTTGCGACGGGAAAAAGGCTTTTATCTCAACTACCTTGTAATCAGAGAGGACAGTCATTTGGGAGAAGAGGCAACGGTAGCCGCTTCCTCTCTTAGAACAATGGCCGCCAAATGACACACGATATTCGTCGTTGATGCAGTTGGGAATGGAGATGTTTAAAAGGACCGTATTCTCCGTATCAAAACGAGCTGAAGAGATATGACGCAAGGGAAGCTAAAGAGACAAGGGAAAGAGAAGAGAGCTGTCATTATAGTGAGAAGTGTTGGGAGACAACCAGATATGAATTTTGCAACAACTTCTCTGAGGGGCTTTGTCAAAGTATCGCCTAAACACAATGACTAGCTGGTGACCGGAAGAAGTTCTGTGGTCTGCATTTCAAGAATATCCGGTGGAAGGGATGTAGGTCTTCATTGAGAGAGCAATTGTCTAGAGTGACGCCGTTCGGACAGCTACGGACGCTGCGATGACAGAGAGAAGAGCACGCAGGATGTAAGAAATTTAGAGGCGAGGTTGTGATGGAGCTCTTACGAAATCAGTCCTTTGTCTATTCACAAATGTAGTCTGACAACTTCTCATTATCTTCCACTTTCAATCTCAATTGATTATTAATTCTTTCTTTTGTTGAATATACACATGAAGACATTTCTTAATACTTATACATTGACCTAGTGTTCATATCAGGACCAAAATGGAAGAAATGATATCACATAATGTGCAGATAACACTTTTAATTCCGCCGTCTGATGATTATTTAAAACTCTTAATCAGTTAAATATAGGTCGATGTTTCAGACGGAGGCGGTACAAGCGGATAATAGAAATAGTAGGCCTATATCCGCTGAAGACTTCGTCAGGACAATGACTACCATGCTGCATGAAAGAGGTGTGCGCTCGTGCCTTGTAACTCGTGTCGTATTTGAGTCGTGTTTTATTTTAGTGTCGACAAGAATTCATTGTCATCGATTCATGAGAATTAACTGAATCCTAAGCGGACCTCGTGTTGTGGTGGGCCGCTATTCTTGCCAACCCAGTCACCGCCACAACAAGCGAATGTGCATTTTTAGCTGCGGGGTTCGTTGTGAACAGGAGAAATGTTCTGTAAGTTCAGAGTAGTCTGATAAACAGCTTTATATTAGATCGGTTACAGGTCTACAGCCATTTTGACAACTGATCACTGAACTATTGATCCAATTCTTTAATCCGGTGTGTTTTCTCTACTGAACTATTTTGTATTGATTTGCATATTTAAACTGAATTATGCGGAAGTTCAAACCAAAGAACCGGATGTGGAAACCAAATGTTTGCTGGTCACTTCTGTCGCTGTTGATAGATCTAAAAAAGAATCAAGTTTTTGTGAACATCCAGTAGAGAATTAGTTATGACATCTGTATTAAGGCCTATTGTAAATTATCATATTAAGATAATTTAATTTTCAGAAATGAATGGGACAAACCGAGAATATTCAATCTCAAATTGGAGTAATGACACCTACATCGCTGTAATTGCTAGTTTGCTACAAAATACCTAAAGAGAATGACAACCGAAGACAAGTAAAGAGAATGAGAAACCACGCTGTGGCCAAAAGGAGGTGCAAGCTCGTCTCCACCTTGGACTTCGGTTCGATTCCTGGATAGGGCGAATGAGGTCGGAGGGTGTTGGTGTCTTTTATTGACTTGTTAGTTGTCATTCTTTTACATGTAGATATTCAATGAACTACGACAGACCTTTGTTGTCGGTTATTAAATAGTACAATTACACAATATTTTCAACTAGCATTCAGCAGCCACTTTCAGTTACAAAAACTGATTTCATTTCTGTACATATAGATGCCTACTAGTTGGTCGTGGAAATAATGTTACAATTTTGCTTAAGAAATGATAACTGTGGCGATCAAATGTGAATGCCTACTAAGAAGGCTGACAGCACTCAAGAGATGAAGAATGCCGTTTATCTACACATATAGGCTTGTTGTTTTCATAGAAATCAACTTTCACAATACCTTGACATCGATTTGAGCAAATAAATGAAGAATTTGCAAAGGTGCGGTCCACTGGACCGACCACCTCTGCCTCGGAGGGTTTCTTAAAATCGTAGGTCTCAGATGGTTTAGTTATCGTTCCACATGATAGACTTGTGACATTCTTTCAAATGAGAATAAATTAAAGAAATTTGCACAGGATGCCTGATGACAAAGATAATCGCCTGAAGAATAAGTGCATATGTAAACCGTTGACTGACAATTGATAGACATTTATTCTACAAAATCTATTTTGTCGGTCATTGTTAGTTCTTGTAGGATGATTGCCACTGAACACCTACAATATCTAACAAAAAGCGACAAAATGAATGGCAAGGAATTATAGTTCAAATGTTAACAAAAATGTAGATAATTGATTAAATTATGTCAAAATATATCATGATTTTGCCATACAATAATACAGATTGCCCAAAAGTCAAGCAATCACTAATCGAAAAAATCAATCAATATTCAACGGTTTTTGTTTAGTTAATTTGCATACAAAGCACCTATTTCGACATCGGTGGAGAACCTACAAAATTCGTCGGATATCGCAGGATATGGGAGGTGACAATAGTCGGTTGATTTTGTCAGTAATTTTGTAGGATAATTGTCGGTCTACGGTTTACAGTGTGTTTGTCTATGGTTAGCCTGTGAGAATGAATTTCGGTCTTCTTCTGATCTGAATATTTCTAGGATTCGCCGGTTTTCAGGTTCCTCTGGATCATCTTGGCAAGTTGTAACCTGCGTTATTGCTTGAATGATCATATTACTTATTCATTGCTCAGATATCATTTATTCTCATCTTTTAACAATTGCCTCAACCTGGAGTTTGAACTCATTGACTTCACAGCAAGATATTGAATCGTCTTTTCTTTGAATCTCATCTTTACGATTGCTCAAGTCACCAGCTGTTAGAGAACTCAATGAGCTGTGATCGATGATGTTTTCAAGAGGAATTGTTATTCACACTCACCATTTTACTGTTTGAACAATGATTAATTCCAACAAAGGACTTTTCACATCTTTTTATGTCTAAAACGGTTGGTGTATTGAACGATGACATAATGAATAGCTCTGTGAGTCTCTTCACTTTCTTTGATTAGCGCCGGTGTTTGTGTCATTTCGATTAAATTGAGGGTGAACAATTGATGACAGCCTTGACAAATATTGGCAAGACTCAAGTTAATTACGTTAATAGTCATCAGACTTGCCATTCATTTACCTGGACCGGTTGCCAAAAATGGAGTAATTGGAGTCCACTGGGACCATGTTATGCAAACAAACGTTTAGTTCTATCGATCACGGGTGATGAGGAGTATTTTTCACACTATGAGACGTTCTGAATTTTTTCATCTGTCAGGAGGAGCTCGATGTACGAAATGTATCTCTGAATAGGCGCACTGATTCTTTGAGCTGTGAAAGATAACCAGAAGGAAGAAAAATAGAATGACATAATGTGCATAGCTTTGGTAGAGATATCCTTCATTACAAATGCTGAATTTCAAAAACACAGGCCTTCTCCTCAATGGCCTCATAAACGGAGCAATTATGGCAATAAAAGCAATGAAAGTAGATAATATTGAATCACAGCACTGAAAATTGAATTTTTATTAATTAATAATATAATATCATATAACCCTAGGTGCTTCGTCGTGCAGACTGTTTCAAGGGCACACTGCAGGGTTTTCAAACAAGAGCTACATACTGTTGTCGTGCATTGTCTGCTTATATTTCTAAATCTATGTTGCAATGATGTAGAAATAATGGCATTACCCTGCCGTCATTTTTCAATACTTATAACATAGAAGTTACTGCTAAAATCATAGACTTCTAAATTGCAGATGAATGTTCTGTTATAGAAAGTCTAAGGATAGATGAAGATGTACATAAGTAGACAATGGAAATACCACATGAGATTTCTCGGTAAGTTGGACAAATCTTCGGCCGCTAACGCGGCCTCTGATTTGTACATTGCTTCCCTTGAAATCTCATATGGTATTCCTACATTGGACATGACGTCTATTTATTAAATTGGCTATATTATATATCTGTGTCATAAGAATCTACAAAATTATTCCTAAGTACAAGGTTGTGTTGTTTTGAGCGACATTGCTGGAATGATGTTCATATATTCATGACTGACATCACTGAAGTGTCGTTTCTGGACAAAATTCTAAGAAAGTTTGACAATGTCGAATTCTTGTGTTTTTTTTTTCAAGAATTCACAAAGAATTTCTGTGGTTTCTAATTCAATTTCAAATCCGTTTATAAGCACAATTATAAATTAATTAATAAAGAAATATAAATTTAATAATAATTAATATAAATTAATAAATAAATTTATAATTTACATCACAAAATTAACCAATCTTTCCTTTTCCGTCAAAAGGCAGGATTCACACAATGAGGCAACACTTATTGGCTCATACACTGTCCATGCGCTTTTTCTTCGAAGTCCGCGACAGATAACAGCGATATGAATTTACTCCTCATCCTGAACATCCATGGAAGTTTAATGACCATGATGTCGAAATGAAACGAGCGCATAGGCATTCCTAATGTTTGATTTATTAGATAAGCTTCAAACATATTTGAGTGGAGCACATTACAACGAAGGAAGCTGCCTTGAAGGTTTTTTCATTGATCACCAGATCAATTTTCGTGTCACTTAGAAATGTTAGACAAAAAATGAATTGCTCTTCGATTGAATTTCTGTGGTTTTTAATTCAATTTCAATTTCATTTATAAGCTTATCACAAAATTGCAATACCGAAAATCAGCTGAGTGCAAGTGAAGCAGTTAAAAATTAATAATTCAGGGGGACCCCACAGTATTGAACATCAATGACATAGTGACAAATGGTTGAGTACAAATCAATCATTTTTATAATTAGAGTTCCGGGAAGCTTCCCCACCCTTTTTCCTATGCACTGCGAGGAGGTACCGATACAAGGAGGTTCCTATACACGGAGGTGCCGATGAGCTTCTTCATGAAATTAAAAATTCCATTGCACGAGACGACTAATCAAAGAATATTCAAGAAACAAAGTTATATCAAAGCTAAAAGCGCGGCTATTTGTAGCTCTTCCATCTCTATTTTCGGTTCTCCAGTTCGAAGGTATCAAAAGTTACATGTAACGAATAGTTGATATCAAAGCAGAATGCCGATAAAAGCATGTCAACCTTCGATTGGCAACTTCAATGTATGCACGTGGAGTGTCATTAGTCACTCATGAATGGCACAGACATAAGATTTAAGGATAAACTCCTAAATACACGAATTGTTTGAGTGTATGAGTGAATGAGCGTGTTTGAAATAGTTACCGGTACTGGTTAACCGAATCCACTTCTGTGTTTCTTTATCAACAACTAAAAAACTTCATCTGCAGGAGGACGCTGTTATCACGGGGTTCTCTCCTGATTACTCCAATCTTGGCAGACAGCAAAATATATACATGAGAATTTCAAGCATAAACTGCATGTTAAGCTCACTTTTGACCTTAAAACAGTTCAAGTGAGCTTTGTTTGCTATTAGAGGAATAGATATCTATTGATTTTGCAATTTTGCACAAAGATTATAAGTGCCTTGTGGACCTACGACAGGGCAAAGTTCAAAACGTCGCCATGCAGGAAAGATTATGCGAGCACATGAGCGGGTACATTATTCGCTTAAAGCATTTCAAGGCTTCTGGTCCCCAACTTCTTTAAGGAGGTTTGTCCTATTTTGAGTTCTTGTTTTCATCTCAATCATCACATAGTGACTGAACTACTGATAAACGACTGTGACATCTCAGGACATGGTGCGGCGAATTGTAAACACCTTTGATAGAAATGCTGGAAAATGGTGCAAATTATTTTAGATAGGTATCAGAAAAAGTAAAGGAAGGGTCTAGAACAGGGGTTCCCAAAATTTTTTGTTGAGTTGCGGATTAAAATTTTTGATGAACACTGAGGTCCGTCAAAATTTACACCTGATTAGAATGCAAATTGCAAGAAACAGAATATAATTAAGATGCAGTGTCACAACAACTTCTGCAAGTACTCGCAGTAATTTTAAGTTCTCTTAAGCATGGCAACACATGCGCTTGATTTCAAAATATTTTGTGATGCACTTCTCTCTTGCGCCTGATTTTTCTCCTCATACTTCGTATTGACTTTTGATTGCAATAATATTTCAAAAGTAATTTCATATGAAACTAGCGGCATAGTCCAAAACGCAAAGAAATTGCCATATCAGGCAAAATTGAGTTAGAACAGCTTAGAATATTTTGACTAACATCTCTGAAATAAGAGAATTTATGAAATATTCTTATGAACAGAGATACATCGAGAAAGAATTGATGCGAGGCATTATAAACCGATGATGGTTCGCAGAAACAGAACTCAAGTCTGCTTTAAATGTGGTCTGTGACTCACATCGTAAGGGACAGATTAAGCACGATCGAAGACGAACTGAACTCATGAACTGGAAGTCATGTACAACAAAGATCGGCAATGACAAAATGATATCATTTTAGAGATGCAGTCCGCTGATTGCTGGCGGTTGTTAACACTTATCAATAACGCTGAAGCAAGAACATGATTGATTTAATTGAACAATTTACGCAATTGTTTAATTAAATCAATCATGTTCTTGCTTCAGCGTTATTGATCGATATAATTTTATTTTTGAAAAATGATATAAAATGATATCATGAAAAATTTTTGTTCCATTATATTTACTAATCATAAATTAGCCGCACTTTGTATTGAAGCACTTGGATAATTAAGATTCTGGTTAATGAAGACCGCCATTTTCTGGGATTAGCTCTGCATGTACATTGTAATTCTCATATATTGCTGGTTACTTCAGACTTCCAGTGGGTCTATGATTGAACATTGAACTCATTAATAACTGTCTTGATGTTTTTGAAGTCTTGAACGTAATCTAAATATTTTTAGCCTTTTTTCGTAATTTGGATGCTGTTGACATATTGTAGGCATATTTGTAATTCGAGTGTAAAAAATCTAAATCAAAACTTGCGATGTCTTACATGTATGTATAAGCCATAGACCCCACTTAAGTTTTGATATACAAGAAGCTTTGTATGACTAAACTGCTTTCTTCAGTCTTCCATTATTGGGAATATATCGATGCCGCATGCAATCTAATTTTCATTTCATTGCTAAGAGCAGTAAAAGTAGCATGATAGCAGTGTAAATCGAAACATTCGTATGACTAGATCTATTTACGGTGTAGGCCTACGTATATTTCACTAAAAATGGTATATTTTCATTATGAAAAATGAAATGATATCATTGACGATCATGGATGTACAGCATATTCATCACCAGATCATTGCGGTCCTTGAAAATGATGTCGCTGTGCGGATCTGAACCGCGGTCCGGAGTTTGGGAGTCCCTGGTGTATGGAATGTAAAATGCTGTCAGCACAACTTCCACCAGAAGGAGCACCGTCTACATTAAAGATTTCCTTTGATATTTGCGCCAATCTTCATTTACTTTCAATCATCTAGATTTATCAGATGACCGGAAGTGAACAGTTATTTACCGCCGGATTTTCATCTTTCACTGCAATTTGATTGAAATCTTTGAAGACAGATTTCCACATCTTTCAGCATCAGCCGATTCGAAGTTGCTGATTAGACACAGATTCCGCTGACTGATAGTTTCCACTTGTCTCCGCCGTCTGAACCTGGACGTGAATTAAACCGACAAACATCTCATGTTATGGCAACAAATGCTTTCATATCACTATCTTTCCGCCCCATCATCTTTATCCCAGTGAGAAGGAATACTTATCCTGAGATTATTCTCGCTGACCAGAAGTTCAATGAAGGCAAGGCGAATGATACGATGAAGAGATATCCTCAGCAGCAGGAGTCTGTTGAGGTTGCATGATCTTCAATAGAAGGACAGAAGAGATTGATATTTCTTCTACCGTGGCAAAACAACACCTGACAAGCAAAGTAGCAGTCAAAAAGCCACGCATTACAGATAGATTGGATAGGATATCTATGACGTCATCGAAGATTATCAACTTGCATTTGTCAATGGACTGGATCAGCCATAGAATTAAACAGGTCGTCTCTTCTTCTGTTTGATTAGAAAGGAAGCATTCGAACATGTAACGTTAATGAAATGGCACAATTTGCTGACATAATACCATAGAAATCGAACAATAAGCAGCCAGTGCAGCATTAAACACTCCAAATTATGCAAACTTTCAGTGACTGTTATCAACCGGATCACACGGCAAAGAGACACAGACGATATGAAGTTCTACAGAGAAGTTTGAGAATGTTTTTTCGTGCGCCTACTATCTTTTGTATTAATGATCGGAGGGCCCAACATCATCGAGAAAACTTTTGCGCAATGATCTGAATTCTTCGAATCTGAAGGAATCATGGCGATCGGAGCATTTTGAAGGAATTCACAGCAATCCGCAAGCGACGCACGACTATTTCTCCTTTCTCTGTAAGGCACTGAAAATTTCTTTTTACCCACTTATTAAGTTCCTGCATGTGCCATAGTTTGAATCAGTTTGCACTTCTAGGAAAGTGATACGATTAAACAATTTAATTCTGTGGTCGAAGCACAAACAGGAATTGCTAATTTAAATCAATGAAAACGTAGTAATGGGCGCATAATTCAGTCCGCGTTGGAAATGCTGGTGTTTCCGAGCACTCTTTTGAACAGCATTGTATATTTCATGATTTATCTTCCATTTTATGGAGACAAATTTGTTAGTTTGATTCCCTCCTAACTCAGCAAATTATTTCTTTCCCGTCCGACGGCAACTTCATCGGTCAGACGAGCAGGCCTACTTTTTAGATTTTTCAAATATGTTTGTAATGTCGAGACAGTTACGCAAGCAGAACTTGTGGACGCTTGGTTTACTGCTCATTGGTCTGGAAAGTCTCTCATTTCTTCGACGATGCATACTGTTCAGTATGCTGTTGCACGTGATGACACGTGAGGCTTATTAGATCCTAATTTAAAATTGTAACTTTTGCACGATCAAGAAATCTACTGTCCATTTTTGAGACATTGAGCACCAAATTAGGGAAGCCTATGTACGAAAGGAATTACTGTTGCAGCTATCTCTACACTTGTGGATTGGAGAACGCCATCAGTCCTCATCAGGACTACTTCAATTAATAATTTGAATTAGTAAGCATTATATTCTATTATAAATGGCTGCTGGGATGATTTTCATCATCGTATGAGAATGGTGAACTTCATTCATGAAAACTTTCTCTTATATGATAGCTCCTATAGGCCTATCTCTTACAATCGCTTGCATAAAAAGTTATGAATAGTTGAAAATGAAAGTTGTTGACTTAGCAGTCCGCTTGAAGTATCATGTTGAAGACATAATATCAAAGATTAACATGTCATCAAAATATAATCAGTGGTCAAGTCTGATTCCATTCACTGAGCATTACATGGATTGCTGGTTACATGACCGCTGTTCTAACTGGCCTATTTGAGAAATATAAGACAGATGATAATTAGCGTAACCCATTACACGGGCAAAATGATGCAAAGATGGCCGACCAAGAAGAAGCTATTAACACGGCTGATCGGCAATTGTCCAAGAAATCACAACCAATTATTTGCATCCACTTCCTGAGCGTCACCACAAGTCAACAGAGGAACCTTCGAGAGAGTGACCACATACATTTCAAATACCTTTTCATAAAAAAATATAGGAGTGATTTAACCCAACCAAAGCACTTCCTGCTGGCCTGCAATACAAGACCATGTTGTCTCTCATTACTTTAGCCTGGGTGAGAACGGACCATTTAACGACGGAGAGCTTGTAAGCAGTTGAATGTCGAAGCTATCAATCTTTACCAGGATGTTTTAATTGATATCATTGAGCTTGATGACCAATCATAGTGGAGCAGCGGAGGCACATAAATTGTTGCGACTGACCGAAGGAAAATCATCGAAAAAACTCGCACAGACGCCCGAAAATGTGTGCACTTTTGAGGAACACTGCAAATTCATCGTACTGGTAGTGTCATTTGTGAACTTGAGAAACGGTCTGTCACTGTGCACTCCTCGATCAATTGCCTATATACGTGTATATAGTCCACACTGACTGACTAAATTATCTGTTTTGACGATGCTTGGAATAGTGAACGATGGCAACTCTGTGATTGCATGCAGCTCATGATACATTATTGTTTCTGCATGTCCAACTTTATTCTTCACACCAAAAGAGAAATAGACTTTGCCACTGACCATTGCAACATTGATACATGCACATGGAAAATAAGCTCACAAAATCTTTTTCAAGTAATGTAAATCTATATTAAAATGTAATGCCAGATCAAGAAGCTATTGCCAATTACACTACTACCATGCACAGCTGTGCAGTAGTACCCATTTACCACTAAGGGTAATTCGGAGGGAAAATAATTTTATTACGTATCTTTGGATCTCAGTATGAAAAATATTATTTGGTGCAAGTGAAGAAATACTGTCTGCTATGCACCTTTCTTTGATCAATCGCATGCTGTAAATGGCCGACATTTTACACCTTTTATTATTTCCAACATTCCATACACATTTGCACATTTTTATTCAAATATTTGGTAACTTGAGATACGCAAATAAGCAAGCAACATATCAAGTAAAATTTTGACGGGTGTCTATGAAATGCTGCGTTTAACAACCCAACTGACATGTCGCCTCACGGCTCAGTAAGTGCGCTTGTAATAATTAATAAATGGTGCTTTTTGACAACACAATGCAAATAAATATAATTAAATATGAAGTTTACACTCAAAATTCAATTATTCTACTTAGATCGTTATTTGGAATTCTGTTGAATGGTCGGTCAAGAGGAATAGCAAAAACCAAATTCAATTCTTATGTCAGTGAGCGGCTGAGCGAGTGATTGAGTTTTGCTTGCTTAATCTATAAGCGATGACTTAAGTTTTACGAGAAAAATTGATGAAGTTATGCGTCAATAGAAAGCGCATAAGAAAATGCTTCAAAATCATGTTTTGGTTCACCATTTGGAGGTGCAGATATCAGTACAATCAATTGATCTTTGCAGAATCATGATGACTCACATGATCGATCGCGAACAATCGATTTGATCACCTGGCCTAGCGCATGCAAAAGATCTTTTAGCGTGTGATCTCTGGCTTTCGAGGAGTCATGCTTAAAAAGCATTGCAGCTCGTATATTGATGGAATCATTATCAGTAATTGTTCGAAAGTTCTCCCATGAACTGGTCGAGCTGAGGTTTTATAAACCGGCCTGCATGCTTCAATGCTCTACTACGCGTATATCGATTAAATTACGTAGCCTGTCTTTGCTGCATAGGATATATGCGAGCATTTTTTAAGTCTTTAAATCAGTACCATTAATTTAAGTGATTATTCATTTAATTAATTCCTACTACGGTACTTGTAAAAAGACCATGATAAATTAAGGCCTACATGCTGTGTGCCTAGATCGTAAAATATTTATACAAAAAATATAGAGGCATAAGCTACTGACATTATAATTATATAATTAATTAGTTATCTTGATTATATATCAATTATTAATATAAACTTTTTTAGTCTCATATATAACTCACAAGCTTATACCAGGTCCAGTGCATGCGCAAATCTCCAGGAAAGAATCCGGTATGCACCCATTAATTTATTTCAATTAGTATGCAATGCTACCTAGCCTAATTGTAGCGTAATCAGAAATTAGACAGATAATGTGATACATTTCATATGAGAGACTTAAATTCTTGGGCGTATGAGAATCCGCGAGCGAACGAGCAATTCTAGGGTAAAAATTACGGGAATGACCGGTTGAATGAACAAGATCAAAAATATCCTCGCTCAGAAATGTTGATGGGCAAAAGTTACGCAAAACATTGAAGCTATATGTGTGTGTGTCAATGAAAGTAGAGAATTTCAATTGCAAAAGTAAATGAAGACAATATTACATTATGCTTTCGCCAAGGAGCTGAGCCACGCTGCTGCACCATTTAAAGAGTTTTCACATTTCAACTGCTTCAAACATCGCATCCTGTATAACAGACGGTTAAGATATTCACTTTCGCTGACTGGTCTATTTAAGTAGGCTACGTTTTGCTTGCTACTTTTATAGATATTAAGTGCACTGTCAGCTGACAACAACTTTCTGCTATATTATTAAATTTTGACGCAGGTTTACACATGTTAAAAATGATTTCTCCTCTATGGATTCCTCCACCAACCCGTTTTCCTCATTGTTCGCTTGCATTTTACTACTACAGTGACAAGCAGGGATGCGGAGTCCTATTGTTTTGATAGGACTCCGACTCCGGGTGGCAAATATATAAAGTCTAGTTTTTTTGAAAAATCAACTGGTAACCTACATCATAGATCATTATAGGCTTACCTGAACAATCATTGCTGGGTCATTCCATGAAATCGTGACATAGATGTGCAAAAATAAAAGAGACTTAACTTAACCACTAAAGGTGAATTTGAGAAGTATATAACCGAAAGTTTATATTTTCACATCGATTTCAAAATTTTGGCTAATTCTACTAGAATTACACACAAATAGAAATGCGTACTTTTTTCTTTAATTTTTTGATTTTTTTCCACCGAGTTAAGTTGTCAAACTGATAATGGAAAAGCATTGGCAAATGAGCTTCAACCCCATTTTTAGTAATAGTTGATCGTACTATTACATTCTGTAAAAAAGAATAATGAAATTTTGAAATTGTGTCACTTCTATAGGCTGTTAAAGTGCACATAAATAGTTTTGTCATGTTCGTCACGAAATGATCTGTTGTTTTTAATATTCAATAAGTATGAAACATTTCAATTAGCGGTTGCCCTCCATTTGTCAACTAACGTCCTGACTAGACACCACATTAATTTCAGGCAAGTATGATGTAATGGGTGTAGCTGAGGTGCGTGACGAACGGGACATCGCCATTTCGACTATCTCTACCAGATAGTTGAAAATTGCCCCATTCGTCACACACATTTGTTAAATTAATTTTCACGACTGTCAGGACTAAGTCTATGGCAATGCACTTTTGTTTAGACTTATAGCCAGCCAAAATGTGCTTGACAGAGCAAGTGAGCGCGATCATTGTGCGGCTGGCGACATTCATAGATATCCTACATCGTCGAATGCAAGGTGAAGCGCCGTCGCCAGACAGGGGACTGCCGAGACAATGAATAGGACGTTTGACACAAACTTGTCATTCTCTGGTCGAACATCATGCCTTTAACAGCAGCAGAGCGGAAGCGCCTTGAGAGAGCCAGAATGACCATCGAAATGAAAACAGAAGAAAACAAGAAAGCGGCAATGCGAATGAAGAGGAGAAGAGCAACGGTGAAGCAAATGCGATCGAATAGTGAGACGATGAAGCAACGGGAATACGAGTATGAGAAGATGCGAAAGAGAATTCAGCGGCAGAAGAAAAGAAAGGGCCGACACCTCCGCATTCTTGACTCCTGAAAGTGAAGGGAAAGCGGTCTCCCGTGTGAGATGCACTCTACCGAGAAGTCCCACGCGTCGGAGAGAAGTTGTAAAGCGATTGGCGGAAGAGGAGAGACTCGTGAAGAAGATCCCAAAGTCAAATTCCAATGGACATGCCCTGTCTCAAGAGACGAAAGAGGTAGTAGAAAAGTTCTACTGCGGTGATCTGACTTCAAGAATCTACGCTAACACCAGAAAATCCAAGAAGATGAGAAAGCCTGATGGAACGAAAGAAAGGGTGCAGAAGAGATTGCTGCTGTACAATTTACACGACGCTTATCGCTTGTTTAAGCAAAAGCACCCAGACGTTTCTATCGGAGTATCCAAATTCTGTGAGCTCAGACCAGCATTTGTTGAAACTGTCTCTGAGAAGGACCTCACCGTGTGCTGTTGTCCTTACCACGAGAACTTCGCATACATGATCCAAGCAATTGGGTACAGGAACAACGTCGAGTCGTTTCTGGAGGACTTTTCGTGCAACACAGATAGTGCTGACTGTATGTTCTCACGATGTGGATTTTGCTCGTCTATCGACGTTGAAGCAGTGGTGAACAAGGATTCATACGAAGTCTTCATGTGGAAAGGGCCCAAACTTGATAAAGTAAGTCCAAAAGATGCTTTGCACTTTCATGTAGTATAAGTTCGGCACTATACCGTATTAACTCTTATCATTTCCCTGTGCTGTTCACGCTTATTCTCATCATACATGTATTTTGCCTTGTACACGTATAAACCCGTAGTTTGACTATTGATGCATGTAGGCAAGACGCTATCATTTCTAAAAAGATGCGCATGTACATGTAATAGGCCTACATAGAATCAATAGAATATCATTGCAATTATTTTTGGCAATCGTATGTCTAATTTGTAATTGTGATTTATTGTTTGAGAGAAATTTAAATTTCAATGCGTGAACTAATTATTTAAGTAATGTACAAGCATGGACAAGTAGGCCTTCATATATTCTTGAATGAAATTTAATGTAGTTAAGTACCTGTTTGAGTTTGTAACTTATTGATACTTTCTCATATACCATATACCAGGTACCGTACATTCACATGCAATGAAGTGTAATAAATTATACAGGTAGGATACACCGCTTAGATGGGTAGGTGTTTAAATCTGCGGGTATAGATAAAAAACTGTACATATTTATTACTAGATCGTAATGAACGATTGATGTGTTCAGTTACAACATACTAAGCTTAGCTGGTGTTGAGTAAAAGTTTTACTTTAATTGACACGTACATTGTGTATTTTGAGCAAATTATAAGTGCATATGTGTGGTACATTTTCAACATGAAGACTTATTAATTATGGTCAGTTTCATTTAAATTTTCTAACGGCACTAGGCCTAGGTAAAAATCCTTTGCTTTCGATCAAAACATCAAATCCCTTCGGTTTCAGGAGCGGTCGTTAAGCGCGAAGTCTGGCGCCAGGTGCTCCGTGGCAGCGCTATTGTCCGAAGTGCGATGGACGTCTATCAAATGGCGCTCACAATCGATGGGGTGGAAGCGATCATGATCTCTGGGAATTCAATCCCCAGGTTTGAGGGTATGTCATTTCCTCAATTGCCTGGAATAAAGGCATGTCACCAAGTTCGCAAAGTAGGAGAGTCGTGCGTATCACTCTTCATGAACACAAGTGATGCAGTCCCGCTTGGTCGTCCCAATCGCATTATCATGACAACTCTTGACATCAACGCAGGCCTACCAACCCATCCCTCTGCCAACCCAGGACCATCTTCAGAGCCTTCTAATGAAGTCAACGACAGCGATGAAGACATTCTTAATGCCTCTCAGCTTCGCCTGTTGATAAGCGAGGCCCGGCGGAACCTCTAACTGTTGATGTTTACACATCAGTAAGCTAAATGAAAGATAAATATTGATTGAAATATAGTTGTTTTGATGGTCCAGTTCGTCACGCTACTTGTTTTCTTGGCATCAAAATTTAAACACCATCTAATTAATGGAAATTCTGCAAACCCACAGTATGTTAGCTTGATACCCAATACTTAAATACCAAACAGTTTTCGGTGAAAAGTAGCCCCTTACTTCAGAGAAATATTTAACCAAACAAAAGGTCGAATTTCTTGATGTCACAGCGCGTCCCGTTCGTCACGCAACTTTGCATCGTTCTGGTAGCGAGTATAGTAATAGCTGAGAAATGAAATTTCACATGACTGATCTGTTGAGTTTCACTAACTATCTTGGCTACCTAGAGAAATTCAAAATCCAATGAAAGGTTTTGAAATACTCAAATTAGAATAAAAAGTCGAAAAAAGTGTCCCGTTCGTCACGATGGAATGACCCTGCTGCATATTATCAATCATTTTCGATGAAAGTTTATCAAATGTCGCTTTCAGTTAAATGCATGAGACTCTGCTCCTCCCATCTTCTTGATGTGTGCTTGACACGGTTTTCTCCAGTCTCTTACCAAGCAGGAAATCCCCACCCTTCTTCAAAAAATATGAGTACACTTTCGATTTTAATACGCGCTTTAGAGGAGCTATCACACACGATTAACGTGAGGGTAAGAGGTAATGTTCTCAAACAAACTAGCATTTTATTTTTGTCTCTGATGTGACCTCCGGTGCGTATGTGTGATCGAGGCTAGGAAGGCTTGTCTTCTCTACTAAATCACCGAGTGAAAAGACAATCCTTTTTTCACTACCACGGCTCATTCCGATAATCATTACAAACTTTGCATCCTCTGCTGTCTCTGTACTTTTGTTTGACGGAGAAAGTTGACATCAAGACAGTGACAACTATTTATGCACGACGACAAATGATTTTTTTGTATTTCGGGTCTAGTTATACGCCGGAGTCCGGAGTCCTATCATTTGATAGGACTCCGGGACTCCGACTCCGCATCCCTGCTGACAAGCATGTCACTGCGGTGGAATAAAAAATAATGTGTCATTCATAATAATGGTGAAAACTTGAAAATTGCAAGCTCGAAGTCCACGCAATTTTAATCCACCACATATGCAATAGTTTCAAGAGTCAGTTAATCTCGTAGAGAAAAAATCCCTCAACAACATATGAAAAATCTAGAAAAGTCTAGTCAGCAGAACACCTTGAACTCTCCTCCTGAAGTCACCATCAAGTCTTTTTGAAATATAATAACCGGTATTGGGCTTTAGCGAACACGTTTACTCCAATGAAATCACAGATACAGATATCATGTGCAGCAGTCAATCAAAATGATGTGTTGCAGCTTTGCCTCACCCACTTACCCTCCACATGGCTCTCATCAATACCAGCTGCGTTTTCTGAAATATATCCTTTCCAAGCGGCTGGATTTCTCAGTCACTAGTTAAAGAGCACTTGCAATTATCTGCAGATCTAAACTGATGCAAATTTCTTCAAGTTTTAAGTCACAAAAGTCTGCGAGTTTTACCATCAATAGACGATTACTTTTCACAACAACCGTCTTATGAAAGCGCGATCTGTTCAAGCCGCTAGATCGAAAACGCACTTTAGCACCCTTCTTGTAGATGACCTTCTTAGGTGCCTGTATGGTGCAAATGATAAAGATTCGTATAATTTACGACATGAAATTTAATGCTTTCCATCAATGAGCGAAGCCATTTTGCAAGTAATCTATTATACACAGAAATTCAGGCATCTGCATTATATGCATTATACCAAAAACACACTTATTTTTTAATTATAATCTGTAGATGTAAATTGAATGTTGAATTTTGAAGCCATCAATCTTTTTAATCATTTTTTTAATGTGATGTTTTAATTGATGTCATTGACCCTAATGACCAATCACAATGGAGCAGCGGAGGCACATAAATTGCTGCGACTGAGCGAAGGAAAATCATCGAAAAAAACTCGCGGAGATGCCTGAAAATGTGTGCATTTTTGAAGCATCGCCGCAACTTTATCGTCCTGTCCGTGCAATTCATGAACTTGAGAAACGGTCTGTTACTGTAGGCTCAATGATCAATTGCCTATATTTAATCCATACTGACTGACCAAATAGACTTTGCCACTGACCATTGCAACATTGATAAATGAAAATGGAAAATAAGCTCATCACAAAATCTTTTTCAAGTAATGTAAATCTGCATTAAAATGTAATGCCAGATCAAGAAGTTATTGCCAATTGCACTACTACCACGCACGGCTGTGTAGTAGTACCCATTTACCATGTAGAGTAATTCGGTAGGAAAATAATCTTAACACGTATCTTGGGATCTCAGTATGAAAAATAGTATTTGCTGCAAATGAAATACTGTCTGCTATGTACCTTTCGTTGATCAATCGCATGCTGTAGATTTCATAGCTTTATGATTTCCAACATTCTACTGATCAGGCGTGTGAAGAGGGCAACATCTTCTAAAATTATGCATGGGATTCTAAAATGTTTTTGAACACAATTTTAAACGAATAGGTTGAGTAAATTTTGACTATATTTATAAATAGACTCTAGTAAGATGAGCGTTATTTATTCCAGTGCCAATCTGCTCACAAAGTAGGACACTTGACATGATCTGAACTAGCAACACTGACATTTTCTTCATTGACTGCTTTAATGTGCGCTCAGACTACCACGAAAACGATAACTATAAAATCGCGACAATTTTCGTGTTCCTAACTCAACGATTTATAGTTTGGCTCCTGTTCGCATTAGTAGGCCTACTATCTATTGTGACGATTTGATCGTCATGATTTAGTCTAATAAAGGCATGTCAGCCTATCTCTGACACCACTCTCGACGATGAAACTTTATCGATTACCGATTTATGTTCATCATTATCGGTCCAATTCCCTGATTGAATTATTGCAACAACTCCCTGCTTGAACAACTTAAATCACTGACTTCTTGAAATGAAGCTACAATGTATATCGGCTACAACTCCTTGTTCTTTTATTTTATTATTTTGCGATATAACACGAAAAGTCGACGTGCGAGCAGTCGCACATAAAACAATATCTGGCGTGTTTAGTGCGTTGTTCTCGTGCTTTACGTTCTTCTTACCCATTTATTCGCAGAACACATTTTGCGTGTCAATTAACACGAATACTAAGAAGAAAGTAGAATGTCAACTCAGATAAATGTCAGCATACAGTGAAAATTTCAACATGGAAATATTCAGTTTTTTTGCAGAGATTACGTTACTGCGGTCACAAAAAAATATTTGATCACTTTTAGGAAGCTTAAGTTTTGCAAATTATTCCTTTGTTTATGTACAAAAAAGTAAGTTATGCATTTATTGAAAGTAAATAGAAATCAAATATGCAAACACAGAAATAGCAAGTCAGCAGGAACTTACATATAAAATGATCACTTTCTGTAACATGTAGGCTTTGACAAATATATACGACAAGAATGGAGAAGTTAGATTTCAGCAGCGTTATCAATCATACAACACCAAGTAAGAAATGAATTCTGACGTCCAGACGTTGAAAAATGCGGTAAACAAAGATGTCCAGTACAAGGCATTTTTTGAGGCACATGTTCATGTAAAGGATGATCTGGAGATCACTTAGAAAGAAATTTACACAACAAACTTTTGTGCATGTTATCGAAATTAGGGATGATTGAGCATTTACATTCTTGGCTGCAAATTAGACGATGAGCGCGTTTTCGAAATTTCTCGATTCTGTGGCATATTTCAGTTGACAGATCACAAAACAAAGGAGTTGCATATATAGAATGTATACTAGCGACGCTGACCCATTATATAAAGTAAATAAGCGTATATTTAAAACAAACAAACCCCAAATGGGAATCGTAGGGGTGAAAGTTACAAGCAAAGTAATTGGTGTTCTGAAGAAGCAAATAAGAAGTAGACACACTTCACAGACTGTCAAATGTTGTACTTCACAGAGCATGAAAATATAAATCCGTTTGTTCTGCGTACAGTTCATGCAGGTGGGAGAATCAATCTCCTTGATCGGTCTGAAGTAGGTGGCATCAGGTGGTACAGAATATGATGAGGTGAGGACAGTGCTTGCTTGAATAGGTTGAGAGATAAAGAATTTCGACGCTGTTCAACTTCAAAAATGTTGCAAGACGTACAGATTTTAACGTTATAGCCGTGAATGATGCGGAAAGCCCGCTTGCAAATTGATAACAAGCGATTATTCAAATGTTCCCCTGGGTTCAAAAATACAACAGAAGCATAATCGAATAAAGACATGATTATGGCATTGAATGCAATAATCAATTGGTCATGGTTTGACATGCCTTTCAGAACTCTTAGAACATACAATCTTTGAGCAGCCTTTCTTACAACAAAATCAATGTGATCTTCCCATTTGAATTTGCTGTTGATGTACAGTCATAACAATTTCAGAACGCCAACATTGTCCAAAAACGGTACTTCCAAAACGGTAGAAGTCCTACCAAAGCCAACACAGAGTGTCTTGGTTTTTGATGTGTTTACAGACATTTGATGACCTTGACACCAGGATTCAAAATGATCAATTTCAGATATCACAATAGATAAATTACTTGGCTGATCTTTCCACACGGGTACAATAAGGGTTACATCATTAGCATATTTGATTACTTTGATATCTGCATCACACGGCTTATACACTGTAAACCGTAGACCGACAATTATCCTACAAAATTACTGACAAAATCAACCGACATTGTTTAGTTCTTGTAGGATGATTGCCACTGAACACCTACAATATCTGACAAAAAGCGACAAAATGAATAGTAATGAATTATAGCTTAAATTTCATCAAAAATGTAGGTAATTGATTAAATTATGTCAAAATAAATCATGATTTTGCCACACAATAATACAGATTGCCCAAAAGTCAAGCAATCACTAATCGAAAAAATCAATCAAGATTCAACAATTTTTATTTAGTTAATTTGAATGCAAGGCATCTGTTTCGATGTCGGTGGAGAACCTACAAAATTCGTCGGATATCGCAGGATATTGGGGGTGACAATTCTCGGTTGATTTTGTCAGTAATTTTGTAGGATAATTGTCGGTCTACGGTTTACAGTGTTGCTGGACAAATAAATAGAAAATAACATCGGGCCAATAACTGAGCCCTGAGGGACCCCACTTGTGACATGAATGTTATTACTCAAAGTTGTTCCCAATTTTACACGTTTCCCAATATAAGTAGTATGAACATATATAGCATGTATACTAGCGACGCTGATGCACTTTATAAGTAGTATGAAACTTCTTAGATATCAAAATGAATAAACATTTACTATCAGGTGCCATAATTAAGCGGAAATTAAGCTGATTATCTGGGAAATTTGAGATCTCATTGTATTACTTGGCTTAAACTTCAAGTTTTTGATACTTTTCATCGACATGATTTTGTGATTCACTAAATTAGTGTTTCATTTCTTGAATTTGATTAGAAATGTGGACCCATGTGAATCTTTCAAGGCTAATTGTGATCATTGTCTTTAATCATGATATTTTGCTCTTTCAGTGGCAGATTTAGTGACATGATCACGCTTAAGAGAATGTTGTTATTAATGAGGCTGAGCCAATTATCATTGGAGTGAGCATTTAACCCATCGAATTGCTAATTTAACATTGTCTTAGCGGTTGCTTCACCATGTGTTTGTAGGATGCTTAGAACTGTTGTTCTGACAAAATCTTGGGTAGGAGTTCAATTGTATATTGAGGAGCTTCTTGTCGTAGCTCTGTCACAGTCTCCCTCTGTGAATACACTGTAAACTCCAGGGTACGAAATTTAGGCATCAATTCTAACCAACACAAGGCACGAGTAGGCACGAAGTTCATAGTACTAAGTTCGTGCACATTGATTTTTCTTTCGATTTCATTGGATAAACAAACATTTGGTTTGGTGCCTATTATTGCCTAGTGGCGCCTATTGGTGCCTCGAGGCACTAGAAAGGCACTAACTATGCGCTAACTGGCACGAAATTTCGGCTTCGTGCCTAAGTTAGTGCCCTACAGTTTACAGTGTGCTTCTCCATTGACACGGAGGATTTCTAAAATACTATTATTCCTGTTGGTTTGCTACTATAATCAGTCAAATGCGCATAGAATTGTCCAAATCTATCAAAACTTTGATTGTCCCACATTATTGTCACAACTCGAGTTCATTTAATAAAATCGAAACTGCATACTCATTGGGGATTCACATAATAATGTGTTGGTACTCTACCTAATATATGTTGCCACAATCTTCCCAAGAATCCGTTGGATGTACTTTCGGCAGTCCGCAAGCGTGTAGTTTAACACATGGCAGTAAGACACGATTTGTATTATGATGTAAGCTTAGTAGCATTTTACATTTGCGTGTTAGCATACAGTGGCATTTGTAGACGATTGTATACGAACATTATGCGTGTTGCCCTAACAACACTCCACATATTACTTGTATTGAGGTCATAAGTAGCTAAGTATAAACGTTAGTCACCGAATGGAAAAAGAATTGTAAAGTTAGTTTTATCGATTAGCTACGAAACTTCCCGTGAAGATATAAAAATTCTCTACAAACTTTAAAAATAATCAAAGCATCATTCACATGTTTTAGCAAGCGCAGCAATGATTGAATATGAAAATACATACAAATGCACTTTATACTTTTACTGTCTAAAGTTAAGACAGGATGTGTCGATAGCTATATGCGACGTGTGATCAGCGAGAATTCGTCGAGTGTGGATGAGGTGATTAGATAAATAATTACAAAAGAAATCTGATCTTAATGAGGAATTGTTAAACACGCTAGCGTGTTGACAATTCCGTTCCCGTCAGTTCCCACACGTTTGTACGCACCACAGTTTCACAGGTATGGAGCCAAATGGCATTTCATCTCACTATTTCTTCTTCGACATCGATGGCATGCATAGTAGGCCTACTCAAACTGACTCATTGTGACGGATTTTTCTGCAGCATTGAGTTATTCTGTAGATAAACGTTTGCCGAAATCCCTGACTTGTCAAAAGATAAATATAAAAGTTTGAAGCATTTTTGGTCAACGATAATATGATCAAACATGACATCAGATAATAACTTTCGGTCACGGACAAATTCCAGTCAATAAATGAAAGAAATAGGACTGCAATTGTTGCAGGCAGCACCACAACCGCTTGGAAAATAGCAGCTCCTAGCATCATCTTTGTGGCAGTGAGTGCCCTCAAATGAGATGGTTGCAAAGACTGTTCGTGACCGATTCTTCTGCTTGCAATGTGGAGTTTATGAACTAATAAAATACATAGTAGAATAGTTGCAATTTTCGGTATCAGAACTCTAACGCAAGTATCGAGTATAACAAATGCTTTCCAAGAAATACTGTATTGTATTAGACACTTCTCTCCATCATATTTTATTGTAAATGTGTAGAAATAAAGCAATCCAATCAACAAGCCAATAAAACATAATACTGCAGCCGTTGCTTTGACGGAGCTGAATAATGTCCTCTTTGTAGGAAATTGTACAGATATATATTGATCAATGCTCATCAAACATAAAATCCACATCGAATATGCAATGGGCCAGCTGCCAAAAAAGGATAGAAAAACGCAGCTGGATTGGCTGTTCACATGAAAATAGTTTCTTCTCGTTGCGACAACTAACAAGTTGAAAATCCCAGAACTGCACAACACAACAGTGTCACACAGGACAAGAGAAAAGAAAATGAGCTTAGTTGCTATTTTCATTGTTTGAAAGTACAATAGAGTAAATACTGCAAATCCATTTCCTAGAATTCCAAATATGATGACGAAGCATCCATAAAATGTTTGAAATAGGCCGTACACCAAAATAGAATGCCTGATGGTTGCATTTGCACCAGTCATTTGAAACGTGAGTATCAAGCGCAGTCTATTATAGAACTTAACAGTGTTCTGACAAAATAATTATGCTGAAGTATGACTGAATTTGGTCGAGGGTAGCAAAAACAACACAAAACGTCCATTTTAATAGCGAAAGTTGCAATTTCAGCTCGTATTTCATTCGTTGTTTCCGTCAGACGAATTCCATGTTACTATAAGTTGACAATATCAATTTTCTCTTTGCAATATCGCACCATGAAATTATCATGAGCACGAATTCACTTCAACTGCACTTTATCAAATAGTATCATATTTATCTTGCAAACAGTCTTCTTCGGAAGATATGCCTAATGAACCTGATTTATTTAACTCTAGAATATCACATTGACCATAGAGTAGGTATATTAGGTAGAGTAGCAACTCAGCATTTATTAAATCCTAAATGTGTTTACAGTTTCTATTTCATTAAATGAACTCGAGGTGACACCAGGAACCACGTGTGAGATATGCAAATATATTTTTACACTTAAGCAGAAATTTGGACAAGGGGTCCGGTGGCCTTGTGGCTAGAGGGTATGCTTGCACGTCCTCTAGCTCCAACGTCGCTGGTTCAAACCTACCCACGACTGATGAGGACCAACAGGCCGAAACATGTCTCGTGGTGGTTACATCTGTTGAGATTTGATAAATTTATCAATTGCCAGGTTACTTGTCCAAACATGTAATGAGTAGCGCCTGCGTGAAGCGCCTCAATCTCGGATGCGGTATTAAGTGATTGCAGAATGCAGTCCGCCCTCCACGTGCCTGCGTTAAAGCAGTGCCTTCCTGGCTAATTCACGCTCTCAACAGATGGTCCGGTGGCCTTGTGGCTAGAGGGTATGCTTGCACGTCCTCTAGCTCCAACGTCGCTGGTTCAAACCTACCCACGACTGATGAGGACCAACAGGCCGAAACATGTCTCGTGGTGGTTACATCTGTTGAGATTTGATAAATTAAGCAGAAATGTACACGAATTTGACTGATCATGATGGCAATACAGAATAAAGAATAGTATTCCACAAATCTTCCGTGTCATGACAACCGGGAGAGGTAATATAGTTTGTTAAATAAGCAATTCGATGGGTTACCATTAAAAAGCAGAGCTTTATTATAATTAGATTATTTTCTGAAGCGTGATCATATCACAAACTGCCACTGAAAGAACAAGACATCACAATCATGGAAACTGATCAATATTGACTTTAAAGGATGTAAGTGGGTCTATATTACTATAACTATTCAGATTCAAGAAATGACGCCAATTGTGAATCATGAAATCATGCTGCTGAAAATTGAATTAAAGACATGACATCTCAGCTAAGAGGCACAATGAAATCTTAACTTTCCCTTGAAGACTTCCAGGGATTTGTATTATAATGCAGTTCATGAAATTACCTAGATCATCAGCCTAATTTCCGCTTAATTAGGATTTCTGTTACCAAATATTCATTCCTTTTGATATCCAACTTGTTTCAAACTACTTACTTATAAAGGGGTTTTATGTCAGTAGTATATAAATTTGCAAAAATTTAGATTTTTAAAAACTGCTCAAATAATTTCGTGGACCACAGGAACGTGTTCACCGTAAAAACTTAATATTTTGATATAAAAAATTTTGAAACAATTGTGCCTGTTTGTAATTTTATAAATAAAAAGCGCACAGAATGCTTTCGAAGTCATAATAAAGTTTATTGAAATTAGGAAGAAAAATGTAAACCTGACATGTTTCGACTGGTCTTGTCAAAGGTAACCCAGCATGTGAAATTACATTGAAAAATAGACATTTTTTAAGAAGGAGAAAGTTGAGATACAGGTCAACACGCGATAGCAGCGGCAATAACGTGTAATAACGGCAATTGACGTGATAATCCCAACCTGTGCAAGCAAAAGAACCATGTGATTAATCTTCGCTTGCCATGGTAATCGGGTGACTCACAGTCTGCCACTGCTATCGCGTGTTGATCTGTATCTCAACTTTCTCCTTCTTAAAAAATGTCTATCTTTCAATGTAATTTCACATGCTGGGTTACCTTTGACAAGACCATTCAAAACATGTCAGGTTTACATTTTTCTTCCTAATTTCAATAAACTTTATTATGACTTCGAAAGCATTCTGTGCTCTTTTTATTTATAAAATAAAAAATTTTCACTGTATACAGGTGCGTTTTTGCGTCAACACTCTACCTACTACCCTCACTCTATGACATTGACCAAGTGTTGGGATAAAGTTCCATTGCCTGCACACCATCAGCCAGTGGTTGTCCAAATTAAATTACAATTAATTGATTGCTACTATTAAATCAGCAGTTACTGATTGCTGTAATCGAATAGTTACAACCAATTGATTGATAACAGTCAATGTAGCAAGCAACGATGGAAATTAGTTGATTGACTGCTTGATGTGCAATAACGTCACCACTCACAAATCGCATGGAAAACATTAGAATTTCACTGATTTTCTGAAACTTAAGTATTATCTTGCCACAAAACTGGAAGCCTTCAGAATTCTAGAACACTGAGCTAGTATATTTCAATTGCATAGCCAATTTATAATCACTCTTAGCACTATGCTATTACAATCACTCTCGAAATCCTACTTTATGTTCTGTTATCTACAGGCATAAATGTCTTTTCACTTACTATTTCAAATCACTATAGTCATGATGCATGAGCCTACTTATGTCTGTAATTAGATTTATCAATTTCCACGTCCATTTAATGGTAAGGTTGCAGAAATTTCCAGTAATGGACAGGGCTATACTTATTGCCAAGTCTCTACGAACCGGTATTGTGCTATAGTGCGAATTGTAAAGCTGTCTGAAGCCAAATGCGTTGAAGTGAAATATCAAAGACGAAAGTTTAACATTAAGAATTAGTCAATTAAAATGGTGATAACTACTAAGTAATTGCAATTAGCTGATTTGTACCATAAATTAGTTGCTATTAATTGATTTAAACATGAATGCCCTCCGCCTCTGCATGAATACCTATTGGTAGTCCTCTGCATTGTTGTCAGAAACGATTCTCATATTGGAAATAAGTATTGGTCATCACAGTTTCACTAATTCAATCAAATGATGTAATTGAAGTCATTTGATTTTTTGGTCATCACTGTTAGTGGAATATTGGTACATTCTGCATGGCGTCTTGGGATTGAGGCACTCATTGATTTAGCATCAAGGCTGCATGGGAATTCTCGCTACAAACGTTGTATAGCCTCAATCAGTTGTTAGCTGTTATTCAGATGTTCAGGAGCTGTTTCCAACAAAGGTGTCAGTCTATGAGATGTTGACCATGGGATGCTGGCGATGATTGGTCGAATTTTTATCTCCGGTCCTTCTTTGTGTGTTTTTATGAGATGGTAAAAAGACGGATTAGTAAATTGTTTATGCTTTTCTTTTGCGATACGTTCCATGCATAGTTTATCCTGTGATTGGATTGATGTGTTGTGCTACGGTAGATAAGTTTGCATATCAGAAAGATGCTGAAGCCATGCTTGGAGATAATAATTTCCTTCGGTAACACAGAATTCAATTCCTTTGTCAATCGGCAAGTAAACAAATTGCTTGTTTGTCAATTGATTTAGAGTATAGATGTTTCTTCTGTTGTTAGATTTGAACATACTTGTTGTTCTGGAAGCGGCATCTTCAAGTCTGTATGCCAAAGATCCTTCTCGATATGTTCATGGGAGTTTTGAGATTATTATCTTTAAGAACAGTTCTCCATCTCACTTGATGGGCGAAATGACTTCTTCATTTATGGGGGCAGTTAATGCAAATTTAGGTCCCCTACTGAGCAATTTTGCTTCTTGTTTTGAAAAAGTATTTGTCATATCTCTCAAAAGAAAGTTGACTGATATTTGTACATCGTCACTATTTAGTTCTAAACTCATGTCACTTTCAAATTCAGAGTTGATAGTTCCTTGTTTACCAAAGACTGTTCGCAAGCGTTTCCATTGAGAGCAGGCGATATGTTGACGACTGCTTCCTGGTTGTAAAAAACAAAAACAAGCAGCTGAGACATTAAATGTCATTGACAACCAACACCTCACAAGAACATTGAAAACTGAATTCTACAATTACTGCTTTCTTATGATTTGTACATTCACTTTCATCAAAAATCGATTATATCCAGAGAGAGAGAGAGAGAGAGAGAGAGAGAGAGAGAGAGAGAGAGAGAGAGAGAGAGAGAGACCAAGCGTTGTTGAACTACTATACACACGTCGCGGAGATCGGTGCCAACGAATACCTGCATTACCATTAATTGCTACCATCTCTTTTACAGAATGACAACACCAAACCAATCCAGCTCATCATCTACGTTCGTGCAGGTAGACGAAGTAAAATGTGAGAAGTGTGGGGCTGACAATGAAGTGGAAGACGTAATGCTCTGCAATAAATGTGACAGAGCGTACCACATTACCTGTACAGAACTGCCGGTATACGAGTTAATCAAATACTCGCGAAAGTACCAATATAAAAGGAAATACACATGCGAAGCGTGTATGACTTGTTCCTTCACAACCCTATCGGAGAAGATTGCGAGAAGATTAAAGATAAAGAAAACATCAACAGAGACTGAACAAAACCTAAGGAAGAGGCTTCAGAAATATGAGGAGGAACTGACTGATCAAAGATTGAAGATCGAGGAATTGGAAAGTGAAATACAAAGAAGAAAGAAAGAACGCCAAGAGCTACTGATGTCACTTGCAACATATGAATCAGAAATGAAGAAGCAGGATGAGGAGATTAGTGAATTGAAGGCGGAAAGAAGGGAAAGAGATACACGGGGACGAACAATCGAAACAAACAATCGAGGGGACGAACAATCGAGACAAGCAACGGAGAAGGCGGAAACTAGCGAAGTGAAGAAGATGTTCGAAAATCTAGAGGCAAAAATGACCAACATGGAGAGACGACTGGACCTGTTCTCTAATAGTCAACAATCGATAGAACCCGAAACTCAATTGATGCGGCGATCGACACAACAAGAACATCGAGCGAGAATCCCAACATGTTACAACTGCAGGAGAAGGGGCCACATAGCGAGAAACTGCTGGAGACCAACGCACAACAGAAGATACCAAAACAACTACAACGCGTACTACCAACAACGTCCACAATACCGTCAATACCAACAACAGCAGCAATATCGTAACTATTTTCAATCTCAACATCGACCGCAGCATCAACAGCAACAACAACAACAGCAATACCAACAACAGCAGAGAGATGAAGAACGATTCCGAGTGACACGAACCCCGAGTAGTGACAAGTTCCCGCGATACATTCCAACGCAGTCCCTATACGGTAACACAGATACTCATGTTACTAATTCAGTGTTCCCATCTTCTCATAGGATTGCTCCAACTCATTTTTTAAACTAAATACTGAAGGAGAGGAGGAGGCAAATGATGATGATGACGACAAGCGTTTCGAACAAGTAAAAATATTCTATGTCAATATCAATACTTTGAATGAATATAAAATAAAAAATTCAGACCTAGTTAATGATTTCAAGGACTATGACATTCTATGTTTCACGGAGACGCATCTCAAAGAAGAAGAATGTCCACCGGTTGTCGATAATTATATTGGATATCATTCAATTGTAAAACGAAAAAATTATATTGGTCGAAATATCAAGGGAGTTTCAGTGTACATAAAAGAGACAAATAATTCCATGAAATGCGAAGAAATAAAGAACGAAAATGGAAATTTAATGATCTTAAAGATATCTAATACACAATGGAAAGAAATAAATAGTATTTATTTGATAGTTTGTTACAAAGAAAATAGAGAGTCACGCTATAAAGAAAATGACTATTTTGAGAAAATAAAACAATATATGATAGAACTCAAAATACACAATATCATTATGATAGGCGATTTAAATGGAAGAATAGGTTTAATCTCTGATAATGAAGAGCTTAATATACCAAAACGAAAATCAGCGGACCCTATTATAAACGAAATGGGAAAAGAAATAATTAATTTTTGTAATGATACATCACTGATTATAACAAATGGGAGGTTCGAAAGTGGAAGATGTACATATCATTGCTTGCAAGGCATGGAAATAAGGAAATCAGTAATAGATTATGTAATACTATCAGAATCTCTTATAGATAATTTACAAAATATGATGATAGACGAACCTACCCTCTACACTGACCATTCCCCAGTGAAACTGAAATTATGCATACCTATAAAACCAAAACCAACAATTAATACAAACGGTTATAAGAATTTCAGATACAATAGTATAAAAGGTCCGAATAAATGGACAAAGGAATCAGAATCAAATTTTGATATAAATATTTTCGAAAATGAATGTAGAGAACTATTACAAAGCATAAAAGACAAAGAAGAGATCACTACGTCAGAAATTTATGAAACTCTAACAAAGAATATGGAAAAAGCCAGGCAAAAAAAATAAAATAACCAAATCTATCATAAAATATTCAGATGAGACTAGAATGCATAGACGCGAGTATAAGATGCACGTAGATAAATGGAAGCAAAATAAAACAAATGAAAACCTTAAATCCTTATTAATAAGTAAAAAGACCGCTCTTCACAACATTAAGAAAGAAAAAAGACAATTGAAAGCTAAGAGAATGAAAGATCTTAAAATTGCTAAACTGGAAGGCGACACAAAAAGATACTGGAATCTAATGAATCACAACAAAAAGATAAGAAAAAAGAAATGCATTACTTCACTAAAAGCAAATGATTTCTTAGAACAAAATAATCAAGAAATACGGACTACACAATCAAAAGTGATAAATATATCAGACAGAATAAAATATATTAGATTAACAAAATTTAGAGACCATACTTTAGAAAGTGATATAACATACGAAGAGATTAGAGAAACAATGAATAGTGCAAAGAATTCTAAAGTCAGTGGGCCTGATGGATTAGTGTATGAAATGTTCAAACAAAATTCAAATGATATAATAGAAATTCTTTATCATTTATTCAACAGCATATATAGTGAGGAAATAATACCATGGACTACAAGCTGGAATTTATCAACCCATAAGAAAGGTGACAAAAATTTGGTTTCATCCTATAGATGTATAAACTTATCATCATGTGTTGAGAAATTGTTAACTAAAATAATCAACACCAGACTTTGCAAATGGTTGGATAATAATAATATTATACATGCAGCACAAACAGGATTCCGTAAAGGAAATTCAGTGCTAGATAATATACTACTATTGCGAGAGATAATCCAAGTATATTCGAACAACCGTCGTCCACTATACCTTTGCTTTATTGATTTATCAAAGGCATTTGATACAATTCCTAAAGAAATACTAAAATCAAAAATTAAAGCCTACTTACCACACAGCAAAGTGACATCCTTGATAATTCGACTAATATATGAAAAAAAGGTTCAAATTTTATTCAATCAAGAAGTCACGGAACCATTTGATCTTGTAAATGGAATTCCTCAGGGAGATAGTCTTTCACCGACATTATTCTGTTTATATGTTAATGACCTGATTGACGAAATTGATAAAGAAATAAAAAACATAAATCCTATATGTGTATCGGACTTGAAAATGGCTATCATGACCTATGCCGATGACATACTATTAATGAGCAAAAGCCAAAAAGGTCTCATTAAACAAATAAAGATAGTACAAAAATACTGCTCAAATAATGGATTGAAAATAAATTTTGATAAAACAAAAATTATGGTTAAAGATAAAACACAATATAGTAAAGTAAAAATTAATTTCGACAATTCAACCTCAGACATAGAGGTAGTAAGAGATTACAAATACCTCGGTATGTGGTTCTCAAAAAATGATATGGTGCATATAAAGGAATTGGGCAATAGAGGTAGACGATCATCTTTCTCAACTGCACAAGTATTAAAGGAATTCGGTAAAGTAGAAGGTAATATAATTAAAGATACTTTTGAGACGCTTACTCTATCAAAAATGATGTATTGTGGTGAATTCATATTTTACAATAAATTAGACGAATTGAATAGAATTCAAAACCAATTCTATAAGTCATACTTTCACCTCAAATTATCCACACCGAATTATTGCCTTACTGGAGAATTCGGCTTTAAACCTATCGAATTCCATTTTTACAAATCAGCATTGCGATACTGGAATAAAATACAAAATATGAATAGAGAAAGCTATATCTACAAAATATTTAACGTCATAAATAGCAACCTAGAAGATAAAAGTTATAAGAAAACATGGTGTTGGAGGATAAAAGAACTATTGGTAAAACTTAAATTAACGCATTTGATTGAAGATAAGAATATGGAAAAGAAAACATTTAACAAGACAATTAAGATAAGATTAAATGAGTACTTCCGAGAGAAATGGATTGATTCAGCGAAATGCAGTCATAAGGGACTAAGATATTTGGAATTAACTGGATTTCAATGTGACATGAAGACTTATCTACAATATCATAACCTAAAACTTGATATCAATCTAATACTAAAATTCAGAACTGGAAACCATGATTTAGCAACTGAAATTGGTAGATATAATAACCGAAGAGAGTATGAAGAGTGTGTTTGCAGCTACTGTGATGATAATTCTATTGAAGATATATATCATTTTATAGTGATGTGTCCCAAATATCATCTGATTAGAAAATCAAACATTCCATTCTTTCATAATATCAGCCGACAAGATTTCTATGCTTTAACGGACATGCTCAAACCGAAACAATTACAAGCACTAACCAAGTACCTTGCAATCTGTATAGATATCAGAGGTTCTAAATGACGATGAATAAACAAATGTCTAAACTACCATATCAATAATCGATGCCGATGTAGACACGTTAAGACATACACTGTACATAGATATCTAAATAATCAAAAGTATAAATAATGATTCAATGATATTTGATGTCGTTAAGCTTGGAAACATTGATTACATTGAAACATTGCTACATCGACGACGTAGAAACAATGGCAATCAGTTACTAAATAAATTGCAAATGGCATAGATATCATAATCATAAATGAGGAAAAGCTACAGAACGTATAGTCAGTTTTTATCAATAATCCAAACTAATGTAGACATCTTAAGACAAAAGGCGAGGTACATAGAAATATCAAATATAACATTTCAATGATATCGATGAGATTCGGAACAGAATATTTCATTCCTATTGAATGTCTATCAACAGGACTAAAGCAGAACAATAAACAATGTAATTTCTAACCCTCGTATAACTTGTCAATGCAGACATGCAGAATATGAATAATGTTTAGCAGCAACAAAAGATCGGAACATGCCTGTACTAAGTCCAGTCCAAGCGTTGTTGAACTACTATACACACGTCGCGGAGATCGGTGCCAACGAATACCTGCATTACCATTAATTGCTACCATCTATTTTACAGGTGAGATATACATTCCCTATATAACTTATTATGTAAAGATTAATGTAAAACTGAATAACTGTAGCAATTATATGTATCTGGACTCAACCGGAGTTAATGTTTTGAACTATAAGGGCTTTGTGATTTCTAATATGTTTTGCAAAATATCGACCGATCTCCGCCTTAAAATAATAAATAAGTGTGATGGGTAGTGTTGTTGCTGAATCATGTGAAATAAATAAAACTGAAATGAAAAATAGTGATAATTAAATGCCAATAAATATAAAACATTGAAAATATTACATGCATTTTACTGACATGGATATATATATTTCAATTAATTTCATGGATGATGTCTCCTCTCCTTCAATATATGTTTATTATCAAATATTCACATCATCCTTTCATGTGAATCATGTGTTGACATTAACTGAACATTCCATTACTTTGACATTAACAACATTACGACATTGGTGATGGCCACCCTCCTATTTTCATATAAAAGATCAACCATTTGGATCTCACCTGTATTTCATATATTTATAATTCTTCTTTGGGTATTTTTTCGACAGAAAAATAAAACCCTTGAATTTTGAATTTTGAGAGAGAGAGAGAGAGAGAAACAAACTAAACGAAACACTCAAGTTCAATGGTTATCCTGATGCAATTATCCGATACTCGAGACACAAGAAAAAAAAGTGCCGATGAAATGCTATAACAATTAATGAAATTATGTATTTGAAAATGAATTACATAAGTGATGAATTGTACAATAAAAAGGAAGGAATAAATGTAAGACTTCCTCGAAAAAGTTAATGATCTTTCTGTTAATTTTCTAAATCTCTTGGCTTTTGACTTTCGGCTTTTAAGCTCTTGGCATGGTGTATCTTCAGGTCATTTTCTATCACGTGCTTGTGATATTTATAATGCTTCTGACCGGCTATCTAAACCTGTGAGAGAATACGGATAAATGTGGTTTGCGTTTGCCGACATTAGGAGGCTTGCCATATATGACGTTAAAACATTTCACTTTACAACCGAAAACATAAATGTAGATACCAAAGCTTCAATCTGCGTCCCATTGGATTAAAATGTGATTTTCTTTGATCCTGAAACTCGTTCTGGCTGTCGGACTATGAGGTGTACATCATTCTGTGAAAGTCTCACTTTCGGTCTCGTTCCCTGCAGAAACTCGTTCTGGCTGTCGGACTATGAGGTGTACATCATTCTGTGAAAGTCTCATTTCGGCCTCGTTCCCTGCAGAAACTCGTTCTGGCTGTCGGACTATGAGGTGTACATCATTCTGTGAAGTTATCACTGTCGGCCTCGTTCCCTGCAGAAACTCGTGCTGGCTGCCGGACTATGAGGTGCACATCATTCTGTGAAGTTCTCACTGTCGGCCTCGTTCCCTGCAGAAACTCGTGCTGTCTGCCGGACTATGAGGTGTACATCATTCTGTGAAGTTCTCACTTTCGGCTTCGTTCCCTGCAGAAACTCGTTCTGGCTGTCGGACTATGAGGTGTACATCATTCTGTGAAAGTCTCATTTCGGCCTCGTTCCCTGCAGAAACTCGTGCTGTCTGCCGGACTATGAGGTGTACATCATTCTGTGAAGTTCTCACTTTCGGCTTCGTTCCCTGCAGAAATTCGTTCTGGCTGTCGGATTATTGCTTGAATCGAGCGTTGTCGGTTTCTGAAGTTGAGCTTGATTAATTCAATTTCAATCTGAACTAATGAGTACATTTCCTACTTGATTTAATTGCGATTTTCAAATGTTAGGGGAAGAATCGTAAATCTTTGCCGTCTTATTTGTCTGAAATTTTAGTGATTTCAGTTCATTTAATTCAACGAAAAAAATTATTCGAAGTGGAGGAATTTCACTTTGGAAGGAGCTAGTTATATGTGTACAGGTGTGTTGCAACTAAAATGACATCAATATATGCGGAATGCAAGTAAAGAAGGTAAGCAAATTGTATGACAAGTAATTGGAAATATCATGATGCATGAAAGTTGCAAAACAGAAGCAAAATGTATTACCATTCAAATGACATAGGTAGAACTGATTTAAGAGATCAAAACTGTGAATACATACAAATATATACAAATACATACAATGTGTATATAGCAAATGAATAATAAAAAAACATCGAGTTTCAGTTTTGCTATTGACTGTTTTTTATCCGCCCGCAGTATTATATTATCTATACATCCAGAATCTGCTTTCCCTTCACCATTTCGAGTGCATTTTGTCACGTATCTTGTCGCCGTCATATATGTACTGAAGCACCCATTTGCGCATTTTGCATTGTCGAAGCTGTATTTGACTAATAGACACATCTTAAGTTGTTGAGCTTTACTTCTCCCTTGAAACAGAGTAATTGAACGCGTGAGCCAGTGAATAAATGAGCGGATGAACGGCTAGAGTGCATGGAATTGAATTCATACAAATCAGTTGTAATTTAATTCCTTAAATGAGATAAATGATTGTTTTTATCATAGGATTATGTAGGTACAGTGTCGACTCAAAAAATTACCTGTATACAGTGAAAATTTTTATATCAAAGGATTCAGTTTTTTGCGGAGATCACGTTCCCGTGGTCCAAAAATCATTTGAGCACTTTTGAAAAAGTCAAAATTTGCCAAAAAAACGAGATGACTCTCCTAAATAGGCCCTAGTAAGTAGTATGAAGCAAGTTGGACATCAAAAAGAATAAATGCTTGCTAATAGGCATCCTAACTAAGCGAAAATCAAGCTGATTATCAAGGGAATTTCATGAATTGTATTGTAATGGAAGTCTTCATGAAAAAGTCGCGATATTATCCGTGCTTTCGTGGCTGAAATTTCAAGTTTTTAATTCAATTTTCACCGGCTTGATTTCATGATTCACTAAATTTATGTTTCATTTCTTTAATCTGAATAGTGATATAGACCTATTTACATCTTTCAAAGTTAAATGAAGTCATTGTTTTTGATTATGTGATTCTGCTGCACCTGTGGCAGCTTGCCTGTGATATGATCAAGCTTAAGAAAATACTCTTTAGGTTGAGCATGAAAGTAATAGGAGCCCATCGAATGTCTCATTCAACAAGCACTAAATCTTCAAGGCTGTCATGAGAATCTGTGAAATACCATCATTCCTTCTGCATTACAATCACGATCAGTCGATTCCGTTGTAATTTCTTCAAAACTGCAAAACTTTGCATATCTCACATTTGGTGACAATGCCACCTGTATTCCCATAAGTTCATTTAATAAAATCGAAAGTGCATACAAATTGGGGATTTAATAAATGCGCAGTTACCACTACCTAAAATGCCTACTATATGTTCAGAATCATCAGCAGTAATTTGGAAGTAACAGAATTTCGCAATGCGTGGTGACTAAATGGCCTATTAAAATGTTTCATGAAACCCATTGATAGAAATGAGCATTGTGAAATGTAGTGTAAAACCTAGGAAATTAATACACGCAATCAGAATATTAAGTTAATTTCTACGGGCATTCATGAAGCACTACTTTTAACACACTTTTACTTTTGATATGTCGTCTATGTAATTGTATTCAAAATGCTGCTTTTTGAAATTGCAATTCAATGTTTAAGAATTCTACTAATTCTACCTTAGAAATTAATCAACAATAAAAAATAAAGTCGCATTCATGCTGTTGTTCAGCTTGTATTCATGCTCAACAAAACGTTTCTAGCAACATGTTTCGCCCGTTTTCAATGAGGTAAGACACGGGACTGACAAGCTAAGTGTGCAATACAGAAGATGAAAGTTCACATAGATATCCTGATGTAGAATTCAAGCTAAATTATATAAAAACGAAGTGAAAGATGCTGTTTACAAAGAAATGTAAGTATATACGTTTTTATTAATTACAGCACAAAGAAAGGAAATGTCACCACGGAAGAAGTAAACACAGAACATGTTCTTTTTGTACACAGAGATATGGAGTATTACGTCTAATGCACAATGCTTCTAAAATTCGCAGTTACACGTTTATTGTCAGATTTAAATACAATTTTGAAGCGTGATCGTCCCTCAGAAGCGAATGTGTCACAAACGTTTTGTCGAAGACGAATACAAATTGAACACCGACATAAATGCGAGTTTATCCAAGGCAACAAATTTCTTCCTTAATATAGAAAATGATCGAAATTTTTCCATTCCATTGTGAAATATAATCGTATTTGACCGGAACGGATGATCAAATTAAGATAAAGATCATCCCAAAACTAATAAGAAACCACACACTGCTAGCAGCTGAGATAAGAGCTGATCAAAATCGAGAGATCTGCAAAGATTATATGTTCTGTGCTTAACTACATGTGTGTGAATTTAAGTTGTTAAAGATCTCCATTTCATCATTCCATGTCCCCGTTAGAAGAATGAAAAAATGCATTCATTCCTTCTCTGGGGGAATGCGATATTTGTTAGTCGAGTATTATTTCGAATCTAGAAGTGCAAAAGCAGCATTATTTTGTTCGAAATAGAATACACAACTTCTAAAACAAATTTATGCATATTACATTCATGCTAGAATTAATATTTTCGAATTAGAAGTCTGACCATGAGACTTCCAAAATGCTATTCACAAGATCTGATTTCTATGATTTCATTCCACAATCGAAGGACTAGATTGCTTGATGACAAATAGAGCGAAGGATATCGGAAACAAGAAAGCAATGAGGCTTAGCGGATCTGACTCATTTCTGTAGGGTGTCACTAGGGACGTAGTCAGGATTTTGAATTTGGAGAAGAGGGGGCAAAATGCAAGCTGCAAATTGATAAGATTTCGGACTTCGGAGAACTGTGATATATCAATTCTGACCATGATGATAATAAAATGATAGTAGGCGATCTCCACAGACCTGGTACAGCTGAATTAGACTGCCGTATTTTTATACAGTAGAATTCGCATATATCGGCTTCGGCTATATCGGCGATTCGCCTATATCGGCGCATTTTCGCTGTCCCTGACAGAAAAAAATTCGTTTATAACGGCGGATTTCCTGGAAATCCTCAAGCAATGTGTTTTGCCTAGAAGAGTCACTAGAATGACAGTATATGTGGACGCGGATGGCTGCAGATTCTGTTAGGACTATCCGATTCTAACTATTCTAGTGGCATGTGAAAATTTAGATCTTCTACAATTCATCTCGATCATGTTTGGGGGTTTGATCAAAATTGTAGAATCTAGCAGCCGAGGAAAGATAAGTAGGCTTGCCACTGTATCTCACTGATAATTCTCACATAATTAGTCTTTCATTCAACGTGATGATTGCATTG
Organism: Prostheceraeus crozeri; assembly: GCA_907163375.1. Classification (NCBI taxonomy): domain Eukaryota; kingdom Metazoa; phylum Platyhelminthes; order Polycladida; family Euryleptidae; genus Prostheceraeus; species Prostheceraeus crozeri. Next base: position 133,497 of record CAJQUW010009496.1, on the reverse strand, counting down.
TCAACGCCTTCACCTACGATGCTATTGTCAGACATGACCTAGTGACTGTTGCGTCATCAAAGGAGCACAAGCAACCGTCGAAAACATTGTTGAGTTCGATGCATGTCCTCTTTCTAGACAGAAAGCGGCTCGCCACCCCATCCATCTCTATGGTTTCGCCTGCATGTGACTCTTAGCAGCGTCTTGATTGGTTTAGATTGGCTGGCTTCGTCTGCACGTGACTCTTAGCAGCGTCTTGATTTATGCATACTCTTCTTTGTTTTGTGCTTCATATAGCAGGTAAGCATGTAGACATGAAGGAGCTTCAATCTTCTTGATTCAAAAAGCATACTCAGTTTTTGACAAACATAGTGATATCCGGTTTGCGATACTTACGTTGCAAGCATCAGTTCAGAAAGGCACAATTTTTAGATATCTATTGAATACATAGACACAATTACATGTACAGGTACTGTACATGTTGGACAAAAAGTCAATATGTACATGTATTTAAGTATAGCAACGCAATAATTCATGAGTCAATACACGTATATACATTGTATGATGCATGGCATGATCTCAGAGCTCGTGTAGATTTCACAAAACTTCAAAATTCAGGGAGTTCGCATATATCGGCGGTTTTCGTCTGTCCCTTGAGGCGCCGATATATGCGAATTCTACTGTAATATCATATTTGGTGTTTGACAGCATACTGTTTCGAATAGAGTAGATTTTAGGATGTTAACATTAGCGTTGTACAACAGTTATTAAAAATTTCGAGATAATCCCAATGTCACTTATTTACGGAATGGCAGGCAAGTTGATAATTGTATTGGGACTAGCACTAGCTGACATGCCACGTGTGATTCACGCGTAATTGCGGAACACCCCAAGCATCCGTGGTTAAGGACATTCTATTCTTCTACCCGCGTACATGCGCGCTGCACTAAGAGTCAGAAATCACTTGATCTCATGCTTTTAAAACATGGGGAATGTTTATGAATACGCGCGGGCGAGCGTTTTATAGTTTGCGCGTCGTCTACGGTTGTCTGCGTTGCCGCGTGAACCACGGATGAACCGCTATAAGCATGTTCTGTCTTCCCTGAGCATGAAATTGAGGTCATATCACATTGTTTAGCCTCTGATACATGCAGACACATGAGACGCAAAGTCTATATAACAGGACTGCCAACTATACTAACTTATATAACAGATGTTGCAGCAATGTCCCGCATAGCCACGGATGTTTAGGGTCATGTGTAATTGCGCGTGGTTTACGCGTGAATTACGCGTGATTGAGCGTGGCATGTCACCTAGTGAGGGCTTGAATATTTTGTTATTTAGTTGATATCTACCCTCACGAAAATTATTCATGAGGACTCATGAAATTTACTGCGGATTTATGAGATTTTTATGAGAGCTCATGAGGTTATGATGAGTTTCATAATATTCTCACAAGAAAATATTTAACTCATGATGTTCTTTCTCATGAAAAATCATGAGTATTCATGAGGTTTTTGTAAAAATGAGGTCATAAGTAGTAAGGGATGCATGCTAGCCGCGAAAGGAAAGAGCTATAAGAAGGCTTACTCAATCGATAAGAATCTCCAAGTTTAGTCTATAAATGATAAAAAGCAACAACATGGAATATATCATAGCAATCTGCAACAGCCTTTTCGAAATGATGCTTATATATGATTTTACTTTACAATTAGATGTTGAATGCAAGATGTCGAAAATAGAGATATATACAATCACAGTTAAATATCGTTTCGTAATAACAATAATTATTCATACTGAAATAGTATTGTGTACACGCCATGGCGTGAGAATGCTCAGGGACAACGTTGCGAGGCTACGCTGTAAACTGTAGGGCACTAATTTAGGCACGAAGCCGAAATTTCGCGCCAGTTAGCGCCTAGTTCGTGCCTTTCTAGTGCCTCGAGGTACCAGAAGGCGCCACTAGGCACTAATGGGCAACAAACCAAATATTTATTTATCCAATGAAATCGAAGGAAAAATCATTGGGCACGAACTTGGAACTATGAACTTCGTGCCCACTCGTGCCTTGTGTTGGTTAGAATTGATGTCTAAATTTCGTGCCTAATTCAAGCGAAATTTCGTGCCCTGGAGTTTACAGTGATACGAAGGCCTCAATAACTAAATGCTAGAAAAATAACTTCAGAAGTATGAAAGAGAAAAAGTTTATTTATCAAATGAAATTTTCATGAGATAAGTAACTCATGAATTCTAATAAGCTATTTTATGCGAAAACCTTCCAAATCCGTATGAAATTTCATGAGATATATATGAGAAAAATCTCATGAAAAATCATGAGGAACTTTCGTGAGGGTAATATCGCGTCAGCATTTGATAATTATTAACACTTAGAACTGTATGTACGATTTATCTCAAGCCAATGCGATAATTGAATATCTGTTTAGTCTTCAGTTAATTACTTCTTCAATTAGGCTATGGGGCTTCATTTTCTAAGAGCTGATCATGAAAAACGAACCACCGAAACTATGACGAATGTCAATCGATTCTCATGCCTTCCAATCATGTCGCACATCAACATTCCATACATGTTTCGACAGCCTACATTCTCAGTTTTCGAATGAGCTATGATGAACTTGTATCTGTTATTGTATTTGCCGATCAGTGCTCAGAATATGAAAAACACTCAATTTACACGAATTGTATGATAATGAATCAGTCAGGTAAGGGGAGAACGAGCATTTTCTGAGCTTTCTTTTGATATACTAATCATCAAAATCGGTGAACTAGGAAAAAACAGTGATATCGTGTATTATCTCAAATCATGACTCTTTCGGATGAAAATGTCGTATTCTCACGATTCCATCAAAAATGTTGGTCTTTGATATCTCAACACTAGAAAGACAGAGGTTGAGATTAGCCTAGAAAGACCAAGGTGTCAATTTTGATACCATCACTAAAATTTTGAAAATTTTACATCGATCCTTGAAAATTTCACATCGTAGCGGGGACAATCGATCCCCGCTACTTGCCTTAATGTCGGCGGTCACAATTGTGACGTATTGTTTATTCATTGATTATTATTGCCTTGACAACTGATGTGTTGGTGAGGGTTTGATCCTGCCAATTGACACAGTCGCGTAAGTGGCTCGCAGCTCAGTTGGTTAGAGCACAAGTGTAGTTAACCTTAGTCGTAGGTTCGAATCCTACCAGCCGCACATCTTTTGCATGGCAATTTGATCTATCGTTTATTTAATTTCATTGTTGATAATGTCATCATAATGTCTTAATTCGTTGCTGGACTTCGAATGTGATTGGGTACTAACATATGCAGCAATGAAGAATCGTTTCTCTACATTTTTCTTGCCGAATTAGTAATGTGTGATCAAATTAAGGAGACAGACTTACATATACATTATCACTGCCGAAGACTGAAATTGACATGACTTATCCCACATTATGAAATTATATTTCACTGTCTACTGATGCATGTACTGATCCGTTCCAATAAATTTTACAATGAAGGCGACAATAGTTCCATAGCAGGCTCATCTCTTCTTTTATATCAACTGCTTGGATAAAATGCAGGCCTAGTGGGCTAGCATGTATCGCAGAGCACCACTATCTTAAGTGAGTCACATGCCACTGACCAAACTTTTGCTAGAAATGAAGTGACCGCAAGTGCAGTTTCTGCAACCTATCTGCTAACATTTCCTCCTTTTTGCGGCTTTTGGCATCAATATGCGTAGGCATTCTTCCCTTTATAACAGGTGCCAATAAAGACTACACCGGAAACCATTTCTGTTGAAAGTTCACTGTGGTTCTTGTGAATAGCACGAACTAATACAGTACCAGTGGTACGCTCGGGGGGTGCCCGGGGGATGAGCCTGCCCCCTTTTTGACGACCTCATTCCGGGGGGGGGCTCGGGCAAGCTCCCTAAATTCTGAAAGGCTTATTGATAAAGATGAGCACCGTCTTAAAAGTTCTACTCATACATATTTATCATCCGCTGTGCATCTGTCTGTATGAGTATTAGGGTATGAGTACTCAATCACGAGACTCGATAGTGGCATATGCGTTACTATTGTTGAGAATGCACCCAACGCATGAAATCTCATCAGTCTTCACTTTGTAAACGAACAGAATATTCTTAAGCCTCGGCCACACTGAAAGCAAAGCAAACACGACCGTCCCGAGCGTATCGAGCAAGCGTATGTCCGTAAGGTATTTATCGCTCTGATTTGCTTTGCTCGCAGTGCTGCAAAACGTTTTGCTCGGAAACGCTTGGAAAAGCTCGCAGTGTGGCTGAGGCCTTAGTTTGTACATTCGTGTTGATTGCAAGCTGTGATTCGATTATTCTCTGTCAGGTTTTTAGCGTCAACTTCATGATTCATGAACCATAGATATCAGTATCGTTGCAACCACAGAATTAGATTGTTTAAGCGTATTTAAGAAGAAACGATCTGTCTAATTCTATGGTTGCAATCACAGATCCAAGAACTCAGTATTGTTGGCATGGACAAACATGACTCATCCATCTATCGTGAGAGCAGCCTCACTTTCAGCCTATCTTTCAGTCTTTCGTGTGTATTGAACGATCGCTAAAGTTTCGTTAGTTCACTCCCTGCCCAAAATGTATCTGCTGTATTGGACTGCTTTGTGCACTGATAGAGCATCTGTAATGGAAAACAAAACGGTGTAGAGCGCAGTTCAAAAGGTAATTTCCAGGAATTGTGTTGTGGCACTGTTTGAGCCACAAACTGGAGCTCGTTGTCTCAGACTCAATAAAAGCAGTGGACGGCGTCTTTGACATTTAATCTGACATGTTGAAACTTCACAACATTTACTCTTATTCCCCGAAGATGCAGCAGTAGTTGAACGATGCAGCAACGAATCTCCATGTTCATCTGAAGAATATTGGTTCATCGTATAGAGCCATTGATGCGCAGTGGAGTGACTATCCTTCACTGGTCAACCAGATGCATGAATTGTGCCGAGCAATTTATATACGAAGATAAGTTTTAACCATCCATTAGAAATTTGAATTTTGGCAGACTCGAACGTCTAAGCTATTTGTTTCTAGATGTACGTAACTCATTATTTTCCAAATAGGTATTGCTTCGACCTTGACGAATGAATTTAATCGTTGTGAATGCTGCTATTGTGCACCTACCCTAAGTGTTCGTCACCTAACCAACGGCCACCTGAGTCGCTGAACAGCCCCATCACAGCATTTGCGCGATGGCACATTGATGGCCATGCTAACCTAAGATTCAGAAGCGCTGATTAAAGGGCAATTTCTACCACATTGCATCATACGATGAATTGAACAATGACTTGCATCATTCTTCTTCTGAGAATGGATGCATGTATAATTGTCGTGCAATCAGGCTAGCTATCAATTGAAGGAGCCGAATTCATATTTAAGATCATGTCAAGAATGGTACGGTTGTGCGATGCGTCACTGTCTATAAACTGTGTCTACGTCTATAGCGTTATCCATCTTGCCACATTTTCAACAAATGCGTAGAAAAATGGAAAACCGTTTCAAGAGATTACTTAGGTTCCTGATTGTAACTGTCATGTTAATTATTGTTTTGATAAATTTTAAACACCGGTATGCTTTGAAAATATCATCAAAACCGGCGAGAGTAATATCCGTACCAGATCAATTTCGACTTTATCCAAGGAAAGTGCCGGCGACTTCTTCTTCTGTATTATGGATAAAAGACAGTTTTTCAACAAAGCCAATACCAAATCGTGTTATTTTCCTGCTTCCAACTTTGCCATGTGTTTATGACAAATTGTATCCGCGTGTATCACAGATTATTGATTTTCTTATCAATCACACAAAGTCACGGGTTTCTCTTGCATATTTTGAAGAATCAGCGCTTTGTCTTGAAAGTGATATCCAATCACGATTTGCTGTGGAACTCATACTTGGCCCACTGGGAAATATAGGCCTGGAAGAAATGACAAACTCCTTTGATTTAGTGGTTTTTACTGTAGCTGCTGAGAGCGCGTATTTGGACATGATAGCTCGGAGTGTAACTCAATTTCAGAGACTGATAGCTCAGACACAAATCATTGCAATATCTGACGACAGAATTTCGTCATATCATCAGATTTCTGCTTCCTTGTCGCAATTTTCCACGAAAGATATAGAAAATCTGATACTCAGCTTAAGACCTAATTCAATGACGGCCAAAAATGAAGTAATTAAGCGACCTTCGAACATACCACTGATCCGAATTAAACCCCTCTGGCGTCGATTGATAACGCAGGAGCTCGATCTTTACAACATGGCGGATGTAATTGTAACTTTGTCGACTTATTCTCAAAACTTTTTGAAAAAATTCGTACCAGGCACACAAGTTCACCAGCTACGCTTTAGTGCACCTTTATCAAAGGATCTGCATTCTGCTTCCACTTCTAAACGCATTATATTTGTTGGATCAGACGAGCTTGATTCTGTCTCAATCAAATGGTTTATCACATCTGTCATGCCTCTCCTCCAAGCCCTTTCTGTCACATTACATGTTGTCACACCCTTCAACGTTGGTGAATGCGGCAAATCGAAGCATGTAGTGTGTGAAAATTCGATAAAGCAACAGAAATTGAATGCCCTGTATAGAGATGCATCCTTAGTCGTTTATCCCCAGCTTCAAGCTTCATTGGGAATAAGTGTAACCTATGATGCATTGCACAGAGGCATTCCAGTGATTGCTTCAGGAAAAGATCTGATTTTACAATATATTGCGAACGACAGGAATCTCGTTCATGATGCCAAGGAGTTTGGATTCGTTACATGCCCTCACCTAGACAAAGAGTGTTTCAGGCGGAACATAGAAAACCTTATTAGGAGTAATAAATTATGGCGAGCAGCTAGTGAAGCAGCTGTCAAATCAATACAAGTCAAATTTCCACGTGAGGGATTTTCAACAGATTTTTGGAGAATTCTAAGTGGTCTACAAAAGAAATGCTTGCGCATTTTGATAGACGGAGATGCCTTGTCTGGATTTTCATTAAGTACTCAAAACTTGGGCATGGTGAAGGCAATCCATAATCATCAAGATTTATCGGTATATGTTGTTGGAAAGATCGAAAAACAGCACGAAAAGGATAATATGATTCGTAGCTTCTTGCATAGAGATCAGATACCAACTGGACTTGATTTTCATGTTATTATGAGACTAAAATGGCCTCCAGATTTTACACCACCTCCAAGACGATTGTGTGGTGCTCGCTGTCGTCTGACCATCATAATGGCTTGGGAATTCGGTCATATGCCAATTGCTTGGGTTACACCAATTAACAATGTATTCGACGAAGTGTGGGCGTTTAGTGAATGGAATGCACAAGGATTAAGAGACAGTGGAATAAATCCTCATTTAGTGCACGTTGTTCCCTGCGGTATCCATTGCCATGATATTAAGAGGCCTCCGAAACCACCACCCAACAATGACTTCATCTTCTTATTCAATGGAGGATATTTGCCTCGAAAAGGACTGGAGACAGTGGTACAAGCATTCAACTTAGCATACCCACCAGGAAAACACACGAACAAACTCAAACCTTCTGTTCATCTTGTTGTCCATACGACTTATGAATTCGGGTTTAAAGAATCAGAAACACAAGAATTACAAAAGCTGATGAGCCAAAATCCCAAAATCAAGTGGTATCGAAACGAAATGCTGACGGAGAACGAATACACACATATGTTGCTGTCCTCTGATGTGTTAGTAATGCCATCAAGGTCAGAGGGATTTGGTATTCCTATGATAGAGGCCATGTCCAATGGTATTCCTGTTATCACGATCTCTCAAGGCTCAGGAGCTGAGGATTTCATGCGAGAGGAATTCTCATATCTTGTGCCTGCCGTTGAGACTGCGTGTGTTCATTATCCATGCACCCCAAACTCAGAGATGTGCATGAATTGTTATACAGGCGATGGGAAGTGTCATTGCTGGAAAACAGAAAAACAACCGAGATGGTTTGAGCTTCAAGTAAACGATTTAAAGAACATGATGCTAAAAGTCAGTGGCGACTTAAGAGAAGCAGTCAGAAAAGGAGAACTTGCAAAGAATTTTGTTAAACAAAATTATTGTTGGGAGAGCGTGGCACCGATTTATGTGCACAGATTCAGGCAGCTTGCATTGAGAAGTATTCAATCAACCGAGCATCGAGTGTCATGGGCTCCAGATATTTCCAATGCCATGGCTATCTTAGCAGTCAATAAAATGATGAATGAAGATTTTCATCTTGTCAGTAATAATGGTCTTTGGTGGGCCTACATTGACACTGATCTGAATGTCAAAATAGATTCTGTTTTAACACAGAAAACACGTTGGACAACGGGTATAAAGAATGGGAGATGCGACCCCAGCTGCGGCGTTAAGCTGGATGAGAAATGTCATCTCCTCATATTATCAGGTCCAAACCGAAAAGTTATTAGTTGGTCGTCACATAAGCAACAGGTTCCTCAAGGTCGTCGAGGTCTGGATTGTCTCTTAGAATTGACTGACAGTGGATATTTGATGATATTTCTACGAATGGGACTGAATCAAGCGCTATTGTGGTCATCCGGATAAATGAACATCATTTGTGTGATTGAGAAGTGAATATAATTATCATAGTGTAATCGTGCTAACTTCTTAATCAGTGTAGGTAATGTTTCATATATGTTTCTTATAATAGCATTTAAACACTCTGAAACAACATCTTTAAATCAAAATATTTATGAAATGATTACTAACTCATTGATGACAAGAGTATCATTCAAATAAGGTTGGTCTTGGGTAGGTATCCAAAATATTGGGTGATGAACCCAAGATTTTGGGAACAACGAAGCCGATTTTGTAATTTCATTCAATAAGCTTTGATATTATATTGTTGAATCTGTCTGTATCTAGACCATAGACTTCGTCTAGTCAATGCAATAAAAAATTTAACACTTTCTATGTTAATTCATTGATATCGATTTTAGTAGTGAATGAATTGAACCCGTTTAACATTTGTTGTACCATAGTTATAAGCTATTCTTTCATGGACATAAAAGAATAACGGGGTCTTGCTGATGTGTTGAATAACATAGACATCAGCTAAAATAAGTAAATGAGTCACGATAATCAACAGCTCCTGAATAAACTCTTTCTGATGTGATGAATAAATGGAGATAATCAAAAGCTCGAAAAAGCTGTTGAATATCTCTTTCTGATCAGTTGAATAAGAAGCTTCCGGTTAAAACATCATAAAGATATAGATGCGACGTCAGAGGGAAATCTCGATGGCGAAACAAACGCTGAGGTGTTGATTAAGCGTCTTTCTGATGTGATGATTAATCAGGTATTGATTAAGCGAAAGCTTTGACATAAATAGTAGGTCTTTCTGATGTCTTGTATAATAGGTGCTGCATATCTCCTACATAAACAACACCTATTCTGTCCATATGAAAAGTTATTCCTGAGTGATAGCAGGAATAAGAAGCCAATTGACTCTTTGATGTGGTTGAAGGAGGTAAAGTTCAGCGGATTCACTCATCGGTAGTGCCAAAAACGGAAGCAGTGCAAGAACAAAATGGATTATTTGGATTACGTTGCAGATTCAAGGACAGAAGAAAGATCACAGCGAACACGCCTACGACGCATTGATCCACTTGTGTGTTATGATGACAACGAATTCCGTGATCGATTTCAAATGACTAAAAATTGTGTGATAGCTTTGCGCAATGAAATTTCAGAATCACTGGGAAAACAGCGTTCGGGTGATATCTCAATTTCGCCGATGCTCCAAATTTTGGTGGCATTGAGATTCTATGCTGATGGCAGTTTTCTACGAGCAGTTGGAGATATTTTCAACATTAGTGATGCTAGTGTCAGTCGTACACTGCATTCTGTAACAAGGGCTATCTGCTTTCTTACGGATAGATATATATCATTTCCGTCTAATCAACAGCAACGAATTGATTTCAAACGAGCATTCTACCAGATTGTCGACTTTCCAGGTGAGTTTGAATTGTTCATTACGAATGATCAATACTTTTTTAGGAAGCATTCATGAAATATTTGCCGTGCTTTAAAGTCATCATAAATGGCCTACAAGACCATTGTTCATTGCAGAGATGATGCCTGGGTCTGGGTCCAAGGGTCATGGGTCCACTTTGGGTCTGGCTCTGAGATTTGGACCCATGTATCATCTCTGGTTCATTAATGATACTAATGTTGTAAATGTCATGCTGGAGTTTATCAGCATGGTGCAAAACGAGAAACATCGACAACAACTGCATCTATTATGTTGCATGATACAGTGACATCTCTCCTTGATCTTGACACTATATCAGGCGTTCAAATTCTGGCCTATGATTTGTTAAAGGCATTTGATCGTTTAGATCACGGTATTATTTTAGAACGTCTTTTCCAATGTAATTTCCCACCTCATTTTATTAAATTTATATCATCATATTTGTCGAACAGGTCTCAAAGCGTACGTATTCATTCTGTAGTGAGTAAAGTTGTCTCTGTAACATCAGGAGTATCTCAGGGGGCCTTCCTCGGCCCACTTCTTTTCAATCTTGTTACGGGTAATTTAGAGACTGTATACCCTATAAACTCAATTGTCTAATATATTGATGACGTGACTATTTGTATACCACTTTTCAAAACCTGTGAGAATAACCATGTTTGTGAGGAAAATCATAATGTTTTTGAATGGGCGACTAAGTTGAATTTAGCAATAAACACTCGCAAATGTAAATCAATCGTTATTAAGAAGACACCTGATTGTATTCCATTTTCTCTTATAGATTTTCAATTTGTTGATTCACATAAGATACTTGGGGTTATTTGGAGCTGTGATCTGCGATGGAATCTCCATTTTGATTATGTCCGTAAGATCTTTGTTCAAAGACTACATTGTCTTCGAGTTTTAAAAAATTTTCTGTCCAAAGATGAATTGTTCTGCATATATAATGGTTTACTACGATCCATTTTGGAGTACTGTACACCTCTCTTTATTGCTATGCCCACTTTTTTGTCTGATGAAATTGAAAAACTTCAACGCCGAGCACACAGAATCATCTGTGGTTTTGAATATTCTTGTGGCTGTTTGGAGCCTCTAAGTGTTAGAAGACTGAACTCAGCGTCCAAACTTTTCAGAAAGTGCTCTTTCCCATTACATCCGCTACATTCAATCTTCCCAAGTGTTAGTGAACGTTCTGGTAGACTGATTGTTCCATTGTGCCGAACATCTCGACGCCTCAATTCTTTTATGATGTTTATGTCAGTTTACTTCATGCACGAACGTAATGTTAATTTTTGGTGATTTATATAATTTTTGCTATGTTTAATTTGTCATTTATGATTTTCATTCATTTTCAAATATACACATTTCTCTCTTTCCCTCTGTCATAGAAGCATGTTTCAAGAGATTCTAACAAAGTGACTAAATGATTAGTGGACGAACAGAGGACGATCATTTGCTAGCCTTTTAAACTTGCTTGACTTGAGCAGCCCCACTATGGTCAACTGAGTTGTCCAAGACACTCGATTAAAACCCAGCTAGCCGAGTTTGTCAGAAATTAGCTCATGAACTCTGTTAAAGCTCTGCAAAAATTTTGGTTAAACTCGGTTAATTTGGCTACATAAATTTTATGAAAAGTACCAAAAAGCTGTCGGATTGTAGTTTTGAGCAACAGGCATCTCAATAAGGAATCTCTTGGTAGACGAAAGCGAGCCTATTTGATGTTGTTCAATCGTGTTGTCAATAGTATTCCCTTTAACTGAAAGGAGATTTGATTTAATATGTTTATTTATGCTACTATGTTTTTTGCTGCATAGGGATTTAGACAACTGTGTCATTATTGAATTAGTCGTGATGCTGAAATATAAATTGTCAATCCTATTAAATTTGAAGATCAAACTTTTACAGAGGGTTCACTACTATATTTGACTGATGTTGGCTCAGATATGATACAATATCTTAGTACGCACACAAAAGTGCATGTTTTTGCGAAGTAATATAGAACAGTACCGGCAATTATTCACCCGGCAGCACTGTCCATATTTGCCGGCTACATAGATGTAGATGCAGGCTACTGCATAATATTGCTTGAACGATTGTGTGAAGTGATATATAAATGCTGACCCCCAAAAACATCTACATGAATTGCGTTGCATGTCACGACGCAGCCTTAGAATAATCAGAACGACATAGAACGATTAGGCTATTAAGTAGGTCCATTGCATCATTTCATCTTTGTTTTAGGGGTGATCGGCTGCATCGATGACTCTCACGTACCAATAATCAAGCCTTCAACACTGGACTACGAGGAGTACAGAAATCGCAAAAATTCCTTCTCAATCAACGTGCAGGCTGTCACCACACACGATTTGATGTTTTCGAACATAGCTTCACGCTAGAAGGGATCGACTCATGATGCTAGGATTTGGATGAATAGTGGATTACATGCAATGATAGAAACTGAACCATCTGATGGATGCTTGTTAGGGGATAATGGATACGGATGTTCAGACAATCTTTTGACCCCGATATTGAATCCGGCAACACAAGCAGAAATGTGACATAACAAGGCGCACATATCAACAAGAAATACTGATACATATGGTATAATGAGGCCATTCCTGGATGAGTAATTGAAAAAAATTGATTGCCACTGGCTTCGCAGGAATTATTCTTTAATTTGAAAAACCCGATATTTCGGCTTTCTTCGTCAAGGGTAAATTACAGACTGAATGCATGCAAAACAGAACGTGAAAGTCAATGAAGAATGAGAACTAGTTCTCATGCCTAAATCAGGAATGTCACCTTCAAGGGGATCACTGAACACATCGGAAATGTCAGGATCTCCATATATTTTCATGAAATTATGTAGTACAGCGGTTGCCACGGCAGCCTGACAATAATGGCAGGGAACTAGTTTTCATTCTTCATTGACTTTCACGTTCTGTTTTGCATGCATTCAGTCTGTAATTGACCCTTGACGAAGAAAGCCGAAATATCGGGTTTTTCAAATTAAAGAATAATTCCTGCGAAGCCAGTGGCAATCAATTTTTTTTCAACAAGAAATACAATCGAACGACTTTTTGGCATCTGGAAGAGTAGATTTCAGTGTTTACGAAATACGTTGAAATTTCGCCCGACGAAATGCTGCCGCATAATTGTGGCAACCGCTGTACTACATAATTTCATAAAAATATATGGAGATCCTGACATTTCCGATGTGTTCAGTGATCCCCTTGAAGGTGACATTCCTGATTTAGGCATGAATGAAAGCTCATCACAAACATTTCAACGTCGGCAGCAAGTCATCCAAACATTTTTCTCCGATTAGTTTATTGTACGGTAACTGTTGTCATCATTTGTACAAATTTAATCGATGCTTACTTCTGGAAATTCACTGTGTATTTTACATGTGCATTATACTATGCTACTTTGTAGGCCCATGCATTGTATATTTACTGCTTACTTGTTTTATGAACCATGCATGCATGAATAACAAACGCGTTGCAGACAGTCGCTGCATCATTTATAAATTTTGAAGTGAAACCAGTCCCATAACTAGCATTATCTGTCACTGAATTTCATTTCATCTAAACAAGGCAAAGTAAATGACTTTCAAAGCAGCATGCTTCCACGTCGTACAAAATTTTATTCACAATTTTACATGGAATGATCCAAGTCGCAATCGTAGTTAACATATTTTTCCTTAAGGCAATTGAGTGCACAGATCACAGAATTAAATATTTTGTTTATCTGCTACGGTTTGCTAGAAGTGTGATTAATGCGAAATGGACGGCACATCGAGGAACCTATTAAGTGGGCAAAAAGGAATTCCTAATACCTTATAGAGATGGGAAAAAAGTCGTGCGTCGGTTGCGGATTAATGTGAGTTCCAGCAAACTGCTTCGATTGCCAAAATCCCTTCAGATTCGAAGAATTCAGATCATTGCTCACAAGTTTTCTCCATAATGTTGGCCCTTCCGATCATTATTGAAGAAAGTAGCAGGCGTACGAAAATTAGTTCACTTGATGATCCTCTCCTCTGCATTGCTCACTGTATAATGCATACATTGAATCGAAGCCAGGCATCGATGTGTGTTTTGGTGTGTGCAAGTGATATCACAGCACGCACGCATCTCTCACTGGCTCTAATGTCCTCTGCTGACAGGTTTTTGTTTGCCATTTCTAATAGCAAGCGATACACGAATTATCCATTCGAGAAGGAGCAAGTTGTCTAATTCAGTGATGTGCCATTTCAATATTAAGGTTACACATAAACCTTCCTTTCTAGGAAACCGAAGCGCGCGCAGATGAATCTAATTCTGTGGCACAGATACTTGCTGACAGTCATGAAGTTATCATCCTCTTCCTCTGAAAGAAAAGCACACATATATGATAATGCAAAACCACTATTTTGGCAAATGCAAAATAATTATCATCGAAATTTGCCGCATTGCTTTAAGAAGCTCAGTTAAACTCAGTAATCCGAGTTTGTCAGAATTAAACTCGGTTAGTGCAAGCCTCAGTGTAAACTCGGTTTACCGAGCATTTACTGAAACCTTGGTTAAAATTAGTAAAATATTTTGGCTAAACTCAATCAAAACTGCTTCTTGCAGTTTCTTAAAATTTTTCGAATATTGCTGTTTTGGTGCTGCTGATCGTAAATCCGGCCGGAATCCCAGGACAAACCCGTAAGAACTGATTTGGATATCTACGAGACTCGGTTCCATTTAAACGCAGCTATGCCGAGTTTTATAAACAGTGTTCAACTCAGATGCATAACAGAGTTTTCGATCATGAAATATAGAGCTCAGAGGGCCTACTCGGTAAACTCTTCTAGGTTAAAAATTAACACAAGCTGACTCACTCAGCCTGACAACACTGACCTGATGTCAAGTGGTCGTTGTCTTCCACTTCTGTAATCGAATTTTGAGATCCAAGAAGAGACCGCACGTTCTCTGATACATGGCTTGGAGGTGGAAAATTGGGAGCTCCTCCTCCAGTTCTGGATCGCTCCTGTCGTTCACGAGCCATGTCTTTCTTGGTTGATGCCTTCAGAGTTCTCCATCAGTTCTGAAAAGTTTGCACGTTGCGTTGAACAGCATACAAGGAGAAAAGATGACCTAAATTGTCCAATCTCTAAGTTAGGAGCATTAGGTCGGTGCCTCTATTCTCTCACTTTCTAAATTTTTTTCTAGAGTCAGTTAGAGTCCAGTAGGCCTAGCTCTTAAGTCACCAATCTTTCATGCGAAGGGGCAACTTGACTTTGTGCATCACTTGCATCACTCTACCACAGACAAAGTCTATACGAAACCAAATAAGCTATGACTATATTTTGACATAATATTATGATTCTTAACAAATTTGGGGAAAGAATGGAAGTACTAATAGATCCAAGTAGATGGAAGTATCAAGTCATGCTGATATGATTAATAAAGCAATCGCTTATCGGAAAGCAATCGGAATTCCATTCTCAAGGAAACCCCCGTCTATCATACTTACTAACTTGAGGTCGGTTATCAATAAGGTCGACGAGGTATCCCACCTTCTCGATAAGCATTCCCCGGACCTAGCTGTGTTCTGCGAATCCTGGCTTGACGATACCATTCCTGACACCTCGATTAGCTGTCCCTACTATCTCACAGTGCGTAAAGATCGGGACCGGTACGGAGGTGGAATCCTGTGTTATATTCGCAATCATCTCAAACCGACAATCCTCAACGAAGTTGATGTCCCTTCAATGGCTATCTGTAAGTCAGAGTCTCTACCGATCGTGCTTCCTAACCTTCTTTTTATTTCGATCTATCACCCCTTCTGGAATAGTCCCAACGACCACGAAGAGGCCATTTCCTGTATTATTGATATTATTGACCACTGTTTCACCCACCAGCTTGATCCTATCGAAGCCAGAATTGTAATCGCAGGCGACTTCAACGATCTTCGACATTACTCCGACGAAATTTCTCAACTTACAAACACGAAAGCAATTGTTGGCTTCAGCACTAGAAGTGAGAATACCCTAGATCAAATCTACACGAATTTTGCAACTGATATTTCCCCTCAAAAATCCAGTCCTCTTGGAAAAAGTGACCATGCTGTAGTTTTATGGATTCATGATTCTGAAAGACCCCTAGTATGAAGAAAAGGGTACGCAAAATGTCGAACAGCAATAAAGCTAAGTTTGGTGAGTTACTCCACCGATATGACTGGCTGCAACTTGTGCTTTCTCAACCGACTCTGAATACAGCGACAGACTTATTTCAGAATTGTCTTTTCTCCCTATATGATCATTGTTTCCCTCTTCGAACAATTCGT
Organism: Prostheceraeus crozeri; assembly: GCA_907163375.1. NCBI lineage: Eukaryota > Metazoa > Platyhelminthes > Polycladida > Euryleptidae > Prostheceraeus > Prostheceraeus crozeri. The sequence continues at coordinate 117,188 of CAJQUW010009496.1, read as the reverse complement.
GTCCGACCATCCGATCCTCCCTGGATGAAGGATTCACTGAGAATCCTCATTGATGACAGGGATAAGGCCTATAACAAAAGAAATCTGAACAAGTATAATCGTTTACGTGAGGAGGTCATCCAACATTGTAAGACGCTGAAAGAGAACTACATCTCCTCTGCCGTTTCTTCTGGCAAGACAAAAGTAATATGGGACGCAATAAAGAATATCAGTCGAGCTTCCGTTATATCCAGACCACAAACAACTTTCACAGCCCAAGAATTCGCCGATTATTTTTCCTCAGTTTACAGACCGACTTCTCCATCACCGGATTCATCCAACCACCAAACGATGCCGCTATTATCACACAATACTGGACTTTCAGTGTCTGTTAGAGAAGTGACAACACATCTGATGCGTCAGAAGAGAAAAAGCCCTGGTCCAGACGGCATATCTTCATGGGTCCTCAAAGAATTCGCGTACCTCCTCTCTCCAGCAGTTACGGCTATTTTTAACTGGAGTATCCATGCTGGCATCATTCCGGACAGTTTCAAATCTTCGATCATAGTGCCTATCACTAAATGTTCCAATCCCACAGCAGTCAATCAATTTCGTCCGATCTCACTCCTACCTATTCTCTCAAAATGCTTCGAGAAGGTAGTATCTGAGAAATGGATCCTACCCATTATCCGCAACAAGATTGGTGCGACCCAGTTCGCCTATCTTCCCGGCAGAGGAACCTCAGTCGCCTTGACCTTGTTGTACGACCGCGTTCTGCAGTTTCTTGACGGACATTCAGGATCGGTTCGTATCCTTACAGTGGACTTTTCGAAGGCTTTCGACATGTTACCTCATTCAGTCATCCTAACTGCCTGCGAAAAGTTTGGCATTCTACCTTCTATTATCTCGTTGATAAAAAACTTTCTATCGCAGAGAGTTCAGTTTGTCCGCGCAGGCAATTCCATCTCTCGAGGTTTCTCTGCGTATCACGGAGTGCCACAAGGAAGTATAATCGGGCCATTGATGTTTTGCATGGCGATGAATGATTTTTCTGTCGTTCATACTAACACTTCCGCAATAATGTATGCTGACGATCTCACGTTACTGCATTTCCTAAGAACATCCGATGAAGACTACCTGCAAGACGAGCTTGAGAACGTTTTATCTTGGTCTTCATCTACGGGTCTACCTGTGAACCTAGATAAATGTGCGGTTCTCAACATCACCACGAGAAGAGACTTGGTTGTGTCTCCCATACACTTACAGGACGGTGTCATCCATTAAACTTCTTGGTGTTCATTTCTCGAGTGATATGAAATGGAATATCCATATAACAAGTGTTGTATCCAAAGCATCTCAGAGGCTTTTCATTCTCTGGAATCTGAGACGTGCAGGGAGTCCAGTCAGTGTGTTGTTCAAAGCTTACTTTGCCTTTATTCGCCCTTTGTTCCTATATTGCTGTCCTGTGTTCGCTAACATCCCGAATTATCTTAAGCTGAAAATTATGGGAGTCGAACGTCGGGCTTCCAGGATAATCGGGCAGGAGATCGTACCATCTATAGACACAATGATTGACAAATCCTGCTCGACGTTGCTGCGCCAAGTATGTGAGGACTCTTGCCACCCGCTCAGAGCTTGTTTCCTTACACGAAAACGATCCTTACGCAACGCTTGTCCGATCCGTCCTCCGCCCACAAAAACACTTCGTCTGAAATCTTCTTTCCTGCATTATTGTACATAATCCCTTTCTTTTGTTACTTGATGCATCATTATGTCACGTTATGTGTTATGTGAATTCTAGTCTACCGAATCATGTATGTGGACTCAATAAAGTTTATTATTATTATTATTCTTAACAAATTTGGGGAAAGAATGGAAGTACTAATAGATCCAAGTAGATGGAAGTATCAAGTCATGCTGATATGATTAATAAAGCAATCGCTTACCTTGAGCTGAGACTCATCACGCGGTTGAACATTCTCATCCGCATTGAAGTATTGTGTGATCCTTCTCCATGCATCCCTGTTTCTGTCTTCATTGTGCGGTGTTTTCCGTTTATCTTCAATCACAGCGTGATTTTGAATAATTGAAGAAAACAATTCTTTCTCGGCAATAGTAAAGTTAACTCGCTTGTTCATTTTTTCGATGCTTGGAACGTTGAAATTCCAAACATTGAAGGAATCACAAGGCAGGATTGATTCGTCAAATGTGCGTAATGTCGATTCATTGCCATGACAACAATCGTCACTCTATACATCACTGATACATCAGATGCAACGTCACAACTATTTCATGACAATTACCATAGATATTTAAGTTATTCACGAGCTGTTGAAGATAGGTTATGAATAAGTTATTCACTACATCAGAAAGCCAGATTTTTATGTTTTACATAACTTGCACAAGAGCTGTTGTACATGTATATAATACCTAACTTATTCATCACATCTGCAAGACCCCGTAAGTTTCTATAATTTCATAGTTTTTCTATGAAAGTATGAAAATAATTAAAAACAGTGAAAATAACTGAAATGCTCATTTGTAAGAATAGTTCAGTTATTTTCACACTTGATCATAGAGCATGTGTCTAGGAATATCGCCTTTGGTTCGATTCATTTACTAGAAAAAAGGTGATATATACCATACTACAACAGTTCCTGTAACATCGATTATGATACAGTAATGCGTAACGTTGATATCACGATAGAATGCATTTCCTTGCTCCCTTTGGTTTTGATTTGTTTACTAGCCACTTATTTTTCATTCTTCATCGGTCTAGCACTAGAAGCATCAGGCTTTTCGGATTTGAACATCAAAGTGTTCAGTTTATTCAACTTAACTTGCTAATTTGTGCTACTGTTTTGGTTATCTTTGATGGCTTATTACTTATGACTGATCGTTTGAGAAACATATTACATTTCTTTGAATTGTTGGGAATGTCCAAAATTGAATTAAAATGAATTAAAAACTGTGAAAGTAACTGACTTTTGAATATGAAGGTCAAATCATAGAGCTAGGCTATGATTTATCATTTCCTTGCATTGATAACTGGTACAAAATAGTTACACCATAGACAAATGTGATGCATGGAGATTTTTATAATTTCAAAACACTCGCATTCTGCATAGATCACGAACTATAGCTCGTGATCTATGCAGAACATAGAATTGGATAACAGTGCACTAGAGTGGAAGTTTGATGTTTTGCTTATGTGCAATGATGGCACATGGAAAAATCTATGGTTCGATCTGCTTCGATCTAAAACAATGTATCATAGTGAAACTATTTGCCAAGTTGGTTGTGGAAGTTGTTGACAGCAAATCACAGAATTTTCATGAAAAGAATTTTAAGTGAGATGGTGGCATTGTTTAATTTGAAATAGCCTACTATTTCATGGATTAATATACTGTGTCTAATTGCAGCAGTCATTAACAACTATTTTCCAATTTTTCAACACTGGAATGCGAATAAAAAATTGGTTCATAGAGTCATAGTTGAAAGTAGTCGGTGTGCTGTTCGTAAGAACATCTGAAGACTTCACAGATAGAAAGTCTAATCATTGGGTAGTTTCTCCTTCAAGCGGTTAAGAAACCCAGCGCTTTTCTGGAATAAGCATATTGAAAGCTTCTTTACCGACTATCATTTCCTAGATAAATGAAATGTCGCTGGAACTTTTCAATAATTCATCAAATGACTTATGTTATATAGTGTGATGATATTTTGGAAGCAGATATTCGAAAGCACGCAAATATTATGAAAATTGTTCATATAAAGTGAACAAGGGAACCCATTAAAGTAAAATGAATACTCTAAGATTTCATGGCCTGTGATTTCAAGCTGGAGTAATGCATGTTCTGTAAATCGACAAGTTGCATAGGAGTCTGAGTATACTATTGATAGATTATCGGAGCGATATTTAAAAATGATGAACATGAAGAACACTTTAAAGGATTTCGTTCTACGTCATTCTGTCGCCGCAGTATTTTGTAATTTCATAGTGAATCTCACTTCCGTTTGTGTCGTCTCCCCGAGAAAAGATAAGCTGCTAAAAATATGTACAGTCTATTTGCTAAAAAATATTTACAAGTCCGAGCTTTCGCGAGCCGGCTCGCATTATCAAGGTTTGGCAGGAGTGAGGGCAAGTTCAACGTCTGGTCATTTCATGTCTTCGGTTGAGTGCTGGTCTTTGTTCTTCAATATGATTGGCTTCTGACAGTCTCGTCTCTATCGGTGATCTGCACCTGTCAATAATCTCTAGCTGGAAGTCTGTGATCGCCAGATGTCCATGATGGTATTGTCTTGCGTGCTCTGCCAATGCGCTATCCATGCTGTTATTTGATAGGCTGCGCTTGTGTTCATTATATCGGAAATTGAAAGGTCTTGACGTCTGACCTATGTAGCTGCCATGACACAACTTGCAAGTAAACCGATATACTAGATGTTTATCAGAGCAAGCAAAACTGCACCAGAAGCGACCTTCGAGAGACACCAAAGAAAGTGTCGAGCAGTGACAGACAGTGACTTTCCTACTACTTTGTCCTTCTACTGTTCTGAGTACAAGCCGAGTTTTCCTTTCTTTCATTCCGATAACTTTTGGTTTGATAGGATTGAGAGGAGGGAGAGCACGTTATGCACTACTGCGAGTAATGATAACATTACGAACGAAACTGAAGTGCTGATTCCTCATCAAGTGGGAGTCTTGCTGGAAAAGGGGCCTAAGTTTCGCATGCACCGCGTTTGAATTCTGAATTTTACAACAAAGTGAAACTCAATTTGGATGTCTTAACGTACAAATTACGGTGGCATCATACCAACGAGAGTGCTATCACGTCTCACGCTTCTAGAATACCGTTTAAGCGTAACACCGTCAACCTTCCCCCTTGCATGCCTAACGAGAAGGAGAGTAGGTTGAATCTGATGAAATCGGAAATTCTCAAAGTCATTGAGGAAGAAATTTCTGCTACTAAGCGCTCGAAGTCGTACCGAGAAGCTCAGTCGAGTATGAGGAACACAAAAAAGTTCCTTGAGTCTAATGACCTCATTGCAGTTCCGTCCGATAAAACCAACAAATTGGTCATTGCGAACAAAAGTGAGTTTATCGAACGGAACGAAAGTATTCTACAAGATACTTCCACCTACAAACTCCTAAATAAGAGCAATCAGAAAAGTATCGAAGCCCAGGCTAATAGAATGATTAGAAACATAACATCTTCACAATTGCCGACGAGAGACGTAGAAAAGCTTATTTCGTGTGGGAGCCAACCAGCTTCGTTCCACACTTTCATAAAAGACCAGAAATCCACCGAAAGCAGGTACCCGTTGAGACCTATTGCTTCTGTGAGAGGTACCGCAACGGAGAAGGTTGACTGGTTTGCGAGTACAATTTTGACTCAACTAGCTAAACTGCAGTCCGTTTCATAAAAAGTGGATCATCCCAAAATTTGACTAAATAAAACATAAGTATGATACAGAAAGCATTTTTCATGTTATTTCATGTCCCTAATATATTTAAATGTCCTTATATAATCTGATAAGCTATGATACAGTAACGGTTCTTAAGAAGCTAATATTTTGTGGCCCTACCCTTATTGTCAATGACATTACCAGTTCGTCTAGGCATTGATTCGATGATATCGTTGATTTTTGACTGATCTAACTTTCTCCACTCTCTTTTTAACAGTGACGTAAGTTGTGATACGCCATCTGTAGGTAGCAGTGAACGACGAACGTTATTTTTTTAGAATACTCCATACATTTTCTATGGGATTCAGATCAGGAGAACGAGCTGGCCAAGATAATGTCCTAAGCCCTAATTGAGACTTTCATAAGTTGACTCTACTACTACTGTGACACGTAGCATTATCATCCATAAATAACCAAGTCGATGGATCACCAAGTTGATCTGTCATTTGGCCAATGTTCATTCGTAAAACATTCACATAGCGTTCAGAATTCATGGTTCCTTGCTGTATGTGAAGTTCAGAGCGGCCATTGGTCCAAATGCCAGCCCAAATCAGTAGAGTCGCACCACCTTGTACCCGGGGACGATGTAAATGTCTCGGAATTTCCTGATCAGATTTTATCCATAATCTCAATCGACCATCACTATCCTTCAGACGGACTGATGCCTCATCAGACCAGACAACCCGATCCCATTGATTTCGCCAGTGACAATGACTCATTGCCCATCTGAGACGTCTTTTTGTATGCTGATCTGATAATTCGATCTGAGAGGGCCTCTTACAGCTATTGAAATTCGACTCTATAAGTCTTCTACGAATAGTGGACTTAGAAATAGACGAGTAGTCTAGTGCAGCCATCTCAGTTAACGAGGTCTCTACGTTTGGATGTTTTGCGTGGACGGCCTAAGCCCTCTTTACGACAGAGTCGAAAATCATCATTATGCCATCGATGCACATTTGTGTAAGGGACATTTAGTCGCACACATCGACGATATTCTGATCGGTCCGGTAGAACGAGACGAACGGATGTTTCAGAATATTTTGCAAGTCTTCAATGCCATCAATGAGAGTATTAAATTTACTATCGAGATACCAGAGCGGGGTGCTTACCTGAGTTTCCTTGACCTGCAGATAAGGATAATTGAAAATAATATTGACTACGGATGGTATTCCAAACCTTGTCACTCTGACATCACTTTGAGAAGAGACAGCTGGCTTCCTCGTCACGTAAAAGCTAATTTTGTAAACAATTACATCGACAATGTGAAAAATAGATGCTCGAGCAAGAGAAACGAAGAGGCAGCTATGGAAAGAGTCAAGAAGAGGCTTGATAAAAATGGTTTCCGAAATATGAACCTCAACACTAAAAAGGTGAAAAGGCATTCGGAAACCATTGAAAAAGAGAAAGTATTCTTCTCGATGAAATTTATCAATGATAGCTACAAGAAGAGGATCAATAAAATCATCAAGAATTATGATTTGCCGATAAAATTAGGAAGCCAGCCTGCCTCTAGTCTCAGACAATGTCTCAGTCGCAAGGAAAAGAGTAAACATGACAATTGCGAAGTCTGTGATCGTTTGGGGTGTAGTTTTGCTTGCTCTGATAAACATCTAGTATATCGGTTTACTTGCAAGTTGTGTCATGGCAGCTACATAGGTCAGACGTCAAGACCTTTCAATTTCCGATATAATGAACACAAGCGCAGCCTATCAAATAACAGCATGGATAGCGCATTGGCAGAGCACGCAAGACAATACCATCATGGACATCTGGCGATCACAGACTTCCAGCTAGAGATTATTGACAGGTGCAGATCACCGATAGAGACGAGACTGTCAGAAGCCAATCATATTGAAGAACAAAGACCAGCACTCAACCGAAGACATGAAATGACCAGACGTTGAACTTGCCCTCACTCCTGCCAAACCTTGACAATGCGAGCCGGCTCGCGAAAGCTCGGACTTGTAAATATTTTTTAGCAAATAGACTGTACATATTTTTAGCAGCTTATCTTTTCTCGGGGAGACGACACAAGCGGAAGTGAGATTCACTATGAAATTAAACAACCTCCCGTCAGCTGCCATCAACTATTTTGTATTTCATTATTGCTTTTGTTTACATGATCTTTGGACAAGGGGCAACAATCGAGATCACAAACTGGCTTGATAAATATAAATGCCAATCAGAAAACAAGGAAACCAGATCGCACAAGTTGCATTTTGCCCCAACTAAGTTCCCCCGGCGTAAGCCATAATTTTCATGCAATCTCCATTCTATGACTTTCTATGATATTGTTGATTTCTATGATGCAGAATACTCATGTTTTGAAACTATGAAAATAAATCTCCACATTTGTCTATGGTATAACCACTACATTACTTTTTTTACTATCATTTTCAGCTAAATGTCGCTGATGAATTCATTTCATGGATATCTTTGTTACATATCTCTGTAATAGTCCGGCAGCCAGAACGATAAATGAACTGAATTTTTGACATGGGCTGTCTTCAGGTCATTTCCTTTCATGTTCATGCACTCCTGCCTATAAAGATAAACAGATTTAGATTTGGCTAGCCTCTTAATGTCGGCAAACACAAACATTTTGAGCAACTTTATCCACATTCAACCACATTCTCACATACAATGCCGATCAGATGCAAGATAAGAGCACATGCACATCATAGGAAATGACCTGAAGACATTCTATGCCAAAAATTATGACTCTGGGCTCACTACTTTTCGTTTAATCAGAGAAAACATAGAAAATTTCATTTTAGCCAAAAACTGCAATCTGCGTCCCATTGGATTTACATGTGTTTTTCTTCGATCCTGTCTGAAAAGAAGAGGAACTCACTAGAACTCGGCAGACGCGCTAATTCGCAGTAGGCATAGAGTGTACATCATTCTGTGAAAGTCTTACTTTCGGCCTCGTTCCCTGCAGAAACTCGTTCTGGCTGCCGGACTATAAATCTATGGCCTGATTCATTGATGTGAACTGTCTTGAATTAATTTTCATGATTGATCGCGATGTCTATATTCAACAATTGCAATAGCAACAACTCGATTCGCTCATTCTACATTTTCAATGTCGTATAGACATCGAATTAACTAACCTTGCTATATTGAGAAATTCGTGTCGGAATTAAACCACAATTTAGGCCTAGTATGATGAATGCAACATTGCATAGAAATTTGTTCTGTTTTGCATATTCCAGGGATGCAGAGTCCTATCCACAGAATTAGACAGGTCGTCTCTTCTTCCGTTTGACTAGAAAGGAAGCATTGGAACATGTAACGTAAATGAAATGGCACAATCTGCTGAATAAATACCATAGCAATCGAACAATGAGCAGACAGTTCAACATTAAACACGCCAAATTGTGCGAAGTTTCAGTGACTGTTATCAACCAGATCACACAGCAAAGAGACACAGACGATGTCAAGTTCTACAGAGAAGTTTGTGAACGTTTTTTCGTACGCCTACTACCTTTTGTATTAATGATCGGAGGCCCCAACATTATCGAGAAAACTTTTGCGCAATGATCTGAATTCTTCAACTCTGAAGGAATCGTGGCAATCGGAGTATTTTGAATGAATTCACGGCAATTCGCAAGCGACGCACGACTATTTTTCCTACCTCTGCAAGATATTAAAAATTTCTTTTTGCCCACTTAATAAGTTCCTGCATGTGCCATTGTTTTGAATCAGTTTGCACTTCTAGCAAAGTGATACGGTTAAACAATCTAATTCTGTGGTATCATTTTGATAGGACTCCGACTCCGCATCCCTGATATATTCGAGTCATAGATCTGACATCATTGTTAAGTTGATTTCTCCTGGTAATCAACATTACTGTAGTTATTTGCAGCGGCGATTATTGTCTGTCACTCGCAGGTAAACACCTAAACCGATTACAGTTAGAATCAATAGGCAGCTAACTATTATGCAATTGTTCGGTTTTTATCATATCGTTTTAAAATGCATAGGAGTATATACAGCATCCGTACACTTGTTCCTTCTAAATGAAGTAAAAACAAAGCATTCCAATTCAACATTCATTTTCTCTTCAATTCTATTCTTACTGACATTGCAGAATTGTCGATCGATAACTTCTGAATGCCATTTTTTATCATACACGCTATGAGTTCCTTCTCAATCGAAATCAAAGACAAACTACACAATCTCTCATCGGACATGCGCGTCCTGGAAAATCTTTTAATTATTTTGAGAGTAAAGAAGGATCTTTAAGGACAACTAGACACGCTAAGCGTGGTGACTGTTTTGAGTAACTTTTCAGTCGTGGGAAAACATCAGAAAAATCACGTATCAACAGGTTCAAAAACCCTGCTGTATTTACTGTCTAACCAACAAACTCATCGTTTTTACACAAAACTCACAATTCAGCAGCCACTGGCAGAGCAAAATCACGTAATCAAAGACAATGACTTCATTTAACTTTGAAAGATGTATATGGGTATACATCACTATTCAGATTTAAGAAATGAAGCATGAATTTAGTGAATCATGAAATCATGCCGGTGAAAATTGAATTAAAAACTTGAAATTTCAGCCAAGAAAGCACGAATAATATCGCGACTTTTTCATGAAGACTTCCATTATAATACAATTCATGAAATTCCCTTGATAATCAGCTTGATTTCCGCTTAGTTAGGATGCCTATTAGCAAGTATTCATTCTTTTTGATGTCCAACTTGCTTCATACTACTTATAGGAGAGTCATCTCGGTAGTATTTAAATTGACAAAATTTTGACTTTTTTAAAAGTGCTCAAATAATTTTTTGGACCACGGGAACGCAATCTCCGCAGAAAACTGAATCTTTTCATATAAAAAATTTCACTGTATACAGATACTTGTTTGAGTCGTTACTCTGCCTATATATCCCTACTATATGACTTATATGAAAACTTGATTCTTGCAAAAATAAGAATAACTTGCTAACTTAAAGAAGAAAGGAAGGTACTTCTACACTACCCCCCCCCCACATTTTTGTTCCCCCACACCCTCGAGTGTTGCATCGTCAACGATCTTCTCTTGCTCCTAAGGGCAGTTTCACTACCGTCGCAAAAGCGTTGAGAGTGTAAAATTCCTCTGGCTTGTAGAAGACTCCGAGCACTTGCTTTGCCGTTCACTGTAGTTGCAGTGTAGACAACAAATTCCACGAAGTTCATGATCTTAGCACAGCTGTATCTTGTATTCTAACTGAGTATCCAGGGGACCAAGCCCTCATCTCAGGGGTCAAGTAAGACTTCTCAATGGTGTTGTGCTATCACTCAGTGACAGATCAAGTCTATTCTAAATCCAATGTGACTAAGTTTGACAAAATTAGTTGAATTTGGAAAAATTGGAAGGGGGAAAGAATAGAAGCAACGAAAGGACAAGCTTATAAATTTCAGCTGCAAAGTCCCAAACTATATCATGATTCATGAATATAAGTGACATCCATATGCAGTTTAGCCCACAGAATTAAATATTTTGTTTATCTGCTTCGGTTTGCTAGAAGTGTGATTAATTCGAAATCCACGGCACATCGAGGAACCTATTAAGTGGGCAAAAAGGAATTCCTAATACCTTATAGAGATGGGAAAAAAAGTCGTGCGTCGGTTGCGGATTAATGTGAGTTCCAGCAAACTGCTTCGATTGCCAAAATCCCTTCAGATTCGAAGAATTCAGATCATTGGGCACACGTTTTCTCCATAATGTTGGCCCTTCCGATCATTATTAAAGAAAGTAGCAGGCGTACGAAAATTAGTTCACTTGAAGATCCTCTCCTCGGCATTGCTCACTGTATAATGCATACATTGAATCGAAGCCAGGCATCGCTGTGAGTTTTGGTGTGTGCGAAGTGATATCACAGCACGCACGCATCTCTCACTGGCTCTGGTGCCCTCTGCTGACAGCTTATTGTTTGCCATTTCTAATAGCAAGCGATACACGAATTATCCATTCGAGAAGGAGCTAGTTGTCTAATTCAGTGATGTGCCATTTCGATATTGAGGTTACACACAATTCTTCCTTTCTAGGAAACCGAAGCGCCCGCAGATGAATCTAATTCTGTGGTTTAGCCCTTAAATCGTAGCACTGTTTCCAACACTGCTTGGACTTTTCTAGAATGTTAGTCAAAAGAAAATGTATTTCTTTCTAATTTAAATTCTTATTGACAAAATCCACAAATCCACATTAATTTCTATCATTATTTTAAGGTTCTGTGCTGAAATATAATTCTCTCCGGATTTAGAGATTGATTTTTAATGTTGAGAGTGGGAGCTGGGGACTTTGCGGGAATTGCAGATGTGCAGGAATACAGCTCGGAATCGGATCCCCATGCTAAACGGCATAATTTTCTCTCATACAAAATCTTCTCTGCTTCTCCTCTTTGTATATCTTGTGGACTCATCAGCACATTCATCGATACATTGGTAGCGTTTCCAGAATCGACGAGCTGAAAGAAGAAGGCAAGAGGAAGTTTATTTGAGAAACATTTGGAACTTGTTCCCAGAATCATTGAAAGATACATGTACACAACATGTTAAAGGGTAAAGGGACGAATTCACTTATCAGACACATTCTGTTGATTTTCTGTAGACTTCGTGGACGCACGTGATAACTAAAATCCTTTAACTATAATCAACCGTTTTATGACTTCTATTCTTATTTCACTTGTGATGCATACTCCGATTTTGATGTATTTTTGACTATTCATTCATACATTTTAAAGAAGTAGGCATCATTTTCTCGACAAGTGACTGTGTAAATTTTCTCCAGCCCTTGCAATCAGACACTTATTAAAGGTGCACTGTTGTTGTGCGTTTTGTGACTCAAAACACGATACTAAACTTTACGATGGACCCAAAACACGATACTCCTTTATGAATATTTCAATGGGGATTAGTAAGCTATTGATTTACGCTTACAGATGCAAGAATGATATGAAATGTCTCCTCTCCTTCAATTTTGCATGACGTGATTTATTTTTGTACTCATTTATGCTGACCACTTACATGAGAGTGATATAGACTACTTTCAAAGTAAGTGATATAAGTACTAAACTCTCATTCATTGTATAACACATTTAACATTTTCTACATTTCTTCATAAGGTGGTGCAAACTGTTACTTTTATCATCATCATCAATCTTGTATGCATGTAACTCGTTGACAATGTAAATATGTAATTATGCATCAGATCTGTAATAATTATTTGTATTTCTGTGTATTTTCTCCTGAAAATAAAACCTTTGAATTTTGAAGAAAAAACCTTTGTATTTTGAAGTTTGATCAACGACAGTGATTGCGCCATTTTAGTCAAAATTGCAACATAGCAGATCTTGAAATGGTGATATCGATCGAAACAAAGTCAAATATTCATTACATAGTTAGAATCTTCAGGTGCACAAATATCTGATTGTCTCGGTGGTGAACTCATTGTTTCATCTTAATTACACACAATAGTAGAAGTTAACGTGACCTTGACATTTAATTAAGTAGCGTAATTTATTGTGGAAAAAGAAGGCGTCAATGTGTCTCGTACAATGATGTTTGCATCAATGCAAGTGAGAAGATTAGTTAGAGATATCAGTTATCGTAAAATATTGTCAATTGCTTCCGGAAAACTCTCGAACTGTATCAGACGATGTCTTTTTATATTATTGTCGGCAAACGTTTTAGTGCTGCCTAGTGAGGAAAGCTACAGAAATCTGCAGTGGAGATGAACTGGAGAATGAATTGAGGTTTTTGCAGCGTGTATTCAATAATAATGGGTACCCAAGAAACCATAGAGTAAATATATTAGGTAGAGTGGTAACTCAGCATTTATTAAATCCCCAATGTATGTACGCTTTCGATTTTATTAAATGAACGCAAGGGAGATGCATATTGGATGTTGTTACCAAATATAAGATATGCAAATTTTGAGGTTTTGAAGAAATCACCACGGAAATGACTGATCATGATAGAAATGCTATCATATCACTAGAATGATAGTATTTTACAGATCCTCCGTGCTATGACAGTCTTGGAGAGGTAATGCTTGTTAAATTAGAAATTCGATTGATTGCTATTACACTTTTCATACTCAACCTCAAGTGTTTTTTCTTTAGCGTGATGATATCACATGCAACCTGCCACAGACAGAGCAAAATCACTTAATCAAAGACAATGATTTCAATTACTTTAAAAGACGTAAATGGGTCCACATCACCATACAGATTCAGGAAATGAAACATGAATTTAGTGAATCATAAAATCATGATGAAAATTAACTTATAAACTTGAAATTTCAGCCAAGAAATAACGAATAATAACGCAACTTTTTCATGAAGACTTCCATTATAAAACGGATCATGAAATTCCCTTTTAAAAATGATAGTCAGCTTAATTTAGTATCATTTAGCATGATTCAGCATTATTTAGTTATCAGCTTAATTTTAGTTTGGATGCTATTAGCAAAGATTCATTCCTTTTGATGTCCAACTTGTTTCATACTACTTATATCGGGACGTCATCTCGGTAGTATATAAATCTGCAAAATTTTGACTTTTTTGAAAGTGCTCAAATAATTTTTTGGACCACGGGAACGTAATCTCCTCAAAAAACTGAATCTGTTCATATAAAAATTTTTACTGTATACAGATACTTTCTTGAGTCGACACTCTACCTATATATCCCTACTCTATGGGTATAACAGTGTTGATATCGCCTACGCGTGTTTAGCTAATGTTGTAAATGAGAACTTGATAAATGCCACCTCATTTGAAATCATCGACGGCCCGAACACTGTTGCTTAAGGTAGGCCTACCCTTTAAACACAAGTCGCCCTTGCGAGATCGTGTCTCCGATTTCCACAGTAAATCGTCGAGTGCTCAGATAGGATTTGCAATATTAATACAAATGATGACATAAAAAATTGATGTTGTAAAATGAAATGATTAATATAACAATGATTCATGAAATATTTAGTAATAATAATAATAAGTCATTTATTCATAATCAATGAAAATCACAATCACTTTTTTTATTGATCTAATGAAAATAATAGATGAATTAATTAGTGAAAATTAGTAAGTAAAAATATAAGTAAATGATTAAATACCTCCTCGATCGAAAACCAAAACTTGACATCTAAAATGGTTGAATACATTTCAGAGGTCAATAGATGCCATAATGCAGGAACATGCCTCAGAAAGGGAAACTGTTCACAGTTTAGCGAAGACGTTAGAAAAGCTGGTCGGCTTGGGAAGACATTGAGTCGGGTGGTTCTTCGATTGTTTCGTCAAAGACAGGATGTGAAAGCATGGCACGGAATTCTAAATCCCTTCTGCACGACATTTCACGTCCACTAGAGCTCTTCGAACATTGTGAAGGAGAACAATAACAATTTCTTGCGTTTCGATGGATGACTGGTATTTCCTCTGATATGAATATGTGAAAGAAAACACATCGACACTGTGATTCCTGAAATGGAACTTTACTCACGTTTCTTCTTGTTTTGGAAGTCCCAAGTTGTTAATGACTCCAATACTGGTAGCAGTCATTTCTAGCATGGATAAAGATGATAGCGATGCTTGAACAGTGCTGGAAATTCAGGGGGTTCGGGATTGCTACGCACCCGTACTTCTTTTCAGGGCCCTTCATTAAATAATGTCAGAAAGAGCCAAAACTGACGGAAACCTGCCCTCTTTCGTATTCCAGTACATTATCAAATAACTAACATGTTTTCAATGTTTTGGCGACATTGCTGCAATTGTAGGCATTTCACGCTTTTGTTTCTGCGAACTGATCTGATGTATGGATAATATTCTGTATAGCTATAATATGCTATTCAATTGTCAAATAATGTTAAATGGATACCGGACAGTGGAAGTGCTGAATTTTTATCAATCATTGTGATGATAGCGTCGTCTCCGTGGCACAATGGTTAAGTGCTTGGCCGAGCGATCTTTTGGTGTAGAGGTCAAGCACCGAAAGTGCCACTGGAAGTCCTCAGGAAGGGCCTCTGGAATAAGTGATCACAACGCGTCAGATTAAAGTCTGACTAAATCAACACTGTTCAAGCTCCCAGTATGGGGAGGGGTTATTGACGTTAAAGCTTTTTTTTTGTTCATTTTTTCATTGCGATGAGAGCATTATGACCAGTAGTCGAATTGATAATGAGGAATTAACTAAATGCACTTTCATAGTTGCTGAGAATCATCGTGAACTTGTCACAACTCATCATTTTGTGATTATCAATTAATATATCATTCTAGCCTCGCGAGGACTCTTGATCATTGATTAATTGTTCACGATGCATGAGTTTAGGTTTGTACTGGAGCTCGCTAGAAATTGCCTAGAAATCATGATAATTAGTATATAACCTACATACGAAAAAATATCTTCAAAAAATCTCATTTAGTGACCTTTACATGAATGAAGTCACATTCGTGTTTATTTACATGTAGACAGGATCTGACAATTCGTATAAAAGACTTATGATCGTCTATTGAGAAAATTAAACACAAAATTGGTGTACTTCTTCGATCATAGAAATCCGACCATTCGCTTTGTGTAAGTTAGTGAGACTAAAATGGACAACAGCTGTTTATTGATGGTTATTTCATCTGCTGGGCTCACAGAATTAGATTGTTTAGCTGTATCACTTTGCCAGAAGTGCAAACTGATTCAAAACAATAGCACATGTAGAAGCTTACTAAGTGGGATAAAGGAAATTTTTATTACCTTGCAGAGTTAGGAAAAATAGTCGTTCGTCGCCTGCGGATTACTGTAAACTCATTCAAAATGCTCCGATCGCCACGATTCCTTCGGATTCTCTGTAGAACTTGACATCAACTGTGTGTCTTTGCTGTGTGATCCGGCTGATAACAGTCACTGGAACTTAACACGATTTGGCGTGTTTAATGCTGAAGTGACTGCTCACTGTTCAATGCTATGGTATTATATCAGCAGATTGTGCCATTTCAATAGCGTTACGTGTTCCAATGCTTCCTTTCTAGTCACTGTGTTAGCGTGTTAGCGTGCGGTCGTATTGTCAATAGCTCGTATCATTTGCCGACTTTTCTTTGTTAAATTAGTTTTAAGCAATCGTTTTTCGTAGTTCTTGGTATAGAAGTAATCCTTATTGTATTTCTAGTTTGTTGGTGCCCTTTTTGTTGTCGTTTTCTAATCATTTAATTTTTTGTAGCCATTTTTTCATAAATCAAACAACCCCTATTCCGTTAATTTTGGTGAGCGAAGTTCAGTGTCTTAGTGAAGCAGCAATATCACGCCAGCCGTCCAAAGACTTTCTATTGAAGATTGTATTGATTTACTTGTCAAATACCTAGACAATAGGTAAAGATATCTGACTCTAGTACTTTATTCTGTTAGTGTCGTGCATAGAAATCTGATCTTTCTCTGAATACTTGTGCTAGCACAGAATGATCATGTCACAGCCAATATCTCCGAACAAGCCAAGCGATCGACAATGTGAAGTTTGTGAAGATTTCATATCTGAATTGGACATTCACCTAGCTTGTGAAAAGTGCGATAAGTTTTTTCATGCACATTGTACGAATTTACCATCGTATGAGTTTGTCAAGTATATAAAAACTAAACGCAAATTTACATGTGAAACTTGTATGCATAATA
This sequence comes from Prostheceraeus crozeri, assembly GCA_907163375.1. Classification (NCBI taxonomy): domain Eukaryota; kingdom Metazoa; phylum Platyhelminthes; order Polycladida; family Euryleptidae; genus Prostheceraeus; species Prostheceraeus crozeri. The sequence goes on along the minus strand of CAJQUW010009496.1, from coordinate 100,103 downwards.
ACTATCCCACAGACATACAAACATAACGAAGCACAATGAGTCACACAAAAGCAAACAGAATCGGGGAAAAGAAAACTTTGAAACTGAAATCGAAAAACTAAAAGCAAAACATCAGCACGAAAGAGATGACTTATTAAAATCGTTGAGGACATATGAGCTTGAAATGAAGAAAAATGATGAAGAAATCAGAAAACTAAAAGCCAAAATTATCGAGTCACGGTTGGCGGAAATTGATGCAAGAAGGATAGAAGAAAACAAAAAAGAAGACAATAAAGATGATGAAAGCGAAGAGTCCGACGAAGAAGATGCAGCGAAAGAAGACGATGACACAGAAGATCAAGAATATTACTTAAAGACCATTAATATGAAAATTAATCATATCAGAAATGATATGAAAGAAATACATGCAACGGTGACTGCGATTCATGAAGATCGTTTCAGAACGGTGCAAGTAAGCCCACCAAATGCGCGTTACCCAAAATTCCTACCGACAAATGCTTCACCCAAACTTCTACCAATAGAGCAACGACAAACTGAAGTAAAGCAGCAAACACAGCAGCAAGAAGTTCAACATTCGCATCAACAAGAGTATCCTCAAAGACATACTCAAAGGCCAAAATCCTTGCGATCATGCTATATCTGTGGAAGACGTGGGCACCTTTCCTGGAATTGCTGGTTCAACACCAATCACTATACAAGACTACACCGAAGAGTGCACCCACAACAATACCGAAGACCAATGCAGTATCAAAGACAAAGGAGAAATGCTGAATATGGCGGATATGAGTGGGCAAGTGAAAGCAGATACCCAAGATATTCAATAATGTGATATCAATTCAAACTATATCCTAGTCTCCCGTTCTTTACATCACATATGCCTATCGAGCATAAAATCATACAAGTTCATTGTAATTAATACCAGCATAGAGCTAACAGTAAATCATAAATATAATTGAATCATGTAGGTAATCATTAAAATGGCTTTGTCTTTACAAAAGCTAGTAAAGTTTTAAGTGTATAGATTCGTAGCTTACGACTGCGTATTATTATTTGGCAGTATGCTTTTATATAAGCGTAGAATTATTGAGATTGGAGAACATGTACGTTGATGAATGTAAACTTAAAATATCGGTTATTTGGTTTATTGATTCAATGTTATGTATTTATTTGTCGTGAATGTTTGAAATATTAATTCTAGAGTTGTAGAGATTTGGATTTAGGGGTAGAGGGTGTAGCGCGTTTTTTTTGGAGTAGGTGTATGTTTGAAGGAGTGATGGGGTTTATTTTTTCTGTCGGTAATTGTGGGTGGAGTGTGTTTTATCGTTTGTTGGTTGAGAGTTTTATGTTTTTGGTGGTGGGGGTGTATGGTGTGCATTTGGGAGATTGGTGATTGCGGGTTGGTTATGTTTATTATGGGTGGGGAGGGAGAATTTATTCGGTGTTATTTTGGGGTAGGGGGGGATATATATGGAATTTTTGTTGTGTGTGGAACGGTCTCGGACTCTGTCTCGATTTTTATGAGGGGAGGGGTGGTTTGTTTTATTTTGGGTGATGTTGAGTTAGATCAGTATGGGGGTTATGAGGGTGGTTTGTAAGTTATGAGAGAATTTGTAGATATTGGTTTAATGAAATGGATGGGGCCACTGTGTGGTTGTATTGGCATGGATGTGTGGGGGAGATTTTTGGTGTTGAGGGAGGGGTTGGATTTCTAGTATTTGGTGATTTTTTAGTGGTTTTGTTGTTTATGTAGGTGGCAAGGTTTTGTTTTTATGGATGATTGGTAGAGGTGTGGTTGGGAGAACGCGGGTTTGTTTACTATTGATGTAGTGTAATATAGGAACGTTTTGTTGAGGTTGGTGATTTTTGGTTTGTTTTGGGTTTGTGAGTTGGTTGGGAGGGGTTGGGTTTAAGAGAGTAGTTGGGAATTGGATGTGGTGTTTTGATGGATGTTTGGTGTTTTGATATGTGTGATGTTTTGATTTTGTTGGTTTAAGATTTGAAGGAGGGGTAGAAAATGACATTAGGGTAGTTGTGATTGTTTTTGTGAGGGGAGGAGGGGTTTGTTGGATTAATGGGTGTGTGTAGGAAATGAAGAATTCAATTTGTTTTGGACTGGGGTGGTTTGATGTTGGGTTTATGTTAAGGGGTTTAGAGGAGTGATTTTGTGTGTATGAAGAGTATTGGTTTATGAATTCTAGTTTTGGTGGGTTTTGTATAGGGGGGGGTTATAGAATGGGGGGTATTGTTTGGTGGTACGTAGGTTAATGTTGATATTGGAGGGTTATTAGTGGGTGTAAGGGGGGATTGGTAAGGTAAGTATTTGTGAAATATGGTTAGATAGGGGATGGTTTTAGTGGTGTTTGGAATTGGAGGTATTAGGGGAAGGGTGAGTTTATATTATGGTTGTTTGATGATGTGGTTTTGGTGGAGAGGAGAGGGTTTTATGAAAAGTAAAGGATGTTTTAAGGTTGGGAGTAATTGGAGGTTGTGTTTTGGAGATTGATGTGTGTTTTTGGTGATAGATGAACTTTTTGGTTATTTTTTTTGTAGTAGTGAGTTTTTTGGAATTTCGTTGGTCTATGATATTTTTTGGGGGGGATTAGGGGGGTGGTGTTTTTCGTTGTGGGGGTTGAGTTTGGTTTATGTGGTGTTATGTGGTGAATGGAGGAATGGCGATAGCACAAGATGTGTGGATTGATTGGTTGATTTTGGGGTGATTAATGTATGGAGGTGAAGAATAATCTGGGAGAATTTATGGGGAAGAGCGGGATTTGGGGAGGGAGGTTGTTTAGTATGCTTCTTGGTATTTTGGAGTTTTTTTTTGAGATGTTGGTTAATTTTTCAGTATGTTTTTATGGGGTTACACTCTGGTATGTTGAGGTGTGTTATGGTAGATGGTTGGGTTGTATTTATCGGTCATCTGGTGTTCTCAAGAGGGTGTGGGTGGTGTGATAAGATAGGGATGTGAAAAAGTTGGATTGGAGAGGTGGAGGAGTGTTTTGGGTGGCGTTTTTTCAGGAGGTGTTTGAATGTGGATTAATGAGTGTGGGGAAGGTTGAGGATTGTGAAGGAGATGTTTAGTTAGGATAGGTCGTGGTAAGGGTGTGTGTAAGGGTTGTGGGGGTGTTATATAGGTTAGTGGGTTTATGGTATTGGTGATTGTTTACGTAGGAGTGTAGATATGTTGCGTGTTTGTTAGGTGGGGGATAGGTTTGAGAATGGTGTGATGTTGTGGGGGAAATGGATTTTTGTTGGGAAGTTAGGGGAGGTGGAAGAGGAGAAGTTTTTTAATAGTGTATAAGGTATGGTGTTATTTGTTTGGTGGTCTTTTGGTAGTGTGGTGGAGTGATGTGGGGGAATTAAATGATCTATTTGTTGTGTGGTTATATGATGGTTTTTATGGGGGGAATTGTGGGTTATTTGGTATGACAAGTATTTGGGTGTTAGGGGGGAAGAGGTTGGGGGGGGTGGTAGGGATATGTTATTATTGGGGGGGGGGTGAGGATGTGGTGAATGTATGATAGGGAGTATCGTGATGGCGAGTTCTAAGAATGTTGGGAAAGTTAGGAGGGTGGGGAAGGGGTGGATAAGGGGGGGTCGGAGGACAGAAGGTGTGGACGAAGGGGGGTATTGGGAGTGGAGGTGATGGAGAGGTTTTGCTGGGGGAGGTTGTAGGAGGAAGGAGGGTGGGTGGGCTTGTGGGGGAAGATTACGGGGGTGTGTGGGGATTGGGTGGTTATGAAATGGGGGAATGAGGGGGTAAGGTTATAAGAAGGTGATATGGGGGTGGTGGAGGTTTGAGGATGTGCTTTGATGGGATAGATAATGAAGGGGAAGTGGGAGTTGGAGTAAGAGTTTGATTTGTGGTGCTATATGAGGTGAGGGGGTGGGAAGGGGGATTGTTTGAGATGGAGAGAGGGGGGAATGCTTGAGTGGATATTTATAGTGAGTTGAATGATATAGAGGGGGTGGGGTATGTTGCGGTTAGGTGGGATTGGGTATGGGTCTGATGGCAGGGGGAGGGTATTTGGACGGTTTGAGTGTGGAGGACGAATTTGGAATGTGATGGTGGGAGGGTAGTAGTGAAGATGATAGGAGATTTGGGTTAGAAATTTGTTGTGTGTGTTGGGGGGGGGTCAGAGTGAGGTTGAGGTGGGAGGTTATGGAATTTTAGTTACTGGGGTAAATATTGGAGGGAGAGGGGGAGTGTGATTGGGGATTCGGCAGGGGGATGGGGGGATGTAGGAGTAATGAGGGTGAGGTTGGGGGATGAGGAGATGAAGGTTAGGATAGTGATAGGGAGCTTTGATTTGCGTCAGTAAAAATAGAAATTTTCCATTTCATTTCTGTATTGAAATATAGCTGTAGCATCGCACCAATGCCTTTCAACGATTCTGGAGGATACATATCTCCATCAACCTTTCTGACCTCAGCGAAGAAGTACTTCAAACAGTGATTGAGATCGTTTGATGTAAATTCTTTCACATTTTTATATACTTTCAAAACATTATCGTCAATTCTTATTTTCCAGTGGTCATGCCAAGTGACAAATAGCTTGAATGCCCATCTCATCTTATTCCAAGTACTTTTTGGTATTCTATTATCGATATCAGAATTAACTTCTTCCTCTGACATGTTTACAAATCTCGACGTCATTCCTATGTCATTGATTAGTCAAAAGTGAAGAAAGGAATGCTTGCTTAGATAATTAAGCTGTTTCAAAATTCATGAATTCAAATATGAAATATATCCATGGAGTCATGAGATATCATTCAGCGAACACATAGTATTATTACACTGACTTCTATGTATCACACAGCTCAAATCTACTCATATGATGCTATGGTATTCTCCTCGCCTTCGGCTCGGAGAATACCGTAGCATCATATTCGTAGATTCTGACCGTGTAATACATCGAAGTCAGTGTAATAATATTACGTATTTAACCATGCCGATGAAATCCCCTGGAGCAGTAGCTGGATTACGCCCATATTTAAAAAAGGAAAGAAAAATGATCCAAGTTCATACAGATTTATTAATCTATCATCCTGTATAGAAAAGATAATGACAAAAATTATATATTTTAGACTTAACGATTGACTAATAAGGAATGATGTGATAAGAAAGAACCAAACCGGTTTCAAGAAAGGAAGCTCCGCTTTGGATAACATAATGCTTGTTAAGGAAATTATGCAAGTTTATAAAAACACAAAACGTCCACTGGTTTTATGTTTCGTAGATTTGTCAAAGGCATTTGATTCCATTCCTAAAAACAGAATGATTGATAAATTAAGACGCTTGATCCCCAAATGCAAGATTTTATCAGTAATTATAAGTGTCATCATTAAAAAAGAGTACAAAGTATTATACAGTGGAAAAGAAACGCAATCCTTTAAACTTGAAAATGGAATTCCACAAGGAGACGTACTATCACCAACCCTATTTAGTATTTATATAAATGATTTCATTGATATCTTAAATGCTAGTAAAGATGAAATTGATTCTGTTCGACTTTTTGATTTGGAACTGTCACCACTCATATATGCGGATGATATACTTTTAATGAGTGAGAGTATGCGAGGTTTGAATAGTCAGTTTAAAATACTTTGCAAATTTTGTGCAGAAAATGGCCTTTGCTTAAATTATGAAAAAACCAAAATCATGACTGAAAATTTCACTACAAATATAGACAAATTTGAAGTTAGTCTCAATGGTAATCAGATATCCATTGAAGTGGTTGATAAATATAAGTATCTAGGAATGTGGATATCGAAAAATAGTAGATATCATTTGGAACAATTGATGCCTAAAGGTAAACAAGCAGCTTATCTCACGGCTAAACAACTTAAAGAATTTGGTCAAGTTTTTGGTGAAATTTTGAAAAATACCTTTGAAATGCTTGCACTGTCTAGAATGAAATACTGTGCAGAATTTTGTTTTTTCAATAACCTAAAGAGTTTGGATCAAATTCAATACCAGTTTTATAAACGATACTATCACTTAAAGCCGACTACACCAAATTATTGTTTAATCGGTGAATTTGGAATATGTCCTATGGATATTCATTTCTATAAAGCTGCAATCTGTCTTTGGATAAGATTAATTACAAAGGATGGAAATAGCTTAATTAAACAGGTATATAATGCTATATACCTCAACATGATATCAAATGGAAATGAGAGTAGATACACATGGTGTTGGAGAATAAACAGATTGCTTACAAAACAAAACCTGTCAAAGCTATGGGATGAACAGCTAACGGCTGATAAAAAAAGCATACTTGAGAATTACAAAAGACCGAATATGTCAGTATAACAGGGAAAAATGGATATCTACAGCAAAAGAGAGCCATTCTGGTCTGACGTATTTAGAACTATGCCAGTTTGAGGAAACCTTGAAATCATATCTGAATTTTGATATCGATTGCAATGATATAAATATGCTACTAAAATTTAGGACAAAAAATCATAAATTAGATTTTGTAACAGGAAGTTACAGAAACAGATTGCGATATGAAGAACGTCTTTGTGAACTTTGCAATGAATCAAAAGTGGAGACTCTATATCACTTTATGATAGAATGTCCATTGTATCAAAAAATGCGGCAACAAATTGCACCATTGTTATGTTACTGCAACACGATAGTTGAATTTCATAAATTAATGAATACCTTGACTCCAAAGCATTTAAAATCCATCGCAAGATTTCTAAAAAATGCCAACGAGTTACGCATGGTCATAAAAGAAAGAATTCACCACAAAGAATCTGAAACCTAAATAAATGCTCAATTATTGATTCCTCTCCTTCCTGATCGGCTTAATTTTTTTCTACAGCACTGACCGCACGCTGTATTTGAATGTATTCAACCAATATACGAGTTTATACCTCAAAATTGTAATATTGTTTTCCAATGTTTTTGGAAATAAACAACTTTTGTCTTTTGTCTTTTGTCTTTTGTCTTTGTCTTTTGTCTAGTCAAACAGAAGAAGAGACAACCTGTCTAATTCTGTGACTGGGCTAGACATCGATCCTAAGAAGAATCAAACTTATAAGACATGCAATAGCTGAATGTTCATGGCGCAAAGCAATATAGCATACGCTAGTTTATAAAAATGCAATTACATTTATAGAGAGGAAAACTACCATCGTTTCAGGACAACGCATGTCCACGTCGCGTAGCATGTCTTTCAATGTGCATGTCGGTTGTATGTCCTTTCAACATTATAGGGTCGTATTTTTGTTAGCGATAATGCGCTTGCGAATTATTTATTCATGAAGAGTCATCATTAGCGTTGATCTAATGAGATAAAATGGTTCGCTAGAAACTCAAACAATCAGCAAGAATGACTGACCGAAATACATGCACACAATACACGGAAGTGATATGGATCCTGTCTACACTTGTCGGAACACAAATGAAGAAGAAATAAGAATAATCTATCTCAATTCACAATCCTCTGCTGAATTCATGTCTTCATTAAATAATCGGTGCGTTTTGTACCTGTAATAAATTATGTTGTATTATTTTGTGACCAGGCCAGTCTGTTTGTTTATCTGTACCAATAATATCAGTTGTCATGACGTTTTCATTATCTTTAACAGCAAATCGGTCAAGCTACCGGCTCTGAGGAATGTCACATTTCTGCCTACCCTGGAAGATGTCCACCTTAAAAGTGCAATCACAATCATAAAAATGACAAATCTCATTCTGAGTGATTAAATGAATGTTTGATCATTACGATATGAAGTGTACCAAACTCAGAGCACATGGATCTATTTGAACAAATGGAATTTTGCGATGTTTGACGTTCCGTAACTTGCAAGGCGATTGAAAGTGCAACTTAGGCGTTTTACTGATGTTGGGTGACAGTCTATAAATTCAAAATAAAAAAAAGCTCGTGCGCGAATTTAGGAAGAAAATGTCAGTGGCTCTCGCACTATCAAGCTTCGGCTTGGGTATTGGTAACTGACACGAAGTTGGGGGAATCTTGGGAGTTTACCAACCTTGCGAATGTCTTACCTTTAGAGAGCTGACATTGTCCATGGACATGGGGCGCTGTTTGGAATGCAGCACAGTTGGAGATGATGGTATTTCTGACTCGTTACTCAAAGCAGTCATACTATCACTTTTAGCGAATGATGTTTGCATCTGCATGCTGAATCCAATGGTCTCAGCCGAAAGTCGATGAAGAGATCTATCAACAGTTTGAAGAGTTTCTCGCGACAGTTTGTTTGGATTCCTTGGGAAGTTCAATGAATCCGATAGATTGCATTGAGTCGAAGCATCAACGTGGACTTTGGTATGAATGCATTTATTTCCCATATGAAGAGCACAGAAAATCGCATTTGAAAGACAAATTCACCGATAGAGCATTATCAGCTATCGCGCTGAGCCTCTGGTGTGATAATTAATTTCTGACGGCTGATATGATCGTCAAGAAAATGAAATTAAAAAAAGTCAGCTGAGGAAGGTGGAAGGACGACTGATAATTACCATGGAAACAGAGCAATGACATCAAAAGAATTTGCATCTATTGCACAGGGTTGGAACAGACCGCCGGCCCTGGCCGCCAAAAACCTGGCAGGTTCTAACCCTGTCATTGCACAATAGGACAGGATCTCACAACCCATAGAGTAGGTATATTAGGTAGAGCGGTAACTCCGCATTTATTATTAAATCCTCAATGTGTATACCAAAGATGTTTAATTGTTTAAAAGGGCTAGATGAGAAATAGATGCCTAAATTTGAACCCATTTTAGTACGGTCCTTATCGTGGCAAAAAAGCATTACGTCAATGGGACGAAATTGCTGTTTTGTCGGCTGTACGATGTGCAATGCGACAAAAAGCCTTGGGAATGGCACATGATGTAAAGCATAGTTCAGTGATACTATATGATAAGTTTCAAGAATATTCGTTCAGTGGTTTCTCTGAAAAAAATTGTTAAAGATGAGAGCGGTAATACGTACAGCAATTTAATGCAGTACTATCAATTTGGAAAAAATATTCAGATGAAGACTGATCGGGTGTTTTTGAACACTCAAATCCCTCTGTAGAATTCATGACATAAACAAATTCAGTGAGAATCCGAATATTATACTGAGGAATTGGATATTAATAAGCCTCAGCCATGTCAACAACACTCTTCGAGTTATTCACCAGGCTGAAACAACAATATGGATCTATATGTATTGTAAACAATTAGCAGAGGGCATTTTAGGTCCAAGTGGAATCGATCATCGGATGTCTGTCAATGTCTAAGCTGTTGTTAATGTGCATTGTATATAACATACGCAATATATGCTGTTTGTTTCTATTTGCTTAAGCCAATTTTATATCAAATTTTCTGATAATTCATATAAAATTTTTTTGTTGCATCATGTAATTTCTTACCGCAAAATTACAACTACATGTTAACTTATTGCCAAGCTTGGCAATCGCGTTTGGCATGGCCGGGCAACGGTGGGCACAACAACGATTTCCCCGTACAACCATATCCAGGCTTCGTATTTATTACAAAGAAACAATCTGCATGATCAAAAGTAAAGACGCGGTTCATTTTTCTGTTCAGAAAAGTCATTTAGTCATGTATTTGGTGAATTGTAAGTGCTTCACTCTGCTTTTATCTGAGAATGAAACAAGTGGTTTTCATTTTTGCTATTCCTATATAACTTGCGCTCTTCAGATTTAATAATCAACTGCCATAAAATAATGCAATGAAGTCTAATTGAAAGAATTATATCAACAGTGTGTTTTTATTTACAACTGCGTTTTGCAAAACGTCTGAAAAAGTAGAAGAGACTATTATTTGTTGCAATTTGGACGCTGTATTTCATATGTAAAAATTTCTTGAATGCGCTTTAGTTCTGTAATTACTAAAAAGAGGCAATGAAAAGGAATACTTGTTGCTCGCTTACAAATATTTTCAAATTCATGCAATATCAGCTGATTTTCACTGGTTTCGTTGCACACAAGGTAAAAACATGTCTATTTCCTATCTGGCCCTTTATAATATCTTTGGTGTATGCACTTTCGATTTTATTAAATGAACTCAAGGGGGATACAGGTGGTATTGTCACCAAATGTGAGATATGCAAATTTTTGCTGTTTTGCCGAAATTACAACGGAATTGAGTGATCATGATTGTAATGCAGAAGGAATGATGGTATTTCACAGATTCTCTTGACAGACTTGGAGATTTAATGTTTGCTAAAATAGCAATTCGATGGGTTCCTATTACTTTCATGCTGAACCTCAAGAGTGTTTTCTTAAGCTTGATCATATCACAGGCAACCTGCCACAGGTGCAGCAGAATCACATAATGAAAGACAATGACTTCATTTAACTTTGAAAGATGCTCATTCACCCCTTCTTTGTCAGCCGAAGTCCCTGCCGAGCCCCCAAACAGAGACAGAACTAGACCAGATTTTCCGACGCGGATCCGGCTCGCAGCCCGGTTTATTTTATTCAGTTTATAGCCATTGGAAAACAGCTACAAATCATGCTTGAATAATTAATTAGCATATTGTAATATCTCACTGTATGAGATTGGACATATTTCTATTCTTTAACTTTGTTTGAATATGTTCATCGTTTGAATACACACTCACTTTTCTTATGCGTGTACGTTGTGTTTTTAGCCGAGAACCCATGTACCCTTTAAATTGTGCATGCTAATGTGTACACTGATTAATGCAGCATAGAGTTGTAAAGATAGCAGCTTAGATTAGATTAGATCAGATGTTACAATGGCGACGGGAACGGCTACTACAGCAATAGAGAACCGTGATTTGAGAGCCACACTTTTTCACCCTAGCAGCGATGCTGCTGCCACAGGCATGCAAAAGTAAAGTAAATGTATATTTTCGATTTACAATGTGAATCGTAAAAGTTCAAGTCATTAGGCAAGCGTATGAAAAAAAGCGTACAAGGATGCGACAGGCGATAGGATGGTGAGAAATGCAAGGAGCACAGGATTCTTAATCAATAATGATTTCATTAACGAGTATAGTTGTCGCAAGAAAAAAAGAATTCCGTCGACGAGTTGTCCGGAAAGTGGGCACGAGAAATCTACCAGAACGGGTTGACGTAGGAGGACATAGAGGATGAAGAGGGTGGCTTTCGTTTCCCTGAACCGCACGAAGAAAACGGACAGCTGCATCCATTCGGCGAGAGTGCAAGTCAGGAAGGGCTGAACAATCACAGTCATTATGGCAAATAATTTTGTGAGCACGGCGTTGTATCTTGTCGAGTAGAAGTGCATTGTTGTACGACAGTGATGCGAACAAAGGGGAACAATATTCGATCAAGGATACAATCAATCCAAAATATGCGCGGCGCAGGTCAGGGATCTAAAAGAGGCCGCAATATGCGCAACGCATACAGTCTTTGAGAAGCCCTTTTGTTTACAGCGTCAAAATGAGCATCCCACTTAAGATCTGGAGTAAATACGACACCGAGAATCTTTAATTGCTCAACAACTTGAAGCGCAGGCATAGCAGGTGGAAGGGAGCTCGGGGATTTGGGCATCCACAGGAGTTTGCATTTCTGGAGATTGAGTGACAGTCCTACAGTATTCGACCAAAATTCCATTTGCTCATGCTCTTGGTTTGGGATAGAGGGCCGAGCTGGTTTAATCGGAATGATGTATGTACAGTCATCAACGTACTTTATGACGGTACTGGAGGGATGCAAAGATGTTAGAGAACCAATTACGACGTTGAAAAGGAAAGGACCTACTATCGACCCTTGAGGAATACCGCTAACCACAGGAAGTGAAGCACTGATACTGCTGTGAATTTTGACTGCTTGCGTTCTGTCGCGAAGGTAGTCAAAGATCCAATTGATGAAGCCGAGAGGAAACCCATTTGCATGAAGACTCTGGATAATTACACTGTGCCTTAGTTGGTCGAACGCCTTGTTAAAATCGTAGGCCAGTAAGGCGACACCAGATGATTTTGTTGATAATGATGACAGGATACTTGAGCACATTATTCAAACCACTGATGACAAGACACTTATTGGAAACTCGATCAGCTTCTAGAAGAAGCGCAGCAGATGGAGGCCATGACAGATCAATTTAACGACATGAAATTATTGGAAGATAGGGATTCCAAAACCATCGCGAAAATCAGAAATCGTCCACATAGCTCGAAACAAGCTAGGCCTAATTTTAGCAAGCCAAACCAAAACAGGACCCCCTGCGGTTATTGTGGTCAGTCAGGCACACACGAGAAGGGGAGAAATTGTCCTGCTTGCGGCAAGAAATGTCATAAGTGCGGCGGGTTGAACCACTGGGCCAATGTTTGTAAATCCAGCAAGCCTAACCAGAATCAGAGCCAGAAGTTTAATAAGCAGAAGTAATCCGTTAGGAAGTTGGAAGAAGCAGAGAACGAGACTACTTCAGATGATGAATTTTTTCGCGTGAAACAGATAGGCATGCAAAAAAAATCCCAGAAATTTGACAAATTGATTACTGTTCATGTCGCAGATGTGAAAACACTTATAGAACCTGACACAGGCCCAGAAGTCAATGTCATGGATGAGCACCAGTTCAAAGCACTGACCAGCAGATCACCAAGTACACTAGTACTGAAACCTTCCACTGTTAGGTTGAAAGCCGTCCAGAAAGAGCTTCTAGTGAAGGGAGAGATAGAGACCACTATCAAGAACATAACTTGCAGAACGACTGCTAAATTCGTTATCGTCAAGGGCAGACTAGAATCTCCACCCCTACTAAGCAGAGACACTTTAGAAACATTAGGGATGTTGAAGATAAACACCCCCACGGTAAATTCGCCTGCGAGAATCACTTCAGGATAGGCCTCATTAAGAATGAGCCTACATATCGCGAGGCAATATTAGCGGAGTACGAGGAAGTCTTCGAGGGCATAGGCCACATCCGAGACAAGAAGAATGACCTCGAGATATATACACACTTCCACATGAAAGATGACGCAGAACCGATCGCACAGAAGCCCAGACCAGTCCAGTTCTACCTCCAGAAGCCACTCAAAGCATTGCTAGATAAATGTGTAGAAAATGGAATTTACGAGCGCGTCCCAGATAATGAAGCCATTAGTTGGTGTTCACCATTAGTCATCATGCCGAAGCCAAGATACCGAGATGAACAAGAATTACAGTCCAAAATGATCCGTGCATGCATAGATCTGAGAGCACCAAATAAGGCCATGGAAAGAAACAGTATCACTCAGGGCACCACAGTCGAGGACTTTACCCACAAATTCAGTGAATGCAAGATATTTTCGAAACTTGACATGAATCAAGGTTACCACCAGCTTAGCCTTCATCCAAAGTCGAGAAACATTGCCACGTTCAGCACACCTTGGGATAACATGCGCCCAACCAGATTGATATTCGGAGCGAAATGAGCCCAAGATAGCTTCAACGAAGTTGTTTACCGAATATTCGGCAATATCCCCAACTGTTTGAACCATAGAGACGACATCCTCATTGGCGGCAGAAACGAAGAGGAACATGCTAAAGCTCTGAAACAGGTCTTAAATCAAGCGAGAGATTGTGGCATCACATTCAACCGTCAGAAATGTCAGTTCGGTCTGAAAGAGATAGAATTTTAACGGCTATAAGTTCTCTGACGATGGACTGCGACCGGCTCCCGAGAAGGTCAAAGCCATCAAGGAATGCAGCATACCGGAATCTAAGTCAGAAGTCCGCAGTTTTCTAGGAATGACTGGTTATTTGTCAAAATTCATACCTAACTACTCGCACCTGACAGCTCCACTCCGTAACCTAACCCTGAAAGATAAGAAATTCCAGTGGACCGAGGGTGAAGACAAGGCATTTGAGAAACTGAGAGGCCATCACAGATGATGCTGCCGTGGCATTCTTTAACCATGGATACCCTATGATCGTGAGAACTGAAGCGAGCTTCCATGAAGATCTATCGGCAGGATTATTCCAGAAGACAGAATCAGGCATCAAGCCAGTTCATTTCATTAGCAGGTCGATGACTAGCACAGAGAGAAACTACAGCCAGACCGAGAAAGACGCGTTATGCGTCCGATGGGTGAAAAACAGATTTCGCATGTACTTCCGAAGTTCAAGATAGTTTGTTCGCACAAGCCACTGATTCTACTTTTCAACAAGACAAAAGTGAACTTACCACCACGTCTTGAGAGGTGGATCATGGACATGCAGGATGTGGACTATGAAATGATCTACGAACCGGGCAGAGATGAAAGAGACCCCCTGGACTACCTCTCAAGGCATCCATTAACTGAGACAGCTTCAGACTCCACCGAAAGATATGTCAGATGCATAGTCACTCATGAACACACCGGCTTGAACGAGATTAGAAAAGAAACAGCTAGAGATCCACAACTGCAGAAGCTGAGAGAGAGACCATAAGGAGCGAATCTTGGGAAGCTATGAGAAGGGACCCCGATGTCATACCGTTCTATAGTCTTCAGACAGAAATCTATGAAGCTGACGGGCTCCTCTTCAGGCTGAATAAGATTATAATTCCAGAAAAACTTCAGAAAAGGATTGTCAATTCAGCTCATAAAATGGGCCATTTCGGGATGACGAAGACGAAGCGCATGATGCGTGACAAGTACTGGTTCGAGAACATTAACCAACTAGTAGAAAACACAATCAAAAGCTGTCACCCATGCCAGACTGCAACCGATGACCATAGTGAGTTACCAGCCAAGATGACCAAGATACCTAATGAGCCATTGCATACCGTCTCGATTGATTTTGGGGGACCCTACCCCGACGGGCATTAGAATTTAGTTGTGATAGACTTACGAACACGGTACCCAGAAGTCGAAATTGTCTACTCTACGGCATCAGGTCCCACCATTGAGAAGCTCACAAAAAAATTCAGCACCCACGGTATTCCCAGTAGGCTACTGTCATATCAGATAACGGACCCCCCTTCAACTCTGAGACGTTCTCAAACTTCGCCGATGAGCAAGGGTTTCACCACCACCGTGTTACGCCAGAGCACCCCAGAGCGAATGGAGATGCTGAGAGTTTTATGAAGACCCTGAACAAAGCTGAGAGAATAGCCCACTTAGAAGGACGAAATTGGAAGATAGCTGTCCAGGAGATGTTGAAGGGTTTTAGGTCCACCCCACATGTTGCTACAGGAATCTTACCCTACGAGGCACTCATGGGTAGAAAGGTCAGGACAAAGCTCTATACTAGAACCTTTGAAGGACCGAGCAGTGATAGAGACCAGGCCATTAATGAGGTAGACAAAAGTTACAAAAACAGGATTAAGAACTATAAAGATAGAGGATCACACGATCCACGATTCAATATCGGGGATCACGTTTTAGTGAAACAGAAGAAGAGAGACAAATGGTCCACTCCATACGAACCGAACTTATACACCATCGAGAAGACGGACGGATCCAGCGTCAAGGCGAGAAGATCAACCGACGGACGAACGATCTATCGAGATGAGAACAGGTTCAAGAGAGTGAACCTGGCAGACAATAGAACCGAAGCAGAACCGGAGACCCAAGCCACCGATGAGACGATCCAGAAGAACTCGACCGAGACGAGCGAACCGATCCAGGAGAATCCGACCGAGACGAGAGAACCGATCCAGGAGGACGAGAACGAATTTGTAGAAGGAGCGAGACGTGAGAACCGGAACTGAGACGAGACGAGGCAGGAGAGTCTATCGACAACCAGCGACGAACCGAACCACGAGTACCTGAACGGAGGCAACCGGAACCAAACACGTACCAGAAGAAGACCAATATACTTGAATGACTATTTCACCGACAGTGACATCTTTGCAGACGGATCCCTTACTCCGTGCTTTGTGGAAAGGGAGAGATGTAATATCTCACTGTATGAGATTGGACATATTTCATTCTTTAACTTTGTTTGAATATGTTCATCGTTTGAATACACACTCACTTTTCTTATGCGTGTACGCTGTGTTTTTAGCCGAGAACCCATGTACCCTTTATATTGTGCATGCTAATGTGTACACTGATTAATGCAGCATAGAGTTGTAAAGATAGCAGCTTAGATTAGATTAGATCAGATATTACACATATTACCAGATTCACTCAAGAACTTCACCTGTTCTAAATTGAGGCTTACACGTATTTATGAGCTCAAATAGATAGCCACCAACTAAATTCAAATTTCATTAATTCAGCAAGTTGTGCATGTGAATGTAAATATTCGTTAATATGCGTATTCACAGTTCGACAAATGTAAACGTGTGTTTGCTCTTCAAACCACAATTTGTGACTCACCCACGGGAAGTCAGCATGTTATCAATTTAATAGACGGAGAATAACACCTCGTCTTGGTGGATTTGAGCCACCGACCTCTAGCATTCCAACGCTCTATCAACTGAGCTATCGACAGGGAACAGCATGACGGAAGTCCTTGATTGAAGAATCCGCGCAATCCTTAATACAAAATAGCATTAACCGCCAAGCCAAAATATCAAGACATCAGTAATTCAAAGCCAGCATTACACATTTTATTTATACAATCTCCAACAAGCCAAAAAGTGCTTGAAAATTTCCGCATATCTCACAGATATTGTTTTTCATGACTTGTTCTGTGTAGAGCGCGCTGATCTTTCAATCTACACTGTAAATCGCTGGATACGAAAATTACATACAAACATATACCAAATCACATACAATTTGAAACTAACATCTGATACCAGATTCTCGTATGTTTACAGAGATCTGGTATGTTTTTCATACCACATCTCACTTACTTTCGTATGTAATTGGTATGTAGCGATGCGAACTATTCTATCTGTGATTGGCTGTTTTACACTGAAATACGAGTTGTTGGTATGTTTCATATACGAGACCCGATGAAAATGGTCTTCATTCGTATGTGTTTAGTATGAGCAGCTTTAAGTCACATAGCAAAACATTATAAGTATTACATACTACTGTCAAATAACTTTTTTCTGTAATGCCAGTCGTGAATATTTTTTGTTTGATAGAGTGGTATTTAAACAGATTAGATTTTTTGTGAATTTTATGCTCCACGACGTTGTCGTTGTTGCTACTTGTCTAGCACCTGTAATAGGACGTTTCGTTAGTTCTACTTTATGAACCAAGCAGAAAAACATCAATTCATAGTAACAATATCCTTCATGAAATCATGTTGACTTATATATCTCAAACATAACTATTTTCGCGTTCATGAATTATAATGTGTTTTTTATTTCGGATTGATAATATGCTTATTTTGAAAAGTTCATAATGCATAAGTGTTGATGGTTGAATACTTATTGATTATTCATGAAATGCCTTAGAATTACGTGTATTAAAATCGAATTCATTATTGAAAGTATGACGCTTGAATGTCATTATCTCGCTACTTACAAAGCAGTAGTAACATTAGTGTGATCTTTATTGACAAAAGGCCTTAAATCAACATACTTTGGACATGATTGATGCTTTCTTTTAACATTGTGCTGGTATGGCTTTAGTATGTAAAGCATACCACATTTGAAATAACATACGAACAGCATACAAATATATACCAAGGGAACACAGATATATACCAAAAAATATTTTGGTATGCATCCTTCGTATGTGATTGGTATTGAGCGATTTACAGTGTAATGGTACCTGAATCAGCCTTAGGGAGAAGACTTACCCTCTGCGTCTGTCTCAGGAAGGCTCATTTCATTGCCATGACAACATTAAAGTCTGTCGAATAATATTAGCGTTCATCCCGATAGACATGATGGCAAGCTGAACAACTGAAACACGATTCTGCATCAAAGCAATATAAAACAAAAGGCAAGTTTAAGATAGTCAAGGAAAGTTGTATTGAAAATCGGGGCCCGTTTTTTGTGCTCAACCCCCGCTCCCTAATCACCAAATTTTCAAGCAGCTGTCGCTTGCAATCAGCAGGCACTTTCTCTTCTCCGTTGATGAATGATGACAAGGCCATAAGGGGATCGTGAGCAGTGATCTTCACCAAAAAGTGTAATTTCAAAAAATTCGAAAATTCGGTTGGATTAGTAGTTTTTTCAGGACAGCTTTGGAACTTGAGTAATGCATGTATTTGCCACTGCGCCTGAATCCCCTTTTCCCTCTTTCTTGTGTCACCTGTAATCGCATGTTTTCATATTAGTCATCTAATTGACTTCTCGATCTGAATTCAAAAATACTGTGCGAGTTTCAATTAAAAGAATCGCTTAGAGTACTAGATTTAGAGTACTTTCACGAATTTGGGTTTAGGCAGATATAAGAAGTATGATATAAACTCGCGAAGAACATTTCCGGCGGCGATCTATTTCACACCAGAACAGCTTTAGATGGCACCGACCTGTTTCTTAGGTTCCAATTGAAAATATTGATGCAAAATGTAAGGAAAATGCTTTTAAAAACCTTAAACTCTCTGCAGATTCGCCGAAATTAGAGATTTTAGATTCAGAGGTTTCAGACTTGAATTACATGTGAATTACTCATTGAAGTCGAACAAGAATACCGACACGACCCTAATATTCACATTCCCATTTTAGAAGATTTTATGAAGACATCACTTTGCTTGAAAGTTAATTGTTTAGCTTTCAAATGACTTGGTGCATTCATTTATTTGATGCAGTTGCTGTAATTTTTTGCATCCTCAGTTGAAAAATGAGAACAGACATGAATACCTGCCATTTCGACCAATATCGGGAATCATCAGCAGGCCTTGTTCACATCTATCAACTCTCTGTTTAAAGTTGCACCCATGCCCGGGTAAATTTGAGATTCGCAATTAGCAATTTGGTGAAATTTCGATGGGCATTCAAAGTTGGCTGTTTATAACAAGATGACCGGGTTAGCAAAACCTGATGCCAACATTGGAACGAGCATGCGCCAATGGTGTTGAACAGCAGTTTTGGTAGCGGTTGCATCAAAATCAGATTGGGCTCCACTATCCCTCCCTCCACCGGGGCTTTTAGAGCTCAAAATCACCCGGGTAAAATACGGTTAGCAGTCAATTTCATGATAGGGATCTTTATTCCCCTGAAAAATTTGTATTCAGCAAACGTAAAATCCATGCAATTTCGAGTGCATTATTTTGCATGATCCGAATCCTTTCTTATCATGTCACATGAGGTGAAGCAATTGTTAATGGAATGCAGTTGAACGCTTAGGTAGCAATTTCGCTCACCGAGTCATAACCGGATACTACCCTGTGGGAACGCATCTTACTAATATCAACAGATTGTCTGGCGAGGTAGCGATTTTGTGGATAATTTTTTAAAGGTTCATTTTTGTGTAAAAACTGTCTCCGCATGTGAAAATGGTCATCATTTGTCCAAAAACATTGGTAAAATTAAAAAACGACAGGTGGCGAAAAAGTTGCCATAATTAGTTGTTAGATATTTGTTTGCTAATGCGAGCTGATTTTTCGCCAACCGGCGAAATCGTGGATATTGTAGCAACTAATTAGTGGTAAGTAGTAATGTTCGCATATATTACCTTCACATGAAAATAAATTGTATACTCATTCTGATCTGATAAAAAGGGATCTTTTTTTAATTTACGAAGGCTTAAACTAAAAAAGTATTAATCTTCCATAAATGTCACAGTAAATACTATGATATTATTCAAATATTTGTCATTGTTGTAAAATATTGAATGTCAAGAGATGTTATAAGAATTGATATATACGGATTCTCTATATTCTTATCATTATCAAAGAATGATAGTCTGCCCTTATTTCTTAGATATATTAGCCATATGTGGGGGATAGTGATGAGGGTTGTCCAGTCAATTAGACCCCACAAGAAATGGTCATTTAGGCCCCATGTTCTTATGTTATTTTAACTACAAGATTACAATCAAAACCAAGAAAATGTTATGATACATAGGAGCCATACATTACATAAATATGCTTGGTTTTATCAAAGATGTCGCAGAATTGTCTGGGGAGTGGTATGTGGATTGTTCGAGAATGTCAAAAACACCGGTTCATGATGTTATTTTAACCACGGCGAGTTGCAGCGTGTATGAGGTATCAAAAGACTGCAAATTTTCTGAAGCCACCAGAAATGTCAATGGTTTTGCAAGAAATTGTAGTAGTTGTATTTAAATAACAATAATTCAAAATTGGACATATTTCATTCACGTGATCATTGCTATTTTTATCCTGCAAAAACATACAACAAACTTGGTGTCATTGGATAGAGAATCGTTCACTCTATCTAGAAATATCAACGCTTTTACAGAAAATGCTGACACAATGTCGGAAACTACAGATTGATATATTTTGTGCAAGGATGCTTCTGTCACAAATTCCTTCTAAATTTATGTTAGATTTTGTTTAACCACTGCACGCATTTCTAAATGTACCAGCTGGACGTGGAATTTTGTGGTCTGCCGCTATTAACGAAGGTGTCGGCCTATATCTACGCATACGCCATGTTTCAAGGCAGCAGGGAAAGTAAGTAGCTTTTATTTCATTGCAATGAATGTTTAGTCTTATTGCAGGAGGTTAGATCAGTGGAATCGGCTTGCATACTGATGAACGGAGTTTATGATTTCTATGCTTAGTTAGAAACAGCCCTATATAGATAACTAAAGAATAGAAAGGAGTGCTATGTGTAGGGCACTGTGCATATACAGCAGATGAATAATGAGTAATGAATAAGCAGATGTTGATGGAATGGCTATGGCTACTGCATAGGTTGAGTCGGCAAATATTTGGTCTCGCATCTATTACACCGACTATCTGGTGCAGCAATCTTCCATTTTTGTTGTTGTGTCTAGTTGCTCAGAAATTTCTGACTCCAAATCCCTCAATGAAATAAATGTGTGTCTTGATTTGTTTGTTTGTCTTGCTTCACCTTTCTTGGTCCTGCTTTGCATCCTACAGGCACGCGTGAACAGGGGACTAGGGAAAGCTCAGCCCGCCTAATCTTCAGCCAGACACATTGATCTCGGACTTTTGATTGCACATGAATGATATAGAACTACATATAGATAGCTGGCAGTGGATGCCGATGCAGCTATCGCTTGCACTTATCTAAGTCATGAATACCTGAGTGTTCAAATTGTATTGATTCCATCAAATTTTAGGAAATCCAATCCACATGTCAGACTCTTTGTGCATGCATCAGATACTGTGATCGATTTCTACCACCATGACAATTAGATAATTAGATTCTAAGAACATCTCCACGACAACTTCGCAAGCCGGGTCGACCAGAGAAATTTGATTTGTGCCTCGAAACAACCCTCAGATACATGGCTACGAAGACAGAGATTCGAACATTCAGGCATGATGATTGCAGCAATCCTGGAAGCCTGGTTCGTCAATACAAGAGGCTTCGGTTCTCTTTTGAAATAATATCTCCGGGGATGAATTTCAGCGATGGAGCTGCGATTATATTGAACACTTCTAAAATCATTCTTTACATTTGGAATGTCTAGGAATATCGGTGACAAAGTAAAAAGTTATAGCATGATGGTGTGTATATCAGTGATGAAACTGGTTCAAAGGCACCATTCGGTGACCCACTCAATGACTCGGGTTCTTTTTGTGTTCTTATGCTTTTGTAGTCATAGAGCAAGCTTGTAGATCAATTGTGGTCGAAGTGAATAATCCGTTAGCTTATACTAATTCTATCACTGGGCGACTGGAAATGCAATTAGTCATTGTTCAAAGGCGAAAGACAAGTAAGGATTCAGTGCAACTCGCTTGTTGCTGTCGCTTGGATTATCACTAGCCGACACAGCTCTGAAAGAGGCGCCATGAGGCTATGATGTAAATTCACTGATAATTTTACAGGAAATAAGTAGCCATGAGTAACCATAAGGGAATGATTTTCCAATATTTAGTAGTTTAAAATTGAAATATTACAGATGAAGCTCTTATTTGCTGTATCACAGGAATTTTATGTGCATGTGATCGAGTTTGACGATTCGTGCTACCAGTATTTAAACTTTTTTCGCGGTTGCGCGGTACGGTATAGAGGCGAAAAATGAAGGTGAGGAACAATTCGAAAGCACTTCCGCAAATTTTGGAAAGTTGAATTTTATGTGCAATTTATCACTTAGAGTTTAATTACTTCAGTTCGAGTAGAGCAATCTGATTTCATTCAGATGCTATACATATAAAAATCTGACTGAGTCATTAATATGTTTGTCAGGAAACTGAGTCATGTTTTTCAGGAAATTTTTTTAGAAGTATGATCCTAAAGGCCAACTTCGATACAAAGTCACATCATTGGTCGTCTAGCCTGCTAGCAATTGACGACAATCATTTGAAAAAATCCTCTCGCAAAAGTATGGCAATTTTGATATCAAAAGACTGACTACATGCATGTTCAAAATTGTAATTCTTCTGTATTTTTAGGTCCATTTTTCGCTTATATAATTTAAATGTATGTAGTCCCATTTTTTGATGGGGCACTGTCAGAGGATTTTGGCTTGATGTGGCCTGATCTGTAATATAGTTTGTGCGGGACATGTTCAAATTAATTTCACTTCCCCTGAACGAACTGCGTTGCTCGTGATAGGTATTGCAAATTGTTACAGCCACAAAAATAATGAATGACAGCATTAGTATCTGAGTAGTTAATTTTAAAACGCCTTCAATTTCAGGCAAATGACATGATATACAATGATAATGACCTTAATACTTACATGATATTACAAAATAAATTCCAGAGAGGCATGGCATAATTACATGTAAATGCAGATGGTTTATGCCAATTGTGATCGTTGCTATAAACTCACATGCGCAATTAAAGATTGGACATAAGTGAGCATGTTTGATATGCATATGTCATATTTGAGTGCTTGATGCATACACCCTATGTCGATTTGACGTTTTTTGCATCAACTATCTTCAACTTCATCAATAATAATTTTTATTGCAATTCATCGGTCTCATTTGATAGTGATACTTTATTTCTTTACATTTTTATAGAGAGTTTTAGTTGCCTCACACTTGGTTTGCTGCCATTGCTTGAAACGCAACTTCTTTTCTTTGTCAGCGCTTTCCACTTCCGAATTCCACCATTAGGTCTCTCTTATGCCTGCCCAGCCTTTGCTGCGACCACACTCTTTTTCAGCACCAAGCTGTCTTCATCCTGTTCCACTCCAAGTCAAATGTATTTTGGTCTGCAATATATCCTTCATGGTTTATAACCTCCTCGTTAAAGTGCATGGTTAAAGTGCAACTCCACAATGAACTCAGAATGCCAACGCATGTACAATGGGCCATATATTTACATCGTGCTGAAAACGAAAGATAAAACGTCTAGAAGGCTATTCCTTTTATTATCTAGTTCGATCACTGCATGATGACGATTGACGCTGTTGGAGATTCGTGCGCAACATTTTTGCTTCATCTCTGAAATATAAAAGATTAATTGGATTGAATGATAAATTGATTATAATATTTATTTATTTCGTGTTTCCATGATTGCATGTATTCATTGACTAAGGAGACATCGAAACCTTGCTCTTTAATTCATCCAGGGTAGTTTGATTGATTTGTTTAAGTATCTGTATATGCATTATAAATGGCTGCTGGGATGATTTTCATCATCGTATGAGAATGCATAAATTCTTGTAAAAAAATAAAATCAAATATCAGCATACCGATGATGAAAAACGAAGGAAATCGTTATTCGCACGCATAAATTCTTGCGAATTTTTGCGTCGGAATAACCGCGCCACAGTGGCCTGGTAAGGAGCAGGAATCTGAGACAAAACTATTTACAACCCATGAATGCGCCAATGGATCAGGAACGTGATCATTTTCATTTTCTATGTAGGACACAGTCAACAATGACCCAATTTCATTTTGCAGAAAATACGTGATCTAGCTAGACGTGTTTACTTGCTTCTGCTCGTGAATATCATAGTCAATGTCGATTGTGATTTGTGGATCTCACTGTGACAGTCAGTCCCTAATTCTACTGTTGAAAGTAAACAGTTAGCATCTTGTAAATATTATTCCTTTTTTCTTCAACAGGTCGTCTACGCTAACCCAAAGGATTTTCAGAAACCGTCAACGATGTGTCTTCTTAGTGTTGATGAGTGCAATGAATCAAATTTCAAAGCTGTTCAATGAGCAGAAGATTGTGGATTAATCAGCTGGAAAATGAAGTGCACTTCTCTTCTGTTTCACTTCAGTGTCCTGAAGTCTTCAATATAGTGGAAATTAGTGTAACTCGTTGTGCAGAACGAGTTTCAGCATGACGTGGCAATTTTGGTGAATTGTGATATTCCTGTGTATGATAGTGGTATGTAGACTGGGACAGTGTCACGACTTTGTTGACATATGTTTTGGTAAAGTTGGACAAATTGTATCTTTCATGTGAAAATCAGTCTGTTTTTGAAACTTGTCAGTGTTGTGAATTCCTATATGAATAAAATGTGAAGTTAATGACTTGCTCTTATAATGTGCTAAGTGTATGGAAGATAGTAGGCGAATGGGCAAGGCAAGGGAAGCGCAAATCCAATAACAGTTACATTTGTGTTTGAATATGCAATCGGCTAGTGTTAGGGTTAGGGTAAGGTTTGGCGAACGGGCTAGTTTCCAGGGATGAGAGCTTCGAATCTGGATTGTAGGTGAATAGAGGATCAATACGAGTATAAGTTTGTCTAGGTTTCGGTGTTGGGTCGTGTCTTAAGAAAGAGTTGAAGTTTCACAAAGATGACTTCTATATTTCATGCGCATAGGTCTGCATGTCATAGTGATGGTAGTTGGCATGTGTCAGGTAAGTTTGCATAGGTGATAGAGCATGTTCATATTACCCACAGGCATTGCTAGGAATGTTTGACAACAGATTAGGACAGTAGAAATATGCTACGAAGGAGGCATGGTTATAGGCCGTAATTGCAGTTGAACATAAATTTTAGTAATGAGTTGTATTGTAAGTGATGGATAGGCGCTAGGACTTCATGGTGGGAAGACACTGAAGAGGTCTGTGAAAACTGTGACAGTCACGGAACTAAGTTATGCAAATTACATGTACATGCAATTGTTATGCAGGCCTATACCTACATGTAGCTACATGTGCCAATTGCAGCAGGTAAGAGGGGGCGCGTGAATTCAGCAGGAATGGATTGAGGAAGGAATTCTAATTGGCATATGCACGAAAAGATCCCGAGAGGAAAATTGAAATGCAGGTGGACATTCCGTGAATTGCTGAACATTCCGTTGTGTTCCAATTCATTAACCGCAAGTTGATGATAACTCAGACGCCATGCGAACATAGTCAAGTCAATTTTACGCCATGTGTCTTGGAATTTATTGATCAACATCTAAAAATCTCAAATAGCGTCCAGCCTAAACACATTGAATAAACCGTTGGAGCTTAGTACAATAGGTGACATGCCACACTCAATCACGCGTAATTCACGTGTGAACCACGCGTAATTACACATGACCCCAAACATCCGTGGCTATGCGGGATATTGCTGCAATATAAGTTACATATTCAAACACAAATGTAACTGTTATTGGATTTGCGCTTCCCTTGCCTTGCCCATTCGTCTACTATCTTCCATACACTTAGCACATTATAAGAGCAAGTCATTAACTTCACATTTTATTCATATAGGAATTCACAACACTGACAAGTTTCAAAAACAGACTGATTTTCACATGAAAGATACAATTTGTCCAACTTTACCAAAGCATATGTCAACAAAGTCGTGATACTGTCCCAGTCTACATACCACTATCATACACAGGAATATCACAATTCACCAAAAATGCCACATCATGCTGAAACTCGTTCTGCACAACGAGTTACACTAATTTCCACTATATTGAAGACTTCAGGACACTGAAGTGAAACAGAAGAGAAGTGCACTTCATTTTCCAGCTGATTAATCCACAATCTTCTGCTCATTGAACAGCTTTGAAATTTGATTCATTGCACTCATCAACACTAAGAAGACACATCGTTGACGGTTTCTGAAAATCCTTTGGGTTAGCGTAGACGACCTGTTGAAGAAAAAAGGAATAATATTTACAAGATGCTAACTGTTTACTTGTAACAGTAGAACTAAGGACTGACTGTCACAGTCAGATCCACAAATGACGATCGACATTGACTGTGATATTCACGAGCAGAAGCAAGTAAACACGTCTAGCTAGATCACGTATTTTGTGCGAAAGAAAATTGGATCATTGTTGACTGTGTCTTACATAGAAAATGAAAATGATCACGTTCTTGATCCATTGGCGCATTCATGGGTTGTAAATAGTTTTGTCTCAGATTCCTGCTCCTTACCAGTCCACTGTGGCGCGGTTATTCCGACGCAAAAATTCGCAAGAATTTATGCGTGCGAATAACGATTTCCTTCGTTTCTCATCATCGGTATG
Source organism: Prostheceraeus crozeri (assembly GCA_907163375.1). Classification (NCBI taxonomy): domain Eukaryota; kingdom Metazoa; phylum Platyhelminthes; order Polycladida; family Euryleptidae; genus Prostheceraeus; species Prostheceraeus crozeri. The sequence continues at coordinate 73,768 of CAJQUW010009496.1, read as the reverse complement.
CTGATATTTGATTTTATTTTTTTACAAGAATTTATGCATTCTCATACGATGATGAAAATCATCCCAGCAGCCATTTATAATGCATATACAGATACTTAAACAAATCAATCAAACTACCCTGGATGAATTAAAGAGCAAGGTTTCGATGTCTCCTTAGTCAATGAATACATGCAATCATGGAAACACGAAATAAATAAATATTATAATCAATTTATCATTCAATCCAATTAATCTTTTATATTTCAGAGATGAAGCAAAAATGTTGCGCACGAATCTCCAACAGCGTCAATCATCATCACGCAGTGATCGAACTAGATAATAAAAGGAATAGCCTTCTAGACGTTTTATCTTTCGTTTTCAGCACGATGTAAATATATGGCACATTGTCATGCGTTGGCATTCTGAGTTCATTGTGGAGTTGTACTTTAACCATGCACTTTAACGAGGAGGTTATAAACCATGAAGGACATATTGCAGACCAAAATACATTTGACTTGGAGTGGAACAGGATGAAGACAGCTTGGTGCTGAAAAAGAGTGTGGTCGCAGCAAAGGCTGGGCAGGCATAAGAGAGACCTAATGGTGGAATTCGGAAGTGGAAAGCACTGACAAAGAAAAGAAGTTGCGTTTCAAGCAATGGCAGCAAACCAAGTGTGAGGCAACTAAAGCTCTCTATAAAAATGTAAAGAAATAAAGTATCACTATCAAATGAGACCGATGAATTGCAATAAAAATTATTATTGATGAAGTTGAAGATAGTTGATGCAAAAAACGTCAAATTGACATAGGGTGTATGCATCAAGCACTCAAATATGACATATGAATATCAAACATGCTCATTTATGTCCAATCTTTAATTGCGCATGTAAGTTTATAGCAACGATCACAATTGGCATAAACCATCTGCACTTACATGTAATTATGCCATGCCTCTCTGGAATTTATTTTGTAATATCATGTAAGTATTAAGGTCATTATCATTGTATATCATGTCATTTGCCTGAAATTGAAGGCGTTTTAAAATTAACTACTCAGCTACTAATGCTGTCATTCATTATTTTTGTGGCTGTAACAATTTGCAATACCTATCACGAGCAACGCAGTTCGTTCAGGGGAAGTGAAATTAATTTGAACATGTCCCGCACAAACTATATTACAGATCAGGCCACATCAAGCCAAAATCCTCTGACAGTGCCCCATCGAAAAAATGGGACTACATACATTTAAATTATATAAGCGAAAAATGGACTTAAAAATACAGAAGAATTACAATTTCGAACATGCATGTAGTCAGTCTTTTGATATCAAAATTGCCATACTTTTGCGAGAGGATTTTTTCAAATGATTGTCGTCAATTGCTAGCAGGCTAGACGACCAATGATGTGACTTTGTATCGAAGTTGGCCTTTAGGATCATACTTCTAAAAAAATTTCCTGAAAAACATGACTCAGTTTCCTGACAAACATATTAATGACTCAGTCAGATTTTTATATGTATAGCATCTGAATGAAATCAGATTGCTCTACTCGAACTGAAGTAATTAAACTGTAAGTGATAAGTTGCACATAAAATTCAACTTTCCAAAATTTGCGGAAGTGCTTTCGAATTGTTCCTCACCTTCATTTTTCGCCTCTATACCGTACTGCACAACCGCGAAAAAAGTTTAAATACTGATAGCACGAATCGTCAAACTCGATCACATGCACATAAAATTCCTGTGATACAGCAAATAAGAGCTTCATCTGTAATATTTCAATTTTAAACTACTAAATATTGGAAAATCATTCCCTTATATGGTTACTCATGGCTAGGCTACTTATTTCCTGTAAAATTATCAGTGAATTTACATCATAGCCTCATGGCGCCTCTTTCAGAGCTGTGTCGGCTAGTGATAATCCAAGCGACAGCAACAAGCGAGTTGCACTGAATCCTTACTTGTCTTTCGCCTTTGAACAATGACTAATTGCATTTCCAGTCGCCCAGTGATAGAATTAGTATAAGCTAACGGATTATTCACTTCGACCACAATTGAGCTACAAGCTTGCTCTATGACTACAAAAGCATAAGAACACAAAAAGAACCCGAGTCATTGAGTGGGTCACCGAATGGTGCCTTTGAACCAGTTTCATCACTGATATACACACCATCATGCTATAACTTTTTACTTTGTCACCGATATTCCTAGACATTCCAAATGTAAAGAATGATTTTAGAAGTGTTTAATATATTCGCAGCTCCATCGCTGAAATTCATCCCCGGAGATAGTATTTCAAAAGAGAACCGAAGCCTCTTGTATTGACGAACTAGGCTTCGAGGATTGCTGCAATCATCATGCCTGAATGTTCGAATCTCTGTCTTAGTAGCCATGTATCAGACGGTTGTTTCGAGGCACAAATCAAATTTCTCTGGTCGACCCGGCTTGCGAAGTTGTCGTGGAGATGTTCTTAGAATCTAATTATCTAATTGTCATGGTGGTAGAAATCGATCGGAGTATCTGATGCATGCACAAGGAGTCTGACATGTGGATTGGATTTCCTAAAATTTGATGGAATCATGACAATTTGAACACTCAGGTATTCATGACTTAGATAAGTGCAAGCGATAGTTGCATCGGCATCCACTGCCAGCTATCTATATGTAGTTCTATATGATTCATGTGCAATCAAAAGTCCGAGATCAATGTGTCTGGCTGAAGATTAGGCGGGCTGAGCTTTCCCTAGTCCCCTGTTCACGCGTGCCTGTAGGATGCAAAGCAGGACCAAGAAATGTGAAGCAAGACAAACAAACAAATCAAGACACACACTTATTTCATTGAGGGATTTGGAGTCAGAAATTTCTGAGCAACTAGACACAACAACAAAAATGGAAGAGTGCTGCACCAGATAGTCGGTGTAATAGATGCGAGACCAAATATTTGCCGACTCAACCTATGCAGTAGCCATAGCCATTCCATCAACATCTGCTTATTCATTACTCATTATTCATCTGCTGTATATGCACAGTGCCCTACACATAGCACTCCCTTCTATTCTTTAGTTATCTATATAGGGCTGTTTCTAACTAAGCCAAGAAATCATAAACTCCGTTCATCAGTCTGCAAGCCGATTCCACTGATCTAACCTCCTGCAATAAGACTAAACATTCATTGCAATGAAATAAAAGCTACTTACTTTCCCTGCTGCCTTGAAACATGGCGTATGCGTAGATATAGGCTGATACCTTCGTTAATAGCGGCAGACCACAAAATTCCACGTCCAGCTGGTACATTTAGAAATGCGTGCAGTGGTTAAACAAAATCTAACATAAATTTAGAAGGAATTTGTGACAGAAACATCCTTGCACAAAATATATCAATCTGTAGTTTCCGACATTGTGTCAGCATTTTCTGTAAAAGCGTTGATATTTCTAGATAGAGTGAACAATTCTCTATCCAATGATACCAAGTTTGTTGTATATTTTTGCAGGATAAAAATAACAATGATCACGTGAATGAAATATGTCCAATTTTGAATTATTGTTATTTAAATACAACTACTACAATTTCTTGTAAAACCATTGACATTTCTGGTGGTTTCAGAAAATTTGCAGTCTTTTGATACCTCATACACGCTGCAACTCGCCGTGGTTAAAATAACATCATGAACCGGTGTTTTTGACATTCTCGAACAATCCACATACCACTCCCCAGACAATTCTGCGACATCTTTGATAAAACCAAGCATATTTCTGTAATGTATGGCTCCTATGTATCATAACATCTTCTTGGTTTTGATTGTAATCTTGTAGTTAAAATAACATAAGAACATGGGGCCTAAATGACTAGGATTCTAGTGAGGAGGTGAGGGATAAAATAGAGCCTCGGCTGTAGAGGCGGATTACTAAAGAAAATAAGAGAGAAAGTCAAAAGTAAAAGGTGCTAACTTCGCCAGCGAATATCCCGCAAATATGACTGAACTATAGCATGATATTCTGCAGCTGACATCCGCCAGTTTTTCGCAAGATTCGTACCCACAGGGTATAAACAAGATTCGATAAACAAACAATTCTATCAGAATCAGCTCAGCTAAAGTATTGCATTTTCAGTCACTGCATTGTCCAACAAACGCAACTAATCATCAGCGCATTTTGCTCCAGAGCAAGTTGCATGAATTGTGTAACCTATTTGACCAAGTCATTTAATGTTATTAACTTCAATTCTCGAACTTGTCTTTGGAGAAAATTATCCCATTCTTTGATGAATGTCTAAAAATCAATGAAACATTCCTCTAGTCGCGAAAAGTCCAATGCATGCACGCTTCAGGCTTAAACAGTCATGCATCAGAAACAATTTTGCATGGGAAAGAGCAGGCATTTGACTCAATATTCCTCCATAATAAATTCGACAAATGGGTACATTAATCGCACTGGTTGACTCCTCACAATCTCAATTTGCCAAGTGTGCATATTTGAAGTGGTATTCACTAGTTTTCAGATAACTAAATTATCTAATTAATTAATCTATTTAATTGATTTAATTCACCGTCATTGAAAAATCGGCCAAGAAGGTCGTCGGGAATGGCATTGATCATCTGTTCTCAAAAATATCTTCTTTGGCTCACAAACACAAAGACAACGCAATTTATCTTTTTTTCTCAACTTCATTGGGATCTAATGATGACATACAATAAGTCACTTAAGTTTTTTTGCGAAATGACACTGCTTAAGGTAAATATTTAAAAACTGAAACTCTCCTTTACAAACTCTCCTTACTCAGTAAATCACGCTGAAATATATTTCACTTTGTCCCCGATCATGTTCATTTTTCGTCGAGAGATGATGAAATGATCCCTCCGTTCTTCTTGTTAAATATTAAAGGAAGATTTAGAATAGCGCCTATAATAAGAAGAATGCCACCAACAAAGAAGCTAGTCCAATATGTCGGATCTACTTCATATAGAAATGCTGCAATTGGACCACCAATTAAATACCCTGTAGCAATGGCGATATTAACCAATCCAACACCTACAGTGAGGTTTTCTTTGCCAACGGAAATAATCACTAGTTCTGGATAAATGAAAACAATACCAGAAAAGAGTCCAACCACAGACATCAGAATTGCAAGGAAAACGTAGTGTTGAAGAAATCCAATGAAAGTCACCAAGATGCCAGCTATTGTTAACATAATAGCGGTTGTGATTGGAGCATTGAATTTTATTATTTGGAGAATAAATCCAAGTAGCAAACGACAAATCAAATTTGCTAATGCTTCAAGTGACGGCAACATAGCTGCTTCCATCTCAGAATGTCCTCTTAGCATGGAAAACTTCACCAAATGCGTTAAGAAGGCCCCTCGTCCACAGCATAGGCATAATTGACCCGCAAAAACAAGCAAAAATTTGACGTTCTTCAACAAGCAGGCGTCGTTGCAAATGCGGCGTAGTGCGGACATCTTTGAGCCAGCTTCTTCTTCAGCTGGAAAATCACTTATTATTTCAAGTGCCTCTTCGTCCTCAGCACCATCACTTGGTTCAAAAGCAGAAACCACTAAGAGCATGTTATTCAAGTTGATAGCACCGAGAATCAAGAATGCACCTCTCCAGTGATAAATGTTGACTAAAGCTGTTATAAAAGGTGAATATATAAACACGCCGATAGGTATTGCAGCTCCAGTGACTCCGAAGACCACTGTTTTGTATTTTTCAAAATGCTTCCCAATTAAATGAAACTGGGAGATGAATAGAAGAGAATATCCAACACCAGTTACTATGCCAAGGGTTAAGAATAACCAGTCGATATTCGGAATGAAAGAAGTTGCAATAAGGCCGGTTGTAGATAGGACTGTCCCCAAGATCAGGGTAAAACGGACACCAAAAGCATGTATAAAGATGGTTCCGAAAAAGGCAAATATAGAAAGCAATACCGTATTTAAATTAACTGCCCATGCTGTTCGCACGGGATCATCTTGAAAAATCTCAAGAAAAAGAGAATATAAAATAGAAGTTCCATTTGCAACTCCAAATATGATGATGCGTCCTAAAGTGATGAATATCAAAATAACAAATGCCCATCCACGATCAGTATCCGGTGAAATCTGAGTCCTCGTCATGCTCAATTATAAAAGTAAGTTATGTACACAATTTACGCTCATCACTAGCGGATTTTGTAACACATATGTAGCTACACACATAGAGGTGTGGTTGTGTGTGAATCACGTAGTCAGAGTCAAATATGATATGATTTTACGTTGTTTATAAGCCGTCATGCATGATATGTGTTGGCAAACATATTTGGAGGCAGCGAAATGCTATCATCAAAGAAGTGCATCAGTGGACCGAGATGTATGACAGCGTCTTCACAGACTGAGAGATAGAAATTATATGGCATTCTTTTAAGATAATCAAGCCTCACGCGCTTGCATGACATTGAACAATTGCAGGCTTTAATTAACTCAAAATTGAATAATACTCAAATCAGACGAATAGCCAGTCATAGCAGACGTGTGGCAGCATGTAAAAGTAGACACCCGAGACGACGGAGCAATTTTATTAGTTGGGGCAACAACCACACTAAAAAGGAGAATTCTCTTACGGTTCTATAGTTCCCCTGCAATCATCCTTTTGAAAATATCGTCCGAGAAATGAAATTCTTGCTGAGGATGTCTGTTTCAGTCTTTCATGGTTATGACATTTTACCACAGATCAGTGATTTTCAATGAGAATCAATAATAATAATAATAAACGTTTACTGAATCATTGTCTCAATAGTGAAAAGTCGTGAGACAACCTTGCAATCATATCCTATATCAAGAATTAAATACAATTTCTGAAAATAGTAACAGTAACAAAGTTAAATGATTCCGTTATTTGCAAAACGTATTATAATTGCGATAAATGATTTATCATTTACCCTGACTGAAGCTTTAATCACAGGTAACCGAGATGTTCGAGAGGTAGGATTGCGATCTAGAAACAGATGTACATTATGTAAGAGATGATGATTGTCACTTACAAATTTGATGGAAAAGCGAAATGCCGATTATATGGCTACATCCTGGGCTACATATCCGATAATCAAGGGGAGCGAAATTCTCACAGTCACATCTTGAGAAGCCACAAATGATCCTGTGCGCTCTTGACTGAATTCTTTCCAAAGAATCTTTTTCTTTAGTCATGAGATTCACAAATAGTGGAGCGGCATATTCTAAAATGCTTCGGATGCAGTTGCAGTATATCAAAATAAGATCGTCAGAGCTGATAAATGGTTTTAACTGTCGCAACACAGAGAGTTTTGAGAACTTGAGCACAGAATTAGATTCATCTGTGCGCGTTTCGGTTTCCTACAAAGGAAGGGTTATATGCAGCCTTAATATCGAAATGGCACATTACGTAATTAGACAACTTGCTCCTTCTCGAATTGAATTAACTTCAAGCTAGCAAGCAAACTCCAAAACGAAGTAGATTATTCATAGAGTAGGGACATATAGGTGAGTGTCGACCATAGGTAGAGTTATGTAGGTCAGATAGAGTAGTAACTCCGCATTTATTAAATCCCCAATTATACACTTTCGAGTTTATTAAATAAACCCTGTGGGAACGAATCTTGCGAAAAACTGGCGGATGTCAGCTGCAGAATATCATGCTACAGTTCAGTCATATTTGCGGCATATTCGCTGGCGAAGTTCGCAGGCGACAATTCGCATATTCGCGCTCTGTATGCCACCTTCTACTTTTGACTTTCTCTCTTATATTCTTTAGTAATCCGCCTCTACAGCCGAGCTGTATTTTCTCCCTCACCTCCTCACCATCACCCACATATGGCTAATCTATCTAAGAAGCAACTGTTAGGTGCAGACTATCAATCTTTGATAATGATAAGAATATTGAGAATCCGCTTATATCAATTTTCATAACATCTCTTGACATTCAATAATTTACAACAATGACAAATATTTGAATAATATAATAGGATTTACTGCGACATTTATGGAAGATTAATACTTTTTTAGTTTAAGCCTTCGTGAAATAAAAAAGATCCCTTTTTATCAGATCAGACTGAGTATACAATATATTTTCATGTAAAGGTAATATACGAACACTCCTACTCCACTAATTAGTTGCTACAATATCCGCGATTTCGCCGGTTGGCGAAAAATCAGCTCGCATTAGCAAACAAATATCTACCAACTAATTATAGCAACTTTTTCGCCAACTGTCGCTTTTTAATTTTACACATGCTTTTGGATAGATGATGACCATTTTCAGATGCGGAGACAGTTTTTGCACGAAAATGAACCTTATAAAAACTATCCACAAAATCGCTACCTCGCCAGACAATCTGTTGATATTAGCAAGATGCGTTCCCACAAAGGAGAATCTGTGAATTACAATCATGATCATTCAATTCCGTTGTAATTTCTGAAAAATTGCAGAGATTTACATATCTCACATTTGGTGACAATAACACCTGGATCTCCCGTGAGTTCATTCCCTGTTGGAACGCATCTTGCCAATATCAACAGATTATCTGGCGAGGTAACGATTTTGAGGATAATTTTTTTATAGGTTCATTTTCGTGCAAAACTATCTCCGCATCTGAAAATGGTCATCATCTATCCAAAAACATGTATAAAATTGAAAAAGCGACAGTTGGCGAAAAAGTTGCTATAATTAGGCCTAGTTGGTAGATATTTGTTTGCTAATGCGAGCTGATTTTTCGCCAACCGGCGAAATCGCGGATATTGTAGCAACTAATTAGTGGAGTAGGAGTGTTCGTATATTACCTTTACATGAAAATACATTGTATACTCAGTCTGATCTGATAAAAAGGGATCTTTTTTATTTCACGAAGGCTTAAACTAAAAAAGTATTAATCTTCCATAAATGTCGCAGTATATCCTATTATATTATTCAAATGTTTGTCATTGTTGCAAATTATTGAATGTCAAGAGATGTTATGAAAATTGATATAAGCGGATTCTCAATATTCTTATCATTACCAAAGAATGATAGTCTGCACTTAACCGTTTCGAACCTGTTTCTCATCCATGACTCCCCCTATGTGCCTGTAAAAGTCCGAAATTTCATGATTTTTTAATTAGTATGTATTCGCTTAAAAATTGCTGTCATGACATTAAATATCACAAATTGTGATGATTAATATGTCAATATTACTCTGACTTCACAAAAACAAACGAAAACAATTGTAATTATCCAAAATACTCTATATTCTCTACCATATACACACAGTGTATTCGTGACTTCCCTCATGGTGGGATTAGTTCTGATTGAACTTAGTAAAGCACTCACCCAAGCAAAGGCCAGGCTTTTCTGGACACGAGCTGCAACCTTATCTTGATTCACGTCTTATTCCGCCACTAAAGCAAACACGACAGAGCTTCATTGGATTTCTCTTACCATCTGTAGATGGTATCATTTCTTGAACATGTGTATTCGTGCGTTGGTCTTCTGATGGCCTTCTCCTCTTTCTTGGTCCCTTCGGCGTGGATTGTAAATCAGTCAAAGCAGTAATTAATAAGCTAGCACTTCCCCAATCCCAGCCCTACGACGATGTGCGTGCGATATCACACTGTCGCCGCTGAGTTGCATTGCAGATAATCAAGCAAAAGACAAACAAAAGTCACAGACTCTTCGTCATAACAGCAGCAGAATTCTGTGTGATTGTCTTCGACACGTTTGATTTTCTATTGTTGCCGATTTACATTGCTAAACTATAGTATGGTTCTAAAAATTAAGCGCTAAAAGCAATTAATAACACAATTCAATCAACCGGAATAACTCAAGGTTAGGGCAATATGGTAAATGACGACACTTTGTCGTCATAGCGCATAAGACGTGACGACAACGTGTCGTCATTAGGATCGAAAGGGTGGATAATTATTTCTTGGATAGACTAGCCATATGTGGGTGATGGTGAGGAGGTGAGAGAGAAAATACAGCTCGGCTGTAGAGGCGGATTACTAAAGAAAATAAGAGAGAAAGTCAAAAGTAGAAGGTGGCACACAGAGCGCGAATTCGCGAATTGTCGCCTGCGAACTTCGCCAGCGAATATGCCAAAAATTATTGCTGAACTATTGCATGATAATATGTAGCTGATTATCTGCCAGCTTTTCGCAAGATTCGTTCCCACAGGGTCAATGTCATGACAGCCTTGGAGATTTGATGTTTGCTAAATTAGCAACTCGATGGGTTGCTATTGTTTTCCTTGTCACCAAATGTGAGATATACAAATTTTTGAAGTTTTGAAGTAATTTGCCACGGAATTGAGTGATCATGATTGTAATGCAGAAGCAATGATCACAGATTCTCATGACAGCCTTGGAGGTTTAATGTTGGTTAAATTAGCAATTCGATGGGTTCCTATTACTTAAATGCTCAACCTCAAGAATATTTTCTTAAGCGTAGCGTGATCACATCACAGGTGACAGGCCCTGCAACTGTCACAGCAAAATCACATAATCAAGGACAATGATCTCTTTTAACTTTGAAAGATGTAAATGGGTCCATATCACTATTCAGCTTCCAGAAATGAAACATGAATTTAGTGAATCATAAAATCATGGCGGTGAAAATTAACTTAGAAACTTGAAATTTCAGCCAAGAAATAAAGAATAATAGATCGCGACTTTTTCATGAAGACTTTCGTTACAATACAATTCATGAAATTCCCTTGATAATCAGCTTGATTTCCGCTTAGGTAGGATGCCTATTAACAAGTTTTCATTCTTTTTGATGTCCAACTTGCTTTATATTACTTATATAGGAAAGTCATCTCGGTAATTGGCAAATTTTGACTTTTTTCAAAAGTGCTCAAATGAATTTTTGGACCAAGGGAACGTAATCTCCGCAAAAAACTGAATCTTCTCATATAAAAATTTTCACTGTATATATTTTCTTGAGTCGACACTCTACCTATGTATCCCTACTCTATGATCACTCTATTCCGCGTTGTAATTTCTGAAAAACTGCAAAAATTCGCATTTCTCGAATTTGGCAGCAATTACCAACTGTATCACCCACCAGTTCATTTAATAAAATCGAAAGTGTATACATATTGGGGATTTAATAAATGCGGAGTTGCCACTCAATCTAACATATTTACTCTATGTGTGTAATAATAAAAAATGCTAGCAAATTGGCACAAGCCACTGGTGACAAAGGTGTGCTCAAAAATCCGTGGAACTCGTATTGCTACGATCGCTTTAATCGAAATAATGATGAAATCAAGAGTTTGAGACCCATTCTATTGGAACATAGCTACCTCGGCAGTGGAAGCGCTCATAATATGGCCTATCAAAAAGATCTAAACTTTCAAAATTTACCAAAATTATCCATAATTTTCCAATATCTTCCACAATTTTCCACGAAAAATTGTGATTCAAAATTTTCTTGAAAATTTTCATCACTATAGACATCGGATTACATTATTAAATAATAATGTAATCCGATGTCTATGGTGACGTCGTACATGGGAGACTGATGTAATGTTACAATGTAGAGAACCCTACACACACAAACAAGACAACGGTGGCAAAGCTCAAAGCAAATGTTCAGTCTATGGTTCAGTCCTTTTGATACCCAACTTGCTTCATATAGTGATGCAAATGGAAAATTTTCCACTTTTTTCAAAATTTTCCGGAAAATTTTCCAATGGAAAATTTTGAAATTTTTTTTTCTGGTGATTGACGTTTTTGCCATTGTTTTGGAGGCCTGTTGCACTCAAACACTTTGGTTGCACTCGTTTGAAAAGACTATGTAATATTCAAAGACCAAAAACTTCTCTATCATCCCTGCATGCTAACTTTTGGGACCAACTGCACCCTCTATGTCTATTTCAGATCTTTCCAGCTGAATATCAGACATTAAATGGATTTCAGATTTCTCTAGTTGAATTTCAGATATGAAACCCATCGAAGGATCTTAAATTCAACTGGAGAATCTCCAATTCATCTGTTAAGTCTGAATTCATTGGGTAGATCTGAAATCGATTTGGAACTAGATCTGAACCCATGAGGTAGAAATGGAAGGTGTGCATGCATTTTGTCCTCAACGAAGATCTACAATATGTCAGAACTTAGAAACTGTCATAGTTGATTCTTCTACTCATCCACAGAGATCTTAGTTTCCAAATATCTCACGAGTTTACAGTCTTCCAATATGGTCGCTCATGTATAATGCTGCGTGGACTGTGTGCTTATTCTTCACATATTCATCAACATATGGAGAATTTGTATCACTAGGACTGGCTGCACAATAAAGCTTAACTTTCAAGCTAACAAGCAAACTCCAAAATTATTTTTGCTCCAGATCTTTCACATTGCATGAAATTATACCTCTATTCTAACGCAAGATTCACGTTAACAAACGGTGTCAGTGTGATAATCAAAAATGCTAACAAATTAGCACAAGCCAGTGGTGGCAAAGGAATGTTCAAAAATCCGCGGACGGAACTCGCAGTGCTGCGATCGCTTTAATCGAAATAATGATGAAATCAAGAGTTTTAGACCCATTCTATTGGTATGTATACCTGCGTCGGATGCGGAAGCGTCCCAATTATAGGGCGTATCACAAAAATCAAAATTTTCCAAAATTTTCCATAATTTTCCAATATTTTCCAAAATTTTCCAATTTTTTCCATAATTTTCCATGGAAAATTTTGATTCAAAATTTTCCGGAAAATTTTCATCACTAGCTTCATACTACTTCAGAAGGGGCTTCATGTCGGTAGCATATAAATTTGCGAAATCTAGCTTTTCAAAAACTGCTCAAATAATTTTTGTACCACTGGAACGTAATCTCCGTAAAAATTGAATATCATCATATAAAACTTTTCACTGTAAACAGACACTTTTTTGAGCCGAGACATGGTCGAGACTCTATCTACTATACTAGCTCTATGGAGCAAAATATTTTTTTGATAAAGATCGAAGGCAAAGGGTGTCAATTATTACATATCCGCTTTTCTACTTTTTGTCGACGATTGTGACATATAGACGCTGTATCTTTTTCGTTTGGATTGTTTGTTTTTATAGTATGAATTTGTATTATGACCTCTTGCGAGAGTTTATGAAAATCATATGATTTGAATTCAGTTTTATCGTCCTACTTCTCTTGACTTTTATCTGATGCTCACAAAAAGGGAAATTATGCGTTAATTAATGTCATGAACAGACATTTCTTAAAATATTTGAAGGAAGATGTTCGCTTAAGTATTGTATTTTTACAGCGAAAAATTGATGATGACTGTCCTGAAATCCTTTCTCAAGGTACAAAAGGTGTAGAAGTAGAAAAGTCTGCTGCTGTTGTTTTTATGTTTTTAATCCGCAATAAAAAGCACCGCAATTTTATTGCATGTGATGAAGTTGTTCATTCACTTAAGTCACGCCGGCAGAAATTTTGACCGGCAATATATTTTGCCGGTAGAATACTGAATCGTTTTGATTTTCTGCGGACGGAATTTGTGTAAACTGACAGCCCCATACATAGAGTAGCCCCATAGTTTTATACCACATATCACCATACTACATTATTTTCATGGATTAATCGTCAGTTTTCTCAGATGACGCTGAATAAATCTTGAATTGAATTCAAATTGTGATAGTGACTTTGATAGAGTATTTTCTTGACTCACTACGCACTCATATGCATGCTAGAAGGTTTCCAAATGACTGACTGATTTTTCTCATAAATCAGGACATTCTTTGACAGTATATACTACTCTAAAATTTCTTCGTCTCATTTACAATATCAATTTTAACACATGTTGGTCAGCTTTATCGTCTGACTTTTTTGCTCTAGAGAGATTTACTTAAACGATGATTTTCTTAGGAACTCATAGAATTATTGGTAGAATGTCATCCAACAAAAATTGGGGGTCTGTTCTAAAAGATTGGGCGTAGGAGTTTTCCAACAGTACTCTTGCCACAGCTGATATTTCTTAAAACGAGATGACTCCGAATAACTATATGTAGCAAAATGCACGATAATGTGTTAAACTATTGAGTTGCCCTGCTTCGCACTACTGTAGGATGCATCTCAGTTCACTTTGCGAATAATCAATTGAATTTGTTTGTGTCATGCATGAGGAAGATAATGTCATGTTTTGACTCCCTTGTCCGCATGTGTCGCAAACATTTGAAGTCCACCATCAGGACGTCAGCTTTTTCACAGAAATTTCTTTCATCGCTGTTGCAACATTTGTGCAATAAATACATAATTATGCACAAATGCAGTGTAAAAATACATATAAATGCAATGTAACTACATGTAGGCCTACATGTGGATGATGTACATACATGTGAAAGCAGCCTAGTTCTGAGAAAATTCATTGGAAGGCGTTCTTGACACTTGGAGATCAATACAAGGCAATTTTTCCATTGTAATTAGTTGCTTCCATTATTGGTCGCGTGGTTTACCAGGATTCCATTGTAGCGCTCTGCTATGACATGCAGACTGTAATTTTTCTGTCAAACTTCAAAATTTGCCATTATTGAATTCACCTCCATTGTCAGAAAGGATTTTGGATCGAAATCCAACGATCGACATCCACTTGCGGGAAATGGCATTGGCAATGTAATTGTTTCGTCGGGTTTCTTGTAACTGATCAAATAATGTAGCGAGAGAATGTGTAGTAGCCTATATATGAAAAAAATGAAGCTTTTACGTCACTACTCCCCATACTTGGGGCTTGGACGGTGCTGACATAGTCAGACTTATGGAGCGTTGTAGTACTTCTGCACTTCTGTCGACACCTTCGGGGCTCGACCTGGGGACCAAAAGATCGCTAGGCCAAGCACGTAACCACTGTGCCACGGAGACCACATAGTAGTAGCCTATATATGTGGAGGAAAATTGTACTGTTCAGTTGCATCAAATGTAGTCAGACGGTTTCATTTAAATTTGGTAAATATTTGACCAATAAGAGACCATGGTTGGTCTAAATTCAGATTTCCTCTGCCTTAAAAAAAGCATCGCATCCATTTTCAACCAGCCGTATGCAGCCAGCTTCAGATGAGGCCTATTTGCGTCAAGCAATTAAGCGATGCGTTTCTTACTGGCATGGGTGCTTTATTTATGGAGTTTAACCGCTATATATTATCTTCAACAGTCAAATCAATGAAAGCGTTTATAGCAGTTTTTGTGATTGGTCTACTGGTATCTAACAGAATGGAATGACAAGGGATGTACCGATGTGAGAATTTTTTCTGATATCTGATGCCGACGATTTATTGGCAAAAATTCAAACATCGGCTCGTATATCGGCACTGCCGATATGTAGGTATACACGTATTCCTTGTGCATGGATAACGTTTACAGCTGTGTAATGTACTGAATGTAGCCTAGCCTACATACTCGTGCATATCACCTATGCAAACTTCAGACTTTTTGCATCTCAAAATGCACAAGCAAACATGCAAGTGTTTCATAATTGTGTGCTTCGATATTTTCTTTTCACGTGTTCTGCAAATTATAGCCCAATTTAAGTTTTATGAACTTACAGATGGCAATTTATGCAAGTGCTCGCACACTGAAGTCACTCATTGATTGTGCTCATGAGATGCTGCAGTGTAGACTTGCAGTATGACTGACATCAGCATTCTGCATTTCTGTCCCTGTTGAAATCTATGTCTTGAATAAATAGATGGAAAATAAACTGTTTTAGAGTAAAGATAAGAAAATTTAGTTTTCTTGAGCGCGATGTAGGCCAATCATTTAACGAAGTCAAACAACAATATTTCTAGGTTCCATGCTGATAGTCAAATTCTAATCTCGTCAACTTGTTGTGTAGAATAATCAGCTGCTCTCCATCGAGGAGCACCTTTTGTTTCTCACGGTAGTGACAGTATTACTGCTTTCGCTGAACAGCTACTGGTTATATAGTCTCTATATTTGAACTTACTGTCCAACTAGGATTAGCAAATCAAACCCTCTGAATAGGATATAAAGAATCAAATTAATTATCCTACAGGATATTAATGGTGTCACAGGTTTTTGTTAAGAATTCAGAAGGTTTCCGACTAATTGCTGTTGATGAAATCAGATAGATATTAGTCGCATTCAGTCATAATGCTAATATTTATTTTGGATAATACAATGTACTAACACGTGCATTATAAATCACTGCCTTTATTTGATTTTAAGTTCATATCACATTTTATATCATAACAATTCATCTCTATATCATAACTATTCATCTCTATATCAAAACTATTCATCTCTTATTCTAGATCAACAATGTAATGAGATCAACATGTAAATAATAAAAACCAATCAGGCCATGGATATCATCATTTTCAAAATTTGCGCTTTTCAAAGTGTACATTTCAAGGATGTGCATTTTCAAAATCATTAGTGTCGGCATATCTGTGAGACGCTGGCCGAAAACCGATATGCTAGATGAGCTTTCGATTATCCGCCGAATCCAATGTAGCAAATCCCAAACAATCATCCATGCAGCTTTTGCCGCTGGCCATCAAAGTTAATCGAAGTCATTGGCCTTTTGTCTGCACAATCAGCTGCCTAGTGATAATGAGATCTACATTTGTTGCAGTTGCTGATGTCTCCCAGCCTATTCTTCGGATTTTGCTTTTGATGCTGTCAAATCGACTGTGCAGATTTGCTATCCACACTATAATTGTTCCTGCCCCGACTGCGATGATCCACATCTACTTCGATTACTGTCAGCTCAATTACTGATTTTCGTCAGCTAAGGACGCAGTCAAACATGTTTCTGAAAATCTTCCATGATTTGCACAACAGATGATGCTTTAGATTTATTGAAATCATCTTGACTGGCGTCTGGCGTTCTTAAAGCATTCCTTCATGTCAATATAAGTCAATGAGAGCACCGTCACACGCCCAAGTTATTTTCGCTGGTGGTCAAGTTTGTGCTTTTGAGTAAGAGATGTCCCAACACGCCGTCAAGAAGTCATCCGTACTTCTTTACTTGGCTGTATAGATCAAAGTCTGCAATGTATGTTGACATTGAAACATCAAGACCCCGTGAAAACAATTCGAACTTGTCGTTTGCCAAAAAAGCTAACTGATCAGTGTCCTTCATATAAAGACGGTCTAGTTGCACGAGAATTTCACTCCCCACATATCACAGCATGGAGTTGTAAAGCCGTCTCGCGCGCCTTGTTACTGAAGGATAGAAGTAAAGCAGATGCACTTGACCAAACGACGGGAGATGATATTCATATTGACAAAGCAAGAAAAAAATAACTCCCCTTGGTTTTACGGTCGAGACACTTAAAGTTAATCAAGTTACAAAGCAGACTGGTATTTCGGCTTCCCGCGTCTTCAATGGTCGATAGAACCATTGGTGGACCTATAGCAGAACGTTGCTTTGTATCAGATAACTCGGCCAGTTTTTGCCAAATTATGATTTCCCATTTCCAATCCTCGTAGGATGAATCTGAAAGCATTGGTGGGCTTTGACATGGATCGTCCGTAGGTTGTAGTCTGCCATGGCTCTTCTTACATTTGTTAGTACAAGAGGTGGCGTCAAAGCACCGAATTATATTTTGAAATCCCCCAAAATCTGAATACAAAAGGAGAAATATACTACCTTGTTTCTTTCCTTTATTCTTGATTCGTGACCACCGAACACATGAGAGTGAAGCAAATGTCGTACAGTGTATGATAACAATGTATATTCAGTTTCATTTTGTCGATTGATAAATAGCAAGTATGAACTCTAGAATGACACTGGTACTCCGATTTACCTCCAGCAGGCTAAAGTAATCAACTCCGAGCGAACGGACTTCAATTATCAAACTGCAAAAAAAACTTCAATTCAAAACTGCAATTATCTTTGCGAGCACGTGAGACATCCAAAACACTATTTCAATGCTTTTTATTACAGCATAGAAATCGATGTGACCGTATGTTCACACTAGGCATTAACCTTTAAAATGTAACTATGAAGTGTGATAACCTGATAACACTGAACACAGAGACCAACATCACATTTGATGCATTCAGTACGGAGAGCAGCTTTACAGAATTCACCAATGCAACGACGCCTTTTGTTTCCCTCAGAAACTTGTAGTTAGTCGTGAAAGCCATCAAATGACCCTCTGCGCCGGTAATCTTTGTTTTGCTAGCGCGGGAGAATCGGTGATAAGTTCCTATTAGATGTATGGAACTACATGTTGATATCAAAGAAACTAGCCTACCTTATTGTCTTTCTAATGTAAAATACAAATATAATTTTTCAAATCTAGTGGAAGCGCATGTACCTCGTTTCTCTTTGGCTACCTCTTATTTCTTGCGAACTTGAGTCTTTTGGTATGCGGTTTTCGCTTCCGGGACAACTGGGCCCGGTAAAACTGGGCCCAAAAAAAAGTACAAAATGACTCCTTTTTTGACATAAATGTGTTGCACAGACTCTGCTGTACACATAAATGCCCATTTTCGATACTACAATGTCCTTGTCTATAATATAAACTCATTTTTATGCCAAAAATCGCATATGGTAAGAAGGGCGGGGGTGTTTGTATCTTTGTCAATGACATCTTCACTTCGTGTAGGTTTGATCTGTCAGATTTCCTTAAGTCTATTGAATGTGTGTGTATCATGATAAAAGATCCTTTGATTTGTGTTATGTGCACGTATATACCACCGAATCTGTCCATAAATGAGTTACACAGTATTTCTGACTTTCTCCTTCTCAGTTTACAAAGTGTTTTTGATGCATACCCAACCACCCATGTTATGCTAGTTGGTGATTTCAACAATTTTCCTTGTAATGATGTCGAAAGTCAATTTGGTCTCAAACAAGTTGTTGATTTTCCCACTCGAGGGACCGCTACCTTGGACAAAATTTTTGTTGATCCTGTTCTAAGTACTAAGTACTCAAACGTGATTTCATGTCCACCATTTGGGTTGTCTGATCACAATTCTGTTTTAATGAACCCATGTAATGTCTCTGTTCAAGTTTCACACATACGAAAGATCTATGATTTCCGCAAGAACTACGTCGACAATTTTGTCTCCTGTTTACAACAAGCCCCGTGCATCACATGTACAACACTGATTTTACTTTAGAAGATAAATGCTCTCTTTTCTATTCCTTCTTTGATGTGGCACTTCAAGAAATTCCTCTGCACTACGTCGAGATGTCATCCAAAGACAAGCCTTGGATCACACCCATCCTTAAACAATTAATCAATCTCAGGTACAAGGCATACAGGGAAGGCAACATGCCCTTATACGTGCACTACAGGGACAAAATCAAAGCAGAAATTGCAAAAGCAAAGAAACGCTGGGTCTCAAAATGCTCTAATTGTGCCAACACGGATTAGAGTATATGGACGATTGTGCGTGAAATGTGCAACCTCAAGTCTAGGTCTTGTTCCTTTTTTGACGCAATGGTAAATGGTCATCCCAGTCCTGCGCATGCAGCGGAATCCTTCTCTCGAAAGGTCAGATCTCAATTTACGTCGAATGCCGACTGGTCAAACTTCCATCTTCCAGATTCAAATGAAACTCCCTGGTCAGTTGATATATCGTCGGAGATGGTTTTCCGTGATATGCTCAATCTGAAATCGAAGGCTCCTGGTATTGACTCATTATGTTCCACTCTGATTAAAGCATCTGCTCATGTTTTGTGTGAACCTGTGACGCATTTGTTCTGTGAATCTATTTCTTTAGGGTATGTACCTTCTATTTGGAAGACCGCCAATATTGTGCCGATTCCTAAATCTGGTAAATTTAACAGCGAATGTTTTCGTCCGATCTCCGTACTGCCTATCCTTTCTAAAATGCTGGAAAGATTTGTCGCTCGATCAATTTCATCCGATCTTATCAAGTTGTTTGGTTCAAACCAATTTGCCTATAAGCCTAAAACTGGAACACTGCATGCTCATATTCAAGTCCATGATTTCGCTACCTCTGTTCTGGACTCTACAGACCTTGTTGGTCTTGTTATACTTTCGTTCGATCTCCAAAGTGCGTTCGATTCCCTGCCGCACAGAGCTGTCATCCAGACTCTCGTCTCCGGTAATTTTCCTAATGGATTTTTAAGGTGGCTCGTATCATTTCTTCAAGACAGAAAGTACCGTGTTAGCCTTCAAGACATCGTGTACAGCTCCCTTCGGGATGTATCGTCTGGCGTGCCGCAAGGATCAATAATCGCCCCTCTGTTATTTGCGGCTCATATGGGATCCCTTCAACCGAAATCTGACTCTGTTAGATTAATCAAGTACGCTGACGACATCTTAGTCATGATTCCCATTACAAGTATTTCCGATGTTGATCATTACATATCAATGGAAGAGGAGAATGTGAACTCCTGGTGCCTATCCCAAGGACTGATCCTTAATAAGGCTAAAACTAAAAGCATGTTTATTTGGCGTTGCTCCCGCTTCAGCTATCAGAGTAGCTCGCTTCATATTAAGTCTTGCTCCCAGCTGAAATTTTTGGGTATTATTTTTAATCAATTGTTTGATTGGACCGATCATGTATATGATATCTACAAGCGTGCTTCTAAAAGGGTCTACGCTCTTCGGCGGTTGAAAGCCTGTGGCATTTCTAAATGGGGGCTAATTGCTGTGTACAATGCCTACATCCGCTCAATTATAGAGTTTAATTCTCCAGTGTTTATCGGTATTAACAAAAAGTGTAGTCAACGTCTGGTCAAACTTCAAAGGCTTTGTCATCGGGTCATTTGCGGGAATGATTGCCATAACGCTTGCCTCGAAGATCTAGAAACTCGTAGACAACGGAAAACCCTAAAGACTTTCTCTGAAATGTTCAACCCTGATAACGTTTTACACGAATTCGTTCCTCGTCGGCTTTCTTACTCACGGCATCTTGAAATGCCTCTGTGTAGAACTCAACGTCGTGCCCTTTCTTTCGTTCCTTTTTGTACCAAGCTGTATAATAGTACCTTGTAATTTTCTTTGTCTCTGCATGATTTCCATTCATTTCAATAAACGCATTATCATATTTTTGTGTACTTTTACAAAGGGCCAAGTGCTTCAAAGGAATAAACTTTTTTCTACATATAAACATGCCATAATAAAGGAAATACATTGTAGTTATCAAGTTAGTACCTTTTTTAGAAGATTTCGACCTACTTACTTTCTAAAAAATTTTTTTATGAAATTTTTTTTTATTATTTTTTTTTTAAATGAGTTTATTTTATAGACAAGGACATTGTAGTATCGAAAATGGGCATTTATGTGTACAGCAGAGTCTGTGCAACACATTTATATCAAAAAAGGAGAGTCATTTTGTACTTTTTTTTGGGCCCAGTTGTCCCCACCCCGCGGTTTTCTGGTATGGTGCTTATGCCATCCTAGCCTCTCCTCTGCAGTTCGAGTAAAAGATCCACATTCGAAAAGGGATTGTCAAAATAGGAGCAGTAACTGAGGCAAATTATCCAAGAAGTGTAGTAAAGGTGCAGAATGTTTTCTTACTAGACTGCCATAACTGCATGTGTTTTGTCGTGAAAGAAAAGACTTGCCATGATTCTCTCAGGTACAATGTGTCCGAAAATTTGCGTTCAGTCGTTTAATTAGTGGTCTCAGTTTGAAAATTCCTTCACTTTTATCAATTTCATAATTATTGACAAAATTAATAGCTCTTATAATTCGTTCAAAACGTTCTCGTCTCATACTCGAAGATACTAAGTGGTGTCCAACATCAGCTGAATCTTCCCAGTGAAGTCTTCTTGCAGGCCCTGTTGAATACCCAGACAGAATAACAACTCCTAAAAACAATTTTAGTTCCTTATCAAAATTTTCGATCAAGTCATTTTTAGAGACTGAATAGCGAAAGGACTGTAGAGTTACAGAGAGTGACCACGAGTGGTAGTCGCATTTCGGATGAAAAACGTATTCGGATCACAGGGCGTACGGTGATTCATAATTTTGAATATTTCCGAGAGGTCCATTACATATCGACGGCATTGGAGGGAGGGCAGATTTAAATTTCTTAGTCGTTCTTCGCATGGAATGGAAGTTCAGCCATGAATATTCCGAGTCAAGCGTCGCTGCACACGCTCAATCAGGACAATGTATTCGGATAAGGATGGATTCCAAACTGGGACGGCATATTCTAGGTGTGGGCGAATTAGGGAGGTGCAAAGCTTCATAAGTACGTTAGGGTCTCTTGACATGAAAGTCCGCAGGATGGCAGAAAGAACATTGTTGACTTTCTTGACACAAAGGATGGTAGGCCGTGAGAATTTGAGATCCTTCGAGATGTGGATTCCAAGGTCTTTAACGCACTCAGACCGCTGGATTGTGTCTCCTTCCATCTTGTAGTGAGAGCCAGGATTGTGATGTCCAAATGAGATAATTGAACATTTCTCTGAATTCAAATGCAGTTGCCATTCCTTTGACCAGATGGTCACCGCGTTGAGATCAGATTGCAATAGCTGGACAAATTTTCCCGGATCAGCGCGCTTAATTTCAATGTTCATTTTGATGTCATCTGCGTAGGCCTATTTAAGGACATTGGAATTCACTACTGTGAATAAAAAACATGAAACTTTAGTAAGCAGTTCCATAAAGATATTACAAGACGGAAGATAGTCCTATTCATTGAAGATTTAGGGACCTAAAAGACGTTTGTGCACTACACAATGCTTTTTTGTCGACATATCTCCACACCTTAATCCAAGTATTTATTACTCGCAATATCATTAGAACGACTATATCGTCGGAAAGAAGTGCCGTTTTCACGATTTTCGTGTTCAATATGAAGTTGGGATTCCGTAGCCGTCAGCATTTTGCAGCCCTCAGCTAAAATATTCTTTGGCGCCGTTGAAATGTGCAACGGCTATGAATTGAAACCCGAACCCGACTACTTGCCACACGAACCATAATTTTGAACCTAGTCCGACCCTGAAATTTTAACGATCATAGCCATTATGGTACGAACATAACGAAAAATTACTTCAACCGTTGAGAATGTATTTCCTAGTATTTAGACGTGAGTCTTTGTAAAAAAACTACTAAATGAGAAGGAAATTGCTCTTTTTCACAATGGCAATCTTTAGGCTTATAAATTGTTTTCCATTTGTGGAGTGATATGGACTATTACGTGATAGTATCCTAAAGTTTGTGAAGTTTGAATATCACACATTGCTGGAATATATTGAATTCAGGGTGGCTGCCGAGCCCAAAAATCCAAAGCACAAATTTTATGGATGACGGTTACCACGCGCCCATTGTACGCAAATTGATTCTACCCTAAAGGGATTCTTCAATTAGGAATTCTTCTGGCGTTAACGGTCTTCGTCCATTGTGGCAGTCTTCATGGTTTCTCTTGTCGATGCTTCTGGATAAGTTGGTGTTATCCTGCTTTTGTATTAACTAGTGGATTGTGATATCCTTTATCTCATGGCATGAATACGCTGCAGCGTTCCAAATTGCGATTTGTTGCTTCAGCTCAACATGTCTGAAAACGGAAGTCTGAAAAATCGGCTAAGTACAACTTCATAGAATTTTATGAATCAGATGATGAAAATTTTTTGATCGTTGAAAAGTTCATGAAGTGAACTTTTCCTTCGATATGAAATCATTTAGATTCCATAAGTAGTTCACTAGCTGCAGGCCATTGAGGAAAAGTAGATGATTATTATCCTAAGAACCACCGCTCACAGAATTCAAAAAATTTTGAAAACTGAGTGCGACAGAATCAAATATCGTTCACATCATAATTTGGCATCAAAATTCTAACTGAAGGTATGATGAAAGAAATTTAAAGCAAAAAAATGATTTTTCAACGTAAGGGCTTAGACGGTGCTGACTCAGTCAGACTTTAATCTGGAGCGTTGTGATCTCTCAGTCCGGATGCCCTTCCTGACGACTTTCGATGACACTTTTAGAGCTCGACCTCTGGACCGAAAGATCACTAGGCCAAGCATTTAACCACTGTACCACGAAGACCACGTACATCAGTGTTTTGAAAGTAGTTTAAAGCAGTGTCTGGATAATTTTTGAGCGGTGTAATTGGAATAAAATCTCTGGTCATTATAAAAAAATGTGGAAATTTGATGAAATAGTCCGGGAATCGCCAGAGAATTTGAAGCATGAAATCTGGCCGCCACCCTGGTTTTGGCCTAGTGATCATTTGGTCTAGAGGATGAGGCCGAAAGTGTCATTGGAAGTTGATAGGAAAGTCATACGGACTAAAAGTATCACAACGTTCCAAAAAATGTATATGTCTGCACCGTCCCAGCCCCCAGTGTGGGAGAGTAGGGACGTCAAAGCCAACTTGCTTTGAATAACATATATTTTTGCTTTCATTATTTATCTCATGACGTCTGTCTGTTCTTATTTCAGGCGTCTGTCAGCTACGATTGTTCATCTATTGGCGACACCGGTTCAGCAGATGGTGAGACCAGTATTCTGCGGAAAGCTTTGAATCTGTGGTATCAAATCAGCTACTTTTACAAGCAACAATATTTTTTCGATGTGGAAGTTGAAGCGGAAGGTAAACGCTTCTCAGCTCATAAAATAGTTCTTCTTGCGAATTCTGAGTATTTCAGAGCATTATTCCGACATACTTTATCGACGCACACTATTTATGTGAGCGAACTTACTGCAGATGCGTTTGAAATTGCATTGGACTACATGTATACTGCCAAGTTGAAGTTTGAAGAATCGAATGATAACTTTGATATGTTCGGTTTGATGAAAGCTGCAAGTTTTCTCCAGATTGATGGGATGATGTCTGACTGTTGTCAACTGCTCTCACATATGCTGACTTCAG
This sequence comes from Prostheceraeus crozeri, assembly GCA_907163375.1. NCBI lineage: Eukaryota > Metazoa > Platyhelminthes > Polycladida > Euryleptidae > Prostheceraeus > Prostheceraeus crozeri. The sequence continues at coordinate 49,044 of CAJQUW010009496.1, read as the reverse complement.
AGAATTGTCTAACAGTGTGGCAATTGGGGCGTCAATTTGACTCCCGTTGGTTGGAATTAAAGGCCGTCAGTTTTATTCGACAGAACTTCGACTCAGTCTTAGCTGCAAATCCTGTCTGTCTCTCCCTTTCTGCAACGGATATTGAAGCAATTGTGGCGGATGACACATTACAGATTCGATCTGAAGAATTGCTATTATCTTGGGTCCTTAGATGGGCTGAAGTGCATTCCGAATTACAAAAGAAATCTTTAGTGCGAGTTCTTCGACATGTTCGTCTACATTTAATCAAGGACATGGAAGTAAGTGCAATGTAGATTATACGTGTCTATTTTCATTGGTGTGCGATGCGGAGTCCTGTCATTTTATAGGTCTCCTACTCCGGGTGGCAAGTATGTAAGCCTGGTTTAAAAAAATACTGATAACCTACATCATAGATTACATCATAGGCTAACCTGAACCTATTTTTTTGTGATCATTGATGCATCAATTATCAGTCATTTTCAATGAAAGTTTATCAATTTTGATTTAATGCTTGGCATTTAACTTAATTTGAAAAACGACGAAGAAAATCTTGTACTCATAAATCACCACAGCATTCTATTATTCGTTCTTAAGAACATGATAGCGTCGACAACATCAGCCTTCAGTCGAGATTGTAGGTTAGTTATTAGAAGCTAATCTATTTGTATCTATCTATAGTTGTCATTGCTAGTACGGTATTTTACTTTTGTCTCTGATGTGACCTTCTGTCTCTGATTGTCTTCTCTATTAAATCACCGAGTGAAAAGACAATCCTTTTTTCAATATCATGGTTCATTCCCTCAACAAGCTTTGTATGCACTGCTGTCTCTGTACTTTTGTTTGACGGAGAAATTTGACATCAAGACAATGACAGCTATGCACGAGGAAAAATAATTTGTTTGTATTATATTTCGGGTCTAGTTATAGTCCGGAGTCCTATCATTTGATAGGACTCCGACTCCGCATCCCTGGTTTGACTAGTGAGCTGAATTTATGACGAAACTATGAAAGTAAAACCCTGAGCTTCTAGTAAAATTGTCTGGATTGTCTGTAACGAACCTTCAAAATACCATGAGATAGCTAGGGATGCACCAGATTTCATAACAGTTGAATTTCAACTTCTTCTTAAATCCGGCAGAAATAATCTCTAGTGTGCGAGAAGTTATTATACGAAGGTGTTTTATGTGATAACATAATAGACCTACATCAAGCAAAATTGAGTCATTATATACTTGCGATTTGATTTAGTATAAATTTCACCTTATCACTCTTAAAGCAATGCTCCATAGAATTGGACAAGAAATGTCTTTATGTTGAGGCTACAGCCCGGTGTTCTTACGAAGGCCATTATTTTGTGATAGGTCCGTCTAGACAAGTAGATGATCTTGAGGTGAACCTGGCGTCGTCGGAGGAGGCTTATCAATCGAGCGAACCTTTGGAATGTCTCTTGAGTTTGACACCATTAACATAACCAACTCGTGATGTTGATTTTCGGTTTGTAATTTAACCTGGTGTCCGTGGCACAGTGGTTGCGTACTTGGACTAGCGATCTCATGGTCCAGAGGTCGAACCCGGAAAGTGTCACTGGAAGTCGGCAGGAAGGGCATCTGGACTACAAAGCACCACAACGCTCCAAACAAAGTCTGACTTCAGTCAGCACCGTCCAAGGCCCCAGTAGGGGTAAAAAGTGACGTAAAATCCGTAAAAAAATTGAATTGAATTACCACCACAAGTATAGCTGGAACGATTGAAATATATTCAAAAATATTGATTATGATTTATTGTTGAGATCATAAGAGAGCACACGAATTGATGAGTTACTTGTTGGTTGAATTGAATCACACTTTGAAAACACGAAACAAATAAAATGTAGAGACCTTGGTCAATTAAAAGTGTCTAATGCGAATTAACTTTACATGTCTAAGTTTATGAAGTTTACTAGATTCTGAATTATTGAATTACTCATCGAGAGTAGAAGCCATCAGGAATATGGCTCTGATCTCATGTTCGGATGAGTAAAAAGGCATAAATTAAAATTAAATCAAATTTGCTGATTTATTGACATGCTTTTGATTATGATTGATGATCGATTAAAAAACAAAGCCGAGATTTAAGCATGCAAGTGGACGAAGATAAGAGTAATGATGACGGTAATGATAATGGAATAATCTACACTATCATACCGCACGTAGGAGTAGTATCCGAAAAATTAAAACTGAATTTGAAAAGAATATATAAAAAATATAACGTAGACCATAGAGTAGGGATATATAGGTAGAGTGTCGACTCAAAAAAGTGTCTGTATACTGTGAAAATTTCCAAATCAAAAGATTCAGTTTTTTGCGGAGATCACGTTCCCGTAGTCCAAAAAATTATTTGAGCACTTTCGAAAAAAGTCAAAATTTGCCTATTTAAATACTACCGAGATGACTCTTATATAAGTAGTATGAAACAAGTTGGATATCAAAAGGAATGAATATTAGCTAATAATCATCCTACCAAGCGGAAATCAAGCTGATTATCAAAGGAATTTGATGAATTGTATTGTAATGAAGGTCTTCATGAAAAAGTCGCGATATTATTCGTGCTTTCGTGGCTGAAATTTCAAGTTTTTAATTCAATCACCGGCATGATTTTATGATTCGATCACTAAATTCATGCTTCACTTCTGGAATCTGAATAGTGATGTGGAATCATTTATATCTTTCAAAGTTAAATGAAGTCATTGCCTTTGATTATGTGATTTTGCTCTACCACTGGCAGGTTGCCTGTGATATGATCACGCTTAAGAAAATACCCTTGAGGTTGAGCAGGAAAGTAATAGGAACCCATCGAGTTGCTAATTTAGCAAACATTAAATTTCCAAGGCTGTCATGACACTGAGAATCTGTGAAATACCATCATTCCTTCCGCATTACAATCATGATCATTGAATTCTGTTGTAATTTATGAAAAAATGCAGAGATTTACATATCTCACATTTGGTGACAATACCACCTGCATCGCCCTTGAGTTCATTTAATAAAATCGAAAGTGTATACACATTGGGGATTTCATAAATGCGGAGTTACTACTCTATACCTAATATATCTACTCTATGACGTAGACGCAAAAGTGGTTTTTAGCACAAGCAAAGTAAAATCGCATTTCTCACTTAAAAGTAAGTCAATGACGTTGATGAAGTCCTGTGTTGTTTATGAATTTTCATGCTTGGGCGATCCAAGTAGCCAATACATTAGCAAAACTAAACGCCGACTTCAACAGCGGATTGATGAACATAAAAAGAATCCGACAGCAATTAATGAGCATTTGCATAACTGTAGTAGATGTAACTTAGAAATTGATCAACAATTTAAAATAATGTACAAAGGTAGCACAGATTATGAGATTAGCATTGTTGAGACTCTTGGAATCAAAGATTGACAGCCAAAAATTAATCTCAGTGTTGAGTACAACGGTGTTTCCTACTTATTAAAGATATTCAATTAAAGTCCTTTGATAACTTAATTTGTTTCATTGGTTAATTGCCGCATTGATTAATTTTGCCCGTCTGATGTCACGTTACCAGAATTGAATTTATCTCATTGCAGCGAGCCATCAGTTAGCGTCAACGCTGTGCAAAGTATCATATGATCAATTAAATTTTCAAAACCTTGATTGTGATTGAGATTACTGATGAAGCCAAATTTCAATTGCGTGATTATTTAGATAATGACACCATATCTAGATAATTATATCTAGACATTAGTCTGTTGATATTAATTGATATCTTAGCGATTTTCTGCCTACATGCAGTAATGCACCACAAGGGTCACTTCTAGGACCGTTTTTGTTCAGTTTACATTGTCATAACCTACATCTAAAACTTTCCTCTGCTTTCTTGATGTAATATGCGGACGATGTTAATAATTAATTAAATTAGCTTTATATTTGTGCAATATTTGGCATTGAGCATATTGCAGGGAAATGCGAAGATAAAAAACAAGATACATGTGTTATAAAAGGTATGTACAGGCAGTATAGCTAATAAAAGAAGAACTTAGACGAGTGAAGTCCTTGTTTTGCAAGGAAAACACTGTTACTGACTTTGAAGAAACTGTGGTTGAAGAGAAGTATTATCTTCGAGACTGGCCATCTCTCAATCTATTTCGCTTAAATGACTGCAGAAAAGCAATGATTTTTTCTTATGAAGGTTTCTGCTCCTGACAATGACAACATCCCATTCACTATTACACCTCAACTGAAACTTGTCGGGTGTCAGGTGGATCTCTGATCTATCTTCGTCACTGCATTTTTGATTGAATGAAAATTGCAGCGTATTATTATCAATGTTGTCTTTGTTTTCGTTAACTTCCCTGTCAATCATTGTCCGGCCAGATTTGAAATTGTATACCTGATGCACTGAGAAGTCACCAGAAGGGACGCTTTTGGTGGGGGTAAATCCCGAGTTTTGATCTCATTTTATTTGGGTTGAGTCTCGTACATTATTTGCCATTTTGATTTCTGCTTTTTCTTACCTTGTGTTGTATCATATACATGGCACTTTATTTTTCATGTTGTTATATTGACTTTTCTTTATAGATCGATTGTATATGAACAATTTTGCATTTTTAAAGGATTTTGATCTTTGTGATTTTTTTTAATTAAAGAAGCGACATTTCAGTGATAATGTTATTGAAATCATTTGATAGAATTGTTGAATACCGTATTTTCTCGAATAGAACCTGTCCTCAAATAGAGCCCGGATATGAGTTTTAAAACATAGTTATATAAGCCGTCCTCAAATATATCCCGCATATGAACGGTTGCAGCTAAAGACTTTGAAGAAGCAAACCTCAAGAATAAGAGAGGCAGTTTTCAACAGATCTCTGTGTCCTTCAATGAAATCAAAGGAGGAGAAGGAGGCGTCGCGTGACTTCTTATCGACTTTTTAGAAGGAGGCATCATCTAGATTCCACTTATTATCCCTACATTGAATTCCCTTTCCAGTTCCATTTGCCCTCTTTGTAGTACTTGTTTGACCCTATTTTTAATTTAATCCTAAATATTTACTATTAAAAACTTAAAAAAAACCCAAACTAACAATAATAACAAATCATAAACAAAAAAAACAAAATCTAAAACCAAAACTTAATAAAAAAAATAATCCAATCAACCAACCACACATAATCCCATATTTATTCAATCTTATTTAAAATCTCTACCCCACCTAAATACACCATCTCATCAAAACCTACCAAAAATTCATTCAAAATCACAAATCATCTCCACCCATCACATCAAAAAATACATATCTCCTTCAAACATACTTCCAATCCCAATTCCCCCAACTATATACTCCACACCCTCTAAACATAAATACCCTAACTCCCAAAAAACACACCTCCTCAACTAAAAAATCTTCTCCATTAATATTAACCCCCCCAACCAATCTTAAATCCCCCCCTACCCAAAATCCCAACCACACACTCTCATCCACAACCACCTACAACATCCCCCTAATCAACATTCCATCCAAAATCACCCTCACTACCCACCACATCCCCACCCCCAAAAAACACCACCCCCCCCCCCCCAAAAAAAAAAAAAAAAAAAAAAAAACCACACAAAAAAAAAAAAAGACCCCCCCCCCACCCCCCCCCCCCCCATAAAAAAACCCCCCCCCCCCCCCCCCCCCCCCCCCCCCCCCCCCCCCACCATTTTTTTTTAATCTTTTTCCCACCCCCCCCCCCCCCCCCCCCCCATTTTTTTTTACCCCCCCCCCCCCCCCCCCCCCCCCCCCCCCCCCCCCCCCCCCCCCCCCCCCCCCCCCTCTTTTTTTTTTTGTAGATGATCAAGGAAACCTAATGAACAGTATACTAATGGAAGTCTTCATGAAAAAGTCGAGATCCTTTTTTGCTGTCGTGGTTGAAATTTCATGTTTTTAATTCTATTTTCATCGGCATGAATTTATGATTCACTAAATTTATGTTTCACTTCTTGAATTTGAATGGTGATGTGGACCCATTTACATCTTTCAAAATTAACTGAAATCATTGTCTTTGATTCTGTTATTTTGCTCTACCAGTACGAGGTTGTATATGATATGATCACGCCAAAGGAGCTTCTCCTGAGGCTCAGCATGAAAGCAATAGCAGGTCATCGAGTTGCTAATTTAGCACACATTACCTCTCCCAGGCTGTCATGACATTCCTTCTGCATTACAATCATGATCACTCAATTCCGTTGTAATTTCTTCAAAAATGCAAAAATGTACATATCTGACATTTGGTGACAATTACCACCTGTATTCACCTCGAGTTCATTTAATAAAATCTAAAGTGTATACACATTGGGGATTTAATAAATGCGGAGTTGCTACTCCGTCTTCTGTTTCTGAGATACATGTCAAACATACCACTTTGTGATGCGTGAAATACCTTCACTAGTCTTTGATTATTCATCATATTTTTGATCAAATTCGGTTCTATAATGCTTTCGTTTCATCCCTTGCAAACTTGGGTGTACCTATTCAAGGAACTGCCATTATCAGAAATTATCTTAATGGTCGTCGACAACGTGTGCGAGTATCAGACTCTGATGTCTCCAACTGGACTGTGGCATCAAGTGGTATGCCTCAGGGCAGTGTGATTGCACCTTTTCTTTTTGCAGCCGTGATTGATTCTCTAAAACCAAAATTTGATAATTCTAGATATGCGGATGATGTTACTATTTTACATTTCTTGCGTCAAAACTGTGATGACAACTTACAGAATGAGTTTTCGCATGTTGAAAGATGATTGAATGATATTGGCTTATCGATCAATTACAGTAAATGTGCTGTTTTGAATTGTATGACTAAAAAGTCGATTTCACTTTCATCAATTTCTTGCTGTGGAAATATACAATCTATCTCTACTGTAGCACTAAGTAACTAAGTTGTTGGATATTACTTTCTCTGAAGACTTATGTTGGAAATTGCATATTTCAATAATTGTTAAGAAATGTTACTGACGAATGTATATTCTCCGTAATTTAAAACTGTGTGACTGTCCACCAAAGATAATTTTTGAATACTACGTTTCTTTTATTCGTTCGGTCCTCACTTATGGTTTTCCCACCTTCTGCAACCTCCCTAAATATTTGTTTGAAAAACTTTAACGGGTCGAGAAACTAGCAGCAAGATTTTTTCGTAATCATGTTTCGCTGATTTGTCATTTGTTACCTACACCTTGTGTAGACGGCTGTTTGCTACAATTGTTGGTGATAGCAACCATTCTTTGAATATCATGTTTGATGAGAGAAAACCCACTCTGCGAAATCCTCTGTGTATTACAGCACCGCGAGCCAAACATGTTCGATTTAGTAACTTATTTATCCGCTTCGGAAGGTAAAGTTGTACAACTCTCTTTTTATGATGCACTTGTACCTCGTTGTATTTTTATTATTTGTCTATGTTTTAAACATACATCTATAATGCGTTCACCGCACATTGTGAGCCATCAATGAAGTCTTATCTCTTCTACCAGATGATAACTTTTGCAGGCAGTCATTCAGGATTATAGTCCAGCTGTTGTTGAGGCAGTCAGCGATGCCTTGCTTGAACTTAAAGCTGATAAATGCCGATTACTGCGCGGACCCAGGCTTGGAGGAGAATGGGGACTTTTCGCTTTCGGTGGCAAACGGAGTCTTGACGATTTCTGTGATGACGGACTTGATCCTGATGAAGATTTCGAGAAGAATTATCTGCCTCCTTTCGTAGAAGAGAATCGTGAAGTGAGTTGCAAGATTCATTGATTATAACGATTTCTACCGTGAAATTATCAGAAAATAAAATTACTGCTGAATATCGTCGTGAATGTGATCTGACGGCAGGTTTGGAGGAACATTCTCCTTGCTTAAACCGATGTTATTCATAATATTGTCAACATTTGATAAATGGCATGCGTGAGATCATTCAACCAGATATTTAGGAGTGAAATAGTACGCACAAAATCCAGAAATACGTACAGGGCAATTCCAAAATATGTTAAATTCTGAACGAAATCGTAGTATATATTGTGTAGCCTAAGTTGTCAGAAATAGTCATTGAAAGAACATGCATGTGTATTTTGTTGATAACGTGAATGCTCCCGATAATGTAGGGCATGGTTAATTGATAAAGATATTTGATGAATTTGTGTATTCGTATGGAATATTACTGATCAAAGAGTTTCAAAGGAAGAAATGACATTGGTGCAAATACACTGAGAATACAATCAGAGTTATCAGAACTTACGCAAATGTTTATGGGAAGTTGAATATGTTGTTATTTATCCAAACGGATGAGATCGCTTCTTGGCTAGCTTCTAAAGAATACCTGCCTCCAGTGGCTAATAGCAGTTAGGTTCCAGTCTGCTGCCAGAACACTTATTAGGATTTACGATTGTTTTCATTTCTCTTCAAATATGAAATGAACTTCATAAAACAGCTTACATCGTCTTGTAGAAAATGTCACTTCGAGTCAGTGAATCGACGAGTGTAGATCATCATCATTGTTTTCTTAACTTTAAATCCCTCAATGAAAGCTAAAATATGCTATATTCTATAAATAAGGCTATCCATTAATTAACAAGAATTCAAAATTTTGAAGAGTAAACTTTTAAATTCATTTCAACAGTTGTGTCGAAGGCAAGCCTCATAAGTCCAAAGAGGTTTTTGTGTGACAAACTCTCTCATTGGGGCGGCATTATCAAATTCAATTCACTAAATGAACGCTCTATCGACCGTAGCCACCAAGACGCGCAGTCATTTCAGCTTTCTTTAAATACTGTGTGGATTAACCCCCCGTTTCAAATCATACTGCTGGCTTTGAATTACTGATCTCTTGCTTCAGTAGTGTTGATTGACAGTTAATGCTATGTTGTCTTTGGGGATGAATCCATCTGATTCTCTTACGAGGGTTCTTCAATTGAGGACTTATGTCGTTCTGTCGCTCGACGATAGCTCAGTTAATAGAGCGTTGGCGCAGAATGCCCGAGGTCGGTGGTTCAAATCCACCAAAACGCGCAGCTATTTTCCGTCTGTTGAATTGACAATTTCAACAGAAGAGGCGCACGTTCAGACAAGTTTGACTATCACCATCAAACGCTGAAGTCACAGTGTCTCAACATTTGATGTTGCTTCTCTTGAAATATTAAAGTGAATGTTTCATTCAGGATCACACACATCGCTAAGTTTGAAGAACGGCGCAACAAAACGAAGTTTAAAATTACTCATTTATCTTGTGAAATATATCTGCGGAAGAAATACAAAGGAGTTTCTGTGATTTATCATTACTTTATGAGTTTTTTTTCTCTATGAAAATCAGAGTTCAGTGTTTTTCTCCGTGTGTACTGAAATTCCGCGTTTTCCTCCGAATTTCCACGTTATGTGGAGAAGTAGAGTGTAAAATAATTGGCACTGCTCATCAGTTCGCAATTTTCGCTCATTACTTCACTGTTGATCAATATAGCTTCTGCTCATACTCAATATACTGTAATCCATTGTAAATCAGTAGTATGATTATACCTTCAAATGTGTAAACAGGAATAAATTTTCATATTTCCAGTTCTTCTCACCGATATCCTCATGGAAACCAGTCAGCGGCATTCCATCAGTTGGCTTAGCCACTTGGCGCCATGTTTCACATTTGCCGTCAAGCCAACGTACATCGTTCGGATTGGCCCGTTGGGACTCATACGTGTATATCACTGGTGGCGAAGACGCTGAGGGGTTGATTTATCCGACGACAGTCCTTTATGATCACAGCGAGCGGGTTTGTCGTCCTTTGCCCGACCTAACAGTGCCTCGCTCTCGGCATGCAATGCTGGCCTGTGAGAATGGAATTTACGTTTTAGGAGGATTTTGTGAAACCGGTTGGACGGACAGTATTGAAGTGTTCAACCCTCTTCGTCGTACATGGGACCTTCTGCCTTTTAGAATGCCTTATAAAGTGTCCGCATTTGCTGCGATCTTCCACAGAGAACGAGCTTACGTATGCGGAGGTATCAATGATTATGAGCGATCTGTTGATACCTTCTATGAATGGATTGTTGATACAGGTAAGCGACTCTGAAGATGTTGTCGTGTATGATCAATTGAGATCCTCAATCAGTGTGTATAGCGCACTTAGAATAATTACGTCATGTATTTGAACATGATGGACGATTAACGGAACTTCAAAGAGAATTCCACAGTCGAAGGAGATTAGAGTAGGGCAGTAAGGAATTTAGCACTTTCACAGAAGTTTGGTACCTAAATCACCCAAATTACAAAATCTCGTTCAGGAGATAAGATAACAACGCAACTCATTTATATTTGCAAGCATATTTTTATCTAAGACAACATCTGAAGTGAAGTGAAGTATATGATGCATGTTACAATGACTTAGTAGATATATTCGAAGGTCTGCTCATGTGCAACATCTCGATGTTGCCGCCACTTAAATTCGTAGCGTCCTAGAAAGCACATGGCTGGTGAGTGCTAGTTCTCTCAGCTTCATGTTGTGATAACAACGAGTCTGATAATAGCAAAATATCTTCGCCTGTGTCATGACGCCAGTAAGGACAACGAACTGTAACTCGAACTCAGTCGATTCATTCATCACGCACGTCAGCAGCGTCTAATCTTGAGGGACCCAGATTGTGCGAAAGTGCTAGGAAATGTACCCAGACAATCAAAGCACCTTATATGTGCTCCAATGACAAAAACGACTTATGATTACTCTCTTGAGTTTGCAAGCAAACTACCGTGTACCTCCTGAAGCTTGATATTTTTTTTACATGGGAATGGATGGATAGCCTGGTCAGGAGACTCGAAAACATTAGAAAATATGCTTTAAAGCAGTAAAGGTAGAATAAAATTTGTTCATGAATGCATGATAAAATATGAGTAAACTATTCGGGAACATTTGCGAAGAGTTTTCTGGGAACCTGGGAACGGATTAGTGGTGGGGTAAAAACAGATAGCCGATTGAATAGCCTTGATACTAAGCCAAAATTTTTTTCTATTTGTAGATGAATGGTATCCCCTTCCTCGTCTTCCGGAGCCGCGTTCCAACATGGCCGTAGTTGCTCATGAATCGTTCCTGTTGGTGATTGGCGGATTGAATCCACGATTGACTGCCGGCGGTGCCTCACGATCTATTCTTTCATATGACGTGGAGCTGATGCAGTGGACAGGCGTGTGGCTGCATCTGGAGCGACCAGTCACACTTTGCAGTGCTTGTGTTGTGAGAGAGCGGTTTGACGACGAAGACATGGAGGCGAGTACACGCAGCCTGAATGAAACGGGTCGACAGGCTCTGCTTGTTGTCAGTGCGAGACCACGATTGATTCAAGTAGTGTGGTTATCCGACGGTCGAGTTGATGTTCTCAGACATAACCTTATGATGGAGGATGGAGGTCTGACCACCTTGCTAGACACTTGTTATGGATGATCGAATGCCTTCAGATGATATTTCGGTGCTTCGAAGTTTCTTTTCTTTTTTTAAGCCTGTGATAATTCGTGAGTGGTTGGAGCAGCCTTTTTCTCAATCTGTTTGTGGATCGGATTTCCTAGGGATCAAATCTTTCATTTTCAGCATTCTTTATGTCTTTCACGAAACAGAATATTACAATCATCTTGGAACTGCATTGAATCTGAGTTCAAAAAGGACAGTTTTTTCAGTCAAAACATTTGTGAAAATCTCATCGATGGCGAAAATCATAGATGAAAATATGACTCGTAAATAAAAATGATTTAAACAGCACTGGCTCATATAGGGACTTAAAAATGGATGATAGCAAAAAATCGCAAGATGTGATGATCATGCCGCAAAATAATCTTACCGATCTCATGGATTGATGCGCTTTTTCTCAGTCAACTGCAGCTATCTTGTACATAATTCATTGCAAATAGTCACTACTATTCTGTTTATAAGTAGTGAAGATTAATATATATATATTTTTTCTTGAAAGGAGTTGACAACTAGAAGCTCAATTGACGGTTGTTTTAATGTTAATCATCAATTGTACAAGGATAGTAGAATCAACTAAAGGTGAATTGATATGGCAAGCACTATTCTGTAAATAGAATGCCTGAATTTTATTGTCAGCTCATCAATACATAACTTTTTACTCTTAGGACTGTCTAGAGGTATTTAGTCCGGCAGCCACAGTGAGTTCCTGCAGGGAACGATACCGAGAACAAGACTTTCACAGAATGATGTACACCCTATGTCTACTACGAATCTGCGCGTCTGCCGAGTTCTAGTTAGTTCCTCTTCTTGTCTGAGAGGATCAAAGAAAAACACATGTAAATCCAATGGGACACAGATTGAAGATTCTCGTAAAAATGAAGTGCTCTGTGCTTTCTCTGTTTTTTGTGAAAAGTAGTAAGCATAGAGCCATAGTTTTTGACGTGGAATGTCTTTGGGTCATTTCCTATTATGTTCATATGCTTTTGTTTAAGAAGCTAGACACATTCAGATTTGGTATGCCTTCTAATGTTGGCGAACACAATCATTGTAGCTTATTTTATTTCACATTCTCAATGATTACAATGTCGTGGATGATTTATTATCATGTTTCTGAACAGCGATGCATGCAAGAATGTGATTACATGTGGATAAATTTGGCAAAAATGCTTGTGTTCGCCGACATTAGAGAGGCCTACAAAATCGTATGAATGTGTTTATCTATACATGAATGTTCTATGAATATATATGATATAATGATATCTATGAATGTTCGTGAAAATGATAGGAAATGACCTGAAGACATTCCTTGTCAAAAATCATGGTTAAAGAATGCACAGAACATTTCACTTTGACCAAAATCTTCAATCTGCGTCCCATTGGATTAATATGTGGTTCTATTTGATCCTGTCTTAGAAAAAGAGGAACTCACTAGAAATCGGCAGAGACGCAGATTCACAGTAGGCAGAGGGTGGACATCATTCTGTGACAGTATGATTTTCGGCTTCGTTCCCAGCAGAATCTCGTTGTGGCTGCCGGACTAATATAAAATAGTCCTGTCTCATGAAGGAATTGCAGTTACATGCAGATTCACCAAGAAAATAATTGTAAATTCGTAGTGACTCATAGACCAGCGATGACCTCTAACATCCATCAGTGTTCGAAAAGCATTGATGATGATCTCTCTCACGAAATTCTATCTTATTGGAGTTAAGCAAGCGAATCATTGGATATCTACCTTTTTCAATATATTTCATAGCCAAAACTTTCAGTAGCAATATAAGATTAACATGGATTTTTGAGGGCAACAATGTAATATTGCAGTTTAGACAGCTGAACCGCAATATGCAATGAGGCTGAGGGCCGTCATGTTCCGATGTCTAAACTGTAATATCATTGTGTTTCGGATTTCTATGTAACTGAACTGCAATATCCTAGTATTGAACCGCAATATACCCACGAAGCATATTGCTGTTCAATATCATAGAATTCTAATTCAAATTTGGACTTAAATGGAATGATTAAAATGTTTTTCATATATCTACGTTCTTTATTCTGAACTGCAATACGCCAAACCGGCATATAGAGGTTCAGTATTTTAACTAAGGAAGATATACGAACCTAAACACAATGAAGGACATTTGAGGGCGCGTAGTGAAGATCTCCTACATTGTTGCCTGAAAAAAAGCTATGTTAATAATATTGTGCGTTATTGAAATGAACTGGGCAGCAATGCTATGAATGCACATGTAGATATCCGCTGATTGAGATTTCAAAAATGTCTTTCACATGCATAGATGGCGAAATCATCATTACGGGATACATTGTTGCCTTCCTTTTTCCACATTGTACCATGGCTCAATTACGCACACAATCAAATTTTATCCAATTTTGAGGCATCATCTCATTGATCATGTTAATTCAATAGTTTGTAGCGAAGATAAGAGCGATCGATGATTTCGCATAGTATAAACCAGTCTTCGTCTATTTTCTGGGTCATTCCATTAGCATGCGCCACATTTTCACCGCTGTTACTTCAGAAATGCTAAACTCAGTTAGATCGCTCATGTAGTTGGAATGCGCTTGCATCCAGAAGATGGTAACGCAGTCCGTAATGATAGCTTGTATTTTTTTAATATTCCTGATCAGTTGAGTCAAAAAATCTGTTCAAACTGACTTAAAATCTTGATCCTTTGATATTTGTAAGAAAATAATCTACTTTTACTCATTCTAGAGCTCTTCTCAGATTCAAATTGACAGCGATGCAAGTTAGCGTAATGACAAAAGAATTGTGAAAAAGTTGTTCTTGTTGGAAGCAGAAAATAATTTCCCATGACTTTGAAAGCATCAAAAGCAGTTGTGCAATGTTTCATTTGAAATAACGCATTGTATTTTATCTTTCATTGATGGTTAACCAATTGAATAATACCACAGAATGCACCAACATCAAACCTGTAAATTTTGAATTCTGAACAAGTTTAATTATAATGCGATTAGACAGCAGCAAACTTTCTAATGGTAAACTGTTCAAGTAGCAATTAGTGGAAATTCATTTTATTGTAGATCTTCAGCTAAAATCAATTCCATTGGACCAATTCATTCACAAAAATTGTGCAGGTTGTATGGAATGGCCTAGAAATTAATAACAAAGATCCCATTTTCCGCTCTCAATCGTGAATGGTTGCATTCGGAAGGTAGTCAGTCGGCTGCTAGTTGATAAGGTACTTCTATTCTTTCCCACCCACATTTCTGTTGTTGACACCCAGAAGTGTTGCATCGTCAACGATCCTCTCTTGCTCCTACTTGTTCTCACGAACGTCGCATAGCGCTGAGTGTGTAAAACTCCTATTATCTGACTTGTAGAACATTTACAGCCTCAGAATTAGACAACACTGCTCGTCATTTGTTTGTAGACAACAATCACACAAAGTTCAGGATCACAGCTGCACCTTGTATTCTAACTGAGTATCCAAGGGACCACTCCTTCATCCCAGGGTTCAAGTAAGACTTCTCAGTGGTGTTGTAGTGTCACTCAGTGACAGATCAAGTCTATTCTAAACCCAATGTGACTAACTTTGGTGAAATTCGATGATTTTGGAAAATTTGAAAAATTTGGAGCTGGGAAAGAATGGAAGTACCGTTGATAATATTGCTAAAGGTGTCATTAGTTTATCAAAGTGAGATATGATTCACGTAGGAATCTCTCTCTCTCTCTGTCAAACTGATGCCTTCTTGCTTGTTTATTGCAAAAGAAGTCGCTGTTGTGGTGAGATTGTAAACTACAAATCGTTTTCTTGTGACGTTGCATGAAATGAATAGTGAAAAGGCATTTGATTGTGATTGGTGTTCAATAATGAATGATGGAGTAATTTTCATCAAATGTGATAATCAAAGGAATGAGGTGTCAATTCTAGAAATTTTCAGATTATTTCAAATTTTCATCAAATTTTGTTTTTCGAAAAGTAAGTATTTGATTGATTCGAAGTTTCAGACTTTCCCCAACGGCCAGCAACTGTTGCAGAGTATGAATCGAAAGTCTTTCGGTTCGGACGACAGATTTAATCAAGAGATTTTTCATGTTGCTTTCCAATTTTGATATCATTACGCTAAGTATTTTCCTACGCTCTACTATCAACCATAAGAGTAGTACGTCAGTGTAAGTAGTGTAATGTTTTAGATAGACGTACAAAGGTTGACGTTTGGTACTGTCATTGGGAAGGTGATTGCATGCGCATATTTTCTTCCAATGTTTCTAAGAACGGACACACAACCGCAGAGATCAAATCTTATAATGGTTTTATTCAATTGGAAAATACCGGTATATGCCGAAATAATTGAAAAATATTTTGAATTGAACGATCTTCATCAGCGATGATCGAATTTGCATGTATTTGCTACCGATTTCAACCGATGCTTTGCTATTTTCTTTTTGTGATTTCACCAAGGGGTGTGAAATGTTGAAGATGAACGATGATGTGCTCTTTTACAATCGCGAGCTTGATCAAAGTAAACGCTTGTCTCGGCGGCAACTCAGCTTTAAAATGCCATAAATCACCTGCAATGCGATCTACAAATATCATGTTACATTCCGTGGTTTGTTCAAACGTAGCTTTGTGTTGTTACGAAATTCTGTCTGATATCATTGTGATCTCCTTACTTACATATCTTCAGATTTGAAGTGGTCACGTTTGTGCATAATTCAATACTTAGCAGCGTTGATTGAAATTAATGTGCTTTTTCTGGATTTTTTAGCTCTAATTAGCATGAATTTCACATTTTCAACGCTGAATATAAGGCGTTAAAAATCTAGATGTTAATAGTGCTTCATGAAGAACTTGATTATAGCAGCTGAAACTGCATTAATTGTCTATTGTGACATCATTTTAACAACTTATCTTTCGTATCCTTCTGTGTAGACGATCTCTTCATAAAGAAGAGACAGCCTTCATCGTTTGCAAACATGCGAATGATGATAATAGCAAACAGGAATTGTTCTTTACAATACAGGCAGACTGCGAGCTCAAACCGAATAGAATTATCAATACCGTCTACTTCAAATTGTATGAATGAAATTTCTGTCCTTATAGTCATTTTTTCATATTTTGATGTTCATTTTGAATGCTTACGACAATGTTATTGGTTTAATTTTATTGTCGCATTTTACTTTTGCCCTGGAGGCTCATGACGTGCAATATTTTCAAACTCCTGTCAACACATTCCAAAATACTTGTTTGAAACACAAAATATAATCTTTATTATGGGACTGATGTCTTCTAATGACTGAGTCAATACTGAAGCAAAACTGATTTTGTACTGTAGGCTAGAACTTCAGTTAAAGTCAAATCGAAAAACTTATTGTTTCAATTCAGCTCTCCAACCTGTCTAAATAAAACTCAATTATTAATGCGAGAAATGCTTAGTTTCACCCCACCAAATCTATAAATAAAATCTTAATGAGGAGAATGATAAAGATTTGCTCATGGATCAGACCTATAGTTGGAATAAAGTAATGATGTTACCCCTAAATTATGATCATGCACTGAATGCAAATGAAATTGCAACATGCTCTTTTTTCATCATTTTTGGGTTGACTGGAATTCACTGAAATATGCATATCATCTGCATAGCCTGCCTATTGTGACAGGAGACTGTGTCATACACTAGAAATCATTGAATGAATAAATTGGCTTCGCGCATAGAAGTAGGCCTAGATTAACAAATAGCCCGATCGGCTTAAAGAAGGGAAGGCTCCCCCGGTGAAAAAAAATCGTCGGCGATTACTCGGCAAATAGTCGGGCAGTTCACCGACATTTTTTTTCACCGGGCCGTGCCCACCCAGGTCGATAAAACAGAGTTACACTAGGTGACATGCCACGTGTGATTCACGCGTAATTACGGAACACCCCGAACATCCGTGGTTAAGGACATTCTATTCCTCTACCCGCTTACTTCGTCGCAAGACTACACTGAAGTCACTTGATTTGATTCTGTTTGCCTTTCCACAACTGCGAGATCCACCATCAAAAACGGACGTGGAGAGACATTTACATTATGTGGAGGTGGACGACGGGAGGAATCGCTGTGCTGTGACCAACGGTCTTGTTCGACGCATTGTCGAACTGGTCGAGAAAACTCCGGACATGACTTAAGAGCAAACAAAGTCTAAGTTGGACAATCCAGTCTCAATTTCAACAATATCTCGAGCACTGGGGGAAATCCGCAGGAAAGGTGCATTTTCGAGAATTTTCGTTCCACCGTCTTCTAGACTGAATATTCAACTCGTATTCCTGTAACTTTTGCATTCGTAGAACACTGGGCAATTATCTAGATCTCCATCTCGTGCTATCTTCTATTGAATATACCGATTAAAAAACACATTTTTTAGCTGTCCACAGCTCATATGCCTTTAATCATGCTACGAATTGTCCAGTATAATACGGATTTTTGACAAAGCGAGCGCCCGATCGAGTTTGATCATCAGGACACTAAACTTTATTTTGATGACGTTCTTTTGTGCCTGAAAGTCATATAATTGACTAAACCGATGTTTTTGATGTTTCCAAAAATTCTGATGTCATCAGACCGACGCGTTTTTTGTCATCAGACCGACGCATTTTTTTCGGACATCAAAAACATGTATTCATGTTCTGAATATGTCATAAGCATCGCCCAAGGTCACAGATCATTGAGTAAAAATCCTAGGATTCTGAGATTAAGTGATACAAATCCATAGAATAAAGGGAAGGAAAAGTATCAATTAAATCCACCACAAATGTCATCAGACCGACGCGTCTTTGTCAATGTATGCTTGGTAGTATAGGAGGAATATTTGCAAACCTTATGATTTGCATGATTCCTGCATGATTTTGAAGTTCTGTGACTGAAGTAGAGCCTATAAGTATATGATAAAACAATTTTTAGAGCAAAATACAGCACAATATGTCATCAGACCGACGTTGTCGGTCTGATGACAATAGAATATATACAATGAGAATATGTAAAGAATGTGAATATGAATTCATGGCTAAAGAAATAGAAATGGATGCAGATGTACCACTTTTTCAGTGTGGTTCATGCTGGCACCGATATTGTCATGCCAGGAACTCCTAAATATCAATTCCGCTATTTTATGGTGTAGGCCTTGAGACTAATTCAGGAGCCTAGGCTAAGTATGTCGCCTGAACGATGTCTTTCTCACACATTTAAACGTTAGACAGCTTAGTGTGGGCTCCAATATTCAGCAAGTAGCCTAACTAAACATCACACCATGACGAGTAGCGAATACCTCCTAAGCAAATATGTATGAAGTTTATTGTATTCACATCACAGCTGAGGTTCAAGCTCCGGTAGAGCACACAGTCGTGCTGGTGATGCATACAGGGCTATTGTCTTCCACGCATCTTCCCATGCAGCATGCCTGTTGATTGGTCAACAACAAATTTTTGCTGCATAAGTCGATAAGCATTGCTTTTTTATTACTGTGAGTGATATCTTGTACACCGATGCACGCGTTAGCGAAGAAGAGAGAAAGAGATCGAAAATACCGTCTCAAAAAGAAAGATGATGAAGGATACAGGGCAAGGCGAAGCGAAATATGTAGAAATTCATGCAAGAAAAGTGAGCAGTTATCATCAAGAGATAAAAGAATGCAAAGAGGCAAGTGGAGGAAATTTTCAACGAGTGTGCCGAGAAAAAAGAAAGACCAACCAGGGAAGGAATCGGGAAGAAGATCAGTTGAATTCATCACAATCCAGCTCAAAGAAAGAAGCAGTTAATCAGGGAAAAGCAGAAAAGAGGAGTACAGATCTGCATTCTTCGAAAAGAAAATCATCTGAAAAAGAAAGCTCTCTGTGGCGACTTTCGAAGCGCTTTGCAAATCTGAAGAAGAGATACGAAGGTTGCAATCTCTCCAATGAGTCTCGCGAACCTACACACGATGCAATGCCTTCTACGAGTAAAATGGTCAGTGATATCATGAAGAACCGATTACAAACACGAGTCAGTTTGCAAGCGCATTTATCCATGTTGCACGATTTGAATAGCGGAAGAAAGAAGATTCTAATCGCAACTGCCAGGAGGGTTTCTCAGAAGTATCGAGGTATGAAGAAACACTTTCAACGCACAACCAGAATCGCCAATAAAGCGCTACGTCAATCTCACCAAGAAAGTGAGCACCGCTCCACTGCACAGAAAAAGCAGAAGATTACTGAAAAAAGAATCAGCGAGTTTTATTGTCGAGACGACAATAGTCGCATGACAGCGGGCAAGAAAGAGACTGTAACGAAAACGAAACTGAAAATGCAGAAGCGTTACATGCATTTTTCACAAGATTTGTTATACGAAAAGTTCTTAGCGGAGTCTAATGATCTTCAGATTGGCAGGACGACTTTCTACAAATACAAACCATTCTGGGTATTGCGACCTCGAATAAACGATAGAGAACAATGCTTGTGTATCAAATGCTCGAATTTGCAGGTAAGCTGTAGCACAATGTGTCTATTGTTGATAATATGTCTTGTATATCGGTAATTCATACGTATATTACATATCATATCATAAATGCATTTAGACATATTAAACTATCTTAATATGTTCACCTTATTATACTATTAATTAGGTTAAATACAGGCACTCTGCTTCTGCGGGCTATTAAATTTCATAAAAATCAATAAGCTTAATCAAATGTCGTATATCTACATGTAGTTCTCTATTGATTTTATCCATACTCAATAAGGAGTAGCCTGTTTGTATTACATGCTGTAAGTTTTATGAGAATTGAGTCGTATGTGCAAAAGCTTATGTCAATTATAATCGCTTGAAATATACTATCAAGCTGTCGCTTGAAATATACTTTTGTACGATTATAATACATTCAGTCAACCCATATTTTATTAAAATTGCATTAATTGTCTATTTGATCAATGCAGACAATTTCCATTTTCTTTCATAGACTAAACTTCACAGTCCACAACTGCGTGTATGCAATAAGCAAACAAACTATAGGCCATTTTGAACGTTTCAGAAGTTGGATAGCGCTGTTGGTCTGGTGCAACGATTTGAGAATGATTTGAAGGCACACGCAATGCATCAAAATAAGACATCAGTTCAGCGAAATTCGTGGAGTTAAAGAAAATTTGAAACAAGATGAATTATTGATTCACATAGACTTTTCTGAAAATTATTCTTGCAAGCGTGGTGAAGAGGTTCAGACTGCTCACTTTGGCAACAGGTCGCAAGTTACGATTCATCAAGGTTACAGACCTGGATCTCCAGCAAATGGCTTTGTTACATTATCAGATGACAAAAGAAAATCTGCGGATGCGATCGGAGGGCATGTCAACGCAATACTCATTGATTTATCTTTCGATTCAGTAAGAAAAGTTAGAAAAATTCACGTAAAATTCTTTCTTGACTTCTGTAAAATGAGGCTCTAAACAATTTGTTAACAAAAATGGGGTTATAATTTGATATTAAAATTTATGGCGTTCAATTTACAGCGTCGTCGATGCCGCATCAGTGAAAACATGAATAGAGTTCTTTCAATATTTTCTTATCAGACATTTTATGATGTAAATTATGTCGTCTATCTACATGTAGAGACGGCTGCAAGTTCATACCTGCATTCATATGCGATTTGAAGCACATTGTTAGACATGCTAATTTTTGGAAATATTAATAGATAATAAATTAATAAGGTTGGTAATTCTAATAGAGGCTACCAGAAAGGTACAATGCACAAAAAGCATAGATATCAGACTAAAAATTATTTTCGTATTTCAGCTCATCGTTGTATCAGATTCGCTATCAAGCCAGTACCGAAACCGGAACACATTATATCTAATGACTCATTATATCTAATGAGATCAATGGAATCAATCGATTTGAGTAGTTATACTCGGAAGCCGGACACGGCAAATGACCAGCCGACGGTATTGGTGCGACCGTCAAGTGGATGGCTGACAATCATGTGGCACGGGGAAGAAATATTGATTCAGCCAAAGACTTGCTTACAATATTATCTGATTCGGAAACGAAAATATTGCATAAATTGGTGAGTAGCATATTGTATAGAATATAGCGCATATTTTCTAGTTTGCATTTATCAGCTTCAAAAGGGGAAAGTTGATCAATCAATTCAGTTTAAATGAATTAAGATAAATTACATGTGAAGGAATGCAAAAGGTCATATCTCAATATTTATTTATTCAATATCTAATTATCATAAAGTGTGCATTATTGTTTATTCTTGAAATTTTTGACATTATCATTTTGTAGGTGCATCAACGAGAGATCAACCAATGGAAGAATCTGCTCAGGAATCTCAAACCGATGAGTGGGATAATGAATTGTCATCATGTGAACTGGAACAACGGTCAAATATTTTACCGCGAACTAGCATGCCACTGCAGTCCTAATGCAGATTGTGATTGCTTCAACAAGAAGCAGTGGAAGTTTTTGTAACTGTATTTCTTGGATGCAGATGTTTTTCATCCAGAATGATCTTTTGTTGACACACGGACTTCTTTTTATTCAAAGGATTTCTATTAATACAAAATTGGTTTATTTACATCAGAATATGCTAGTAGGTGTGAAGATTCCCCGAAACAGTCTTTATTGAGCAGTCTAAAATGATATATAGAGGCACAAGTTTAATTTCTAACAATCTAGGGTTGAATTCATCAAACAGAAACATATTGCCATCAGACCGATGCACATTGTCATCAGACCGACGCATCTTGTCATCAGACCGACGTTTCTGAAAACTTAAATGCTTGAAATATCAAAATTGCGTGAAATGGTTGTCATATCAAAATTCGTTGTTAGCATGATGATTTACATAGTTTTAGACTATCACATCAAAGATTTTTGAACTTTCATTTTTGACACACGAAAATGCACCTTTTTGGCGGATTTCCCCACTGGATGGGGAACTAATAACTATGAAAAAGTTGCAGGATTGCGCGGCTAGACGGAATTCTCCCGACGTCAAGGATGACCGTTCAAATTATGCACAGTGGTATTTGGAAGATGGCTTAAACCGCACCCTGATTTATATTGATGAAACCTGCTTCAACATTTTTACTAAGAGAAAGAGGGGGCGAGCAGTGAATGGTCGACCAGCCGTGCGACAAGTTGGAGGACAGCGTGGACCGAATCTAAATTTGGTTATGGCAGTTTCTGCAGGAGCAGAGGTCGTCTACTATGAGTTGCAGAGAGGATCAATGACCAGTAAGTAATCAAATCAATTAATTGAAATAATTAACATCTCCATTAAAAATTTATGCATTGTGGCTGCTCATTAAATAAAAATCTATCGGCAGAACATTAAACCAATCTAATATTCTGTTGGCAGAAGTTTAGCTAATGAACAACCCCATTTATTTGTAATTCAAGCAGGTGACTGAAATGATTCTAAAACTAATCTTGGATGCATTATGATAGTAATTTGCTTTACAAGTGATCGATTCAGTCACTTTCTGGACAATCTGGATGTCATTTTGACGGAATTTGATGTCCAGAATCCAACACTTATCATGGACAACGCCTCAGTTCATTGGGGAGCTGTCAGCTCTACGACATCGGGTGGGATCCAGTGCGCTATTTGCCAGCCTACAGCCCGTTCCTTAATCCTATAGAGAACGTGTTCTCAGTGTTCAAACTAAAATTGCGTTCAGAGTTGCGGGATGAACGGACCGCAGCAAGAATTTCCAACGTGCCAAACGATGTCTCAATAGCGGAGCACAGAATTCGAATTCTCGATGCCATATCCAGAGACATTATAGAGGATCAGACAACTTTGAGTGGACATAAGGTTGAGCAAATGGCCACTCATGTTTTGCGTTACATTCATAGATGCTTTGCCATGGTAGACATTGTTGTGTAGCATGTAAATATAAACAAATTGGAAATTGGATGCCTTCTTTGTATCTTGCTTTCAAAATGTGCGAATTTGCCTGCAATAACTGAACCAGTAAATAGCTGGTGAAATTGAATGCTAAGTTCCATTACGTTAATGGAACTTGCATGCGAAGTACATGAATTTGGCTGAGAATATACACATGTGCGAATTAGGTTGCACTATGACGACCTTGCATGACAAAGGAATGAATGTGTTTGGTAAAACCTGCAACATTCGATTCCGTACATGCACTATGCAGTGAGGACTGGCTGAGAAGACGATGATGAAATCATCAAGTGAACTCATTTTCGTACGCCTGATACTTTCTTTAATAATGATCGGAAGGGCCAACATCATGGAGAAAACTTCTGCTCAATGATCCAAATTCTTCGAATCTGAAGGAATTTTAGCTATCGAAGCACTTAGCTGGAACTCACAATAATCAGCAAGCGACGCACAACTTCCTTTCATATCTCCATAAGGTATTAGGAATTCCTTTTTGCCCACTTAATAAGTTCCTCGATGTACCGGCGATTTCGTATTAATCACACTTCTAGCAAACCGAAGCAGATAAACAAAATAATTAATTCTGTGAATGGAACAGCAATCATCGTCATAGTTACAGAAATCCGACACTTTTTAATAATATAGGACTACACTGGTGGGCAAGATGGTCCGTATAACAGGGGCATGAAAAGGTCCGAAATTTATCAGATACATTTTCTGAATTGCAAATTCTTTGTAAATGATTTGTCAAGATACGACCGGAAACTAACTAATTATGTAATGTAATGTAGAAAGATATTGTCAGAAAGATGCACTTTCGTATACAATCTGGATAAATGACATTAATAAATGTCCGAAATAACAAATACAGTACGAAATCGTATTGGCACGTATATGAGGTACAAAGGAGAAAACGTGTCCGATGAACTTATAAGTAGTGTTGCGAGCATGTTTCACAGGTACCAAAATACCTCCTTTGAAAATTGAAATGTCAGACAAAGTCAGCTAGGGCTCATTCTATTAAGGATAGAAAACACAATCATCGAATGATAATCAGAATTGGAAAAATCTCTAAAAGAAATAAAACGTTATTATTTCCATTGGCAATTTTAGTTGCAAACATTTTGCAGCTGATTGACAACTAAATTAACAAATCAGCCGAGGAGTTGTAAAACAACTTGTCCTTCTGGTAAATTGGTAGTTGAGGATTGAGTTTAGTAGTATGGGTAAACATCTGAAGGTCAGTAAGAACCATTTAACCGGTCCAAATTACTTCAAGTCATTTTAACTTATACGGTCACTATACGCACCCTTTCGTACCTTCAAGACGAACCATTTTGCTTAACAGTGTAGAACGGACATGGACATAGAAAGCACTGCTGCGCTGTCGACATGCGTTGTCATGACAACGGCACCTAAACGATGTCGGGTTCCTGTGCTTGACAATGGGAAGGTGTCTTATCAGTGCACTTCGTAAAGATTTCTCTTTGATGTAAAGCATTATGATTAAATTAGCTGCAATATATTGCGGCAAGAATCTACAGATGTTGCATGTTTCGGTAATTTAATACTTCCTAAGATATCATAATTTGATGCCAACCATAGAGTTAGTATATTAGGTAGAGTGGTTACTCCGCATTTATTAAATCCCCAATGTGTATGCACTTTCGATTTTATTAAATGAACTCAAGGGAGATGCAGGTGGCAAAGATGGTAATTGCTACCAAATGTGGGACATGCAAATTTTTTGGCAGTTTTGCAGGAATTACAACGGAATTGAGTGATCATGATTGTAATGCAGAAGGAATGATGGTATTTCACAGATTCTCAGTGTCATGACAGCCTTGGAGATTTAATGTTTGATAAACTAGCAATTCGATGGGTTCCTGTTACCTTCATACTCAACCTCAAGAGTATTTTCTTAAACGTCATTATATCACAGGCAACGTGCCACTGGTAGATCAAAATCACAGAATCCGAGACAATTTCATTTAACTTTGAAAGATATAAATGGGTTAACATCACTATTCAGATTCTAGAAATGAAGCATGAATTTAGTGAATCATAAAATCATGCAGGTGAAAATTGAATTAAAAACTTGACATTTCAGCCAAGAAAGCTCGAATAATATCGCGACTTTTTCATGAAGACTTCCATTATAATACAATTCATGAAATTCCCTTGATAATCAGCTTGATTTCCGCTTAGTTAGGATGCTTATTATCAAATATTCATTCATTTTGATATCCAACTTGTTTCATACTACTTATATAGGAGAGTCATTTCGGATGTATATAATTTGGCAAATTTTGACTTGTTTCAAAACTGCTCAAATAATTTTTTGGACCCCGGGAACGTAATCTCCGTAAAAAACTGAATATTTTGATATAAAAATTTTCTCTATATACAGATACTTTTTTGAGTCGATACTCTACCTATATATCCCTACTCTATGCGTCGGATGTCTATGTTCATCAGTAAATCCGCAAAACAGAGATGGTCGTTCACGGTATTCACGTTATTCTCGTGATCAAGAAGCTAATCATCCGTTTCATATTAAGTATAGATATTTCAACTGCAGATTCAAATAGCCACTCGCAGCATTGACGTTTCCATTTCATTGCTGACAGTCCAACAACAGAATTGCCGAAATTAGGTGAAGCTTTCCTGTTTCAAATACAATTTGCCATAATCAGCAGCATAAAATCAAAACGCGATGTGAATTAAGTAAGCTAAATCAATGGTGATCTGCAGCTGCAGATAGTTAAGGATCCGAATTCACTTCCCCATTTTCCAAGTTGAAAATGCAGCACATTCGAAAAATACTAGACATTTCGAAAACGAAGAATGATGCATGTTTTTAATGTGCACGTACATGCATTAGTCAGTAAATATCTATTTGCAAAAAGTGCTAGTCTATGTCAGTTACTATTTGTAGACAATTTTAATGACTACACTGTAAACTGTAGGGCACTAACTTAGGCACGAAGCCGAAACTTCGTACCAGTTAGCGCCCAGTTAGTGCCTTCTAGTGCCTCGAGGCACTAATAGGTACCAAACCAAATGTCTGTTTATCCGTTGAAATCGAAGGAAAAATCAATCGTGCGAACTCGGCACTATGAACTTCGTGCCTACTCGTGCCTTGTGTTGGTTAGAATTGATGCCTAAATTTCGTGCCTAATTCAAGCAAAATTTCGTGCCCTAGAGTTTACAGTGTAGGCAAATTTGTCTCAATAGACAAAGAGAATAATGAAAAAGCTGCATCTTTAGTGTTTTCATTGTTTCATTTTACATTTGAAACGATACTGCTGCAGTTGATTTGATAGAGAACAGCACTTTACGCGTTCATGCCGACAAAAATGCACTCGAAGAGGCAATTAACGCAAACCTTTTTAGACTGTTTCACTTTGAAGTAGCACTATCAATCTTGAAGGGACAGAACTCGCTCTTGACGGCTCAAACCTACTCGCATATTTTCCAATTTACGATATCTTTCGATCGCTATACCTACAAGCAACATAAAAATATCACGTATAGTAAACGATCCTCTGTTTTGCCATGGATATCTAGATTAATACCTGGATTGGAAGCAGAAATGTCACTTTTACATTGATGTACTCATGAGAGCAAGAAAATTCGCTACCCATACATTTCTTATTTTACTGATATTAATTGTACAGTAATCTCACTTATGTTGATTAATTATTACAACTTCTTAATGATGCTTTACAGGACATGTGTAAACCAGTTCCACAATAGCGTAAGCTTTTTAACATCTCGATTGAGAATCAGCAAAAACATCTACCGTATATTTCAAGTCAAGTGCTGATATACTAAACATAATTCAACACATATTAAAAATGAAAAAACTGTTGAATCAGCATAATCGCCTAGTCTCAACACTCAATTTTCCCTTCTTCTTGAGTTCGAATAGGTCTTTTGCACTAAAGAGTCATTAGCCGATTTGATGAGGTTTTTCATTGACAGTGTTTCCTAAAGCATCTCTTTTCCTCTTGCCAATTGTTGGGGTCTTCACATTTAAGATGCTCCACACCCTTAAAAATTTGTTTACAAAAAGAGCAGCAGTTGACTTCCAATCTTCTCCAAGATTGTCCGAATAAAAATGCAAAGCACCCACAGTCTTCTCATTGAAAATGGACAAGGCAGGTTTTGTGGATAATTTGTCCAAATAGCTTAAATGTAGGTGTCGATTGCTGATCTGAGGAGCCATTTCAAAGGACGATTTTTCTCTTCTTTGTACAGATTCTCAATGTCACTGAATTTGGCTGTCACAATGTTATCACCATCAGGAAATTGAAGTTCATTGCGCTATTGGAAGTTGTTATTCAAATTTTTCATATTATGGGTGCAGTCAAAAGGAAGAAACATTGGCAAATTGTTGTTGTTGTGCGGATTTGGAATTGAAGATCCCCATTCACGATATTTCTGCTTCCAATCCATGCATTAATCTAGATATCCATGGTTTTGCCCATAGACCATAGAAAGTCCTACTTCTATGGTCTTGCCTACTGTTTTGAGTTCACAATATCTGTCATACATGAAGTTAAAAAACAAATTATGAAACAGAAACTACAACATTGTCGTCTTTGCTTAAAACAAGAATTAATGCTTTCTTGTATTGACATAATGATAACACCATTTCACCAGCAATGCTGGTTCATATCGATCAGCAACCTATTACGTGAAATTCCAAAGCTTTTTCAGTACATTTTACTTTTAACACACAGCTGATATGTTGTCAAAGTTAGTGTAATTGCAATAATCAATGCATTTCAACTTTTTGAAATCGCAATGTGAATGTAAACAGCATTATGAAATATAGAGTCACATCCTCAGTTGGACACATCAGTTGACTGTTTGAAAAACTTTGATTATAAAGTAGCTGAATGGATTTTGCCATGTATGTGATAAATACAAATTGTTCTGCCTCAACAATATTCTCTCTGTTTTACACCTACATATCAGCTTCATTTCCTAGAGCATCCTCTGATTTCGTTGTACCTGAAACATAATGTAACTGAAACATAATATATAATAAATCAGAAAAAATTACTTTATGCAGCAGTATAGTATCCAATCTTTTGACAGTGTTCCTCTGACTTCTTTCAATGAGGTCCCCAAATAACTTCTTAATGAGGCTTTTCGCACTTAACTCCTGTAACTTTTGAACATCCCGATTACATGCAATCTTTAAGACAGATCTAAAGAAACATCAGGACAAGGGGAATATTCTATCGCATGAGGCATTATGCACTGGGCCAACTCTCAGCCAAAAATATCTAGTCAGCGCACCGACTTTCGATCACCGTTAAAAAACAGTGAAATTTCTTCATTTTTAGTGATGGACTAATTGGGTGCACTGACTAGATTCTGACTCCTGGTTGAGAGCGAAGAAATGTTGCTCTTATCCTCAATCATCTGCATCTGAGTGATGAAAGCAATCAGACGTTTAGCACAAAGTTAAAATGAGTTTAACTACAAAATATGGCTTATTGTCGATTTATGGTCTTTGATTTATACATAGATGTTCACATTGCTGCGGCTAACTACTGGATTTCCTTAATTCACTGATTTTCCATTTACAAGTTGCAGGACCAAGACTACAATAATTAGTTGTACATCAAGGTACTCTAAGTATTCTGTAATCCGCTGCTTGTATGAGCTTGAGCAAAAATCTATGTATGTAGAAGTCTATAGCTCATTTAATAATAAGCTTATATTTTGAATTCGTCTTGAAAAACTTAGATGATCATTTCGGACAGCGATATCATGGGAAGCTGTAGACAGAATTGATTCAATTATTGTTTTCTGATCTGATAATTGGAATAAAATTGTAGAATCTCCTGATTGCCTGTTCATGAAAATTGGTACTTTCCCGGGCTCAGGATTTAAGAAAGGGAACGATTGATGGAGACAGCATTTCTAGTCCCGCGTGAGATTCAAAGAACTTTCTTCTATAAATCTGAGGTTATAAACTTAGTCCCTATCATCAATCTACTTACGGTTTTGAAAAGCAATGTCAATGGCATTTCAAGACATACTACCAAATCAATATCCATCTAACTCATGTTTTAGCGTCAATGCTCATTCGAAATAGGTTGTAGCAACAAAGCGCATCAGATTTTGATTTTTTTCAGAAAAATATGGACAACTTTGATTTGACTGATTATTTCTCTATGAAAGCCAAGGTGTCACTGCATCTTTCAATAACCATTCAAATTGCATGATTACTGAGTCTTATTTGATATGCATATTTTCTCCAAGGCTATTGCATATATTGGCTGAGTGTATCATGCACAAAAATGAGCTCAAGTATGTCTTTTTCAGTTTTCTATAATTGGATCCGATTCGACTCAAAATTTGCCGATTCGCAGGTTCCCAACCTGTAACTACAAAAACAACCTTCATAGTTTAGGATGCGGCTTACACACGAGGATTTGCGGTACACAATATACTACATACATTTTACATGCTGATGGATACATTGAAGTAAAATGGTGAAGGTATAGAAATATATTAATAACGTTGAACGTGAGGCATTTGTTCATTCCTTTATTATGGTGGAAAGTGTCTCCCAGTGCTCTTATCTGCTTAAAAACAAACTTGCAATATCTAGAATCATGTTAATTTACGCCATTCCCAGCCGCCGCGAGACGAACCATTGTAGGGCGAAACAAATTGAAGAAGGTGGAAGGCATAGAGTAGGGATATTTAGGTAGAGTGTCGACTCAAAAAAGTATATGCATACAGTGAAAATTTTAATATGATAAGATTCAGTTTTTCGCGGAGATTACGTTCCCGTGGTCCAAAAAATTATTTGATCAGTTTCAAAAATGTCAAAATTTTGCCAATTTAAATACTACCGAGATGACTCCCCGTTGTAAGTAGTATAAAGCAAGTTGGATATCAAAAGGAATGACTATTTGCTAATAATCATCCCAACTAAGCGGAAATCAAGCTGATTATCAAGGGAATTTCATGCTCCGTATTATACCTTAATGGAAGTCTTCATGAAAAAGTCGCGATATTATTCGTGCTTTCTTGGCTGAAATTTCAAGTTATTGATTCAATTTTCACCGGCATGATTTTATGATTCAATTAATTCATGTTCCATTTCTTGAATCTGAATAGTGGTGTGGACCCACTTACATCTTTCAAAGTTAATTGAAATCATTGTCTTTGAATATGTGATTTTGCCATGCCAGTGGCAGCTGTTGCCTGATCACGCTTAAGAAGCTATTCTCTTGAGGTTGAGCATGAAAGCAATAGCGCAGGTCATCGAGTTGCCAATTGACCAAACATTACCTCAACAAGGCTGTCAGACACGGATTATTTGTAAAATAATATCATTTCCTTCTGCTTTTTGCCGGCATGATCAGTCAATTCCGTTGTAATTTCTTCAAAACTGCATAAATGCGCATATCTCACATTTGGAAACAATCCGACTGTATCTCCTTTGAGTTCATTTAATAAATTCGAAAGTGTTTACACATTGGGGATTTAATAAATGTGGAGTTACCATTCTACTTAATATTTCTACTCTATGGTGGAAGGTTCTGGAACAAAACTTGTAGAAAGCAATGCATCGACCCATTTCAGCTCCGGAATCAACAACCTTCACAAGCCTGATAAAAAATCTGATATTTCTCTTTCCAGAATTGTTGACAATGAATTACCCAATGACATAGGGAATCTTCCCCGATACTACATACAACTGTTGATGGTAAAGAAACTTCGTCTGAAGCAACTTCAAGAGATTTCCGACATCACAGCCAGAGGAATCAAAGAATGTCGTTAAAACTGCACATTAAAACGCACAATAGAAGGTACAGGGAAATCATGCAGTTGCCAGTAATGGAACTCATTGTCATCAGTTTAGAGGCGGTGAGTCCTCTAACACCGTTCAATATGAAACCGTTGACTTTCTGGGCTGCGACACTTTTAAGCAAGCTTGGAAAAGATTACATTCCTGCATTCATTTGTGATTGGCGGAGTTTCTTATCCTCCCTATCCTTGAAAGTTGCTTGAAATACTCACCATCCTTACATTTCTGGAAACATGCTTTACGCAAGCATCTTTCGTATTTCGTTGTTCATTTCTATCTATGAAAATGAAGTTGCTTCTGATACAAATTTAGCTCTCAAAAAGCCAACTGATACGATTCCAAAATCCGAACATTCTGGGCGTTCTGTAGTTGATGGCAATAGAAAGACTTGTGCGATTTTGGGATCGCTAGCATCACCTAGTATCGGATTGGGTTGGATCGTTGATCTTGGAGATGAATATTTTGTACGAGAAATGGTCATTCATTTTGATAAACTTCCAGCTTGGGTCAAGCCTTTGCCTGTCTACATATTTATATACAAGAAGAGACATGTGAATACTTACTATCAGTGTCAAAGACACGAACCTCGGACAGGACAATCAATCAAAGTGTTTTGCGAAAATAGTCGTGGGCGATATGTACACATGACAAGGCTAAAGAGTGGAGTGGACGTATGTGAAGTGGAGATATATGGACGTCCTGTTCGTAAGTATCATTGATTGATAATGTCCTAATATGTACCGGTATATTAGATTTTACATTTTTCTGTTTTACAAATTCCAATATTGAGACCATAGAAATGCGATATTATATAATAGTAACGGACAAGAACGTACATGGACATACGTTTTCATGACAACGATATCTAAGCGATGGCGGCTATTCTAGTGATTGACAATGATTAGGTACCAGTACCTCGTCAGCACAGTGCGGCCGCCAGAACGAGTTTCTGTAGGGAACGAGGCCGAAAATGAGTCTTTCACGGAATGATGTGCACTATGTGCCTACTACGAATCTGCACGTCTGCCGAGTTCTAGTTATTTCTTATCCCTGACAGACAGGATCAAAGAAAACACATAATAATGCTGATCGAAGTTTTTGGTTAAAATGATTGACTTTCTGTGAATAAGTAAAAAGTATTAAGTTTAGAGTCATGATTTTCGGCATGATACATCTTCAAGTCCTTTCCTATCATGTATGTATGTTGTATTATCATTCTTCTGGTCGGCGATGTATGTGAGAATGTGGCTAAGTGTTGATTAAATTGCTGAAAATGCCTGCGCTTGCCGACGTCAGGAGGCTTGCCAAATCTGAATGTGTTCATCCACAAATGTTCATGAACATGTTAAGAAATGACTTGAAGGCATTCCATGTCAAAACGTATGTCTCTAGACTTAATACTTTTCACTTGCATGTAATCAGCGCAGAGAAAACATAGAAATTTCATTTTTGCCGAAGACTGCGATCTGCGTCCCATTGGATCAATAAGTTTTTCTTCGATTCGACAAGTGTATTCATTCGAAATAGATTGTCGCTACAAGGCGCATCAGATTTTGATTTTCTCATGATTATCAAAGATAGATGCTTTTATTTGACTGCTTATTTCTTTATGAATGCCAATGTGTAGACCTATTTTGACAGTTGATAGACCTATTTTCTTAAAGGCTATCGATATAGCTGGCTGAATCAACTTTTAATCGACTTTCAGTGCCCATCCAAATATTGGTATATTCTGACTCGGTATCACCATCTAACATCAAAAAAAGTAAAATAAAAAAATCGTTGCCGGAGATCCTGAGATTCATACCGATTGATAATTAATCGATATCGATCAATTGATTGACTCTGAAAGGTGGCTACTTTTGAGTGCCCATGTGAGTTATTGTCACCATTGTTTTTTTTGAATAACTACTCAAAGTGAGAGAGTGTAAAATTGCACACATCGATGCCGGAGATCATAAGATTTAGTCTGATCAACAAGGAATCGAAATCGATCTATTGTTTTATTCTGCTAAAAAAGGCCATTTTTGATTGTTGTTGGCTGGTTGCACAAGCAGTGTCATCACTTTGCTCTGTGTAATTTCTGTAATGGCTGCCAAATACATTACTCATGTACATGTACTGTACAATGGGCTACTTACAACTGCAAGCGATATAGGCCTAAGTTATTATGTGTACAGTATATTGGTATTCTCAAGTTCCAATATGCCTACATGTTGTTTCTATATTGCGTTGAAAGAGGCGAACCTGTGTCATCATTTACATTTAGTACGTGTTATTTTTTATCGGACTGATGAGAGTAAAATACCACAGATATAATACAAACCAACAAAACTTTTCAAAGCGAAGAAGCAATTTTCAGGAACACATTCAAACATGTTGCTGGCGTACTCAGCAACAGCATGCAAAAGTTGCTCACTATAGCGAGGATTGGATCCATTGACTTTGTAGTTATTCCATGTCGAAAATTCGAAGTCTGCATGAACTGCTTCGGATGATTACTCCGACCGGTGTCCAAGTCCGGATCCCTTGCTTCTGCAGAATTCGTAGACGTGATGTAGCACCACATGTACTTTTGGTGTGATGTTGATATCCAATCTGAGGAATGCATCACTGAATTGTTGAATCTTCTGCTTTGTGTCCGGCTTTATATCCTTTCCGTAGCATGCTCTTACCACTTCTCCAAAGCTTTCAAAAGCTGCCATGTAATTTTCGTAGGGACACTGCATTTCTATCGCATCATTCGTGTAATCGAGAAGAACAATACACGCACTTCCATTGAAAATGTCACCTTGACGTTCTTGTAGTTGTACATTGCTCCTCTTAAGCCACTCCTCCGCGCCACTTCTCCACAGTCCGTATAGGCCCTTGCACATATAAGTAACAGGGCCGATAAGGAGATGGAGCTCCGGTTGTGGGAAAACATCGAGAACTCGAACATCAGGATTCATTGATACAACTAAAGGATGGACTTTGTTTCCATGGTATTTAGGCACGGCTTTGTTTGAACCAGAATCATACCATTTCCAAAATAGTTCCTTTATGCCACCAAATGCTCTTGCGCTACCTTTCAGACTCATTTTCCAGTTCTCCTTTGTGACATCACACCATGCACCAGGGTGACTTGAGCCATGGCTCATGAGGACAAGTAGGATATTAATAATCTTCAGATCTGCTGCGATAGTCTACCTCGGACAATTTAAATTCAAATTCAGCTTCTGCCAAATGAGCCTGCAGTTCACGGAGTTCTCCGGAACATTTTGAATCGCTGTTATAAAGAGTTTCTTGACGCTTGTATCTTTCCTGGACATTGCTGCAACTCCTTCAGAATAACGTGAACGTTTGCCGTGATTTTCTTCCTGTTCTGTTCAAGCATTGTGCAAGGTGAGACACAACTTTAGAAAGGTACCACCGCCATCTATTTCGACTTTCACGTGATCATACGCCTCACCCTTGAGTTCTTCAACTTTCTCTATTAGTCACATCGTTGCAGTATACCACTGACTTGATATCCTAATCGCACTCACCGCTCTTAGTGTTCTATCTGATCAAAAACCTGACATCATCTTGCACAAAGAAGTCAAACAATTTATGATTGATTTTATAAAGAGATTCCTTTAAATGAGACTGAACCACCTTGTGACTTTCGCTGCCGTGCAGATATGATTCGCTAGCTTAAGAGTTTGATTCCGGCTCAACTTCAAGTCGATCTGAATAGCACTAACATCTTCGGATGATATTAATGTTCTTGCTTCATTGTTCGGAGGAGGCGATTTCGTTAGAGTGATCGGCTTTCCAAAACACCTTGATAATGCAAATTATGAATCCTCGACGACTTGCTGCAGTAATGTGGAAGGCCTCGACCGATCTCCGACAGACAGCTACTACACATGCGCATTGTCACTTCTTTGTCTCTTTGGACAGTCTCATTTCGGGGATGGCCTGGCATTGCAGTTGCTGAGTACTGATGCACGAGTTGTAACTTGAAATAACTGCGAATGATCGACGACAGGTATATCCTTTCTCTGTCTTTTATTTGAATGATCGAATTCGTTGAGAGTACGAACACATGTGGGACACAGCATGTTCGGCAGTCTTTTGTTGCGTTTATCTAGTCCCTGCAAAACATGATTCTGTATCTTATACCAAAGAGCTGGAGTTGCGGGTCGGAAAGTATTATTATCCTTTTTAGCTTTTGCAAAACACAAGAGGCAAACTTGTTTTCTACATTGTTCATGCGTCGGAGGCATTTTGATATCTGCATGCGTGTTGATAGTCCCTGGAGCCGTCAACAGGTTCATTGTGCTATGGTAGACTAATTTTTAAATCGTCACAGTGTGCGTGAACGTGCGTCGGCGGTGTACATGGATCGTCACTTCAAGTCTCTCTGCAGCTTTCCGATTCGATACCGAGTCTGAATATACCAATATTTGGATGGGCACTAAAAGTCGATTAAAAGTCGATTCAGCCCACTTAGAACTGTTAGAACTGTATATACAAACTTTGCACTGACCGACTGCACGAGACAGACATTTATCCCTTTATCAGCCCAATTGTTGTGTTTGATGATCCAATTAGAGAATTTGCATAACATTCATCATCATCATATATTTGCATTGAGGCAAAAGATTGAAAACAACCCATAGCTAAATGTCTTTTTACATTTCTTTATGGAAATATCTGGAAAATGTACTCGGCGCGTGAGTAGATTTAAGTCTTTGAAATTTGTAATCATTGACATTGTTATCAACGATGCATGCCGCTATGCTTGTGGTTTCAACAAATAGATATGCTATTACACTATGCTACATCCTTGTCTTCTTACGTTGGATTAGATAAGACATAGACGTAAGAGCAAAATGTAGAATGCAAAGTCTCAGAGTAGAAATGGCGGATGCCGATTTTTCGCAATATAAATCGTAAATCGCTTTGCAATCCATAACCGCTTATTATTGTAATTTCAGGCAATCCACAAAATTAAAAAGGAAACATAGAAAAATGTAATCCAAAATGATTTCGAAAGATCTCAAGTCTTAGAATCCGATAGAAATCGGTGAGAACCTTTACAATGGAGACAGAGTGCCTTTACTAGTTAATGGTTGACTTACAAGGAAACATCTTGATGTAATGAGACTTATTATATGATCATATGACCTACCAACAATGTGGGCGTTTGTGATCCGCTGTCCTCAAATATTCATTTTCCCCGCCGTCACATTGATTACTGAACTCCAACAGAGATTCATTAAAGATATTTTATCACATTTGCGGAGAGCCACACTCTTAAAAGAATAGAGATAGATCTACGTATTACCTTACAAATCCAATAAAATCAATTAATGTGCCTGTGATGCCTGAAGTCTGATATTAATGTACCTGTCATACCTGAAGTCTGATATTAATGTACCTGTCATGCCTGAAGTCTGATATTAATGTACCTGTGATGCCTGAAGTCTGATATTAATGTACCTGTGATGCCTGAAGTCTGATATTAATGTACCTGTGATGCCTGAAGTCTGATATTAATGTACCTGTGATGCCTGAAGTCTGATATTAATGTACCTGTGATGCCTGAAGTCTGATATTAATGTACCTGTGATGCATGAAGTCTGATATTAATGTACCTGTGATGTCCGAAGTCTGATATTAATGTGCCTGTCATGCCTGAAGTCTGATATTAATGTACCTTTGATGCATGAAGTCTGATATTAATGTACCTGTGATGCATGAAGTCTGATATTAATGTACCTTTGATGTCTGAAGTCTGATATTAATGTACCTGTGATGCCTGAAGTCTGATATTAATGTACCTGTGATGCCTGAAGTCTGATATTAATGTACCTGTGATGCCTGAAGTCTGATATTAATGTACCTGTGATGCCTGAAGTCTGATATTAATGTACCTGTGATGCCTGAAGTCTGATATTAATGTACCTGTGATGCCTGAAGTCTGATATTAATGTACCTGTCATACCTGAAGTCTGATATTAATGTACCTGTGATGCCTGAAGTCTGATATTAATGTACCTGTGATGCCTGAAGTCTGATATTAATGTACCTGTGATGCCTGAAGTCTGATATTAATGTACCTGTGATGCCTGAAGTCTGATATTAATGTACCTGTGATACCTGAAGTCTGATATTAATGTACCTGTGATGCCTGAAGTCTGATATTAATGTACCTTTGATGTCTGAAGTCTGATATTAATGTACCTGTGATTCCTGAAGTCTGATATTAATGTACCTGTGATGCCTGAAGTCTGATATTAATGTACCTGTGATGCCTGAAGTCTGATATTAATGTGCCTGTGATGCCTGAAGTCTGATATTAATGTACCTGTGATGCCTGAAGTCTGATATTAATGTACCTGTGATGCCTGAAGTCTGATATTAATGTACCTGTGATGTCTGAAGTCTGATATTAATGTACCTGTGATGCCTGAAGTCTGATATTAATGTACCTGTGATGCCTGAAGTCTGATATTAATGCACCTGTGATGCCTGAAGTCTGATATTAATGTACCTGTGATGCCTGAAGTCTGATATTAATGTACCTGTGATGCCTGAAGTCTGATATTAATGTGCCTGTGATGCCTGAAGTCTGATATTAATGTACCTGTGATGCCTGAAGTCTGATATTAATGTACCTGTGATGCCTGAAGTCTGATATTAATGCACCTGTGATGCCTGAAGTCTGATATTAATGTACCTGTGATGCCTGAAGTCTGATATTAATGTACCTGTGATGCCTGAAGTCTGATATTAATGTACCTGTGATGCCTGAAGTCTGATATTAATGTACCTGTGATGCCTGAAGTCTGATATTAATGTACCTGTGATGCCTGAAGTCTGATATTAATGTGCCTTTGATGCCTGAAGTCTGATATTAATGTACCTGTCATACCTGAAGTCTGATATTAATGTACCTGTGATGCCTGAAGTCTGATATTAATGTACCTGTGATGCCTGAAGTCTGATATTAATGTACCTGTGATGTCTGAAGTCTGATATTAATGTACCTGTGATGCCTGAAGTCTGATATTAATGTACCTGTGATGCCTGAAGTCTGATATTAATGCACCTGTGATGCCTGAAGTCTGATATTAATGTGCCTGTGATGCCTGAAGTCTGATATTAATGTACCTGTGATGCCTGAAGTCTGATATTAATGTACCTGTGATGCCTGAAGTCTGATATTAATGCACCTGTGATGCCTGAAGTCTGATATTAATGTACCTGTGATGCATGAAGTCTGATATTAATGTACCTGTGATGCCTGAAGTCTGATATTAATGTACCTGTGATGCCTGAAGTCTGATATTAATGTACCTGTGATGCCTGAAGTCTGATATTAATGTACCTGTGATGCCTGAAGTCTGATATTAATGTACCTGTGATGCCTGAAGTCTGATATTAATGTACCTGTGATGCCTGAAGTCTGATATTAATGTGCCTTTGATGCCTGAAGTCTGATATTAATGTACCTGTCATACCTGAAGTCTGATATTAATGTACCTGTGATGCCTGAAGTCTGATATTAATGTACCTGTGATGCCTGAAGTCTGATATTAATGTACCTGTGATGCTTGAAGTCTG
The DNA here is from genome assembly GCA_907163375.1 of Prostheceraeus crozeri. Classification (NCBI taxonomy): domain Eukaryota; kingdom Metazoa; phylum Platyhelminthes; order Polycladida; family Euryleptidae; genus Prostheceraeus; species Prostheceraeus crozeri. The sequence goes on along the minus strand of CAJQUW010009496.1, from coordinate 10,221 downwards.
ATATTAATGTGCCTTTGATGCCTGAAGTCTGATATTAATGTACCTGTGATGCCTGAAGTCTGATATTAATGTACCTGTCATGCCTGAAGTCTGATATTAATGTGCCTGTGATGCCTGAAGTCTGATATTAATGTACCTGTGATGCCTGAAGTCTGATATTAATGTACCTGTCATGCCTGAAGTCTGATATTAATGTACCTGTCATGCCTGAAGTCTGATATTAATGCACCTGTGATGCCTGAAGTGTTAATTATGATATCTGTTAGTAGATGTTCATTCCTTTTGATATCGAATAAGTATCATACTACTTATAGTGGGTCCACTTCTCTTGTTATAAATGCAACTGAATAATTTGCAAAACTTTAGATTCTTGGAAAGTGATCAAATATTTCTTATACAGCAGGAGCGCAATCTACACAAAAAGCTGAATTTATTTGATACAAAATTTACTGGATGGTGACATTTTAGTGTCGACACTCTCCCCGGCAGAACTTATGTAATGAGTGGCTATCCTAGGTATAAGTAGCTGTATTATAATTAAATGAGATGTAGCAAATTGTTGCACGTTGGCCCTTTGAGCTTCAAAAGCGTGGCTCGATAGTTTTGAAGACATTCACCACTTTTGATTAAAACTCAACAGATCGACAGCGACCACTCTCCGCATTAATCTGTAGAATTCGATGCAATGATCTTTCTTTTGACGAGACGTTGTTTCACAATTTGCGATGTAGCTGCGTATTCATACAGAAAATATATTTTCACCACATTTCTTTGCACTTCACATTTTAGCTGATGCCGTGATTAACAGGTTTACAGAATGAAATGAAGAAGCAAGCACCTTCTCCACTTGTCACATCTCTCACACTCGTTGATTGAGAATCTTGGCACTACACTTCATCTCAGCCATGCGGACAAGTGATTATTCGACCTGCACTCCTTTGCAACAAACGACTGATGCACGAATTCTTCTACTGAAATCATACCTGTTTTTCCTCGTTGAAAAAATGACTACTTGCCTTTCCCATCACCCAGTGAAATTCACTCTAGATTCAAAATTTAAGCTCGTAACTGCAAGCTACCCCAATGGCAACAAATAAAAGCTCTAAAATAATGGATGCTGTGTCACTGACCGGTCACTGAATTTGGCCTTAACTCGGCCGGTGACTCAGTGACCCGGAGTGAAGGTGTGAACCGACACCGGCGCTGGACTTCTTTCACACAAAAACATCGACAACAACCTTCGTTCCTGACATGAACGTTCTTTCATATGTAATTTGTCGGCGCTGTAGGCATCGCACGAGGTCGGAAGTGGTACCATTAGAACCGCGTTGATCTTCTCGTTAAGTTGATCACCCATTTATTTGTTTGTAAAAGAAAGTTGGTCCATTTATTTGGTCGCCCTGCGGATAACCATGGACTCCTAAATAATATATTATTCAGGAGTCCATGGGATAACGTTGTCCGCTAGGCATTAATGGGTTAAGATGTACCGATGGTATTGATTGTTTACTTTTCTCTACAATACTCTTGCAATTGGAAAATATTATAGCAAATTAACGAATTACTAAAGTGAATAATTGAAAAGTTGTCTATCTTCAATAATACAAAATTGTGTTTTGCAGCTCTTCTGATTTGCAACAAGTTAGATTAGCAGGTTAGTGAAATCTCTCAGGCGCAAGTTCTGAAATATTTCAGGCGCATTAACTTCAGTGATTTGCCAGTAGTGTGTTAAAGTGTGCCCGTCGATATTTCACCAACTTGCTAATTGCAAATCTCAAATTTACCGGGCATGGCTGCGACTTTAAAAAGGGAGTTGTGTCGATGTTGAGAGATGTAAACTAGGCCTGCTGATGATTCCTGATATTGGATGAAATGGCAGCTATTCAGGTCTGTTTCCATTTTTCAACTGAGGATGCAACTCAATATTTGATTATTCTTTTTGCAGCAGTTCTTAGGTTATGACAAATGCAGAAACAACTTTATCAATTTTGAAGATAGCAATAGGTTTATTAGACAATCAGAAAGACGTCAGCTATGAATATGTGAATCTTCACATCCTGTACATCATTGATTGCGGATGATCATAGTGTCAAGAATCTTGCACAAAGGCTTGTGGGCCGAAAGCCTCAAACCTGGTGACAGGATTTCACCCAATCCTGCTCTGGCAATCTCTATGTGCGATGTAATAATCGTCAAGAAGGTCAACAACAACAAAAGACGCCCAGCAACTTATCAAATCAATAGACCAGCTGCTTCATCGTTCATCTTTCATGTGTGTTCATTTATGCCTACTTTCTATTTTCAGGGAAATCACCATCACCAAAAATCACCAGTACCTCTACATCAACAACAACTGCTCTGACAACAACAACAACTGCACCGACAATAACAACAACTGCACTGACAACAACAACAACTGCACTGACAACAACAACAACTGCTCTGACAACAACAACAACTGCACTGACAACAACAACAACTGCACCGACAACGAAGGACCCAAAAACTTTTATAACAATTCCGTCAAACACAAACGACATATCTCGGAACAAACCAGTAAAAATTTCCGACCTCGTTGCTGGATTTGAAGGCAACATTAATGATGGTTATATTGGAAACGGCAGTTGTGTGACATTGCAAACGTCTTCTACTACCCGAGGATATGTGGTCGCAATTACCATAGATCTTCAGCAAAAATATAGAATTAAATTTATCCACATTTGGCAAGGTGCAGGTAAGGATATTTTGAATATTTTTAAGTAATGTTTGAAATTAAAGTTTGCTTCACAGAAGTGAGGATGCAGCCGCTCAAATTTGGCAAAAGCGATAAAGTACTTAACCACTTAACTCTGCACTATAGTTGATATGCCGCGTGAAAATAGTTCGCTGTCATTGCGAGATAACGCAACGAAAATTAAAATGGTTCATGGTTTTGTATTGCATGAGGCTTAACTTCCAGTTTAGAGGTTTTATTGCAGTCAGTTTCTATGATGCCATCGCCATCACGCTTGCTGACTGAGATTTTCAATCCAACTCAAAAATTAAAATTACCATTGGCTTGAAATCGCCACAAATTGAATGCTTAAGATTTGCAATTAGCAAGTTAGTGAAATGTCGACGGTCAGTCATCAAATATCACTTTAAACTCACTACTGGCAAATCGCCTATGTTAGTGCGCATGAAATAGTTAATAAATGTTTCTAATAACGGGCTTGATGTATAACTTTCCATTGGGTAATCCCGTCAAAACTGAATGTTTGTTTGCTTATCGAATTGTTGTAAACGAAAATTCAGTTTTGACGGAATTCCCCAATGGAAGCTAAATATTTAATATTTTCAATATTTAATTAATCTATTTATATTAAATGTTGTTGTTTTTGTCGTTGCTGCTCTATTTCTCTCTCGTTATTGCCGGCAAGTGCCATTGCTGACCGACAGTGTGTTTCAGGGTTAGGAACAGAGCAAATCAGCGGTTGGGTTGGAGATGAACCACTCACACCAAGTCTTGAATCAGACCTTTCGGCTAAGTATAAACAAATCGTCTACATTGACCGCAATATCTCCTCTGAGAAGGTGACGATTTATCCAGAATATACATCATCAAATGTAAGTTTACATTCCAAGTATCTGAGACGACCCGATCCCTTTCCTTTCGTGGTTCCATACTGCATTCAGATCAAGAGGAAACATTGTATACGAGTACTAGAGGTCTGTAGTCGTCGGAAACATGCCCTCAACAGGGCACGAAGTTTTCAACCGTCAACCGAAACACGAAAACCACACGAAACATGACTGCGACTGTAGTACGACACGAACACGGTGTCCAAACCGCGCTTACGACTAACACGAAAGTAAGCCATTTTCGAGTCACTTGAAATGCACTGTTCAATGCAAAACAATGAGTTGAATAGAGGTGACGGTTCCTCCCACCAGCAGACTGAGGGCCCGCACTAGAGGCGGTTGATACTCTTTGTTAGGCCATACATATACTGCATGCATTCGTCTTTAGCCGCGGACCAAGGACATTGAAAGAATGTTGTTTATTTATCATTCATCGTAGATAGCCTGTCTTTAGTCAGAACAGGTAAAATTATCAAATTATCGCGATTTAGAAAGTTACAATTGTAACTAATACACGGTAGACTACATTGCTAGGCAAAATGGTCCGTACTGAGGATATAAAAAGGTCCTATTACGAAGGTCCGAACATTTATCAGACACATTTTCTAAATTGCATATTCTTTGTAGGTGACTTGTCCAACTTTGACAAGAAAATAAGTAATTGTGTAGTATAATCCAAAGAAATATTACCTGAAAGATGCACTTCCGCATAAAAACTGCATAAGGTGCGCATTTAAATGGCACAAATGAAGGTCCGGAATAACAAATACAGACCGCATTCTGGATGGGTACGTATTTTAAGGTACAAAAGAGAAAACAGATCCGATAAACTTGTAAGTAGTGTTGTGAGCATATTTCATAGGTGCCGAAATACCTCTTTAAATATTGAAATAACAGACTAGGATAAAATACATAATTATTCAATGATTATATGAATTGGAAAAATCTTTGTAAAAAAATAGAAAGTTATTGTTTTCACTGGTAATTTTAGTTCCATGCATTTTGCAATGTATTTTGTATAAATCAACCGAGGAATTGTAAGACAAATGATCCTCTTGGTAAAGTGGTGGGAGGTAGAGAAGGGGTTAGAACGGTATGGCTAGGCATCTGAAGGTGGGTAGTGAATGGTAGGACCATTTAACCGGCCCATAAACCTTTAACTCATTCTGACCTATAGGTCACTATATGAACCGTTTTGGACCTTCAAAATGGACCTCAGAGTAATGCGAACCCTTGCTAAATATGGACCACATCCTTGACTCTCCACAGTTATGGATGAGGAGTCTTTCGTACCTTAATACGGCCATTTTGCTTAACAAAGTGTAGGTAACACGAAAATATAACACACTCTAATTGACTAAACATGAACACGAATGACAAAGCTCAACACGACATGGATCACGATCGTGCTCGTGTAGCGAATGCAGACGCCTAAAGTGTAAAGTGCTGATTCTCACTAACCATGTAGACATGGAACCATGGAGTAGTGCACCTACTATAGAGTATAGTACCTACTCTATGTATAGAACACTTGTGCTGGATTTTTACCAGCCATCATTTTCTCTACATAGAAGAACCAGCGAACCTGCATCTGATGCGACACCAACACAATGTCGACATCGCGCGAGAAGAGGTCATGAATGACAATCGTACGTCAGTGTTTCACAGTAGATACGCCGTCTAATATTCATCTATATTCTCTCTAAATATCCTTTTCCATCAACTATCTTGAAGGAATTACAACTGACATTTAAATATCTCTGAGTAGAGACTGGTGCGTGTTAGAATACTGTTCTACGCTGTGCTAGCGGGCAACTTTGATATTTTGGCACAACAGGTAAGTACATAATCGCATGGAGATTTATAGTCAAAATTCGGCCGCATTGGAGAAAAATGAACTGTTAACTGTGGTGAGAAGTCAGCGAGTAATCATGAACACAATGGAACACATGAAATATGTTGAACGGTGAAACACGTGTCAGTCGGAGCAAAACTTAAGAAGTTGAACACGGAGGCGATTGGCCTAGATATTGATTCACATGTACACGTACAATGCATGCTACGCTTTTCTTTCGACGTGCAATCAATTAGGTAGTTGGTTATCTCATGAAAGGATTTCTCATGCTTCCCTCAAATTAGGAATAACAACTTCCTTTTCAGCTGTACTGGAGAGAGGAAGTGATTGGAAGATACATCATCATCACAAGACCACAATCAATGAAGGTAATGAGCATCTGTGAAGTGGAAATATTGGGAGTACATCCAACGTACAATGCTCTGATATGTGAGTGATGAATATTTCTTAGTTGTGAAATTCAATGCATTATTCATTCTATGTTCCAATCAGCCAATTATGCTACCGAGGGAAGCGAATGTACAATTACACACATTTCTTGAGATTTCCAGGTCTATTTTTTCAATTCGAAAGCAAATCGTAGAAGCAACGTATCAAAGCAGTTGACTCAAGGTGTCACTATCTGCACACTCAAATAGATCCACGAATCCCGAACTTCTAGATCTTTGATATATGTCTATGTCACGCAATGTCATGCCGAAATTTTGAGATTTTATTTCCTTGATCATCAATGTGCAAAAGCATTTTCTAACAACATGGTCACACTTGCATTGTCAGTCACAACAAAATCCAAAACGTAGCTTCTGAGTTTTGAACCCGAGAGACCGGAGTGCAGTGGACGACGGAGCTTTTTTTCCGTTTCAATTTCTACTTTGATAAATCAACCGCTCATCCTATGTGACAATGATTCTGCATGCGGTATTTCACTTCGATTGAATTACGAAGTATGGTATTGGTCAAGGGATCCATCAGCAATGGTCCCCTTTCAGGTCTCAGAGGGTGTAGAAATTGTTTTCAAAATCATTTTATTATCAGATGAAAAATGATTTTGTGCATATCTATGACGGCACGTTATGCGTGAAATAATAATTCATATGTTTTCGAATCTCAGATAATCCTGAACAACTTCACTCATTCTCCCAGTGCAACACAATATTTGAAGATATCTTGAATGATTGCCATTGTTGAATACACCCATTGTTTGTAACAAAATTCTGTAATGTATATACAGATATTTTTTGGCAATTCGTGTTACAGGCCATAGAATTCTTGTATTGGCGACCATGAATTTAAAGTCTTGATCACAGAAGAGAAAATATAACATTAACATGGATTTTTGAGGGCAACAATGTAGGACATTGCCCGAAAAAAGCTATGCCAAATACCCACCATTTATGACTCAAGTTCAGTCAATCAGAAGGCAAGTTCGTCCACAAAGCTTTTGAGTGCAATTGGCATATTCAAATGATTTAAAATTTCTCATTATTGGTGTTTCATAGCTATGCACTTGTAATCGCCAATTTTGAATGCAATGTTTTCAAATAATTTGAACATTGTGACTGCACCTGTTTCATGGAAATACTTGTATCTCAAGTCTGACATAATCATTAGCGCTGAGAACTGTAACAGACTAATCATCGACTTTGAAAGTGAAGCAAGTACAACCAATCTGAGTAATTTGCCAAAGGCCCTATAGGAAAATTGCCAACGTTGATAAGCAAAGGTTGATGATTCAAGCTTTCGAACGCGGAGACGATTTCATTGATCTTGCCCGACAATTAGGAATCAAACGCCAAACTGCAAGATCAATTATAATGAAGTCTCCAAATGATGAGAACAGTAAATCAGTATGGAGGACTTCGTTATCGCAAAGTTGATGAACCGAGAGAAAATCGTAAGATAATTTTTCTTCCCCCATACTCACCATTTTTAAACCCACAAGAGAGCGCATTTTCGTGTTTCAAAAGTGCCATAAAATGGCAACTAGCAGCATCGCAATCGATGTTTGATGATGAAAATGCTGCTCGGAATTTGCAAATGAATTTAGCACAATATCGATGTTATTTAGTAAGATCCTTTGTATTTCCTGCAGCCGCAAAAGTTACAACTGACAAGTGTACCGGTGGGTGCCAACTTATGATGGCCTACCTTCCCAAATGTTTTGCCAAAGAAAGTATTCAAGGATAATTTGACACTTCCCTGTTAATATAAGCATTTCTTTGATTAAAGACGAGCTTGCCTTCTGATCGACCAACTTGAATTCTGATTGATTGAACTTGAATTGTAAATGGTGTAATATTGTGCGTAATCATAGAAATTAACAATACCATAGAAAGTCCTAGAATGGAAATTGCATGAAAATTATGGCACACGCCGGGGGAACTTACATAGTTGGGGCAAAATGCAAATTGTACGAGCTGGTTTCCATGTTTTCTGATTGGCATTTTCAATTATCAAGTCAATTTGTGATCTCGATTGTTGCCCCTTTTCCAAAGATGATGTACACAAAAGCAATAGTGAAATTACAAAATACTGCGGCGTCAGGATGACGCAGAACGAAATCATTTAAAGCGTTCTTCACGTTCATCATTTTGAAATATCGCTCCTATAATCTATCAATAGCAGTGGCGTCTTCTCCGTACCTGCGAGGCCTTCGGCGCATCCTCAAAAGTAATTTTCCAACAATTAATAAAAATGAAAAGTGTCATCATTCATTTAAATCCGATAGCTTCTCGTGACAGATGTGCACAGCTTTCCGTCTCAAAGTCAGACGCTCAACCTCATTGAACAGTTTTGCAGCACGTGCTCGAATCACAGCTGTTTTCTTCGAACAATTAGACACACAAGCTGGTCGTATGTTCAGACCAGTGTTTTTGAGCGAGCGGCATTTTTTCAATTTTTTGATAAGCGGAGGAGCGAGCGAAAAAATATTCCGTGAGCGAAAATTGAGCGAGCGAGCGGTGATTTTTTGTCGTGAGCGAGCGGTTGAGCGAAAAAAAATTAAAAAAAGTCAAATAATCAAAAAAGCGAAGTATTTGAAAAGTCTCTCTAAAATGCTTTCAATGAAAGTCTTTTTATAATACATGTATGTATCACGGTGTGCCTGAAAGTAGTAAGGAAGTGACAAACACCAGATAGCGCAAGATGGCCGCCATCGCTGACTCCCCCCCCCCCCTCTGGAACGGCAGAGTGTCGTGGTCGGCCGCCGTGGTGCTTCGGGTCTGAGTCCCCCCCCCCTCTGGAACGACAGAGTGTGAGACTCGGATGTGTTGGTCTCGTATGGGTTGACGTGACCGACCGCCAGGATTAGTGTTTGAGGCTATAGTGTGTGATGTTTTTGGTGCAATCTGCTGAATGTTGGTTGTAAATGGGTTGTTTCGAGTGGAAGGAGTGTTCGGATGAGAAAACGGAGGCCAGATTCGGAATCTACGTGAAATTTTGGGTTAGGAAGGATGTTTCCAGCGAAATCGGAGAGAAAAAATTTTCGGCTGTCGTCCCCCCCCCCCCTCGGGAGAGCTCGCTTCGATTTTGGCTTCCAGTGGACGGATTTTGTCGTGCGATAGCTCGTTTGAAAGCTAAGAGTGAGACAAATTCAGTGAAACAATCGGCTTGTTCCTATCTGTCTTCGTTCAAAAGTTAGAGCGGTTACAAGATTTTAGGTCGGAGCTCGCTTACCTGAAAAAATCCTAAGTGTCAGAGTGACTTTGTATGGGTAAAAATTTGAAAATTTTCCAAAGTGTGGAATTTCGACCTGGGACCGTCACCAAAACATTTTTCATCAAATTCTGAAATTTCGCTGACGTCCCCCCCCCCCCCTCTGGACAGCTTGCTTCGATTTTGGCTTCCAGTGGACGGATTTTGTCGTGCGATAGCTCGTTTGAAAGCTAAGAGTGAGACAAATTCAGTGAAACAATCGGCTTGTTCCTATCTGTCTTCGTTCAAAAGTTAGAGCGGTTACAAGATTTTAGGTCGGAGCTCGCTTACCTGAAAAAATCCTAAGTGTCAGAGTGACTTTGTATGGGTAAAAATTTGAAAATTTTCCAAAGTGTGGAATTTCGACCTGGGACCGTCACCAAAACATTTTTCATCAAATTTTGAAATTTCACTGACGTCCCCCCCCCTCGAGAGAGCTCGCTTCGATTTTGGCTTCCAGTGGACGGATTTTGTCGTGCGATAGCTCGTTTGAAAGCTAAGAGTGAGACAAATTCAGTGAAAAAATCGGCTTGTTCCTATCTGTCTTCGTTCAAAAGTTAGAGCGGTTACAAGATTTTAGGTCGGAGCTCGCTTACCTGAAAAAATCCTAAGTGTCAGAGTGGCTTTGTATGGGTAAAAATTTGAAAATTTTCCAAAGTGTGGAATTTCGACCTGGGACCGTCACCAAAACATTTTTCATCAAATTTTGAAATTTCTCTGACGTCCCCCCCCCCTCTGGACAGCTTGCTTCGATTTTGGCTTCCAGTGGACGGATTTTGTCGTGCCATAGCTCGTTTGAAAGCTAAGAGTGAGACAAATTCAGTGAAACAAACGGCTTGTTCATATCTGTCTTCGTTAGGTGTGAGACGCCATTTAAGATTTTGGGACATTGGCGAAAAACGACAGAGTTAGAATTTGGGACGTTTTGGGCTGTAGCTTCAAAACGAAGCATCGGATTGGAAAACGGATTTCAGATTTGGAATCAGCGTGAAATTCTTTATCTGTATGGTGAGTTTCAAGTCAATCGGAGAGTTTCAAGTCAATCGGCGAAA